>OY728164.1:1658959689-1659626909 GCA_963277665.1 Viscum album | reverse complement strand
TTTTCTGATTACAGTAGTATTTAAATATTTGAATTTTTATATTTTTGAACTAATGTTTTCTTTTTTGATTTGTAGGATAATGACAGATCAATCATTTGATCAACCACATGATTCTAGAGATGAGCATATTGGTCATACCCTTGGGGACGAACATTCACATGCTCCTATTAATGTTCCCCAATATTCCTCATGTGCTCCCATTACTACAAAGAGTACAAGAGTTGGTAAATTTGGGTGCACATGTTTACCAAAATTATCACTTTCCCATACGAAGGATCAGAGGATACGCGTTGAGTTTGATGAGGATGATATTCCTAGAGGTCCAAATGCAAAATATTTCATAGTTTTGTATCCACTCAGGGTAAGAGAAAAGTAAGAATTTTGTATGACGACTGGAGAAGTGTGGACAAAGAGATAATCTCTTAGTTGTGGGAGATAATTTCGGTAAGATCTTTTTCTATTTTTTTCCTATTATTTAAATGTTTCTAGTAAATATAATATGTTTAACCACTTATTTATCAGATGAAATTTTATATTCTTGACACTGGAGGAGTCAGGAAGAAATGCTTATCGGTGGCTACCAGGAGATAGAGGGATTTCAAATCAACCCTCACATCTGATTTCATTTTTTGTCATAGGAGTCATGGAAATCCATTTCGTATATATCCATTCATAGATGAGGACACATGGAGACAGTTTTCTGAAAGTAGAAGAAAAGAATAATTTTTGGAAAGGACAATGTAAACTTTTATAAGTTTTATTATATAAATGATCTTATTACTGTTTTGTTAATGATTTCTTATTCTTAATTTTCATAAAACAAGGAAATATCATCAGGAGATCCAATCTAAAAATGTTTACCATCATAGTTTATCTTGGAAGGGTATACATTATTGGAAGAACAAATGATGGAGGAAAAATTACAAAAACTAAGAGATAAGACTTCAAGCTCTGGAGATGTGGCCCCTCCATCCCCTCCATATAGACATGAAAAAAGGAATAGAGCTCAGATGGGCAAAAAAGGGCATTATCTTTCGAAAGATTTGATAATTGTTGCTGGTAGGATTGTAAGATATCTATTTTATTTATTTAAGTTATCTATTTTCTTCATGTAATTTCAATCATTACAGAAATGTTCAATTAATTAATACAATATTCTCTTGAGGAACAAATCTCACAGGGGGTATTTACAGCTGCTGGGAGGCAAGATATTTTATCTGCAGCATTGGGAAAGCCTGAACATCTTGGTTGTGTACAAGGATATCCTGCAGGTGTATAGGTAAGAAAAGTGTTGCCACGTTCCTCAACTACTTACGTTGAGGGGGTTTATAAAAAAATAGAATCCTTGGAGGATGAAGTTCATAATATTAATGTGACGATGGAGGAAAATATTAGAGCATTGGTACAGTCTATGTTTGCAAACATGCAAAGAAAATTTCAGACTGCAACTCCAATCCTCTACCTCCCCTTGAAGACCCCATTATTTATCCTCCACCTTCGCCAATAGCTCCCACTCTCCCATCTCAGCCCGTGGACCCCATTTTTTATCCTACACCTCCGTCACAACTTCCTACTTATTACGAGTTGTATGTTGATGATCCTCAACATCATATAGTTGCATACGGGTTGGTATATTGTATAAGAGATACAGTTCATCATCAATAATTAGAGGTAGAGAATCAGAGGGTCACTGTACATGATATTATAGATAGATCAGCTCGAGTACCATTACCTACAGATAAGGTGACGATAGTTGGACATAGTATCAGCCATTTTTTAATTTGGAAATCCAGATTCTTCGACTCATTACCATAGAGGTATGTATTTTATATCTTTATTTTTTATTATTAAAGTTTTTTTATCATTTGAAAACCAATATATTTTTCTATTTATTTTTACTAGAATACTTCAAAGATAAAGAAATAATGTATAGACAACAATAAAGGCAAATGACTATGAAATCAGATACAGATTCTAGTATTATTGATAGATTTTCATGATATTCATATTTTTTGGCAGATCATTATGAGTTTCTAATGGAAGCTCATTTTTGTGGATGTGCAATAATTGTTTGGATTATGAAAGCTAATATCATGGAGCTTGTTACTAGAGATAAGTTGGGCATCAACATGGTGCAGATTTTTTCCATGTAAGTCTTAACACCTTTTCCCTGCGTTATATATAAACATTCACATATTTTTAGTTGTTTGTAGTGTAAAATGAAATTTTAAATACTGTTATTGTAATTATGTATTTGGTAGTTGTTTATTTGGATTTAGTTTTTTTAAGTTGACATTGTAATTTTTGAATGTTATATATGTGAATGTTTAATTTTTCTATACTTCTTTTTTTTGGTCTACTTATGATGGTTTTTCTGGTATGGATTCTGGTCTGGGGGGGGGGGGGGGGTCCAAGGGTGTGTGTGTGGGGGGGGGGGGGGTGTTTAATGGGGTGGGGGCTATCAGGGGCGTGGAAGGGATGTCTGGTGGCGTGGGGGGTATCCTGGGTGTCCATGAGAGTGGGGGGGGGGGGGCAGTCCAGTGGGGTGGGAGCCTTTCTAGGAGGGTTAAAGGGAAGTCTAGGGGAGTGGGGGGCTGTCCAGGGGTGTCCAGGGGTGTGGGGGTGTCCTATGGGGTGAGGGGTGTTTCTAGGGGTGTGGGAGGGCTATTCAGTGGGGGGGGGGGGGGGGAGGTCCAGGGTGCCCCTGGGGATGAGGGGGGGGGGGTAGTCTAGGGGGTGGGAGAGGAGGCACCTCCATCCCTAGGGGGGATGAACGCCGATGAAAGGTACTAATCACTCCCACATGTGAAACATTTTTGGATCTCAAGCTTCACATGTGGGAGTGATGAGTACCTTCCAGCGGCATGCCCCCCCAGGGATGTCGGCGCCTCCTCTCCCAACACCATCTATCCAGGGGCTGTGTAAGGGGTGGGGGCAGTCCAGGGGTGTGGGGGGTGTTTAGGGGGTGGTGGGGCAGTCCATGGGTGTGTGTGTGGGGGGGGGGGGGGGGGTTGTCCAGGGGTGTTGGGGGATGTCTAAGGGGTGGAAGAACTCAGGGTTGTGGGGGGGGGGGGTGTGGTGGGGGCTGTCAAGTGGGGTGAGGGGGTTCTGGCCTGTTTTTGGTAACTTTTTGGTCTGTTTTAGGGGTTTGGGAGGGCTGTCCAAGGGTGTGAGAATATTTTCCAGGGGTGGGGGGGGGGGGGGGGTTTACAGGAGGGTGGGGGATGTACAGGGGGCGGTGGTGATGTCCAGGGGTGTGGGGGGCGGGGGGTATCCAAGGGTGTGGTGGGGGAAGTCATTGGGGTGAGGGGGTTTTGGTCTGTTTTTGGTACGTTTTTTTTCATGTTTCAGGGGTGTGAGAGGGCTGTCCAAGGGATTGTGAGTGCTGTCTATGGGGTGGGGGGTATACAGGAGGGTGGAAGGATGCATAGGGGGTGGTGGTGATGTCCAGGGGTGTGGGGGGTGTCCAGGGGAGTGGTGGGGGCAGTCCAGTGGGGTGAGGGGGTTTTGGTCATGTTTCAAGGGTGTGAGAGGGCTGTCAAGGGGTGTGGGGGGGCTGTCCATGGGTAAGGGGGTGTCCAGGGGTGTGGGGGGCTGTATAGGGGGTTGTGGGGATGTCCAAGGGTGTTTGGGGCAGTCTAGGGGGTCGGGGGCAGTCCAGGGGTGTGGGGGGGGGGGGTGTCCAAGGGTGTGGTGGGGGCTATCCAGTGGGGTGAGGGGGGATGTCCCGGGGGTGGTGGGGGATTTCTAGTGGGGTAAGTTTTAAATGTTATCAATGTAAATGATTAATTTTTATTTGGTTCTTGTTTTCATATACTTCTGTTTTTCTGCTACGAATTCTTGGTTTTGTTTCTGGTTGTTTTTTGGGAGAGCAGAGGACTGCTTTATATTAAAAAAAAATGGTTTTTCATAACGGTAATTTATTAACTGACGTGATAAACACCCCCTACACTAGTTTATCTCATTGTTTATTTAATAACCGATGTGATAAACCCTCCTCCCTAGTTTTTCACATCAGTTATTTAATAACCGACGGGATAAACGCCCCCTGCACCTGTTTATCATATCAGTTATTAAATAACTAACTTGATAAACCCTCCCCCTCTGGTTTATCACATCCATTTTTAAATAACCGTCGTGATAAACCATTTTCTAGGGGATTATCATGTTATTTATTTAATAACCGACATGATAAACACCCCCCCACATTGGTTTATCACATTGGTTATTAAATAACCGACATGATAAACCCTTCCCCCTAGTTTTTCACGTCGGTATTAAATAACCGACGTGATAAAAGCCTAGGAAATGGTTTATCACGTTGTTTATTAAATAACCGACGTGATAAACACCGCGATGTTATGTTTTTTACATCAATTTTTAAATAAATGACATAAAAAACAATATTTAAAACGTCGTCCGTATTAACGTCGGCTAAAAACCGACGTAAAAAATAAAAAATAAATGACGTAATTTTTTTTTTCACTAGTGGATAACTCTAAATCATGAGTTGGGTAAAAGTTATCAGGAATCGTTAATTTCTAGGAGGCATAAGATATAACCAAGTCATTACTCATAATACATATCTGAATCCCATCATGGATGCATCACTATAGATTGAAAATGGTATCCACAATAGGGTAATGTATTTATAGGTGCACTAATAATCTTCTCTTCAGTTCCTTGGAATTTTCAAAACCTTCATATATCCAAAGGAACTTGTATCCATTTAGAGATAACTTGATACGTGGATTGGATATTCATGAAAAAATAAATGTAAACTTTTGATAATATCAAGATAAAACAAGAAAAATATGGACCTCATTCACTGTGGTTGGTCTATGATAGAATACAATAACATCTATATTTGATGGGTATTCTAATATACCTTCTATTGAGATTATTTGACACAAAAATAAAACAATTTTAGAAAAAAGTAAACTTTATAAATTTTTTATATATTTTATTTTTCCCAAGGGAATTTAGTACAATTATAATGTGGACTATATGTTATTAAATTCCATTCAAATAAATAATAATTTCAACTAAAAGAATATAAAAAACTGATTTTGGTAATCACTAAAGACTTTACTTGTTAACTCTATGAAGGTAGCTGGGGAATTAGTAAGACCAACTGTCAAAGATATATATTCATAGTGTCTAGACCTTGTACATAATTACATATTGTGGATATCCCCCTTATAGACCCTTAATTGATGATATCAAATATAAGGGAAATCCTGGAAAATTATTAAGATCTATGTAGTTGATTGAATATGTCATCAATATAGGTGAGATGACTCTTTTTTTTAATTTTGATCTTTTTCAGCTATTGATAATCAAGGTAGAGTCATGTTGATCTATATTCCATTCTAAAAAAGAAAATATGACCCACAAGGTTACATGATTAGGAAAATGAATCCCTTTTCATGGTTTTCTTAGAATATTTTCTTCAATTTCTACATCTCAATCACAATCGTTCTATACGGAGTTTTTGAAATTCATGTAATACCAGTTATGAGTTATATTGAAAACTCAACTTCCTATTTTTGTGGAATACTAGGAAAGTCTTCTTGAAGGGAATTATAAATTTCCCAAAAATATGCATATTAATGATATAAATCCCCCCCCAACAATTTGAGACACCACCCCTTCTGAATGGATTTTAAGACACATAAAATAGATGTATTCCCTATTAGAAGTTCATACTTATTTTTTCAATAAATGATGATCATAGGTTGGTTTTGAATATCATGGGGGTTTTAAGATGAGAATGAAGTGATGTAGTTAATTTGACATCAAATTCAACTAGATAATGAATTACAATATTTATAAGAAGATAATTCCCACAAATGTCAATCAGAGAGGAATCATACAATTGAGATGATATTATCAAACCATTAAGGGTTTTTAGTACTAATTCTATATCTAATAATTTGGGTGGTATCTTGATACTCCTATAAAAATCTATATATATTAATGAATAGGTAGATAAAGAGTCAAATAAGACATGAACCATTCTAAATTTTATGGTAAGTGTACCTTTCATCGTGTCATTTTTACACCACTCATCAGAATTAATGATCTCATGAGATTTCATTCAGTCTCTAAGCTAAATAGGATTCTAACCTCGATAATTTTCATTAATCATAAAATTTTCTAATTTTCTAGAATGGTGCCTATACTCTTGGAATTTGAAACACTATAGTGTTGGTGGTGCATTCTGTGTAGCTTTCTCTCTATTCACATAATTAGATATCTTCTTCCCACCATATCACCAATCTATTAGTTGATGACCTTCTCTTAAATAATGATAAAATTAACTAGTCAAATTATAATTATTTACTCCTTTATTCTTCACTCACTTTGAGAATAATTAAAATTCCATCTTCATCTCTCCATGGATTTTAGATATTCCTTTGAACATAATATTTATTTTCCTATCAAAACCATTAAGTTGTTAGGTTAATCGAACTTCAATTTTTACCTTGAGAGAATATTGAAAATCTAATCATATTTAATGAAGTATCATATAGATTTCCCCCTTTCAGAGGCATTTTTATAATCAATTGAAGAATCGATCAACCATAAAATTATTTTGGATGATAATACCATAAGCGTACCTCACAATTCTTATAAAATTTACCTTATTAGCACTAATGGGTTCATCAACCTTTTTCACTAAATAATGAATATTTTGACTTTTCTATGACTAAAAATATGTTACAACATTACTAAAAAATATCTAACTACCATAGTGATGTTAAAAGAAAACAATTTACAACGCTTGAAAAAAAGGACAAATAATGTCTCAGTTTATCATATCTAAGGAAAAGTGCTGATAATGGGAGCCATTATCAGTGCTATTTTAGAATGTATAAAGGGATTATTCATCAATGATTTTTAACACTTCTAAATTATGGATTTAATAGTTATAAAAAACACTGATAATTTCACCCATAACTAGATATTTTTTAGCACTGATAAAAAATAAAGAAAAACAATTATTTTTTACACACCACAACACACCCTTTCTTAGCACCCCAACCCCTTTTTGAAAACATACCTCTATACAAGAAACCATCATGAACCACTCCTAAACCATGCTCAGTACTTGTTAATATCCCCCCCTTCCTCACCACTAGACCAGCTCCCCCAAACACCAGCTTGCAATGGGAAATGATCCTGTGACCAGACTTCCCTGTTTCAACGTCCTTTACTGCTCTAGTGATAATGTTTTATCTTATATTTTAAAAAATTTATATTCACTCATATATATTTAGAAATGTGTGACATATATTAAAAGAAATATATTTATTTAAATATATGATATATTAATATTAATTTATATATATATTATAATATAAATAAATAAATAAATATATATATATATATTTATTATCACACACATATGTATATATAATCTTTAAAATTATATTTTTATAAGTATATATATATTCTTATATTTTTATATTATATAAAAATGGTTAGATGTTTATTTAAACAATGGATAATTTTTAGTTCCATATGATTTATAAAATTACTCCTAAATGAATTTTTAAAATAAGAGTATATATTGAGATATAAAATTTATACATGAGATATATATTTATATATCGATATATTTATATATATATTTTTACATATTTTCATGTAATTGTGTATTGTTATATAAAATAAATATATTTTATTTAAAAATAGTTTTTGTAAATGATTTTATATACTAAATTTATTTGTAATGATATATCTATAAAAACACATTTATATATGATGTATATATAGAATTTTGAGACATATACATATACACACATATTTACACATAAACAAACACACTTATATTTCAATTCACATGTACAATTATTTATATATATATATGTATTTATTTACATATGTCAGAATATGCATCTAATTATATATTTTTTAGTGATGAACAAAATTTTATATATAAATAATACTTTTATAGTTATATATATACATATTAATGCATATTTACAATGTAAAGGAAATGGATAATTTTTTACTAAAAATAATATGAATAATAAACATTTATTTCCATTTCTTTTTTATATTTAAAAATTATATTATTATTAAAATATGAATAATTTTTTTCTTATACAATTGATTTATTATTTGAAAATATAAAAAAGTATGCATATATTTACTTAATAATAGAACTACATAATAAAAAATAAAAAAATAAAAAATACCTTAATATATATATGAATATAATATATGGGAATATATTCATTCTCCACTAAAAATGGACAAAAAAATCTATTAAACAATTCTAAAATCACATATAATATTAAAAATTAGGGTTTTCCAACAAAAAAACATTATTTTAGAGGACTTCTTGGTCTTTTTTGACCTCAAAAAAATTGTTACCATGTTCCCCATAGTTTAACACAATTTATATCTATTTAAATGTTTCTATTTAATATGTGTTATAGATCAAATTATCCCTCGGATCAAAATTTATAGTGTATTGAAGTCGGATTCATGTTTTTATAATTATCTTAAACAATTTATTAATTCATTTAATTTTTCTATCTTCCTATTATTATTAAAAAACTATTACTCAATAATAAATTTCAAATTAATAATTAATATTTTAAAAAATTAATTTGTCTATTTTCCTTAAATATGATATAAATTAAGTGTAAATGCATATTTAGAATTATTTATATGATATTTTTGAAAATATATTATATTTATATCTATATTAATATACTAATATACTAATATTATATATTTAATGAAATATAATTTTTTTTGAAATATAACCTTTACTAGTTGAATAAAAAAATGTTTAATAGGGGGACCTTAATCATCACTTGTAAAAAGGTGTAGAAAAATCCCCATATCAACTCATTTTTAGTATCCCTGATGAAGACCCCTCTTTATCAGTATTTTTTTTCTAGCACTGATAATGAACCCCATTATCAATGCTTTTTAATAGTCCTAATAAAGGGACACAAAATGTGACTTATTTTTTTACAATTGTTGACAATGGACCCCATTTATCAGTGCTTTTTTATCTCTAAAATGACCCCTACCTTTATCATCGCTATTTTTTAGTGATCAAAAAGGATCCCTTTATAAGTTCTTTTACTACCGCCGATGAATGGGTTCCATGTTAATGGTTATAGCTAGTGATGAAAAATCCTAGGAGTGGATAATCCCAAAATTTCAATAGTATTTAACCTAAGGAACTCTTTCCCCATCTTCATAAGAAGAATACGAGGTATGTACTTATTGAAAAATATTTTCTTGAACTTATACCAATCCATGGAGTAAATTTCAACATGTTTCCTCATATTCATGGAAAGATTCCCCCATTGATCCTCTTTTCCTTCCCAATGGTGTGTAAAAAATTGAATTTTTCAAGTTCCAATCATTAGTGAATGGAAATTATATTTTTACTGGTATTGATCCATTTCCAAGAAACTAGAAGATCAATGGTCAATTGAAGGAAGGTGTATGTTGCCTCATAAAAGACTCAACATAATTTTGTTGTCTCCTTTGTTCATTTGGAAGTCTAACATAATTCATAGATTTAGAACGTTGTGATAACCTAATATTAAATTTTTTTATTCTGACTCCCATAATTTTTATATTCCCAAGAAGATATTCATTTCATTTTCCATCACACTCAACATTAACATGGTTCCTCCAGGTTCCAACCATTGACTAAAACCAAAAATCATAGTGTAAGAAATAATAATATTGGCGGGGAACCATATATTCATGAAAAATAACTTTTATAATATTTAAATCATGAAAAAATATCTAATATATGAACCATTGGGTTTAACCTAGGCCAGTCATGGTCATCATTTATATACATACTTTTTTGGGGTTGAAGTTGTTTCTAAATTTCAAAAGCATATCCCCTAGGATCACTGAACAAGGTAAAATGCAAGGACCATTGTTGTGAACTAAGTGCTGATCATGTCAAGATTGATGCTCTAAATTTAGAGTTATTACCCCTATATACATCAATGTTAGATCCAAATCCAATTGCAGTGTCAAGACATGTTTGATATTTCTTGTAAATTACTTGTTTTTTCCTTTACCAAAATTCAAGGACAATTTCTTGTACTCTCACTCATAAATAAACATATCCATAGACGTGTACATAGAGATCTATAAATATTATCTCATCCTAAATTACAAATTTTAACTAAACCTATCCTCTCATACAAACTATAGAAGCCCAATATTATCAAACATATATATTACATCATTTTTATGAATATTTAATACATTACACAAACACATGTTTGAGGACTATAATAGTTTTGTTCCTTTGGAAACATGGTGAGATAAACACTGGTCCATAATTGAGCTACTTCATCTCCCTGTATGTTCTTAATAACATTGATAGTTCTTAGACTAATCAAACACAATAAATTTCATTACTACTTATGGAAAAGGAACATTAGATAAGTTGTCTCAGATTTCCAATAAGCTTAAATAATAATGATGCAAAAGCATAACATGAGGATAAGGGTATGAGAACATGAAAAAAAACCTTTGAAAATGATACCCTTCATATCAATGATATAAACAACATTCATGGAATAATTAACTGTAGTTAATAATAAAAAAATAATTATGATATTAATGAACGTGATCCATGAGGGCATAAAATAGGCATAGTTCATGGAATTTTTGTAATACTAATAATCATAGAAAATAATATCCATATTATCCCATGCTCATTTTAAATGATATGATATAGGAATCGGTGCACACCAAAAACCATGATAGAATTAATGGTTATCTACCAATATCATCATATCATACAATGTCCCTTAATAAACTGAGTACACACCCTATTCTTTTTTTGTCTATCTCATGTGATATAAATCTTGACCTAATTCATTAGGGGGAGATATAAGTCCCACCCATCTAATAATGAAAACCATATTTCAATGTTCCAATAGTTAATAAACATTAATCCTGTAATAAAACCTGAAAATAAAATGTGTATAATACAAAATTGATTATATAATAACCTATGTAATAGAGATAGGTTTCATAATAATCTAATCACTGCATAACCCATGAAATGAAGTGGGTTACACAAGTGTTTCCACATGGTATAACATGTGGAAAACAAATGGGATTTATAAACATCATTCCAATATAATCATGAACCATTCAATGATAGAATAATAATTGTGTCCTCAAATCATATCCCCAATAAGTCATAGATAACATTAACGGATGTCATCTTATATGGAAATTGATTTGGATCCATTATTTGAAAATTTTCTGGACTAAAATATAATTTGTTTTAAAATACCTTTTACAATATTGAAAATTATGAAAATATTTTTATCATAAAATAACATGAAAAAAATATAAAGTAATATTCAAATCAATTATTTGTCATGATGTGGGAAAATTCTATTCAAGTCATACATGTTAAAACAATGATTGCTTTCACATTTTGATAAAATACAAACATGAATTGTTTGTAAAAAAATGAACACAACTTCAAATAAAATTGTATATAATGAAACATTTATATAAAGGTCTTTTAAAAATCATAGGATATTAATAATATAATTTTAAAATATTTTAATAAAACATGGTTTTGGGAGAAAATAGATCTCAATCCAAATTGAGAAATAAAGTAAGATTTTCTAGAAACATTTTGTCAATTACATTAAGTACCAAAGAGTGGTAAAATGGTTTTATTACAAAAAATATCAATAATAACCATAAGATATAAAAAATAATGAGATCTAGATATATGGATCTTAAATTTTGTCATTGGTAATGTAATCATAAACTATCCGGATAAATGATGATATTGTAACCTAAATTCAATACCACTTTAGTTACATTGAATCCCAATATCCGTGAATTAATAACATAAAATATAACATAAAATATTTTGAGGATAAAGATATTCCTAATATTACATTTAAAAGGGGTTGTACATACACATCGTGAGAGAATATAAGTTTATAACATAACGTACATCACACAGAATAGTAATTCAGACAAAAATCTCATACCTTAAGTCCTAAATTCTGTATTACTTGTTAAAACATCATGTATTATAAATATGTTTTTAATATAAATCTAGTACAGAACCATTTTCATATATATATAATGTCATATATGGTCTTCTTATGACCATTTAGTACCATTTTATTAAAAATTCAACATTAAAGTTCTGTATCAAATAATAACCATGTGATTTTTCATGTATGTTATGATTTGTTAATTTTATTCCTCTTACATGAATCATGGTTTAATAAAATCCAAAATGTTAAAAATGATATAAATATAATTTATGTCAAATATATATATTTATATTTCTCTATAATATTTTATTATAGAGAACAAAATACACAATTCATGAAGATAATAGCTTTTATATATGAATTAACTTTGTTTTATTTTCTTGTCAGATTAATATAAAGAAACTTAAATGATATATTGTAATTAAGTTATTATTTTACTTCATATATATTTATATTTTCCTTAAAAACATCTTAAATACCATCAATGAAATGTGTGAACGAATAACATCACTTCGTGATGTGGTAGTCCGTCGTACACACAAGTGACATTACAGTATGCCCAAAAAATAGGAAAATGAAGAAATATATGATGTATTAATTACATAATCTTAATAAAATCATAAATATCATATATGAATAATATATTCATAATTATAACCATTTTAGAGAGGCGGTATTTGGAAAATGAACACCATCGGTTCATGAGTTGGTAGTCTTTCATACAAATGGACAACAATTTTGTAACACATTTGATTGAATTGGTAATAGTTATAGGTAATTAACTTAATATAAAAACATATATATTTATAAAATATCTTGAGGAAATTATATCATCATGGTATAATTATAATTTAATAAAAGAATAAATAAAACAAAAATACTCATTGATGAACATTAAATATTATTCAAGAATCCTCCTTTGGATTTCACTAAGAGCCATACTATGTTGTAATTTTTTCCACAATAAGGAATATAGGATTAGATGAGGGAATATGGGATGTGATTTTGGTAGGCTGTTTCTGATAAAAAATGATCTAAAATTGTTAGTAAGAGATTAGAAAGGGTGGCCTTCTAGATGTGAGGTGAGTGGAAAACTTTTAATTTTTTTGAATGAGAAAATTATATCAATGTTTTTTCATATAAAAAGGATATATAATTGATATAGACATTTAAAAAGGATTTTTGTGACTTATAATAAGATATGAGGTTAGTTTCACTTACAAGTAACCCTTTTGGTAAAATTTGAGTCAAGGGGAAATGAATTTTTCAACGGACATGTAACACCCTATGTATATCCATTTAAAATGATGAGGTTTTTTAGAAATAATACAAATTTAATATTTGATTTATCTTTCAAAAAAATAATTATGAAATATTATTTAAAATTAATTTCTAATACCTTCATTTACATTTTAATTAAAACCCCTTTCAATAATGGTATATCATGAATAAAAATCCATTTTAAAAACAATATAATATGGATCTTCAAACCCATTAATTAATTGAATTTTGTAAAATAATTTCATTAGGAATTAGATACTACATTCCAAAGAATAAATTATGTATAATATAAAATATATCTCATGCGGTTTAAATTTGAGAAAATAAACACATACATTTTTTCTGAACTTCCACAAAAGTGATTGAAACTCCTTGAAAAAAATATCTTAATTAAAAATTTCATAACTTAATTCCTATATATAAAATTTTATAAGAATAATTGTTACAAAACTTCCTAGGTAACCTAGTAAACCAATAATCGATCTCACCCTGACATAGCCCGAAGGATGATTCTGATCCCTATGGGTCGAAGACTAGCACTTTGTATCATAAAATATGAATCTGGGAACGATTTATGACACAACCATAGCAGAGGTAGATAAAAAATTTAGTATGAAATATAAAGGAAAGTATCTACTGGGAGAGGTGTACAAGAATACATCATGGAATAAAAATTCTAGAGTACAACAACCCAAGTACCAAAATCAGAAAACAACCCATGTCCCATCATACACACTCACCAAGTCGAGAGATCAACAGTTAGAACCATATATAAATAATCCTTTCCCTTTTCTCGATCCGGGAAGAATAAAATATAAAATAAAACAAAGGAAAAAATTGGGTGTAATCCCAGTAGGATACCACAAAATATTCCAAATCATATTCCAAAATATATTAACAAAAATAATGCATTCAATTTTAAAATAAAATAAGTTGGGAAGTTCAAAATCATATTTTAAAAAAATTAGAATTTGCAATTTCAAAACATGGGAATACATTAAGAACATGATTTTATTAATAAGTAATGGAATATCTTCATTAATGTTGGCTTAAATAATAAATTTATATGAAACAGTATATATAAATTTTGGAAAACAAGTAAGGCATTTAAAACAACATTAGAATACATTTATATCTCAAATATAAAACAAGCGAGCAACATGATCATCTACCAAATAGGTATGATAGTATTTGTGGATATAGGAATCCAAACTCTCTATTAGATCTTAGCTAAATGTGTATATTCACATCCCCCTTACATTGGACATAGGTGACTCATCACCCTCCCATCGAGGATGTGACCCACTAGAAGTATGTTTTAGAACACTGTAATACTGTGTAGTGTGTCCAAATAACTCACCAACTACCTATGTATTTCTTGCGCTCTTACAAGATGGGAAATTTATTTTAAGACAACTTAAAAATAAAATTAAATCCCATTTCACCATATTAAATGCAAATTGTATCCATCTTAAAACCAAAAAGGTTTTTAATCAAAAGCATGCCTCTTTCACGTAATAAAACCAGTAGGTTTATATAAAATCATTTTTAATCTAGTTTAACAAGTTTGAAATCCATTAAAAATCATTTCCATAATTTCATAATTATTTTCCCCAATTAAATTTAACAATTTAATTGAAATCATTTCCTCAAAATCACAATTTAAATTCAATAATTTACATTTAAGCAATTTCCATAAACACACCCCAATTCAATGGAATTGGGGGGTTTCCCCTTTTATCAACCCAAAAACAATAAAAATATCCCAATTAAAAAGAATTGGTTTTTATCATGTTAATTGGGAGAAATTTATAAGGAATTTAATTTTAATCAAAAATTGTAATAAACCGCGAAATTCATAGGTGATATATTTTTCAATATAGGATCGAATCACCTATCTATTCCCAAATCCTAGCACTCACAATGACACCCTTCAATGAGAAAGAAGACATATAATACCTCCCAATATAACCTAGAGGAAATATCCAACATTACGTAGTAAAGATCCATCAATTCCTATATGATCTATTGAAATCCCAGGAGAGTAGAAATAGAGGTAGATGAAGAACAATTAAGAACGCCTACTAGGATTTTACCTTCCAATGAAATGATGATGAGATTCCAAAGTAATGGATCCAAAAGGGTTGGGGGAATCCAAAAATTCTTCGGGGGTAATTTTTTTCCAGAGGAGGGCAATTCGATAATATAAAATTTATAAATAACCATGAACTACCTCCCTTTTATAGTCATTTCCAGAGAATTACATGACGTGTAATCAAGTTACATTCCATGAAAGTGTTAATGCCTATAATGGGGAAGAGGCATCGAATTTGTATCATTACTTTAATGTCGGGGTATTACATGATGTGTAACCCCTATTCACATCATGAAAATATTGATATTTTTATCTGATGAAACCCCCATCGTTACCCATTAAAACTCTATCTGAAAACGCGTGAAATTGTTAAAAGGAAATTCATATTTTATACCAATCACATCCTAAATCATGTTCCATAGTATGCACCCAATATCAGTTACACGATTTGTAATATCATTGTAGACAACAAAAAACCCACTATATAAAGTTGAAAAATCCAACATGTTACAGAATTTAATATTATAGGTATCCTACCAAATTAAACTCAACCCAACCCGGTAAACGAAAAGGAAAAACCAAAACAAAGATAACGGCGTTCCTGTCATTTTGGTGATGCGATATTACAACCTACCCACCATAAAAGAATTTATGTCCTTAGTATGCCTATGAATAAGCTTCCATTGAAAATATATGAGGCCACAACTCTCTCATCAATTCCCCTCATTCCCATGTTTTTGGACTACAAAAATCTTGATTCCATAGTACACAAACTGAAGGTACTGTCCTCCCCTGAAGTACCTTGGTTTCCGAATCAACTCTCTTAACTTGTTGTTCAGTCAAAGTCAAATCAGGTTGACTCACAATATCACTCCAGCTCAAAATGTAAGATGGATCAGATAAGTAATTTCTCTGTTGTGATACAAGGAACATGTTATGTATTGATGTCAATTGCATTAGTAGTGCTAAATTGTAAGCCACTTCTCGCACAAGCTCAAAAACCTCAAAATGTACCACCAAATAATGAGCATGTTTCCCTTACATCCCAAGTCACCAATGTCCAAAACTTGGTGAATCTCTCAATAAAATTAGATCACCAACTATGAAATCAAATGGTCTATGGGGATGATTAGCGTAATTCTTATATTTTCTATGTTCCGTCAATATCCTCTAATGAATCAACTAAATCTTAGTTATCTTCTCTTGCACAAAACTTGGTCCAAACATGTAAATTTCAAAAATATCCTACCCACACAACATAGATTTACATGGTAATCCCTACATAGCCCCAAAAAGAGCCATTTTGATTGTAAACCAGTAGCTTATATTGTACAAAAACTCAACCATCCCCAAATGATTATCCCAAGCCCCATGGAAATCGAGAACAAAAGTGCGAAGCATGTCCTCAATAATCTATATAGCTCTTTCTGTTTGGCCATCTGAAAATAGATGGTAGGCCATGATCAAATGGAATTGAGATCATAGTTCCCCTGAAGGCCTACCCAAAAATTATAAGTGAAACTTGGTTCCCTATCAGATACTATAGCATATGGAACTCCTTGAAAATGAACAATCTCTTTCACAAAGAGATTTTTGAACTCCTCAAATTTGGTTATATCACGAATGGGTTTAATGTGTGACGTCTTGGTTTGTCTATATATCACAACCCATATCAAATTTTTCTTTCTTTGGGTATGAGGTAACCAAAAAGAAGTCTATAGATATTTCATAGCACTTTCATGTAGGGAATGGAAGTGGTTAACAAAAAACTGAAGGTTTCTAAGGCTCTGCCTTCACCTATTTCCATGTATATCAATGAGAGAAAAATTCATAAATGTCTTGTCTCATACCTAGCCCCCATAAATTACACCTCATGTCATAGAAAATTTTAGGGGCTCCTGAGTGCACAACCCACTAGGAATTATAGAAATACCCCATAATTGCCTTCATTTCTACTAAAGGTACTATGTAAATATTCCAAAAAACATAGAACACCCTATTTAGAGAACCAAATCTAGGAAACTATATCCCAACCCTAAATAGAGTCTCTAAATATATGTAACTCTTCATCAATATGAAATTCCAAAATAATCATCTCGAGGATATTAGATTTCAACTAAACATAGGGTAATGAAGCATGATCCCCTTTATCCTAAACTCTAATATGCAACTGTACAAACAAATTCATGAAAATCATCTCTTTGAAAGATTCCATCACTACATGGGTTGGAAGTTTCCTGCTCAATGAATCTGTAATGAAAACATCTTTCCCTAGGGTATAGGAGATTACAAATTCAAATGATTACTGGTACTCCACCCAATACATTTGGAATAGATTCAAATATTTTTTAGAGAAGATATAAGTAAATATTTTCTTGTAAGAATATATGGTAAAATTTTCTAAATAAATTTTTATTCCACAAACCCATAAGAGAATTCATTACAACTGAAATTTTATGTTCATGGGTATTCATTAGGCCTATGACAATGAGTTCCATAGGAAACAACATTATTAAATTCAATAAGAACACAACCAAAACCAAAACCCAATGCATCTGAAGAGAACACATTACCATGCCTGACCACTTGAAGAGTCAACACTGGAGCAGTAGTCAAAATATGTTTAATCTCAAAAAAATAATTCTGATATTTTTCATTCCATGAAAACATCACTCCCTTCCGTGTTAGAGTATTCCTCAGAGAAGAAATCATTGACAATTCCATTACAAACTGGTGATAGTATCCAACTAAGCGTAAGAATCATGGAATCTCGAAGACATTATGTGGTTTCTCCTAAGTCAAACCAGCCATTACCATCTTAAGATCCACTAATAATACATGTTTCGACCCCACGTGTCCTGTGAATTTTACTTCCCAAATCTAGAAATCACGCTTCAAAAGCTTGGCATAAAGTCAGTGACTTTTCAACAAACATAGAATTTCTATCAAATGAGAAACATGATCATCCTCAAAAAAACATTAAATAAGGATGTCATCTAAAAATAATACCACATTGGTATCAAAAAACTCTTGAATAATCATTTTTATCAGTTCTATGAAAATGATAGGAGCATTTTTTAGGAGAAAGTTCATAACAAGATACTCATAATGACTATACCGACTCTATAAGTCTATTTTCTGAATGTCAGATTCTTTTATTCTCAACTGATGGTAGCTTGATCAATATTAGATATTACAGAACCACTTTTCATATTTTAACAAATAAAATAGATCATAAGTCCATGGTAATAAATACTTTTTCTTTACTGTAACTAAATTGAGCTTCTGGTAGTCAACATACGAGTGAAGTGAACCATTATTTTTTTTGCAAAGAGAACTGGTGTTTCCCAAGGTGACACACTCAGGCGTATGAACCATTCAGTTAAATATTTTCAGACTAGGACATTAATTATTTCATTTCAACTAGTTACATATGGTAATAAGGAATTGAAATTGGGTGAGTAGCAGCATTAATTTAATTTAAAAATCAACTTCACTTACCAATGTAAAACTAGGGAAATCATAAGGAAACATGTTGGGAATCTTGACAACAACTGGAGGTACATCATAACTCCAAGATTCAAAATCCATATAAAAATAATACACTAATATCCCTTTACAAAAATCTAGATAATAATTTCAATCTCTTCTCAACCATGGGTCCTAATCTCTTTGAAATATAAGAGACACACCAATGGGTGTAGTAATGTAGACATATGGAAGAGAACAATCAATCCTGGTTTGTTGGTAATGATATAGTCCATCCTGAAAATTATGTCAAGATATATCTTGTTGAGAACCATAAAACACCAAGATAGTTCAACATCAGAAAGAGAGAAGACACATGTAGGACTATAGAGACCCTGCTCTCTCTTTGTACCATGGGGTGTTGTAATATCCATTGTATAAGATAATTGATCCAATGGAAGATTAAGAAGAGTAATGATACAGGTTGAAATAAATGAGTGAGATAAAATAGTATCAAATAGAGAAGTCACTAATGATAAAGATATAGTAATGGTACCTCTTACAGTAACTAGACCATTATCCACTTCCTCTAGAGACTCTTCCACTGGGTGAAGAAGCTTCTTTCCGAATGCATATGGATGGAACCCTTTTGTACATGATGTATCTGATTTCCCTACATTTTTAGGAGGAGATGATGATCCTTTTACACTGTATTGAGTAAAAAAGTTATGGATAAATATATGTAAGTTCCATACATGTAGGAAAGATCTAATGTTCTTGGGTTCCTTAGTGAAAACATTTTTGGATTGATCTAATTTTCCATACTAATAGAAATTAAATGAACATACTACTAGTTCTGTAAGAGGTTTGGAAAATCTATGGCATCAAGAACTATGATGAGAAACATCATGCCTACATATTCATTTAATGTAAATCTTTTTTCCACTAGGAGAATAAGTAACTCTCGTCAACCTTGACTTCCATCTAGGTCCACTTCAACCATCATTTCCCTATCTATATCATTAGAGTAAGTGGAAAACATCACCAAGAAAACTTGTAAAAAATATCTGGTTGAATTCCAAACCCGAACCACCATTCCTTAATTCTTTCATTATATAAAATCTCAAGCATGAGTTGAACCAGCTTAGCAATGTAATTTCAATACTTAGTTACGTTTTTTTGGCCGTCTCATGCTTGGAAAACTTTACAGCCTTTTCCAACACCATATACTCTAGATAGAACTATTAGGTGAAAAAACATTGAATTACTTCAATGCTAAGCCCTCATGTTTATTGATGGCCACCATCATGTCCCACCATCTCCTACACAGTCCTTCAAGTACGAAGGTATCACAATTCACCTTTATCTCTTCCGGTGTCTCCAAGAACTCAAACAAACATTCTATCATGCCCAACCATTCCTCAGCATGTTGAGGATCATTAGTGCCTTTCAAGAGTGGTAGATTTTGTAGAAGGGAATCTTGATAATTATTTCGAAGAAAATCTTGCTGAGGATCCATAGTTGGAGCCTGGTTGAGGACTGATGGTGGTGATTTCCCCAAAGAATAGACAATGAACATGATCACCTCAACAAGATTTGATCCACGATAGGATATGCTTATTAGGGATTAACAAAATCCTCTTACTAGGTTCGATTAACACATATTATCATAGGAATGATGATACATAACATCAAAAATCAATAAGGTATACATTAGATAATACTCATACATAGCGAAAAGTGAAACATATTACTGACCGGCAGAAAAAACATTATTTGGATTTCACTTTTTTCCAATTAAAAATGATGAATATATTAGATCTAATACAAAAAATTCATTTCCCTAACCACCTATGGAAACATAAGATTAATTATGGTGAGATACTGTTAGGAACTTAGTGGTAACTACCTCCTAAGTACCGACAAGAATACTCAAATGGATACTGACATCAATGAAATATATAGAGCCTTCCTTTGATACCACATTGTCATAAACCATCTCAGGTACCCCAGTAACCCAATAACCAAGATATCCCTGACAAAGCCTATATGGTGTTCCCAATCCCCATGGGTTGGCGACTAGCACTTGGAATCATATAATATAAAAGTGGGAAAAATTTCTTCCAGAAGCTTTCTAGAAGTAGATAAACAAATTAGTTTGAATAAAAATAAAAAATCTCCCCTTGGAGAGGTGTACCAGAATACAACATGATATAAATATCCTAGAATTAAAAAACCCAAGTACCAAAACATTAAAACAGCCCAAGTTCCATCAAACACACTCACCAAGTCCATAGATCAATTGCCATAACCACTTACAAATTATCATTTCCTTTTTCTCAATCCTGTAAGAATAAAGTCAACACACACCCAAAGGCACAAGTATGGTGTGAACCAAATCATAGGAGGAGACCACCAAGGATTCCATAATAGGTGAAAAAATAGAGTAACAAAAATAATGCTTTCAATTTTTAAATAAAAAATTTTTAGACGTTGAAAATAATATTTAAAACATTCCATGATTTGTTGTTTCAAAAGGTGGATATACATTAAGCAGAATCATTTCATTACAAATGGTGGAATATTTCTAAAACAATGGCTTAACTAAATCAATAATATAAAATAGTTTATATAAATACTAAATACAAGTGATATAGTTAAAACAATGTTGGCACACTATTATATTTCAAATATAAAACAAGATAGAAACATGGTCATCTATCAAATAGTCATGATATTATCTCTGGATATAGGGATCCACATTCTCTAAGTGATCTTAGAAAAATTTCTCTATAGAAGTCCCCCTGACACTGTCCATATGTGACTTTTCACCATCCATTTGGTGATGTGACCCTTTAAAAATATGTTTTAGATCATTTTAATAGTGTGGAGTGTGCCCAAATAACTCCCCAACTACCTAAGGATTTCATGTTCTCTTACATGATGGGAAATATCATTTAAGACTAATTAAAATAAAATCAAATCCAATTCAACAAGAATAAATTCCAATTTTCTCTATTTCAAAACCAAAACAGGTTTTAATAAAAAATATGCCACCTTCACAATATAAAACCACTAGGTTTCTATCCAAAAAAATTTACTCTATTTTCTCATCTTTTTCATATATTCAATATCAATTCCATCATTTCTCAATTATTTTCCATTTTTAAATTCAAAAACATAATTGAAATAATTTCTTCAAAACCACAATTTAAATTTAAAAATTTAAATTTAATAAATTTATATAAACACACTTCAATTCAATGGAATTTGGGGGGGGGGGGGGTCCCATTTATCATGCCCAGACCATTAAAAATCTCCAAATTCACTAGAATTGGGTTTTATAAAATCAATTTAAATACATTTTAATCAATTGAATTTAAATAAAAAATTTAAATAAACCATTTTTTGTTGTTAATCCATTTGGATAGATTGGATAGAATCAACTACCTATTCCCGAATATGAAAACTCACATTGGCACCCATCAATGATAATGAAGGTGTATAATACATCAAAACACAACCTAAATGAAAGATCCAACACCACGTGGTATATATCCATAAATTCTTAAATAATATATTAAAATCCAAAAAATAGGAGAAGGAGATGTAGATAAAGAACGTTGAAGAATGCTTATTCAGATTTCACATTCCAATTAAATGATGAAGGAACACCAAAGGAAGTGATCTAGAAGGGTTGGAAGAATCCATGAATTCTTGGTGTCAGATTTGGTTTTAGAGGAGTGAATAAATAAATAACCATGATTTGACTCTATATTATAGTATCTACTGGGGTATTACATTGAGTGTAATCCAGATAGGAACTATGAAAGTATTAATTTCTATAATAGAGTGGATGAATAAAATTTTTAAAGAAAATTTAAAGTCAGGGTATTACATGACGTATAACCCCTACTCACATCATGTAATTCCTAATATTCGTAACTAATGAAACCCCCTTCATTACCAATTAAAAACCGATCATGAAATACTTCACATCATGAAAAGGAAGTTCACAACATATAACCATCACAATATTAATCTTGTTTCATAGCATGCACCTAGCATAAGTTACATGGCATGTATCATAGTTACATGGCATGTAATATCCTAGAAATCTACAAAAAGCCTCGGTTTAATGATTTAAAACACAACATGTGAAAAAATTACTATTATAAGCATTTTACCAAATCAAAATCGACCCAACACAATCAAAGGAAATGAAAAACCTTGACATGGTTTAAGACGTTCCGGTAAGTTCGGTAATAGGATGTTAAAATAATTGATAATTATTATATATATTTATATTAGTTCGATATTTTCCATTTTCATAAAATGCTGTGTGTAATATTGACTTCTGGAAATATTTTTTAGTCATAGTTTTCTTACCATTGTTATATAAAAAATTATAATTCCCAAGCCATAAGATGTACTTATGCATATGATTATAAATATTTAAATACTTATAAGTTTATTCTATTGTGGTTTTTTTGCGACCATTAATGAAAAAATCGATGATGATCGTGTTTTAGTGATTTTTAATGTAAGGAGATTGGTAATATAATTAATGATTTAAATATTTTCACTAACACAACATAACCAAAATAAAATAGTAATTTAAAATTTTATAAAATTCATTATCTTTAATTAATTTATCAAAGCCATCCATGATATTATTTTATAGAATTATTCAATAAGTTGACCGACCCAAACATGAACATACCATAATTAATAAATGATTATTATGTTTTTAAATTGTAATAACATTGTAAAAGAACAATAATTGCCTAATTTAGTGTTTATTAGTAATATATATAATAATTTTAAATAATTATTAAAAGAATAAAACCTATTAATTTTTTTTTCATAATATAAAAAAGATATTTTTTTCTCTTAGTACACTTTTTTTGGTGGTTGAATTGAAAATGAAGGTTTATCAATAATTTTGTAAAAAAACACCACAAATAGTGTTAAAAAACTCAATAATGTTATGAAAATAATATTTCTACCTTAAAAATAATCTTATGACCATGCATGATTGATAGTAATAAAATACGTAATATATCGTTCCATGGGGTCAGTAGTCCTCATGTATGGAAGATTGCTGATTTCTTTTCCCATGGAATTGGAGAAAAGTGTAATATTGTTTGTTATTTAAGAACCTAAAACATGTTATAAATATCATAATTTTATAATAAATTCCTTATTAAGAACATCTTTTTTTATGGCGATGAAGGAAAAAGAAACATGTTTCATCGTGGAGGTCGTAGTCCACACATATGAATGATTAGCCTTTTCACATTTCATAAGAGAAAGGGGAAAGGTTAAAAAACATATATCCCATAAATATAAAAAAACCTCTATATATTTAATAATTATTTTATCATTTTATAATGGTTAATATAATATTAATTAAAAAATATGGAGAAATAAAAAGAGTATAGGGTGAAAAGTAGTTTATTTTTTGAACAATCGCAAGAAGTACTTCTTGGAAATGGATAAATTTAGAAAATATATTTTAAAAAGAAGTTTATGTCAGTAAATGGGGTTATATGGGGTGGAAATAGGTTTTATTTTATAGAAGACTCATAATTTATAGAGTGGTTTTCACGGGGTGGTGAGAGTCCCCTTTTATACGCGGTGAGAATTGATATTTTTTGTAAATGTAACCAATTTATTTAAATATAGAACATGTTTCACATGTCAAGTGGATCCAAAAATTGGAAAAAATAGAATTTAGGATGATATATAATCTATAATATCTCAAACACTCAATTAGAAGCATGTTATAAACATTTTTCAATCCCTTTACCAATAGATTTAAAAGCTTCATTATTTTATATTTTACTATTGTAACCCGTTTAGTAATTTTATCCTTTATTCAGAATCATAAATTAGAACTTCTTACATAATATGGACCTTATTACTTCAAGTATTAAATCTATTTTATTATATTATCATTCTAAAAGTGATAAAATTTATCTTCAAACTCATATATTTACAATGTATTAAAAACATCATCATAGAATAAGTAACATAAATTCTAAAAAATAAAATATTGTTTTGTAAAATAATAACTATATTTTAAAATTTATATTTTCACATAAAAAATAAATATTTTTTTCAATAAATTTATTTCATATATATATCCATCAAAATGATTTACTAATAATCTCATAAAAGGAATGGTATTTTTAGAAATAATACTTTCCAGCATTCATTTGAGAATTAAATATTTTAGAAAAAAATTTCACCCTAGGGAATTTTTTAATTTATAAAATAAAATTATATGTTCATTTTAGGTAATTAAAATTTGAAAAATTATATATTCAAATTAATAATTAACATAACAAATATAGGGATAAAAAAATTATAGGAAAATGATGATTTTAATCATTAATGGTCTTAATAATATATCATATCAATTTATAATTTACATGATATTGGTATAATTATATTATGAAATTGGTAAATTTAATTTATTTTTATAAAATATAAAAAAAATTTAAATTTTTTTTTTCAGAAAAAATATTAAATTTATACTAAATATATTTTTACAAATACCATTAAAATTAAATATATGTATTCTATAATTTAATTTTATAATGTTTCTCTAAATAAAATATATGTATTCTATAATTTTACCAGTCCATTGATATTAAATTAAAATATTATTACTTTTGTGTATTGTATAATAGTATATTTTAAATATATGTATTCTATAAATTTTACCAGTCCATTGATATATATTAGTTTTGTGTATTGTATTATAGTAAATGTTAAATATATGTATTCTATAATTTAATTTTATAATGTTTCTCTGAATTAAATATATGTATTCTATAATTTTACCAGTCCATTGGTATTAAATTAAAATATTATTACTTTTTTTTGGTTATATTATTTAAAATTTACTATTATAAAATACAAAAAATTAATTTACTTATTGTATTTATATACAATGAATATATTCAAAACAACTATATTTATAATGGGGATATTTAATTATTATATTTAGACATACTAAATCATTCATTCAATCCATCGTCACTTCAAAAGGAATAATTCTTATTTCATGTTATATATTTTTCATAATACTTTATCATTTCTTGGTGCTCTTCATTATTATAAATTTTTTTGGATATTATTGGTCTGCATGGTTAAAAATAACCCAAGGTATTTCTTATTCATTAGTAATTTATTATTATATATATATTCTCCCTTGTTTATTTATTCACTTTGAATGGATGTATTCAACCATGGTGAGTGATAATGAATGGTGTGAGATAGTTATTTTCTTATTATTTTATTGTATTGTTCCACTTATGAATTAATAAAGTGTTGCAATAATAATTCATATAATTTATGACTTATTTTATAATAAATTAAAAATATATTGATATTATATAGTTTAGAATTATAATCATATATTTTATCAAAATAATATGATTCTTAGAATACCCTATGGAATTACATATCTTACAGGATTTAGGTAGAGTTGAGATTTTCACGTGTATGAAAACTCTTGATAATTTTAGGGCTCCATGACTATGTTTCTAGTGGTGAGTGATGGTAACATAGAGGTTGAGGTCATGTGAGTCATTCTGGGATCCATAATTGTTTTGGGGTTTTTTTATTGTCCATACTTTCCTTGTGTATAATTTGGTTGTCTTGTATTTTTGTTGTCATTTTCCTCTAGAATCTTATTTTATATTGTGATGTTGGTCAAAATTAAGATTATTTTATTCAACATTTATTTTATTTTCTGTGGATTATTGATGCTGCTATTATATTTGAGTCATACTCACTATTCCTTTTTATATATTTTGAAACTACTTTTTTAATGTCTTGGACATCAAAAAGATGTATCAATCATGCTGGATTCCTGGTTGAATATAGGTGATATAGTTGTTGGATTATGAGGGTGAATCAATTCCCAAAGGTTTATAAATATATTCCATGGTGCTTATCTCTGGCACATGCTTATCAGGAATGTGATTTGGGCCTTATGGAAGAGTAGTTTGGGTGAAATTTCATGTCAACCTTGGCCAGTTCGTTATAGATGTGGTATAGAAATTCCTAGATATATATAGAGTTTAAGAAAATTAAAAGTAAATAAAAAATGAGTTCTATTTGGAGTTCTGTCATATTGGATATTATTATATAAGTGATTTGGTAGGGTTTTTAATATTATTAATGGATTTCTAGAATATAAAATATTTAATTTTATAGAATAGAAAATCCTGACTTATTCCTTATGTCATGTTTGATGTACGTATTCATGAAATGAAATTATAATTAACTTCTTAATTTATGACTTTGAGTTATCCCTAATAAATGTTAATTAAGGTTTTTGATAGGTTTTTTTTGAAATGTGAATATTATAATGGGTTTGGTTTCATATATAGATTTGTAGTTTTCTTAGGAGGTAAAAAATGAGTTTTATGTACTCGATAACCCATTACATATATGTCACGGAGTGTCATACACTATTTATTTGGTATATCAAAGGTGTATGTTTCATATTTAATCCTCTCACATGTTATTGAAAATAATACTAACATTAGATCCTTTATAATTTGATACCTTATATACAAAATCCTTAAGGATAATATAATCAGGGGTTGGTTGAATATGATTCTGATCATTTATTGGGTTGAGGGTTAACAAAGATGTAATTTGTCCTCTTATATAATGAGTATAATTTTTTACAAGATTAATATTGTGCAAGGAATTGTATCACCATACCTAGATAAGGTACATGTGATGGGTTTATCTACTTGTATAAGATGCATCTTCTGTGTTTATCTATTTGGATAAAGGGAATGTTATGTGCCAATCCACCTGGGTGAAATTAATGTTCCAAGTTCATCAAATTGTACACTCTATACTCATATAATTGAGACTATTTGAGTACTTGACATGATATTGAAAAATATATATCTTTTCATCACACTATGTCTAATAAAATGGAATTATATGATTATAAAAACATTTTTATGATATGAAAGATGGATAAAAGTATGAAAATTCACCTGTTTAATCATTCTATATCACTTTATATAATGATAAGAATTGGTTAATTTATATATTCTGTTCATTGTTTTGAATAATATAATAAGGAATTTGTAGTCAGTATCAACCCTATAAATCGCAATATGGTCAAACATTTTGGTTGTGTTAATTAGTATTATTTCTTATTAAAAAGTGTTGGATCAAAGATTTTTGAGCTATTCCATCAATTTTCTAGAGGATATTCAAAAAAACTCTTAGATATATTTTTACATGTTATTAAATTTGATATTTTATATTGTAAAAATGAATGGTAGCAATCCCAAAAAAGAATTTTATTGGACACCCAAAAAGGAGTTTGATATACTGTTTCACTTGTTGTTAAATATAATATGATATCAGCAGAATGTGAGCTAATTATTTGAGTATTTAGTAAAGGTGAGAATATAATTAGAAAATTAACTGCAGATCAACCAACGACATGAATGTAAAAACCATTTTTTCAGTGTAAGATTCCTCATAACATGTTTTAATTTATGAATGAATTTCATTATATGATAATGCATGTATATTTGTAGTTTCACCTTTTAAATGATATCATATGTGGTTTGATAATCTGGTGATAT
This sequence comes from Viscum album, assembly GCA_963277665.1. Lineage (NCBI taxonomy): Eukaryota > Viridiplantae > Streptophyta > Magnoliopsida > Santalales > Viscaceae > Viscum > Viscum album. Next base: position 1,659,598,383 of record OY728164.1, on the reverse strand, counting down.
ATATTCAAATAATTTAAACATCCATAATGATTGGTGAAATGTTAAAAAATCATTTTGAGGAATTAAATTGAGAGTTATAAAAGTGTTTTATTGTATTACAAGTTTATGAAAAAAATTCATAAATATTCTAAACGTTTATTATATTCTAGGAAACCAGACGAGAATCATTAGTGTATATAAAAGATGTTAAATCCTTGCATAAGTAGTTTCATGAAATTAAATTTAGGTAGTTTGTCGAATTCATGAAAAACCATGGAATCTATCTTTATCTTTAAAAAATTTTCTATTATCCCTTTATAAAGAGAGTATCATTCCCAAGAATTTGGAGATTCACATTTATCATGGATACCCTTGGTGGATGGATTCCAATGGATACTTCTCAATGATTTCTATCAATCCCCATTTTGGGGGGGATTGGATAGACCATATCAACAAATAAAAAGTATATCATTATTAATTGATTTGGTTTAGTCCAAATTGAAATGAAATATATTTTAAAATAAATTGTTTTGGTTTATTATTTATGTTATGTTTGTACAAGTGTTTTCTCCACAACAAAGTAAAAAATAAAATCATATTATAATTCAATATAAATACGTTTAATAATTTACAATGATTCAAGATCAAGCCACCATAACTAGAATACATCGAAAAATCATGACTCACACTAAAAAACAAATGTATTTCTTCTAAAAAACAACATTCTATATCCTTCTATAATTATAAAACAACCCTCCTCAAGCCTGAAAATGAATATTCTATTCCCAAAAAATTTCATGTGGTCTCCTTTAAAATATATACATTTTAATAATAATCATTATGCTATAAATTGAACATAATATTTACCATATTTCATAGAACCATCCAGTAACCCAATTGAGAATCCTAACTAACTCTCAACCAATAAAAATCCTTATATAACAAATTATTAATGGAAACATGATGATTAATATTTCTTGAAAGATTAACTAGATGTAAAAACCTACAAAAAATTCCTATAAATTCACTACAACATAGAAAAATGTTGAATTACAATATAAATATAATTAAATTGTTATATCATTTTAGACCACTTCACAAGAATTTACTTTTCAACCACGATCAGCAAAACCACTTGGTCATACTTATCCAACCCATAAAACACAACCATTATAGTGTGCTCAATCTCTTCTAAATAAAGTTCCATTCCTACACCATTTCTACCGTAAATTTCCTTCTTGATACATATTTTATAAAATCCACCTTCTATGAGGTTAAAATTATAGTAATTTGTAATTGAAAATACACAATTAGTTGGGGTGTGGAAATTTATTCAGTTCATGGGATGTTTTTTTATTTTTTTAAACCCCATTTTATTCAATCTAATACCCTCTATTCCATTGGACCGAAAAACCTCCCCAAAATCGATCCCCTTTTTTATCTTCAAATCTTATACTTTTCAAAAGATACGATTATTATATCAATTATTCTAAATTCTAGTTAAAAAAAGAAACCTTATCACATAAGCATATATGGAATGCATAAAATTAATTTTTAGGAATGTTTATATATATATTTATAGATAAAATTGGGTTTTAGATATTGGGTTGATAATGAAGTATTTTCATTGTATTTTTTTATGTATTAATAAATGGAATCATATAATATTATTTTCAAAATTATTTAACATATACTGATTCATATTAATTCAAGCATATATTTTTGACATTATAAAAATAATTATTGAATATTTTTCCAATTAAATCACATTTATTGAAATAAAAAAAAACCATTATTTATATCTTTTATAAAAAAATACAATGTTTAATGTTTATCTGAAAACATGGTATTATCAGAAAAAAGATTTAGTTTATATGAAAAGGTATGATTGAATCAATTTAGTTTATTATTTTTTCATTCATATTCCTCAAGGAAGATGAATAATAATTTTTATTGTTAATTGGATTTAGATTCCGGAGGGTTAAATAAGAACAATTTTGAATTTAGAATATTCTTACCTATATTAAAATAATTTTTTATAGAGTTGTATTATATAAAATTTTCAATTTTTTCACACCCTATTCAGGATAAAAATATTATATTTTAGCATTTATTAGGTTCTTTAATTTTTTTTGTTATAATATTGGACTTCAGTTTTGTTTGATAATTATTATGATGTCTTTTTTTTCTTTTTCTTATTATGTTTGATTTTGTGTTTTGTTCTATTTTTTTTATTTGGATTCTTTAATTTTGTTTTTAGTCCAAAATAATATTTTGAATATATTTTACTTATTATAAAAAAATTGGAAATTTTATATTTTTAATATATATTTATCTTCTTGACTCATGAAGATGAAGATATTAGAAAATTAGATTGAATGATTTTTTTTGAAGAATATTAAAATAATAGATTTCATTTCTAGAGTCCCATTTATGTGATTCTATAAAAAATGGATAATAATTATTCTTTTATATTTTTTGGAGTTCAATCCATTCTTATAATGAGGATTATTTGAAATAATAATTTTAAATTAGTCAATGATTATTCAGTGTGGTGTCATTGAATCTTTTTTTAGTACTATTTAAGGCAGTAGAGAATATTTACGTTAAAAATTTAATTTTGAGTCATCTGTGAAGTGTCTGACATTCATATATGATGTTATTTAGTTGATATAAAATTGTGTTATACTTTTTCTTATTGGAAGTGATAATGCATGTCGTTAATCATGTATTCCTATTGATTTTGGTATCTTTAGTTGGTAGTGTAAATTAATAACCTATACATAAAGTCATTTTAATTATCATTCATGAAAACATGTGTTGAATACATCTTAACACCTGTTACGTTCTGTTTAAATGGTTTAAATAGGTGTGATTGATCAACAATTCAGATATTATGTATGATTACATTATTATATGTGTTTTGGAAACCAAATTCACAATTACCATAAGTTCATGGTTTTGGGTAAGAGTTTCAATAGTAATTCCAAACAATTATGAAGTATTTAAAAGAAAAATGTTTCTCAGAAATTATGAAATAACCATCTATAAGTATCTATGTTCATTTACACAGATGAATGTGTTGGGATATATTAACTAATTACTAATTTTTTATATTATATTGATCTAATTTATTATATATTTACCTTGTTCACCCCTTTTATGGATGAATCTAACATATAAAACCCTATTTAAATTTGTCGAGTAAAATTTTCCTAATTGTCAGTGTGGTTTTCTATGAATATAGCTATGATTTTCCTTACATAATAAATAAACCATATTTGGTGGATGAAGAAAAATTTATAAATAGTCATTATAGACCATGAAATCCTATTAAAGTATTTTCTTATAATACTTTGTGAAATTGTAGTTTCAATCATGTTTATCTATGAATTTCATTAATTTTTACAAGGGATATAATAGGTTTATTTGCAGTTTAAAAAAATGTTCTCAAGGGATATTGCATCACTATTAAAGGTCAAGAGTTATTGTAAATGTTATTTTAGGTAACTATTAATATTATTACAACACTTCTAAATTTTTTCCAAGGAATAAGTGAGTGGGATATTGATGTGAATTGAATATTAAGTGAAAATGAAGGATACTAAATAAATTATCAAGAAAGTTACCCTAAAGTTACCACATATTTTATATGATGTGACTATGTATAATATTCTAAGGAATATAAATTTATGACATCCAAAATTCACTAAAACCAATTTTAAGGATCATAACTATTATTATTAAATGATAATATAATGAACCCTTTCAGGTTAGTTTTAATTTTGTTTATTATTTCTCAGGGTATTTTTTTCAAATTATTAGCCATAAAAGTGAGAATAACCCCCAAAAATAGTGTTGTAGTTTGTATTATAAAATATTGAGAAAAATATTTTTATAAATATCATCTTATCTATGAAAAAGTATATAAAGGGGATATGAATTTATCGAGTAAATTTGAAAAATCTCCTTGATGGAATAATATATCAATATTCACAACTTATATCACATGATAAATAGAGATTAAGCTCATAACAATTTTTGTAACTAAGTATGTCAATCTAGTATTTATATTTTTAAAGATAGTTTAATATATACATATATATATGTATATATATTAGTATTCATAATATTCCAAATATTTATATATCATTTGATTAATTTCTCAAAAAAATATATGGATGTGTGTCTTATTTTTGGAACTATGAAAATAGTCTACTGTGGTATCCCAATCTAGGATGGGGACCCCCTTACATGTAAAATATTCTCTTATCTATAATATTTCACTGGTAGTTGATTTACTATCAGGTTTATAGTACTATTAATGGATGTAATTATGCATTAGAAGATAAATCAAGATGTTTTGAGCATCACAATGTTGTGGATTACATTGTGTCATGGTTATTATACTATGTCATGGAGTTTATGAGGAATGAAATATGATATCCTTGGATAAAATCTTATAAAATTATTATTACTTGATGTTGGATAGTTACACATCATGTTATCGTGATTCAATGGTCTAGTAAAGGAAAAAATAGTTTAACAAAATATTAAATAAATATTGGACCATTGTAATCATTATAATAAAGTTCTAAATGACCTGTGCACATCATAAAATATGAAGATAATGGACTAAAAGTTTAATCATCATTCACTAAAGGAGGTCAATTTATGAGAGATTGTGAAACTCTTTATTGGAAAGTATAGATAATTATACTTCAATACAAATCTCTCTCATATTTATTTTTCCTCTCCTAACCTTTATTCTGGTGCGAGTATGACATTTGAAAAAGAATATTTATAATTAAATACTTTTGTAATTCAATTTTTTTGGGGGGGATATCTTTTTGATGCATGAGTCATATGTTCATTTCCAATAAATCTTAATAGAACTCAATAATCATGTATTAATGAGAATAATATGGGCCAGATATTGTAGTTATATTTTTTATTTCACTTATTGTAACAGTCATAGATTTTTTGAAAAAAAATTGAATTAATTTAATATTTATATATATATATTATTTCACACCACACTGTAAATAGTTTATATTATAATAAGTAACTACGTTTTTCATGATTTATATGCAACACCATGTTATTCATGCATTACACACAAGACTTTTATTTTCTTGTATTACACACAACACCGACTTGCTTGCATTACCCGTAGTACCGGCTTTATACTAAACATCATTTTATTGTTATAATTTTTTTCATAATCAATATAGTTATAACCTAGCCATTATAATTATTAAAATGAAAAAAATTACTATTTTTTAAAAACTATTTATAATGGTTTAATATAAAATAAAATATATTGACAACAAAACAAGTAATATTGGTAAAGTCTTAATATATTTGAAAATACTATTTTCTCAAATGATCCACTTTTCATGTCTTTATGTGAAAAAATGAAATAATTTTAAATAGAATTAGAAATTAAATTTGATAAAATAAAATTCATTGTTTATTTAGAATTTTAAAATTATATTAGTGTACATTTATGATATTTTTCTAAGAAACATCAATTTTTTATTAATAGTTAAATTTACTACAATTTAGTTAAAAATAGACTTTTTGTTTAAATAATGATTAGTGATAAATTACATTTTAATTTGGTTTTTAATTTCACAATTGATGAATTATGAATATATTAATCCAAATTAGGTCATTGGAATAGTATTTATATTCTAATTATATATAAAAACTTATTGAACTTTAGAACATTTTTACAATAAAAACCTTCTTTCACACCACATCCGTTGGATTAACTTTAAAATTAAATTTCCCACTTTTGTGTTTTTTGTTTTCAAAAAAGGATATAAATTTTTTTAATCAGTAAGTTATTTATATTTTTATAATATGAAAATAAATTTTGACCAATATTATTAGTAAAAGTGATTAAAATTAATTACAGTGATCAAGGTAAAATTAATCATAATAAGGGACTAAACCTTAATCTAAAGAACCAAAATGACATATAATATTTTCCAAAGAGACATTATCTACAAATATTTAGACCATATCCCCCCTATTTTTTAAATTTTATAGTTTATTGGTATATTATTAAATCGAACAACCCTATATAAAAGGTTAACTAAGGAAAAAAATATGAAAAGGGGTCTTTCCTTAACTTTTTCATTTATAATTCATTGAGAAATGAAAAAACAATATATTTTAGGTAAAAAATATCCAATTTATTTATAAATGTTTCATTTTTATCATAATAATATATTAATACTTTTTTAGATGATTCGTTACTTATAATTTGAAAGAAATGCCAACGTAGTGATTATTTAGTTAATAATTAACTAAAATAAATGATAATATAATTATTAGAAGTGTACTACATTGATTAAATTTTTGTATTTAAATATTTTTTATGATTAAAATATCATTTTTAACATAATTTAACTTTATATATTTGAATTCAAATATATGTTTGAAATTTTAAAACTTATATAAAATTAATAATGTCAAAAATGTCAATTTTGTTGTTCTATAAGAAATGATATTTTATTAAATGATTTAAATTTTTTAAAAATAAAACAATCTAATAAGTTATTTAAATGTTTCATAAAATCTTATATATTGTCTATGAATCAACCAATTGATCATTTATAATTAATACATTGACCTATATATTGTAATAACATTGTTAGCATGGTGTGGGTTTAAATAGTGTTTTGCATGTCACATGCGCTTGTTTTTAAAAATTCATTTCCAAAAAACATGAGATTTTTATTTTGAAATTAGGTATTATATTTATATGTCAATTGATCTATATTTTATAAAAATCACCACTTTATTTTAGTGTTAATTATTAAACTACATAAGTATAAAAGCAAGATAATTTTTTAAAAATGAAACTAATAAAATTGGGGAATCATAGAAGTTAGGAACCAAATTAATAAAATGTACATATTTTTGTGGGGTGTAGATATGGTTCATAAAAAATTTCAAATTACTCTATTTTTTCCATTTTTTGGGAACATTGTTTAAAGGATACCTCCCATTATCGAATACCTTTTGGTCATTACAAGAGTTCCTCTCCCCCTCTATTATAAAAAAGGAAATTTATCTACCACTTCTTCACTCCTATCAAACCACTCATGATCAGACAAGATCTTACCAAATAGTCTACCAAAATCCCTCCCCTACAAATTTAATCCTTCATTTTTGATGAAATCAATCCAAGGAATACCTTTTGGGAAAACCAAAAGGAGTTATCTGATTAATAACTAACATCCTTCCTTAAGCTCTATTATTTTACTACCGTTCTCCACTTCTTAAAATATTCTTATTCCATGCATGTATAATAAAACCATTATCGTCAATATACTATGATATATTCTTTCAATGGTTTTTTACTATAATTACCCACACCTCCCTAAAATGGGTAACAAACATAGTATTTTTTTGTATGGAGAACTACCGCTTCACAAAAAAATGATTATTCGTTCTTCGTTTACTGCCTCTCATGGTGGGAATTATGATGGAAACTAATTATATATATAATATATATGATATTTATAATTTATTTTAACTTAATTAATAATACAAAAACACATATCTATATAATTTACAATCTATTTTAATATGTTAATTTCTTTTGAGTAAGTGTTCATTACCACCCCCTCAAAGTGATGTGGTTCATTCACACACAATGTGGAATTTATCAAGGATGTATTTAGATAAATTATATGATATATAAGAGATGATCATGAAAATTTAATAATGATATATATAAACATATATATATATATATATATCATTTTATTTCGTTATTTCAATATGACAATAATACAGAAACAACGTTCATGCGTACGTATGGCCTACCGTCTCCGTGAATTGTGTGTTCCATTTCTTACTTATATATTATATATATTATTATAATACAAATATAACGAATATAAATAATATTTTTATCATTATTTAAATTATATAAATCATTATATAAGTATAAGGACCATGGTTTAATCAAATTAAGACACATGCGAAAAACAAATCTATTGTTACCCAAAGTGAAACATTAACATAATATTGTTAACAAGAAGATGATATAAGGTCACAATAAAACAATATATGGTATTATATATAAGAATATTATTCTGTAAAATATTTATCATAAACATAAATTCCTTATATAGGAAACTTGTATGAGTATGACGGGAGTCCAAATAAAAGGTAATGATATTTCATCTCACTTTTTATTTCCACAAGATACATTATTTATGAACCACCCATTACATTTGTGTAGTGTGTATAGTTTCCATGTATTTATTAAATTATTATTATAATTAATTTTATGTGTTTTTACATATCAATTATATGATATTTCATTTAGGGGGTTATTGTATAAAATTTATGAAATCGTTAAGACAGTTACATATTAATTTTCCTTCTTTGAGACATTTGTATTGGTATGCACTGACACTCTATTTAGAGGTATTTTTACTTCCATTTAACTTGTTATATAATGAATATAATTTTTTTAATGGTATTTTAAGATTTAATTAATTTTATTTTTTACATGGGGTGTATAATTCAATGTTACCAAGTGGTAAGAGTTTAGTGAAACAATGTCATCCCTTTTTTGAGAATGTTTATCTATTTTTACTTCCATTGATGAAATATTATGATACATCTATTAATAACACTTGTGAATTTTCTTCTCCTATTTTTCTTAAATTTATCATAATGTATTAGTACCATTTTTCAAATCATTGGTACTTAAGATATTTATGAAAAATTTTCAATGAAAAATCATACTATATTCCCCTCTTTTGCCTGAAATCTGTTTTATTTCAAAAACCATGTTTTCAAAGATTTTTTAAAAAATATTTTTAAATTATCATTGAAAATATTTTTATACGGAAAATAAATTTAATTTTCTTGGGGTTTCAAAGCTTCATTTTTTAATTTTAAATATAATGTTTTCAAATAAAATGATTTCAATGATTCTGAATGTTTCTCTATATGTATTCAATGTATTTAAAAGGAAAATGATTCTCGAAAAATTTTCAATATTATTTTATATATTTTAATGAAAAAATATCAATATTTTTTAAAACTCCAATTATATATTTACAAAGATAATGGTTTCAAAAAAAAATTCAAGGCTTTTTATAATATTTCCATTTGAATTTCAAGAAAATGGTTTTTAAAAGGTTCCATGTTTTAAATATATTTTAAAAATAATAAATGATACATTCCTCAAGAAATGTTTTTAAAGATCTTTATATTTTTTTCCCATCTAATATGACATTCATTGGTGTTATTCATGCCTTTCTAGGGAAATTATTAATTTTTTCTATTCATAATATTTTTGTGAACGAATTATGTTTTGATGACATGATGTTTATGAAACTCATTTATCTTTTCAGAACCGGGCATGCAGTGGAAGCCCCCAAAAGTGGGATTTTAAATAAAACTCCACCGACGATCAACATAAACTTTTTGACATTGGTGAAGAGTATCCTGATCAAATATGAGGATCTCACGTGAAGGGTTTTATGTACAAAAATTAACCGTAAAATAAATGGAATAAATCCAAAGCTTTGCATGACGTCTTCTCGATGTTAGTGATCGATGATCAATCGATCTGAAGTTTAATTCCTCTATATCATCCAAACATGCTTCAAGTTATCCGTGGGATTATCGTTCTTCGTAATCTGGGTGCTAGCGCAGAATTGCGATGGCGCCGCCATCTCTCCAAAGATCACAACATCGCTTCACTAGTGATTCTGAGAGAGAGATCAATATGAGATCCTTAGATCTAGATAATCTCTATCTAGATCATGGATAAGAGAGAGAAGTTCCATAAATATTAACCAGAAATCTCATCTCCTCTTATATTTATAGAGGTTAATTAATTACCCGTAAATGCCAACCTGACCCCCTAAATACTTAACACACTATCAACGACATTTTATGACTAGTAATCTAAGTCAAAAATATTATTATCAATCACTTATAATATATTAAAATATATTAAATTATAATAATTGAGTCATTAACTCGAATCTTCACTCCCCTAAATATTAATTGAAACTTGAATAATTTAATATTCATTAATTAGTATTTTTCATGTATTTACTTAAAACTCGTAAAAAAGTTTTAATAAATAAATTCAATACTCATTATTCTAAACTTGAATAATATGAATTTATTTATTGCATTGGTGATCGTTTAACCATTGACAAATCCCGGACCCTTGTGGTGGGGTACACCATGTCCAAAAATCCTATTGAATTGAATAGGGAAGATTCTTGATTACGCTATTATGTATGACCCTCTATGTCGTTATCTCGACAGTAGTGAATAGTATTCACAACCCAAGAATGGAATCATGCAACCCATCATGGCCCTAAAGAGATAAGTATTGCCACACCAACGACAACCAACCTACTAAAAACCACTATGTAATATAATCTCTTTGTCTGTAATATCTCATAAGGCAGGACGCACTATCGTTTCATCGCCCTTTTCTTACTTTATTGTTTGTTGATTTAACAGGATGGATTTACCCTCAACTGCCATGGGCATGGTCTTTTATTGGTACTTCCATCCTTATCAACATGGCCTGAGATATATTACTTCCATAACATGGAAGAAACAAATCCTTTTTTAACCATTCAACCAATGTCATGCCACCAATGACCCACCCAACATAAACTACCTCCCCACGAAATCATTTCCATGGTTTATGTCTTGCATCAATGTATACAATAAAATGACATACATTAGTAATGATCTCAAGTCAAGAGACCATTGCACATGATCATAGATAGGAATGTCTAATGACACCCAAAACATGTGGTGTTCTTATTTATGAGTTCGTCCTCATGATCCCACTACTAGAGATCACCAAGCGCAAACTTCATAAGAATAAGTTTCAATGATTATGAGCCCCCATCACCTGGTAGTAAGACATCTAATGTGTTAAATCAGTAATATGTATCTAGATAGTAGAACATATATTTAAGATTAATGTCATAGTATTTCAAGGTTCTCATTATGGACTACGAACTGCTATAACCTCTTGATATGAAAATTAACCTTTGGACATTACCATTTCAATAGTGTATGCAAAACATTATTCACTATAATGGTAAGTTGAAATCATGTATAACTTATTGTATACATGATATGGTAATCAAAATCCCTAAATAGTTGGGTCTAGGGTACCCACTATTTCAACACTCCTAGTTGCACTAGAGCCAACATGCTAATAGAACATGTTATCTACTCACATGATTAACATCATATTTCTACTAAGTAACGAATTTAGCAACTAGGTCCACCACGGTTCTGCTGGGTGATAATTATGCTATTGAAACCATATCTTGTTGAGTAAAACTTCTCAATAGATGGTATCCCGAGTATATACCTTTTGTCCACTATAATAACTTGACATCTTGGCTAGTAATAATATCATAATTTATATTATGATAATAATTTTACAACCAGGTGTGATTCTCAGAACTAGAACAGATTGTTGGACATCGGCTTCTCAGCTGCCTTAGAAGCTACAACGTACTCAATCTTAGTAGGTATGGCTACCACTGGCTTATATGAGCTTCATTCGCTCATTGTCTTTAGACTAACTGCGATATTAGATCAAATTGATATATGGAATACTATTTTGTATCCCTTAAGACTAGTATCCATTATTCTCCACTCACTAGGTACCTATCTATTTTACCTACCGAAGTAGAATTAGATAGTTCTGACTGCATCCCTTGCAGTGCTCTTGGATATAACTGATATTTTCCTATTGTAAAATATACCTTGTAAAAATAGTTACTTGTACATATCATGGAATTTGTGATTGATCCATTTCTTCAACATATGAATCTCAACTCAAAACATTTATCTCTTCCGATATACCAGACATGTCAAACTGAATAGATTATGCCATGTGACATAGATACCAATTCATATCTATAATTTTTCCAACTTGATTTTTCAATACTATATCACTATAAGTATGATTGACTTAGACGAAGAAACCTATATATCTACCTCATTAGATCCAGTTCCCTAAAACATAGGTTACTATTTTAAGTCAATCACTAGAGAATGAATTTCATCTCAGTCTAAACTAACTGTGAGAATAATGTCTATTTTCTGTATGTTGTAGAACATATTTCTTCTTGGAAAACATTGGTGCTCCCTCTATCATTTAGTAGACATAGGGAAAAAATTTGTTCCAATTGTGTATTCTATGATCATGTTTCATAATTTAATCCTAAACCGAATTTCAGTAACATGAAACCTTTATTAGTATTCTATGATGTGACCATACCTTTCTGGTTGCATCTTATGGGCACCATCCATGATTGTTGGTCATGACATCCAATGCTAAATAACTTGATCATAGATATTAGCTATAATAAGTATAATTCTAACAGATTTAGGCATAATGACTTTGTGAAACCAATCGAGTCTTAGTGGTACTATACTTGTACCATCCATGTATCAATTCACTTGAATACCCACCGCAGTATTCAAAATAATAATCCACTTTGCACTTTGATACATGGAATCTATTAATTGAATTTTAGCTGGTCTTATCAATTTTAAATAATTTCCTTATACCACTTACTTATAGGAAATATTATTCATATTGAATAATATATCATTGAACATGGTGAATATAAAAACCATCACCATGATTTTATCCTTCCTACGCAGTATGGGTATCTGGAACATACTATGTTCCTCATGTACTTGTGCAACTACTTATTATGCCAACTATTTTTTGCATCTTGAGAAATGACTAAACACAAGTCAATATATCTCCATCTTTCTCTAATAGATATGTGAACCCTCTTATAGTATGTAGTCCATCATTTGATTATAATTTTTCTATCAATGGGATTTTTTTAATATCCTAAGAAACCGTTAGGTTACGTACCTTAGATGCACAATGTTCCTATACCTGATGGAAGTTGGTTTATGTCCAAACAAACTATTTTCACCCAAACACATTTCCTTATTACATAATGTATTTAAATAACACTATATCCATTTTTCATTATAGTTGGCATATGGTTGTGGGATATTGCCGTTATTTTGCAAAGCCCGTCATGAAATATCATGGAAGTTTTTGTAGGTTGTAACATTGATACTACATAAATCAAAATTTTGATGTATAACATATGCGTTTAGGAATTTCTCTACGCTACATGTTTGTTGATCAGTGATGATATGTAACACTTCATCATCAATCCTCTTCATTGACATTAATTTCGTGATGTCGATAAGGTAATGTGTGTTTCGGAATTACTCCACGCTACATTATGATGATTGATGAATGCTTGGTCAATATATTCTTCAGTATCCCAGCCTGAAGCAACTCATATCTCCTGACCATGCATATACAACACTTTAGAATTCCTTAATTACTTAATGGAATCTTATGAAGTATATATACCCATATATTACAAAAGTATTTAGTTGTGCCATTACTAAATACCAAACGTGGTATATTCATGATGTAAAATTTTAGTATTACTTGACAATGAATTATATTTCCACAACTGGGTATAAGTTTTACATTTATATTCATCAGTAATTGCCTATGATTCTTATATTACTAAAATAGTGATTGAGTTTACCAAAAAAATCATTCATTCCAGAACCTGAATGAATGTATCCATTCATACAAGGACACATGATATTAATGTTTGTGGTTATACTCAATATTAGTTCAACATGAATATTTCACTTGGCAATGAAGAAGTCGTGTACTTCTCACCACTGGCCTAGGTATCACCCTTTCGCAACCACTTGGAGAATACACCTAACTTCTTGTAAGGATTCTATACATACTTGGTAATTTTATTTAAATACACATATGTAAAAATAATATAGTATTAAATACCCAAGTAGTAAAAGGAAACATTACATTGATGAATATTCCTGATGTAGAACTAGAATAATTCTTCGTTAAATCGGTTTATTGCTTTTAAACTTCCATTGTATTGTTTTATAATATGTAGTACAAATTTTTTTAACACCTCATTAATTGAAGGAAGTCTCAAAGGTGTCATTGGAATCAAATGCCTTTGACCTTTTCACATTGTATTTCAATTTATTCTCTATAAGAATTAAAACATAACTATATTTTTTTCTTATTCACTTGGAGAACCTTACCTAAATAGGTAATGGAGTGTTTACTCAATAATTGTTAGTTTTGTAACTTATATATAGTCCTGAGTAATGTGGTGAAAATGATATGAGAAAGGGATCCATTTAAAGATCATGACCAATATTTCATGATACACATGTTTGTGTAACCACATTCTTATTCATATCATTGCTTCACTTTCTCCTTGCAAACATCTCAGAAATGGGACTTCATTTTTTTATAATCCATGTCCTGGTATAGCCACTACAACTAACACTGGATTTTAATGAATGAAAAATGATATAACCCTCACATGAATTGTATATTAGTCTCCTGTAAGCATTTTCACCTTCGCTTCATGTGTTAGTTAATATTATTAGGGACACTGGAACCCTGAGTTTCCTATATCATAGTACTAGGAAAATGTGCCTATACTATTCATTGATACTCATGTTAATGAGGACATTTACTTTGTCCAACATAATATCATAGTTTTAATCTTGTGGTATAACTTTTAAATTTCAAGAAAAAGGAATTTTAGCAGATTAGTTCATTTTTTCTCATTATCGGTTTATACTTTTTTAATTAATTACTTAAATATTTTAATGTCTCCCACTATTTTATCAGAATCTAGGAACCCTCTGTGCTAGAATATGAATACTCTATCTCTTGAGTATTCTAGTGGAAAGGATCCCCGAACCACCCCTCATAATATACAAACTATGGATGCGCCACTACTTGGAGGGTTCTAGGTGGGATTTTGGCTAGACGACTACTTTAACTTGTGGTTCCTTGATCAGATGAGTGAAGTCCCAACTTCTTAAAATTAGAACATAATTTACTCAATTCATTCCTCTAAAATTACAAAAATCTATCTATGGAGATTCTCTATTGCAATTTAATTAATTCAACCCATCATTCTTATAAGGACTCCCCGGTAGTAAGAGGAACCCCCAACTATGACATGACTATCATCCAAAGCAGTCATTTTTGTCCAAACATGAAGAACGGAAGGTGGTTATGACATAATATATCATTGAGGGTTCTATTATTTTTAATGTGATGAAATAAATCATTATCTCTTTTTATAAACAAATATTATGTGATCTCACTCACAACTGGCGATGCATGAAATTGAAAAATATAACTCGTCACATGTTCATTTTATCTTTCATGCTTTTTTATTATTATTATATATGATCATGTTCTTACTACACATTCAAAAAATAATAAACCAGGTAGAAATAAAATGAAAAACCTGATCATGAGCTGATTATAATGGTTGATCCATTGAGTGAATAACAGACCAACTGAAACCCTAGGGGAAAGTAGCTTTAATTGCGTGGCTTGCAACTTGAACAACAATGTCTGCTCATCCAATGATAATCTTGTCTGGTGTGTTTCCACTACATGACGTGAAGTGTGTCATGCCTTATCTCATCATTATACAACTGTACCTGCACGCTGGAGAGGGGGTCTCAGGGTATAAATATACACCTCTGAGAATGGGCGCGCAGACTCTTATACATATAATGACACTGGAGAAAACATATAGATCATCTTTTATTTAATTAAAGTAATTATTACAAACTAGAATGCAATAATTAAATTAATAATTAAATAAAATTTTACCAGAGAAACATTGGCTGGTCTCTAGATCATGATCAGCATACGCATTAAACTCGTGTATAAGAAGTAAATGAATAATAAAAAATTAAACATGCATTAAAATAATTTTTGAGGGAATTATTTATTGATTTAAAATTTCACTCTTATTTTAATTCAACGAATGTGGTCGTTCGGTCCCGTTAAATTATTTTACTTTTAAAACTAAAAACTAAATTAATTAATTAATTTAATTAATCTCTCCATTAAATTAATTACCCCATTGGACCTATTAAACCAAAAATTTATATGTAATTTTTTAATTATCTATTGAAATTAAATTAATTATTTTAAATAACTTTTGATTAAATTTAAATCACTCGGGCCTCGAGTACCCCGAGCAGGGCCTGTGCGGGTCAGGTCGGACTTGTGTAGGACCTTTTTAGGTTGTGTCGACTCTATGCAAGTGAGTTCAGAGTCAAGAATGTCCACCCATGCTAGTCCTGGGATGTACATACCTTCTTGAGTATGTTTTTGGATCAAACCATGTTCAATGTGCAGGAGGGATTACCTCACGGGAACTCAATCTGGCCATTCAGGTGCTGCGCTTGCATGGATACACGCTGGAGAGAGTGGGGAAGCTCATCAGTCCAAAAAAAGGGGGTTTTCCAGCATGATGAGGGAGAGTGCACTGCCATGGGAAGAGGGTGGAGGTTGGCTGGTCTAGCGTGCATAGGTGGGAAGGGGTGGGGAAGGCACCTGGTCTGTGGTGGGCAGCACATTGGTGCAAGGGGCGGCACTGTAGGAGGTCACCAGATAGGAGGGAGAAGGGAGGGTGAGCCTGTTGCATCAGGTAGTACCGGCCTGGTGTGCCGACCTCCACTACAGATTGGTGGAAGTAAAGAGGTGGACCTATAGGACCACCGCATGTTGGTCAAAGCAAAGAGGGAGGGGTCTCCCATGTGGTGTAGAGCTGGGCATGGAGGAGCGCCGAAGGAAGAATCCTGCAGGCTGTGGTTGAGCGGCAGAGCTGGTGTGAATTGCCTCTACGAGCTACTGCGAATCGATGTAAGGGAAGGATACACATTCTCGAGTGCTTCCACTGTAGCTAGAAGCATCCAACCCATCCGTGGTGGCCAGGGGAGACGCGTCAGGGAGATGTAGTGCATGGCGGTGCAGTTAATCTAGTGCACGGTCGGCTTTTGCATTAGGTCAGCATGTAGGCTTGTTGGAGAAGGTAGTAGTGTGGGAGGGAGCCTGCTCAATAAGAAAGGCTGGTCAGCTTGGGTGCCTGATGTTGGAGGTGCTTCTTCAGGGAGGCCACGCTATTGCAACTGCTCACACCACGGGAGGACAGAGAAGGAAGCCCTGTTTGGGTCATAGCGTGAAGGAGATGGGGGCTACTCCCCCCCCACCCGATCTTTTTTTCGACCAGCACATGTAGGTCTCCCCGCTGTAATTATTTGTTTTTTTTATTGGATTGGTGAACTTATTTTCAGGTCTCCCCTCACCACCTCCTTTTATTTTTTAATAACAAACACTTGCAAAGAAAGTCTTTCCCATCCCCCTTCTTTTGGTTTTTGTCTCGAGCCTAATGGACATGCTTTAGAAAAATAATATTATTATATTAATAATATTATTATAATAATGTAATTAATAATATTATAAAAATAAAATTGATATTATTATTATAATAAAACAAAATAATTTTATAATAATAATAATAATTCAAATAATTTTATCATTATAATAAAAATTCAATAATTTTAAGAAATCAATATCAAACAAAATTGATTTTCCGGTGAGTATTTCTACCACGTGATTTTCGATTGAAATAAAAAACACCACCAAAAATTACTCTTGAATCCAAATTCAAAACATTGGATGGCTACAGATTGGTCATCTGATGTCCGATTCAGATTCCTTCTGCAGCGTTGGGACCGTATTGAAACCCTCTATGATTTTTATTGAAGAATTAATTTTTCTTTGACATAAAATCGACACACACACCCTCTGATACCACTTGATGGAACAAGTCATGCAGTAGAAGCTCCCAAGAGGTGTGATTTCTAAAAAAATCACCAAATATCGATGTAAACTTGTCGATATCGGTGAAGAGAAACCCAATCAAATCCGGAGTTATGCAGTGAAGGGTTTTAAGCAAAAACACATACCGTAAATTACCTGGTTTAAATCTGAAGATGTGAATGACATCTTCTCGTTGTTGGTAACTACTGCTCAAAGAATCTAATGTCAAATTCCTCTAGATCATCCACACTCACTTCAAGGAATATGTGGGAGAGCCGTTCGTCATAATCTGGGTGCTAGCGCGGAATTCCGACGACGTCTTCGATGCTCTAATGATCACCCCATCACTCCACTAGCGATGCCAAAGAGAGAGCTCAATATGAGCTCCTTAGATCCATATCATCTCTCTCTAAAACATGGGAGAGAGTATAAGAGAGAGAAGTTCCATGAATAATAATCATAAATATCCTCTCCTATTATATTTATAGCGGTTAATTAATTAACCGGAAATGCCAACTCGTCCCCCCCCGAATACTTAATGCACTATCAGTGACATTTTTTACTAATAATATGAGTCATAAATATTATTATCACTCACTTATAATATATTTTATTATATTACATGATAAAAATCAAGTCATTAACTCGACTCATCACTCCCATAAAATATTAATTGAACCTTGAATAATTTAATATTCTTCAATAAATATTTTTCATGTATTTACATTAAACTTGTAAATAAATGTAATAAATAAATTCAATAATCATTATTATAACCTCAAATAATATGAATTTATTTATTACATTGGTGATTGTTTAACCATGGAAAAATCCTAGACCCCTCTGGGTGGGACCACTATGTCCAAAAATTTTATTCAACTGAATAGGGTAGATTCTCGAATATGCTATTTTCTGTGAGCCTCTAGGCCCTTATCTCGATAGTAGTGAATATTATTCACATACAAAGAGCGGGATCTAGAAACCCATCATGGCTTCTAAAGAGATAAGTATTGTCATAATAGTTACAAACATCATACGAACATGCACTATGTAATATAATATCTTTGTCTGTAATACCTCATAAAGAAAGATGCACTCTCGTGTCATTGCCCTTTTCTTGATTTATTGTTTGTTGATTTAACTGGAGGATTTACCCTCAACTACCATGGCCATGGTCTTATATTGGAACATATGTTCTAATAAACATGGCCTGAGATATATTACCTTCATAACTCAAAAGAGAAAAATCCTTTCTTGACCATTCAACCAATACCACGACACCAATGATGCACCCAACCGAAAATACCTCTCCATGACTTCATTGCCATGGTTTTCATCTTGCATAAAAGTACAAAGTCAAATAACAAACATCGGTAATGATATCAAGTCAGAATACCATTACAAATGACCATAGGTAGGAACATCCAATGACACCCGAAACATGTGGTGTTCCTATTAACGGGTCAGTCCTTATGATCTCACTACTAAAGATCACCAAATGAGAACTTCATGAGAAGAAGTATCAATGCTTATGAACCCCCATCACCTAATAGTCATACATCTACTGTTTCCAATCAGTAAGATGTATCTTGACCATAGAACATATATTTAAGATTATTGTCATAGTATCTCAAGGTTCTCATTATATCCTGCGAACAACTTTAACCTATTGATACGAAAATTAACCTTTGGACATTACCATTACAATAGTGGACGCAAAAAATTATACACTATAATGGTAAGATGAAATAATGTATAACTAAATGTATATATGATATGGTAATAAAAATCATTTAATAGTTTGGTCTAGGGAACCCATTATTAATACATATATTTCATGGGATATATGTTTTAGAACCCTATTATTTTAATGTGTTATTATTTTGATGAAATAATTATAAAACCTATATCATTATCCACAGGTTTTGATATGATTACATGTTAATGAAAACAATTTAATTTCATGGGTTATGATATGATTATTTATAATTTTATGGAACATGTATATATAATTTCATTATTTTATGGGTAGGACCTATATCTCATCCAATGCATTGGGTAAAGATTTATATCCCATGAGATAGAATAAGATGGTCTTAGAAGTGATCCTTGACTACTAATTTGGTAATGTGAGTGAACCATGAAAAATGATATGGAATGAGGAGTGAAGTCATACTACTAAAATGGTCATGGGAGTGAACCATGAATACAAATATAGATTGAGGAGTGAACCCATACTACTAAGATAGTCTTGGCAGTGATGTCTGGCATATTATGGAAATAATATTATATGCTTATATGTTCGACATAATTCAATGTTTTATTTCTATGTTATACTTTAATGGAATATATTATTTAATTCCTTATTATTCGTGTCTTAGGAAGTGCCAATATTTATTCCATGTTTTATGATTATGATCTTTGATATGTAGGGTTTTATATTCTATTATCATGACTATGTCCTCATACCATTATGCTCATTTTTTTCTTACATGTCTCATTTTTCTACCCTAACTGAGCATATATGATCACCACTTTTTATGTTTCCTTCCACATGTTATGAAGATATATTTCTTATATGATATGTCTAAGAGGGGTTCTAGTTTGAAGAACCTTGTGGGAGATAATTTAGTTCAGTCATGTACTGGTGTTTACATTACCATGTTTCCAAAGGAACTAAACTATTATAGTCTTTGGGTGTCCATTTGTATAATGATTGAAGTATTACAAAAATGTTGTTTAATGTATATTTTTTTAAGACTGGGTCACTATAGTTTAAATCATAGAAAAGGTTTAGTTAAACTTTGGAAACAAGTATTAGAAGACATTAGTTAGATCCATACGTATAATTTTACAGATATGTATTGGGATGTCTCTATGGATATGTATAAGGTTGAGTTAACATTTAGTAATATATCCTAGACTTTTAGTAATGGATAAGGTGAGTGGTTTCTTAAAAATACACACATATCTGGATACTATAAGTTGATGTGTCTCTGGAAGATATTTACTTAGGGGTAAAAACTCAGGCAAGATATTTTAGGACAGACTCGGGGTAATATTGTTCATGATAATAGGATTTACTACACACCTAGTTCGACACTCCCAGTGGATATAATTTGCAAATTCAAAGACTCTTTAAGAACCATCGTGAAGTATACAAATGGATTATATGTATGAATAACACATTATACATAAGATGTTTGATCTATTAAGGAATGTGTCATGATTTAGACATCCTAGATTAGGGTGAGAAAAATACTACAAATGACAAGATTCCTAAAGAACATGGTTAACATTGAATTTTTTAGAAATGGAATGTATTTTCATTATGGAAATTGATTTCCCAAGGGTTATATCATCAAAAGAATCAAGAAGGTGGTTTGATTATTGCTTGTACTTCTAAATTGAAAGAGACTGCAGATGAAAAATGAAAGGCATGTGAGGTTATTTCAATTTTGTTTACATTAGAAATAATTAGTATGATCAGATTGAGGTTGAGGAACCATAGTAAAAGATTAATATTTCACATTTTAGGAAATATGTATTAATGAAAATTTTATGTTGATGATGTAATGGTTTAAGAATAAAGTTGGATGAATATAGTACTTATGTTTTGGAATTCAAAGATTATGTTATATGAATCATGAAATATATAAGTATTTTCAATATACATTTTTATTAAGAACGGAAATGTATATGGTGTATTGTGATGAAAACATCAAAATTTAAGTTCGGATGATGTAGTGATAGAACATGTGCTATTTCTTAATGCATCGGAGGAGGAGGAGACAAAAATGATGGGCCGGAACCTTGAAGTAGACCTTAATGAGGAACAATATTTGTGGCTTGAAAAATAGGATACGATTCTGGTTGGAGGCTTCAACAAGGGGTTGATCAGAATTGAGGAGTACTTGCAGCTGTGGAATCAACTGACCTCTTCGTTTGAAGATCTGATAAGGGGGGATCCGTTTTTAAAGGTTGCTAATATATCTTGGAAACTGTTTAGGGATAGGAATTCTAGTAGAACTCAATTGGTTTTTAATAATTCTGTTTATGTCTTCCCTAACTAATATTTTGTTGAGTTAATATCCTTGCTGTGGGTGGAAATGGTGGAGGTCCAGATCAGCTCCGGCAGGTTAAAGCACGCTGCTCCTTCCTCCGAAGGTCATTTGGGATGTGGTTGATCAGAGGGATGGATTTCCATCAGGAGGGACCCTTCTTGCATGGGATCGTTGAGTGGTCCTTATGTGGAGATAGCGGTTTCTGCTTTTACTTGGAATAGGTTGGTTTTGGTTTTTCCTGTTGGAATATGTTTGTTGTTTGTTGGAATTTACGGTTTCTCACTTTTACCTCAAAGTGTTTTTATTAATAAAAAAATAATTTTCAGTCAGTAATATTACAATTAAGGTAATAAAGCCCTTAATTTGGTCATGATATTGTAAAAATTGTGATTATCTATGATCAATAGAAGATTTAATGGGATAAAGTGAATTATCAAACACTAATTACCCTATATCTAATTATAATTTCGTTGAAAAGTGGTCTATGTCATCATGGTTGATTTTTAAAACCTATTTTATTTATGGAACATATCAAGTAAACTTTTTATTAAGGAAATATGCTTGTTTTTTAAAAGTATTTATGGTAATTAAGGTTATTACCATATTTTAAATAAATATACATTGATGGTATGAAAATGTTTTCAATGTTAAAATAAATATATATGTTTGGACATATGAGGGATTGATGTTATGTTATTTTTACAAGGGTTATAAGGTTATCCATTTGAGTAATAATTATTTAAAACCTCTATTAATGTATGTGAGATAAATGAATTATTGCACCAGATAAGGATTTATGTATATTGGATAACCATATCTAACATCCTTTTGATTATGGAAACTGAAGAGATATGGGATGACATGTCATAGATTTTATGATCTATTAGTGCTTCTAAAATTAAAAATTCAACTTCCTTACCTGGAGTAACAGATGCAGTGGTAATTGATCAAGGAAAAACCAAAGGGTGAGATTTTACTTTTGAAATGGAATGAAATCATATATGTATATATTCTCATGAATTTTCCTAAATATAATAAAAAACAACCTTGAAACAAAAAATTTTATCCTAGTAACTTTGTTTCCAATGAACTAAATTACCCCTTAGATCATAAAAAATTTATGGATTTCTTGTTGTTAACTTTCTCCTGGTTATTTTCTCTATGACCATCAGAGCATGATTGTTGGATTTTTCATCCTTGTATATGTTTTTATTTTAAACTAATGTTCTATAATGTGGAAACTTTTTTATGAGTTACATTGGGTAACTTCATTGATTCTATTTTTTTAAAAGAAAGTTTTATTATTCATTTTTATGATGTGGGTTTCTATGATTGAATATTTCAAGTATTAAACCTTCAATATTCCATAAAAATTTCTATGGTGAAATTCATTTTATGGGTGGTAGAACGTATCAATAAGAGAATTTTGATTTTTTTAGAATTAATTTAATACGTTTTTTGATATTTTTCATTTCACACCACCATGAAAATGGATTATTTTATATAAAATAACTATGTTTTCCATTCATTATAGGAACACTACAAAAAATGACTTATACCAACATATACTTTGTATCAGATAATATATCTGTTGGTAAAAATGATTAATTCCAAAAGATATATCATTATTTTGATATCCAATATAAGTAACGATAATTATTTTTACCAACATATGCTTCTGTCATTATTAACTCTTTTATACTAACAAATGATTTTGTATCAATTAAATTTTTCATTATATCATACAAACATGATCATTTATCTTACAAACAAATGAATATATTTTTATTATTTATTATTAATGACAAATCATTTACCATTAAACACATGCATCACAATAAATTATTCAACATCAATAAATATTATACTAATAATATATATATATATATATTTTCATAAACAAGGAATTCTTAACAAATATGTATGCTTATATAATGAATTAAAATATTTATAATTTAATAATTTTTTATCAGACTAACTTATATAACTTCAAATTGATGATAAAAGATTCTAATTTTTGGTGACTTTAACCAAAAAAATTATAAACTCATAAATAAAAATAGATAATTAAATGTATTCATAATAATTTATTTATTTTAGAATCATATAATTTTTATTATCAAATAAAAAGGAGGAGGCTCAACCTCATGTTGAATTTATCCTGTAGATCCATAGGGATTCAATCGGCCTATCCTAATTCGACAACATCGTAGATCATGGGTGTTCTTCCATCCATGGTTTTCGACTTTAGAAGATCAAGGGTGGGATCACCTTGGCGACAATGACATTGTTCAAGTAGTTATGAGTTTAGACATCTTCGGGTATTATAATGGATCGAACTCCTATGTTTGAGGTTCAGTTTCTATAATTAGAGGTGTGAATCATTAGATCTGAGTTCTTCAGATTTATCTTCGGTGGTTTTTGATTTTTTAGGTGGAGTTCGGTAGTAGCGGTAGATTTTGGGTTTATGCCGGTATATCTTATGGATTCTTCTACTGACGATGGATTTAGAGTTAATGACATTATATCATCTGGATTCATATAAAAATAAAAAAAATAAAGTTTAATTGAAATTATTTTTTATATTTATAGAACAAAATTCGTTCCCAATTTGACATAGTCGCGACAAGCTATTCCAAAATCTGGTACCCTGATAAACCTAATGATATAGATAAAACAAAGCCTCCATTATTATAAATTTTTATTGAATTACATTATTTTACATTTCATGTAAGTTTCCTTTAATTAAATTCCCCTTTGTTTCATCAATATCATCCCCCACCATATTTTATTCATTCCTATCCCATAATTTTTATGCTCAACTTATGTGAGTAATAAAGGAATTAGTTTTTGAAGAACGTATTTAATGTTAACAAAATGTACACTACCTATTACGATTTCTCAATTCAAGATTATAAATGTTGAGTAAATGACTTTATTTTCCATTTCAGCACAGACAAATAAATAATTTATGTTAGTTTGAATATTGAACTGACTCCTTTAAAAAAAATTCACCCCCAATAGTCTTGTTAGAAATAGATTCATTCTTAATTCTATGAATAATGTTTGTCTATTTAGTATCTGGTAATGATAGGGATATGATCTTTCTTTTGTAGATTAATTTCTTCTCTACAGATCACCCTGCCTGGCTTGAATCCCATTCTATTCACTTCTATAATTTTCTCATTAAATAATAATGTTGTAATTATTATTTTTTATTATCATTTATGAATATTGTTTTGATGAAAACATCTTGGTTTTGTTTTATGATAAGAAGGTGGATGATTTTTTCAATTCAATTCATAGGATAAAATTAATCATAAGAGATTTTTATTTATTTTTAATTAGTATTTATGTAAATTCAATATGAATTAATTTATTCATGATGTTAACAAATCATTTTGAGCCTAAAACTGTGCAATTTCATATGTGTTTGATACTGGTTGACACTATCTCGCATGCTGGAATTGATGTTTTACATGTTTTTTTGGGTTTCCTTAAAAATAAGTGCAATGTGTCAATGGAATTCATTAAAAATTTAACATTTGACATTGGGAATTCATTTCATCCCTTGTCCATCAGTTTCTATCTTGGTTATATCTCATTTTGAACATCAATGTTACAATATCATGTGTATTAATTCGGTTTTGTGGGTAATATTATAGGAATAATCACATTGAACATCAGTGAACATTAATGTTGTAATTAATATTTTCTTAATCTTTAATGAATAGGTGCTTTTATGAGAGCAACATGGATATATTTTTTGATAAGAAGGTGGATTGTTTTTTCAATTCAATTTTTCGGATAACAAAAATCATCATGGGAGTTTTATTTCTTTTCTTTTAGTTTTTATTTAATTTCAATATGAATTAATTTGTGTAGGATGATAAATATTATTTTGAGCCTACAACTATGAAATTTAAAATATTTTATACTGGTTGAAACTCTCTTGCATGCTAGAATTTTTTTTACATGATGTTTTTGGTGTTTTCTTAAAAACCACTTTGAGCTGTCAATAAAATTCATAAAAAATTAACATTTGGACTTGGGAATTAATTTCATCACTAATAATTCTATGTTGTTAGTAATTTTATAGTAATAATATGTTTGGACATGAATAACAACAAGGAAGTGTGATGCTCATTCTTTTTTACATCAATGTCATCTCTTGAGATCATCAACGTCTTCTCTTTAGATCACCCTGCCTGACATGAATCTCATTAGATTTACTTCATTAATTTTTCATCAACTTTCATTATTTTCATTGCATCACTCATCCTATAATATCTCATGTTTAATCAATCTATTTTTAGGTAATGTTATAGGAATAATCCATTGGGATATTAATGACCACAAGTGTGATGCTCTTTCTTTTATAGATCAACCTAGTTTGTATTTTTTGATATGATGGTGGATGATTTTTTAATTCAATACTTTGGATAAGAACATTCATCAAGGGAGTTTCATTTCTTTCTATTAGATATTATTTTTTTTCAATAGGAATGAATTTTTGGATGATGTTAAAAAATCATTTTCAGCATAAAATTGTGAAATTTAACATCTGTTCTATTTGGACATCAATGAAAACAAGGAAGTTAAATGCTCATTATTTTGAAGATAAATGGCTTCCCAAGAGACCACTATGCCTGACTTGAATCTCATTAGATATTTTATTTTTCATTAGGTTTCATTATTTTGTAGATCAATGGATTCTCAAGAGACCACCCTGCCTGACTTGTATAAGAGTTTTGATGATAGAAAACTGGTTGTATTTATTGATAAAGGTGGATGATTTTTTCAATTAAATTCATGGGATAAC
This sequence comes from Viscum album, assembly GCA_963277665.1. Taxonomy (NCBI): domain Eukaryota; kingdom Viridiplantae; phylum Streptophyta; class Magnoliopsida; order Santalales; family Viscaceae; genus Viscum; species Viscum album. The sequence continues at coordinate 1,659,571,742 of OY728164.1, read as the reverse complement.
TTCAATCATAATGGGTGTTTTCATTCTTTTCTGTTAGATTTCACATTATTTAAATTTGAATTAATTTGTGTATGATGTTAAAAAAATAATTTTGAGCTTAAAACTGTGAAATTCCAAATGTGTCTGATCATACTTTTCATACTGTCTATAGTGGACAGATCATACTAAATGTAGTAGATTGATCATACTTGAACATTTAAACACAGACATTAGTAGACTGGCCACACACACACAAACCGGTATTCTAATGATATAGACTAGTACTTTTAATGCAGAGACTGTATTATACTTTCCATAGTACATAGAATATCATATCAGTAGAGTCAGAAATATATTGTAGTAGACTCTTCTGTGATGTATGTTTATTTACTATGCTACTATTATACTCACAAACCTCCACTACTATTCGAGATCCTTTGTGTGATTCATTTAACCTCTCTAATAGAGAATTACTATGTAATCTATTAAAAATATATCTTTTCTATATATGTACTATGTGAAATCTAGAATCTCTAAAATTTGAAATATGAATAATCCAAAATCCATATGTGTTATCTTTTTAATATTTGTAAAATATTATTTTCTGTTATATAATATGTTTTTAATATATCAATATGTATATCATTCATTACAATTCATTAACATATTTTCTATGTAATCACTGCAACATATTATTTATAAAATATTATTTGTTTATCATTCAATATATGTAAATCATTATAACGTATTCATCATGTATATATTTTTTCAGCCGATCCATTATATGTGTATCATTTATTACAATTTATTTACCATCAAATTTTTTCAATTGAATAGGTGAAGATAGCCCATGACTTTCCCCAGAATCATGTGAAAAGTGGGTGGAAAATATAAGCCCAATATGCTCCAATTGCAACCTTACCTTTCTACTCTTCAAGTTGACTTTGCACTGAAGTGTTCCTCCTTCCAGAAAATTAGTGATTTCGATAAAAAGTGCATTTCAAGGAATAATTTCTAAGAAAACAGGTATCAAGGATGATTCTTTCCATTTTATAAACAAGGACTCATCAACATTTTCTTCTTTATTTTATTTGTAACATGAAAACTCACATAAAATGTTCAAGTAGTCTATCCGCTTTAGCTACAATGAATCTTCATGGAACCGCGGTGTGGGATGGGTTCATTTTTGTTGGCTATAATGGTGGCTTTAATTCACTATTTATATGCTACATGTTTTGAATTTTGAAGCCATTATCCTGGTGTCATGAGTTCAATATTGTTCAATTACTGTTTGAAGATTCAATGTGAATTCTAGTTCTTTCTCTTATCTATAAAAAATGGTTGAACTATACACGAATGTTTTTCCCTCTTGGGACTTCTTGTAAACCTCATAATTCATTAACTTTTACATGTTATAATTCATAAACTTTTTTTTAGATTGCATGAGGTGTATCCTACCATTTCATTAAATTACGATGCGGCTTGGTTCATTAGTTTGGCATCTCGGTTCTCAGTTTGGATGATGTGGCTTGACTCATGGGTTAGACATCTCGATTATCAGTTTGGATGATGCAGAGTGGTTTTTTGGTGGGGGTGAAAAAGCAGAATGAGTAGATTCTGGCTCCGGAACACAAAGGGCAAGAAATATAATAAGCTGCATCTCTTTTACCCGATCCATTCGGAAGGTGAGACCCTAAGTGAATGGAGGGAACGATGGGGTGAGAAAATTCATGTGTTGGTATTATTGAACAAATTTTGGATGAATTTTGATGGAGTTTCCTGTAAAGTGGTTGGATTATGTTTGTTAGAACTTCATTTAATTTCTTGGTGGTTAAATATTTTTATTACATTATGATTGAGAATATTTTGTTCAAATACAGTTTCTAATAAGAATTTTTTATAATTAAATATATAAATATATTATAATTATATATAATAAATATATTATAATTTTATATAACAAATACATTATATAAAATTAGATTAATAAATATAATATAGTTTTTTTGAAATAAATATTGAAATTCCAAAATGTAATATATTACTAAAAATATAAATTAAAAACAAATATTAATTATTGACATTGATTATGAATGTTGATAATAAAATTACCTACAGATAATTTTTTTATATAAATTTGTTGCTAAACATTTTTATAAACATATATATTATCTATTGGTATTTTTATAATTGCAACAAAACTTTTTTATCTATAACAATAACATTTAGGGATATAGTTTTTACAAATAGTTTAGTGACAGAATATTTTTTGTTGGTAAAACATTCTTCCAACAGAAAATGCACTTTTACCAAAAGATATACCTCTATTTAAAAAAGCTATTTATTTTGTAGTGGAAAAACCATATTAATTTTGTACTATATTCATGACTTATAACAGCTTTTTCTACACGCAAAAACGAATTGGCTTGTGTTTTAGGCAATATCGAATTTCTATGAAACATCATTTTATTTTTATTTTTATTTTAAATGATATTGTTACAATCTTACTGTTAAAATTATTAATATAAATATAAATAACTACTTTTATAATGTTATTTATAATGGTTATATATATTTAAAACATATTGACATTAAAACATGTAATTTTGGTAAAGTCAATATATGTTTGAAAATACTATTTTTTCAAAATAATTTCTTTTCACATCCTTCTATGAAATAAAACGAAATTAATTTTTCAAAAATTTATAAATTGAATTAAATAAAATAAAATTCATTTTTTAATATCTAAGGTCAAAATTAATTAGGGTGGTTTTTTTGAGTTTATTTGTGAGACATTGATTTTTGATGATTAGTAAAAATTTCTACAATTTACTTGAAAATAGCCTTTTTATTTAAATAATGACATGTATTATGATATATTTTAATTTTTTAATATAGTCACGATAGATCAATTATGCATATATTAATCCAATTTAGGTGGTTGTAATTATGATTATGTCGAAATTGTATATAAAAACTTATTGAAAATTTGAACTTTTTTACCTTAAAAATGTTTTCTCCCAACATCTATAAGATTATCATTAATCTTTATCTTATCACATCTATGTTTTCAATTTTGAAAAAAATACACATACATGGTTTTAATTATTATTTTATTTATATTATAATTAGATAGACCTATTTTTTTAAAAAAAATATTTGTAAAAGTGAATAAAATTTATTATGTTGATTATTGTAAAATTATGATTAATAGGGGACTAAACCTTAATATTAAATACAAAATGGCATGGAAACTAGTCAAAAATAGATTGGATAAAAATATTTATACAATATCACACTATTTTTAATTTTATTGGTTATTGGGATATTATTAAATCTATGTTCTGTTTATAGAGCGATAGGTAATGAAAAATATGAAAATGGATCTATCCTTACCATTAACATTTATGATACATTTATATATGGTTAAAAACATTTTATTTTAGGTTACATGTAACACCCCGAGATTTTATGAGAAATATTCTTTTTAATTTCTTTTATGTCTTGTGTTGTACGATACACCAAGATTATCTTGCGCTATACGCAACACCGTATTATCTTGTAGTATACACAAATACTATTCTTGGCTTGTGTTGCACGCAAGAGAAACCTTCCTCAAAAGCATGTGTTGTACGCAATTCCGAATTTCACTAAACAACGATATATTATTATAATATTATTATGAACTAGCCGTTATGAATAGTGTTAACCAAATTTTTAATTTTATAATATTATCATTCATTTTACACATATTCAAGAACATGGTACGAGAACAAAATAATTTTTTCGGATAAAATAAGTATTCTTCAAAACATGTAGTTTTGGTGCCTTTTGATGGCGCACCCACTTTAAATCTAATATTTGACATGTTTATAAGTTCAATTTTATGAAATAAAATTATTCATTTCAATAAGGATATAAAAATTAACTTTGGAAAATTTTATAATATTTTTCTATTAACTTTCATATTTTGATGAATAGTAAAAATACGCTAAATTTTAATTAAAAACAACTTTTTTCATTAAGATAATTTATATAGTTAAATTATTATATGTAATGGTATTAAAGTATAAATAGAATATATTTTTACCATTTAATATAATTTATTTCATTATCCTTAATTTTATATTGAATTCATAGGTAAAAACATTTCAATCTTTTGCAATGTTTTAACTTTTATAACCCATTTTCTCAACAGCGGGATTAATTTTAAATTGAATACTGCAACTTCTGTGTATTGAATTTGGAAAAATGGATTCCATATTTAAAATAATTAGGTAAAATTATGTTAATAGGCTATTTTTTATTTTTAGTCATTATGAATAGTAACTAGGGTAATTTTATTTACCATAGTTAAAGGTAAATCAGGTAATTAAGGGTGAAAATAATATTATAAAATTACCCCAACACTTGTCTTAATATACTTAGATGATTATATTTCGTCTTAAAACATATTTCAGTTGAAATGGAATCTATTAGAACCCACTTGTATGTGATTAAGACCTTTAATTTATTTTATTTAAAAAAAGTGAAATATGTCTCACTCAAACTTTAATAATTAAAGTATTTTTAATATAAGGTTATACAGAATATAAATTCAATTATAAATACTAATTTGAAAGCTAATATATTTTTCTTCATCATGGTAATTTAATTGTGATTTTTAAGAAATATTTTATCACTTTAATAGCTTATACATTAATGATGAAAAAATTATTTATTTAGTGAAAAATCAATAATATAGTTTTATTAAAATAATAATACCCATAAAAATGACCATAAACTTGACCAAACCTTATTGTTCAAGTATATATATACCTTAATAATCTATGGGTATACTTGGGAACCATTTGGAGCCTTATAAAACAAATTATGACATTTATATTATTTTATTTTAAATGATGTCAAAATTGTCACCTTCATACTTTAGTAAAGAAAAAATTTTATAAGTTGGTTATTTTAGAAGATAAATTCGACTAAAATTATTATTATTAAATATAATAGGTTTATCTTCATCATCGTATTTTATTTTTAATTTTTATGATACAAATAAGTATATTAAATAATTATACAAAAATGTTGTAGTAATTAATTTATTAAGAGAAATATCAAATAAATGGTTTTAAAAATATTAAATTAAACGTTATATGAACTAATTAATGTGCTAAATTAATTTTATAGACAAATATGACATTCTAGGAATCTGTTAAATATTTTTTCGGAACATATATTTTTTCTGGATTTTATTTAAATTCAAATAAATGAATATTGTCAAAATTGACACTATTGATATTTTATAAAAATAACATATTATTAAATTGTTTAAAAATCACCAAAATATTTAAAAATTAAAAATTGAAATTTATATGGTCTAAAATGTCATTAAGTATCCAATTATGGACAATTAACAACACATAAGTAAGTACATATAACCATTTAAAATTTATAATATTATTACCACAAATAAGATTAAATAGATTAAATAAGGATAAATCAAATTGATAAGGTTTAAAGTGAATTCCCAACATGTATAAATTTTGTTTTCTGATGATATTACAACCATATCTAATATAATCTTTAAATTTGAGTCATTTTGGATGTTTTTATTTGGGGTTTAATTATATTATAAATTAATATTTTGGAGGTTTCCAAAAGTGCCCCTCTCCTCTCTTATAAAAGGGCACCTTCTCCCTCTTCTCTTCACTCCATTTTAATCCTTAAATCTCATATAAAACCTAACAATTACTCTTACCAACCTCTCTATTTATATTATAGAGATTCTGGTCATCTCAAAAGTCCAACTATAGTGCCCTAAGAGGAAGTTTAAAAGAGGCACGTCGAGGAAGAGGTAATCTCTTCTATCGATTCTTTCATGTTTCTTTCTTCTTCTACTTACACTTCTTTATCTTTTTCATTATAATGTAATAACATTAGTATCACTAATATACTGATATATTATTATAAATATGAAAAAACCCTATTTTAACTTATCCTATGGAAAACGAAATCACAACGCGTGCGTACATACAGCTTACCATCTCCACGTCGTGGTGTAATATGTTTATCCACCACCACCATACTTGGATGGGTATAATGGTGGAAATAATTACTATATATGATTAATTTAACATCATAAATATTATGAGATGTTATATCATCCACTTCAATTCCATTCAATAATTACGGGAAAGATATCATCACTCGTGCGTACGTACAGATTACCGTCTCCACGACACGATGAGATTCATTCTCCATGTTAACCATTCCAGAATGATTAAAAAGTATATCTAATAAATAATCATGAAATATATGACATAATAATGATATAGTATTTATGTATATGTTATTTACTTACTTCCATTCAATTTAATAAGGAAACGAAATCAACTTTCATGCGTACGTACGACCTACCGTCTCAATGAACGGTGTATTTCATTCCATTTATCGATCTATTATGTATATTTATATTCTGAATACATATTATATATAAATCATTTTTTACATTTAGGAAGTATGTACTCATGGTGTAAGTATGTATATAAATAATTATAAGTCAAAACACGTATGACAAATGAAACGATTTTACCCAAAACACTACTTTAACATGGAATTAAAAAATGAACAGGTAATATAAATTCATAATTAAATCATATATGATATCATAAATATTATTCTGGTTCTATTACAAGTTAATAATATTTTTAAACCCACTATATAGGATTCTCGAACACATATGGAAGAAATTGTACATATGTTAAGGGATAATTATTCTAATCTTGTTCTTATCTGAGATTGTTTATTCCTAAGTATTTACTGGGGTTATGTTTAACATCCATATCCATGTTTTCTCAAAATGCTTTCCTAAAATTTTTACTGTTCTTACATGTATGTTTAAAGTCATTTTTACCCTTTTTTTACTTTTACCACATGGTATGGAAGGAATCTTTCTTTTGTTTACCATATAAGGTACTTTTTGACTTTTCCAGCAAAAGTACGAGAAGAATGTTTTCTTAACTTATACTGCATGAACATATTTTTACGATTTCATAACGCCTTATTTACATAAATATTACTCTATAGGATTTCATGATTATTTTCAAAAAAATACTTTTATTTTTAATTTTCATGGCATTTTGTGAAAGAAAAATGATTTTGAAGAAGAATGGATATTTTCCTCAAGAATTAATTTCAAGTGTTTTATCAAAACTGTTTCCATCTTTGATGAAATTATTTAGTATGTTTATGTTTCATGTATAATGTCTCTATTATTTACATGGTTCGATTTTTCTTATGATGAAATTATATCCATTTGTTTTATATGGATTATGTTATGATGGGATGATGTTTATGAAACCCAATTTATTCTATAGGTTATGATGAATGATTTATGTTTATATTGTGGCACACGTAAGAATGATTTCATTATGAGATGGGTGGGACCTATATCTCCCTCCAATGCATTTGGTAATGATTCATATCTCATGAGATAGACATGGCTATAAAGATAAGTAAAATCCATTTTAGTATCACAGGGATAGAACGGCGGGTAAACCCAGTTCAGTAACGGACTTTTTCCACCATGATGGTCTTGGAAGTGATGTATTTCCTACTATAGAAATCATATCATGTGCTTAATGGTTTTCCACAATTACATTTTTTATTCCAATGATATTTTATCATGATCAATGTTCTATGCCTTATGTACTGCCAATATTTATGTCATTACTCATGATTTTGATGTTTTATGTGCAAGTTTTTACATTCAAATGTTTATGGATTGTTTTAAGTTCTCCATGTTTACCCTTACTGAGCATTTGAGCCTACCCTTTTTATGTTTTCTTTTCCCCTGAATATAAATAAAGGTTTTAGGTAAAAAAACCAAAGAGGAAGATATTTATGGGAGATGTTGGAGATCTTTTACCATGATTAGAAGATTATGTTCCGAGTTTCCAAAGACACTAAACTAATGTGGTCTTTGGGTGTCTATTTTTGTCATGTATTAAGTATTCCAAAAAAGTAATGTAATTTCCACGTACATCAAGCATTGGGTCTCTACATTAAAAATATCCTATTTATAGAAAAAATTGTTTATTTTAATCATAATAATTTATCAATAACATTTATAAATGATTTAATTACTTAAAATTATTATAAAACACCAAAAAAGTGATTATTTATTTAATAATTAACCAAAATAAATGATACTATAAATATTAGAAATGAAATAAATTGATTTAATTTTATTATTTAAATATTTTTTAATATTAATATATCATTTTACACATCTGAAAAATTAATATATTGTAATTAAAATATTATTTTTATATTTTATAATTAGAATTAAATAAATAATTTCAATATTAACATTATTGTTATTCTATAACAAATTATATTTTTTTAAATGATTTAAAATTAACAAAAATAATATATTTTGAAAAATGATTTCTAAGTGTCATAAAATTTTAAATATTGTCTATTAATGGACCAATTTATCATTTATAATTAACATATTAACCCATATATAGTAAAAACATTGTTAGCATGGTGGAGGTTTAAATAGCGTTTTACTCGTAACATGCACTTTTAATAAAACAATAATTTCCAAAAAACATGAGTGTTTTATTTTTTATACTAGTTATCATATTTATAATTCAATGGATCTATATTTTTGAATAATTCTCACTTTATTTTAATTTTAATTTTCAATCTACATAGGTTTGAAAACTAGATAATTTAATAAAAACAAAAATAACAAAAATGGAGAATCCTAGAAATTAGGTAACCAAATAATTAAAATTAAAATATTTTTGGGTGGTGTATATTTTTTTCAACCATAATTTCACATTAATCCATTATTTTTCCATTTTGGAGGCACATTGGATAAAGGAGACCTCCCATTATTGAGTACCTATTTTATTTACAAGAATTCCACTCCCCCACCAATATAAAATGGAAAGCACTGCACCTCTTATTTACACCCCTCAAACCAGTTAAGTCCATCCATTATCATCCCAAATAATATCCCAAAATCTCTACCCTCCTCCTTGAATCTTGTCTTTAGACATTAATATATTTTTGGAATCCCATAGGTGCAAACCAAAATGAGTAACATTGTAAAGAGATAACATTTTTCCTTAAGCTTCTTTCTTTTATTTCCATTCTCCATTTCTTAAACTATTGTTATTACTCAATTTTATTATAAAAAATATCCTAAATATCCTAGGATTTTGTTATTATAATGGTTTTACATACACTTCAGCACTCCTCTATATAATGGGTAGCGGACATACTATTTATGTGAATGGCGAACTACCACCTCACAAAACGATAATTGTTTGTTCTTCATTTACCGCCTCTCACAGCGGGAATTATGGTGGTAATTGTTTTTAATATAATATAAATGATATTTATAATGAATTAATTATTTTTTTAATTATTTTACAAAAAATATATTTATACTTTCCATTTTTTTGTAAATGTGATAATTTCATTTGAGGAAGTGTGGCCTACCGCCCCCTCTAAGCGATGTGATTCATTCACACAATATAGGGAATGTATCAAGTATGTATTTAGTGAACATAAATAGTATATATGAGATAATAATTATACTATAATAATGATATAAATATATACATACATACATATAGATACTTATATTTCAATTACATTTCTTTTTTCATTATGATAATAAAATAAAAATATAGTTCATTGGTACGTAAAACCTATAGTCTCCCAGAATAGTATATTCCATTTCATATTTATATATTATATAGATTATTATAATAAAAATATTAATTTTATATATGATATTTATATCATTATTTACAGTCTGGAAATCATGATATTAGTATAAGGAAAAAATATTTGACTAATTAAGACATATGTGAAGAACAAAAAAAATATTACACAAAGTGAAACCTTAACATATGATTGATAAAATATTGTACTATGAGATCATAATAAAACCATATATGGAATTAAATATAATAATATTACTTCTAAAATATTTATATTAAACATATATTTATTATATAGGAATATTGTACGAGTATGATGAGAGTCAAGACACAAGGTAAAGGGATTTCATCTCAATTTTTCTTTCTATGAGATACATTATTTATTCACCATACATTACTTTTGTGTGGTGTGTATACATCCCAAGAATGTATTAAATGATTCTCATACTATTTTTTTCTATATTTATGTTTCCATTATATTATTATTATTTCATGGTTTTAATGTTTAAAATGTTTCTAAATCGATAAGACAGTAAGGAGTCAATTTTCCTTCTTTGTGACACATGTATTATTATGCACCATGATTATTTTTAGAGTTGTTTATATGTCCATTAAACATGATATATAATGAGTATATTTTTTAAATTATATTTTATTATTTACTTAATTTAATTTTATTTCATGGGGAGTATAATTCAAAGGTTCCACATGGTAATAGTTTTTTGAATCAGTCTCTTCTCTTTTCGAGATTCTTTCTCTTTATGAATGCTTTGATGAAATATTATGATCCAACTCTCAAGAACACTAAAAAAATTTATTCTAATATATTTATTATATATATGATCCTATATTATTACAATTTTACAACTCATTGGTACTTTATATATTTAAGAAAATGATTTTAAAAAAATTATGACCTTATTTCTCTCTTCCGTCAAATATAAGTTCTATTTCAAAAATCATGTTTTCAAAAATGTTTAAAAAAATATTTTAAAATGATAATTGAAGATAATTTTCAAGGAAAAATTATTTTAAAATCTTTTTATGGGTTTAAAAGAAAACTTGATAATTTTTCAAAATTACTTTTCAAATAAAATGATTTCAATTTCCAATGGTGTCCTTCCTCATGCCCTTAATGTTAAATTCTTCTCATTTATCCCGAAAGTGGAAAATCACTCTATGATTAATTTGTTTAGACCCATTTCCCTTATGAATAACCTTTATAAAATAATAAATAAATAATTTCCAATAGACTCTCAACTATCACAGATAAAATTGTCTCTTGAAACCAAATGGGTTTTATTAACGGTAGATTCATTCAAGACTGTATCTGTCTTGCGTCTATGTGTGTCAAAAACTTGAATAAAACTAATAGAGGAGGTAAAATTTCTATTAATTTAGAAATTAAAATAGATTTCTACACCATGGACTAGATCTTTATCTTCAATGTTCTTTATGTTTTTGGCTTTAGTGTGTCATTCATTACTTCAATAAAAAAATTTGTTCAACTCAACTTTTGTCTCCATTTTAATCAATGGTTCTCCAAAGGGATATTTCAAATTAACCAAATGTTTCAAGAAAGGTGACCTTATCTCTTTTATTTTATTCTTGATAGCTGAAGGCTATCATAACTGCCTTATCAATCACCTAGTGGACTAGAATAATCTGAAACCCATCCATGTCTCTAGGAACAAGAATGTCCCCACTTACCTATTTTATGATGAAAACATCATAATTTTCCTAAAAGGTGGCAAATGAAACATTATAAACCTCCAACAAAAACACTCTCACTATGAAGATGTTTATGGACAAACCATTAGTTGGAATAAATATTGATTCTTCTTTGGGAAGAACTTTCCCCCCAATAGAAAATCTAACATTATTAGTGACTTAGGTCTAAAAGAAGGTACTCTACCCATTAATTATATTAGTGTTCCAATTTTTTGGGGCAGACTCATATCTTTCCACTTTTCTATAATAGTTGAACATGACTTAACCCATCTATCTTATTAGAAAGGTAAATCTCTCTCTATAGCAGGCAGGATATGACTGGTCAAATCCAACATTATTTCTATGTTGGTATACTCCTTGATGGTATATAAATGGCCACATGGTCTTATAAAAAAATTAACCCATCTATAAAAAAATTATTTTTACTGGAAGAACTCTTTAAAGAAAGCTTGTGACTGTTCCCTGGTCAACTTGTTGCAAGCCTATTGAAAAGGTGGAATCGACATAAAATATATTGAGTACGTTAATGAAGATCTTCAATCTAGACTCACTTAGAGCATTCTACATAATAATTGTGAATATATTACTTTCCTTAAAAATATATTTCTTCAAAAACATAAGACATGGAACTCAAATTTCATTAATTCCTCTATTTTTCTATCCATCAGACATTATTACTCCAATATTATGAATAATTATAGATGGATGGTCTCCAGAAACTCCTCCATGAAATTTTGGTTGGATAACTAGACTGGCACAAACTTAATTACCATGAATTCTCCCAATGAAACCTCTGAGAGTACTAACTACTCTATTAGAGATATTCTAAACTCTCAACTTGATCATCTCCCCATAAATATTTTGATGTCATTTAAAACTACCCTTTTCCAAATAATAATGATTTCTTAATTTGGCAACCTTCCAATAATGGAATGATTAACTCTATTTTTTTTTACAATCATTACTTTTTTAACTCAGAAAGTGAATTATGCTAGATAAAACATTTTAACAAACCTTGGATAAAGCCTTAATGATTCAATATCATCTGTCTGCTAGCCCACAACAGAGTTCATACAGAGAGTTGTCTTCAATCATTTGGAATCCATCTCTATTAAAAATGAAAACTCTATAATCATCAGATAGAAGATGTTAATCATCTCTTTATTTCCTATGTTACTAATTCTACTCTTTCAAACTACATTATTGACATTTTCTGTTGCAGATGGTTGGTTCATGACTCTGTTAAGGCTGAACTAAAATATATACATAAATGGACGTCTCTCAGAAAATCAAGAACCTCTTTCTAGCTACAGTTTATGAGCTCCATCATGTGATCTGGAATGATCGGAATTCCATTTCTCATAACAATTACTCACTCAATAAAAATTCAGGTCGGATGAGGATCCTCATTGCCATATAGAAAGCTCCTTTGATGCAAAATGGACATTTCCTCAATAGTGTGCAAGACTTTGAAACCTTGCGGTATCTTCAGATTAATGGAAATTATTTCAAACCTCATATCACTCTAGAAGTGTCCCAGAAAGCTCCTCTCTCTGGCTAGATTAAATTTAATATTCATGGTTACTTCAAAGGAAATTAGAGCCCTGCGGGTTGCAGTTCTATCTTCAGGAATCACCTCAGGCAGATCCTTGTACGCTTCATGGGTAGCTGTGGCATCACCACCTCTCTTTAAAATGAGATGATGAGTTTAATATATGATATTACCTTCCCCAAATTCCTTGATTGAAGCAATATCTAGTTTGAAAGTGATTATACTACCATCTTTCAGGTGATTTGGAATGGCATAATACATCTTGTATGGACGATCACAACCCATTGGATGGATTTCACCCGTTCTCTTATCAATCTAAACTATATCATCACATATGTTTATCGAGAAGAATACACGGTGGTAGATAGATGGGAAAACGTGGGTTTAAAATAATAAATTACATGTTTTAACTTCCTCCCTGATGTTTTACTTCTTTTTTCTGAAAGATATTGTAATATGATCTTGTATTTTAGAAATTTGTAAACTCTTTATTTTATAATAATTGTGTCCTAGTCGTTTTGGGCGAAGGCATCATCATTAAAAAAATTATTTCAATGGTTTACAATGATTATTTATAAGTTATAAATGTATTTATATGGAAAATTGTTTTGAAAACGTTTTGAACCTTCTTTTATTTGTTTTCAAGGAAAATGGTTTTCAAAAAATAATTCAATATCCCGTTATTTGTTTACAAGGAAAATTCTTTCCAAAATGTTTTCAAGAATTTTTATAAGATTTCATGTTTATTATCAATAAAAAATTTTTCAAAAGGATTAATGTCCTAAAGATACTTTTTCAAATAATAATGGATAATTTACTCAGGAAATGTTTTAGAAGATCATTGAATATTATTTCCCATAAATTATGACATCCATTTGTGTTACCCTTTACTTTATAATGAAATTATTCTATTTTTTCATTAATATTCTTTATATGAATAGATTTTGATTTGATGAAATGATGGTTATTAAACTCGTTTATATTTCATGGGTTATATAATTTGGAAACCCTTTTCTTTTCATGGTTTATGATTTTGATGAAATTATTATGAAACTGGTACCATTATCCACATGTTATGATAGGATTACATGTTTATTATACCCATTTAATTTCATGGGTTATGATATGATTGTTTATGATATTGTGGACCATATATGTAAGATTTCATTATGAGATTTATGGGTCCTTTATATCACTCCAATGCATTGGGTAAAGAGTTATATCTCATTAGATATATTAATATGGTCTTTGGAATAAACCACGACTACTTAGATTTCTATGAGAGATAATCATGACTACCAAGATGGTATGAGGATTGAACTCATTCTAATAATATGGTTGTGGGTGTAAACCACGACTACTAAGATGGCATGGGGAGTGAACCCAATATACTAAGAAGATTTTTGTAGTGATTTCTTGGTGACTATTAAAATCATATTATATTATAAGGTGTTTTCCACAATTCCATGTTTTATTCCTATGTTATGATTCCATGTATTATATTATTTATTTTTTGATGATTCATGTATTTGGTTCTATTTTTATAACAATGATTCATGATTATGATCTTCAATATGCAGGGTATGTTAATCTATTCTAATTATCATGTTCTCATACCCTTATGCTCAGGTTTATTCTTAAATGTCTCCTTTGTATACCTTTATTGATCATCTTTGTTCACCCCTTTTATGTTTCCATCCCCTGATTATGAGGATATATTTATGTAATGATATCACTTAGAGGGGTGCTCATTATGGAGAACCTAGTATGAGTTAATGTAGCACGCTCATGTACTAGAGTTTACATTACCATGTTTCCAAAGACACTAATCTATTACAGTCATTAGGCATTCGTTTTTATAATGTTTGAAGTAATATTAAAATGTTATGTAGTGTATATGTATTTTAAGACAGGTTCATTGTAATTACATTATATTTTTCCATATATATTACCTATAAAACACCTTTGTGGTATCAAATAGGTATTCAAAAATAGTTAAAAAAATGAATATTGATCAATGGAAAATAACATGATTTTTTTCTAAAACAAAACCCATATTTATATAATAATGTCCTTGTTTATGAATATTTTATAAAAATATTCCATGGTTTAGTAAAAACATAAATTTTGTTCATTAAAAAATAATAACATTGTAAAATTATGTTTATGATGTCATGTTCTGAAAAAAAAATTAGCATGATTTGTGGGTTATCCTAATAAAAAATCACTCGTGAATGCCTGAAAAGCCTATACACAATATCATTTACTTTAGACCACATCATAATTTTTTTCAATGTTGTTTTTAATGTATAATATTTTTATATAACCTAATGAATAATTTATTTATCCATCTATTTAAATTATTATTTAAAATTAGTATGTGTAAATATTTTATATAATGATTGTTTATATACTTTTTTAAATTATTTAAACCGATTCTAATAATTATTTTCCCATGAATATAATTTCTACATGATAAATTTTTCAATGGATTTAGATTCGTTAAAATAAGACAATTATTATCTATTTATATTATATATATAAAAATAAATAGTGATTATGATTTTTCTATACTAGGAGTTATAGTTGTATTGGAATTAATTTGTGACTTTTAAATTGATCAATTGGTGCTAGGAATTTTATTCAAGATTATCAATGATATTGCTACATATACTCTGTCAAAAATATCAATGATTTTCTATATGTCGCACTATACATTATTTTATTGGGATTTTTTCAAATGAGTCCAAACCTTTACGTAAAGTGGATTCATGTACATAATACATGAGATATATTTTTTTGTATGAATGGATACAATTATCTTCTATTTTATTACAATTAACATAAGTCTATAATTTTATAATGATTTATACATATATTTTGTTTTAATATATTAATATAATTAATGGTAAAAGATTAAAAACTAATTTATAGAAGAATACATACATTAAGAAATTAAATGTGATTTAATTATTGAATGTGATGAAAAATTATTTATAATATACTTATTGAAATAGTGACACTCTATGACCCTAGAAATAAAAACTATGAGATCCCTTATAATGTGAATATTATTCAATACTTCATTCATCTAAAAGTGGTACTCATGATAAATTTGGGAGCCTATAGATTATATTTTTTCAAGGAATATAACTTTCATTTAACCCATATAGTTAATTAATATTTATGGTTTACATAGCTATATAACCAAAAGATTTATAAAACCAGAGGAGAAGAGTTATGTAAATAGATATAATGAATTTGGAAAAAAACAATTTCCAACAAACATTACAAGATTAATATATGATATTATTTACATGATGAAATACCCAAGTATATTTTTATTAGAACATTAAATTAGACTCAAAAGCTAGTTTAATATGGATATTGACCAACTAATATATTTTATTTCTGGGATTATCATTTTAGTGGTAGTAAATTTTATAAAAATAATTATTGAATTGATATAAAACATGATAATCACCTAATAAATATTTATTCGTATATATTTTCACAATCATCGCAACATCATTTTGATATAAGATATAGGTTGGAACCATAGTTTAATTAATTGGTATCTATGTTTGATAAGTGTTCTCAAGGAGAATAATTTTGAGACTACAGATTATAAGGTTAAAGAAATAATGGTTTAATTATGGGTGATGTGTATTGGACATAAGTTTTTTATCACATATTTGTGAAGATATATAAAAAACCAAAAAATAGGATATATTAAATTAAATGAGAACTTGATCTACGTGTTGTAAATGGAATAAGAGTTACTATATCAGTGGTACACACTTATGATCTACATCTACAAAATTAATTAATTACATAATTTGAAAAATTTTACTATAATTTATCAATAAATAGAAATATAATTTCTACATATTATTTGTATAGAAGGGTTTTTAATTTATTATTTTAAATAAGAGATGGTTTATATACATGAATTATATTTCTTAGGGATGATAGCGTGCTTTGGTGCGGATAAGCCACCCCTTGTTGTCTTCCGGGATAGTGTTCGCAGATGGGGCTTGTCTCTTCCGGCGTTAGTTTCGATCTTCGATCGGAAAGCCTTCTGCATTGTTTTGGCTTCTAGGGATGATTTTGTTAAATCTTGGAGTAGCAGCCTGAGGTCTGTGGGGCGCTGGAGGTTCTCACTCTCTCGATGGTCTATGGAGGCTCATGCTGGGAAGGAATGATCTTTTGCGGTGGTTTGGATCTTGCTTCCAGGGATCCCTCTTCCCCTCATGAATGAATCTTTCCTAAAGGTGATTAGGGATTCGTTGGGTTCCTTTTTATGCACGGATGACCAGATGAGTAGCTTGAAGGAGGCATCTGTTTCAAGGATTTGTGTTGAGTTCGATATTTCTCACCCACTCCAAAGTCACCTGGTGTTGCGGATCGAAGGAACAGAGGATCGTCGTCAACTGCTGATTTACCCTATTGTTCCCAGGTTTTGCAGTTTTTGTCATATTTCTGGTCACACACTGCAGGTTTGTCGCAAGGCCCGCCATGGGGATTTTCATTCTCGTGATATTCCGAGCTCTTCTACAAGGGGTTCGGCCTCGCGCTGCTCTTCAGAACCTTTGGGGCGTGACAAAGGGAAAGGGGTGGTCTCTTCGGGGATGCTTTGCGAGGCATCCTCGTCTTCGCAACCCGTGAGCCGCGACGGTCTTCAGCCTCTTTGCAGGGCTTTGGTTTTATCTAACAAAGGTATGGGAAAGGTTTCGTCCCTTAAGCTTTGGGATTGGGGCTCCCCTTTTGCTGAGGCGATGTTCTGAAATTTAGTCCAGCCTAATCAGTTCTTTTTTGATCCCCGGGTCACCACCCGTATCTGCATTTCGGAGATTCGTACAATGGAGCATGGATTTGATGATCGGGGAGTGGCCCTTTCCTCCTCGCAATGGGAGGGCTATCTCTGACCGGTGGTCTCTTCACCCCCGCTGTCTCCTGTTTCGAATGAGCCCTCTTCAACGCTGCTTTCTCCCCCAGTGCTGAATGGGGTCGTCTCCAGTATAGATAGTTACCAGTGCTGTGTTTCTCCTGAGGGCACTTCCAAGGCTTTATGCAATGGTTCGTGCTCTCTAGGTTTAGTTGGCTCGAAGGTGAAAAGCAGTGTTCGCACACGGTCACAATCCAGATTGGGATTGGGGTCTTCCCCAGTTGTATCTCTTACTGTCAGGGGCCAGAAGTCAGGGGCCAAAACCAGACACATCAGGTTTTAATGGTAAGAATCTTATTATGGAATGCGCGAGGCCTTAGGGCTCGGGTCAAATCTGATTTTATTGTTAATGAGATTTGTAATAATTCTGTATCTATAATTGTGATTTTCGAGCCGAAGTGGGGGCATAGTAAAGTCAGAGAATATGCTCAAAGGCTGAGAGTCAAGGGTTTCATGCATGGGGATTCTCTAAACTCTCATTTTTGGTTCTTTTGGAAGGACCACATCATGGTTGATAGGTATGCTGAGTCGGAACAGTTTTTGGCTACTAAAGTTTCTGTTGGGCTTAATTCGTTTTTCTTTGCTTTTTTCTATGCTAAGTGCCTCGCTCAAGATAGAGAGGCACTTTGGAGGGACTTGGATGGTATTATATTTGATTCTGATCCATGGTTTGTTGGAGGAGACTTTAATGTCATAGCTAGTCTGGAGGAGAAACAGGGGAGTGGTTCTTTTCCCAGGACCGCCATCCAAGCTTTTGTCTCGTTTATGAAGACTAGTGTCTTATTGGATGTGGGGTTTGAAGGAGATAAGTTCACTTGGTGCAACAATCAACGAGGAGGACGTCGGACTTTGTGTCGCCTTGAAAAATTATTGATGAATGAGGCTGCTTTAACTATATTCTCGGACGCTAAGGTCTCTCATTTGGCTCGAAGTCTCTCTGATCATTATCCTCTTTGATTTCCTTAGATTTAGGATCGTCGCGAGGAGAGCAGTTCATATTTTCTAATACCTGGGTGGAGGAAACAGGTTTCAATGACGTGGTTAAGGAGGCCTGGAGTCTACAGCACAATGGAAACCTGTGGATCACTCTCCACAACAAGGTTAGGCACCTTGAATATTTACTATAGTGATGGAAGAAGGATATACCTGCGAGGGATAACGCTTTGGTGGAAATCAGCAAGGAAATTTTCCGAATGGAGGAGGGTCTGGAGCAAGAATGGGATGAAACTCTTTTTTCTGCGTTAATTCTGAAAAAAGATCTTTTTTCTGATATTCTCTTGAAGCGGGAACGACTGGATAGAGAAGGGGCTAGAATTCGGTGGCTACAGGAGGGTGATCGTAACACTGGCTTCTTCCATGCTTGTATTAAGGAGCGCCGTCGTGTCTAGAGACCGAATTTTAGAAGAGAGGATGGTTCTTATTCTACTGACCGAGATGAGGTTGGATTCATGGTCAATGAAAGTATCCATTCCCTACTGGCAGGGCCTAATCTTGGCTTGGATGGTGGGTATCCGAAAGGCGATGCTGAAATTTTTGAGGCAATTCCGAGCTGTGTTTCAGAGGCAGCTGATATTATCTTGAGGAGGACTCCGGAAGAGACTGAAGTGCGTGAGGCTATTTAGAATTTGAATCTGTAGAGCACACCAGGGCCTGATGGCCTTCCAGGGTCATTTTATAGGGCGGCTTGGGATACAGGTAAGGGTGACTTAGTAAAGGCTGTGCAAGACTTTTTTCAGGGTGGGAATCTGCCGCGCATAGCTTGTGAAACCAAGATGGTGCTGATTCCAAAGATTCATAACCCACATTCCATGGATCATTATCGCCCTATTAGAATGTGTAATATGCCTCACAAGGTTTTGGATAGTATTCTTAATAAAAGGATGGCTTCTCACTTGAATACTTGGGTGTCTCCGGAATAACATGGTTTCATTAAAGGGTGTTCTATTCAGGGGGAAATTGGAGTGGTGCAAGAAGTGGTTATTTATATAAACAATAAGTCTTTTGGAGGAAACTTGGTGATCAAATTAGATATGAGCAAGGCTTATGACATACTGGAATGGGGCTTCATATTAAGGGTGCTGGCCTGCATGGGGTTCTCCAATGGGACTACTGATCTACTATTTCAGTGCTTCAGTTCGGCCTGGATATCAACACCTTTTTTGTGGAAACAGTTCGGTTTCTTCAAGGCTTGTAGGGGTCTTAGGCAAGGAGACCCCCTCTCCCCCACTCTGTTCATCCTATCCCAAAATGTCCTTAGCTACCAGATCAATCGGGGTCTCCACTTGGGGAGAGTTTTGCCTTACCGGAATAGACATGCACCAAGGGGAATTTCACATTTGATGTTTGCGGATGACACAATTTTATTTATCAATGGCAGTAGAAGATCAGTGCAGGGGATGAATGACCTTCTAGGATAGTACTGCAAGTGGAGTGGTCAGGTTGTGAACTGGGGGAAAAGCTTGTTTTATTCCTCCAAGGATATCTCAGAGAGCAGGGTTAGAACTTTTGAGGCCAGCTTGAACATGAATAGGGGGTCATTTCCTATGGTGTATCTTGGGGCACTGGTGAGCCCTTACTCTCTCAGAATTCAGCATTTTGATAAGCTGGTTGCTAAGGTCACAGGGCGCATATTTAACTGGAAGAACAGATTTTTGTCTTTTGGTGGCTGCATTACCCTGGTGAATAGTGTTCTTGTATCTATCACTATGCATGTAATGTCCACCTTGAAGGTTCCCAGTAGTGTTATCACAAACTTGGAGAGGATCATGGTGTCATTTATATGGGATGGGAAAAGGGAAGGCAGACATCATTGGGTGTCTAGAAAACGTCTTGCAAAACCCCTCTCCGAAGGGGGAATTAATATGAGGAGTGTTTTTTCGACCATGGAAGGTCTTCATGATAAACTTGCATGGGAGGCTATGGAAGGAAGAACTATTTGGGGTAGGATAATGCAATATAGATATGGAACAACTGTGGATGAGAAGAGAGCTCGACCCTCCAATGTTTGGAAACTGATTCACCCTTATTTGGGGGTTTTGCTTCAACACTCCAGATGGATGGTTGGAAGTGGTGATATTTCCTTTTGGTTACAGGATTGGGGGGCTGGAAGTTTGTGGTTTCCAGGATGCCCCACACCGAATATTTATTTTCGTGAGGCTAGTGGTCATCCTGGTTTTATTCAGGCCATCTTGGATGATAGCCAACGATCGGTCTTCAATAGCATTGTTATCAATGATGAGCATGCCAATCTTATTTTTACAGGATGTCCGTCAGGTGTGTTATCTTTAAATGCTTTTTCTCGGGTGAGGAGGTATGAAAATGATGATGAAACTTGGGGGGAGAACCTGTGGTGCAGGGAGGTACCCTTAAAATTTAATTTCCTTTTGTGGCGGGTAAGGAACCGAGCTTTTCCTACTGATGATAATATTCAACGCATGGGTGTTAGCTTTGCCTCCAGGTGTTGGTGTTGTCAAGAGCCCAAAACAGAATCTCTGTGGCATTTGTTTTTTGATAGTGAATGGGCCGGTTGGATATGGCTGGTGTTCGGTGCTCTCACTGGATGGAGCAGGCAGGGAGGGACAATAAAGATCTTCTTAACTGCATGGTTCCAAGGCATGGGCGGTCAAGGACCTGAAAGGAAGGCTCGATCTATTCTGTTACTTGCCGGATGCTGGACCCTATGGAGCGCAAGGAATGATGCGTGTCACAATAACAAAAGAGGTACACATGCCAGTATCATTTTTAGAATGCAGAATTCTTTTCAGGACTTGGTTCGGGTGTGTGATAGATGCCAGGATGCGCCATCGGTGAAGGCTATTATACCCAGCAGTATTAGGTCCAGCCGAAGCAGGGAGTTGGGCCGCGGAAACTGGGTACGTTAGCACCCACTCACCTTCAGCCTAAAATTAAACACTGATGGATCACTTGTGGGGGGGGGGGGAGATGAGAGGTGGAGGGGTTATCCAGAACTGGGCAGGGTCTGTTGTAGCAGCCTTTTCTACTTCCTATGGAAGGGGTGACGTTTTTCAGGCGGAAGTGCAGGCTATGATCACGGGTTTGGAGTTGTGTGGACAGCGGGATATCATTCTAAAAGCGGTTGAAACCGATTCGTTAATGCTCTTCAAAGCATTAGAAGGTAAAGGTCAGGTTCCGTGGAATATCATTTATATCATTAGGAAGTGCAAGAAAAGTTTGGGTAATCGTATTTATATCACTCACACATGGCGGAAAGGGAACCAGGTGGCATATTTCTTGGCGTCCAGTGCTTCTCCCAACCAAAGTATGTCTCTTTTTTTGAATATAGGTTCTTTTCCTACTGAGGGGATGAATTTTGTGATTAATGATGCCTTCGGACTGCACTTTTTTTGACCTCCGTGATTTCCTTGTATCAACTTTCTTTCAAAATCAATAAAAATGTTAGTTGTCAGTCAATATGAAAATTATCATATAACCTTTGGAAAGGCAGGTAAGAATGTGATTAAAAAAGTATGAAAATATATATCGTACATATGATTATTATAAATCTTTTGATTATAAATAAAACAATAATTATTTATTAGAAAAATAATTTTTTAAGGAACTATAATTTTTCTAAAAGGAGGACAAGTTGCACTTTGTTCATATATAATAAATTTTAATTTAATCAATATTAGAAAATTCATATTACAAAATGAAATTTAATTTTGAAATTGATAAATAAATTTTTTTAGGGTTAATTTTTATTATTTTTCTAAAAAGTTTCATCTTTTGGTGAAAAGTGAGAAATAAAAATTTTTAATTTAAAACAACATTTACATTTAAATAATTTATAATGTTAAATTATTTTATGAATTCATTTTAAAGAAAAATTAGCTTAATTATATGAGAATCCCACATCGAAGGAAGAAGAACTTGAGGCACCCATTTATAAGGTGATATAGATACCTATCCTATCATGAGGCATTTTTCAAGGGGATTCCTAATTTCCAGATCCTAGGGTAAAGAAAAACTGTGCGGGATAAGTCCAAAGTGGAAAAAATCATGATCATAGACTGGACGTGGCCGTTGAAAATGGTATCAGAGCTAGGTTCCATTTGATGTACCAATGAGGACATGGGGAACATCTAGGGGGAGGATTATGGAAATTCCACATCAAAGGAGGAGGATAATGAAGAACCCATTTGTAAGGGGATGTGGATACCTCTCCCATCATGAGGCATTTTCCTGTGGGATGCCTAAGGACCAAAGATCATGGAAAATAAAAACTGTGCGAGCTAGGGCCAAGGTATTTAATATCCTGATTGTGGATATGACTGGTCCAATACATCAATTAATCTAATCTAGGTCAATTGAATCATTTTAATGTTGAATTTAGATATAAAAAATATGTTCTCTTTTTAATATTTTCAATTTAAAAACACACTTTCCAAATATTCCTATTGGATTATTTTTAAATTAAAATATTTCACTTAAATTAATTGTGTTTTGATAAATTGGTTTTTTATTTTTATTTTAAAATAATTTATAATTTAAAATATGAACCAAATGAATAGTTAGTGATATAAAAATTAAGTATCATGTTTAAGGCAAAAAATTGATTTATTGGGGGTAAAACTAAAATGATAATGGTAAAAATTACTAATAAACATGTTTAAAATCTGTTTAATGGAAATATTGAGAACATGGAACCTATAACGATCCCCAATGACCCTCTTTTTACTCTTTATACATTTTAAAAACAAGGGAGAACTAAATTATTTTCATATATACCATGTCTATCTTCTCCCACAATTATAAATAATCACTACATATCCACTCTATTTCACAGCATCAAGTTTCATTTTTTTGGAAAATACCTACCTAGATCAATTCCCAACATCACTTCCCTTAACCTGGATGCTTTATATGGGGTAGAAAAGAATCATGGGAAGGATATAGTAAAATATAAATGAGGATAACTGATGAAGAGGTAATTTTCTTCAACCAATGTATTTATTTTATTTCATTCAACACCTATTTCAATTCTTTTTAAACCATATTAATATCATAACCTTAATATCTTAAATGTATTGGGATATTTTTATTATAACTTCATGAGATAAAAAAATATCCACCTCTATCAATTGGATTACAAAATCATCATTCATATGTATGGGGGACTACTGCCTCAGGAACCAAAATCATTCATTCTCCCATACCTAACATTCATGTATGGGTATGATGAGGAATATAAATAATACATATGATATTTATAATATATTTATTCTTACAGAGTCATTATATCATTGATATGTATATTTATGACATATTTATGCCTACATAGTAATTATATCATTAATATATATATATATATATTCCATTCCATATGGAACATGATAATGTTTATCCTTTCTATGGAAGACTACCGCTTCGCAAAACAATGTAATTTTCCTTTCACTAACACTTTACATGGAATCTAATAAAGGAAATTTTAATAATTATTTTTATATAGATGATATAATCATGATATTGATGACATATTTATCATTCTTTAATGATAATATATATCATTTTCTTTCTTATATTTTCACTATCTAAAAGATGATAACATCATTCTTGTATGTGTGGACTGCAGCCTTTATGAAGCGATGCGACAATTATTTTCATCACCAAATTAAATGGATGATATATATAAAAGTATATAATATAGTATATATTATATTATGAACATTACATAAAGATGATATTCTACTTACCTTCATTCTATAATGATCGTTGAAAAATAGAAGTGATAATTATGTATTTGTACAACCTACCATCTCCACGATAGTAACATACTTAATTTTTCATAACCATCATTAATAGCACGTTTTTTAAGTATAATTGACCTAAAAAATATGATATTTTTTTTCATTATTATTATTATGGAGATTACATGACTATATAATATGTGATAGAACTAGATCATTCCTGATGAATCACACATGATGAAATAAGGAAATTAACACATGAAACAACAAACATGGTGAAATATTATTAATTAATCGGTGATAAGATGTTATAAAAGTGTCATATATGATATTATAAATACTAATATTTTTATTTAATATGTTAATAACATGTTTAAAACCATTATATAGTTGTTTAATGAATGTTCATCCAAAAAAAAGTTTGAGGTAAGGGATTTAATAAATCTATTTATATTCACTAGGTTATTCATCTACATCATTGATTATATCATTAAAATATTATGTGTATAAGAATTTTTTATCACAGATTTTTTATAAAAAAATTATATGGATTTATAATTGAAACAAATAAACTATTTGGTGATTAATTCTCACTTCAAAGTTATGATATTTGTAATGGTTTATTTGACATTCTTATTCCAATCGAGATTTTTTACTCTTGAGTTTTAATTAATGAAATTTTATTTCAATTATTCCTAATAAACCAATAATATTTCATTTTAATCCAGATATTAAAAATATTTTCAAGAAATATTTCCATTTTCCACACTTTTTTCTTTTATTAAATAGGAAAAAAATCCTGACAATCTCACATCATTTTAATCTTCAGATTAAAATATATTTTCTTTGAAAACCATGTATTCCAAATAGGGTTTTTAAATTTTTTATAATTTTAAAAATGATTTATCCAAGGAATTTTAGAACATTTTTACCCTTTATAAAAAAATTCAATGGATTCATATTTTGTTTTAAAAAAAATCAGGTTTGGATTTTTCTAGAAATTTAAATATGGTATTCCAATTATTTTCTAAATAATAACCCTTTTTAACATTATTACATTTCAACATGAATGTTATATTTAACATTCATGATATGTATTTAATTACATACCATCATGAACATTTTTTAATTGAATATTATTTTAAATGTTTATGAGGATATTTATAATGAACAAGTTTTAAAAGTTATTTTCAAAGAAAGATATTTCGAACTCATTTATTCAAAATGAAATGGATATTTCCCTCTAGAATATTATTAAATTTATTTTAATGGTTTTTTTATTCATTAAAAAAAAATATTTCATTCATACACCAATGGATATATTTTGATACCATTAGTATTATTTATCAGAATGGTTTATGATTATTTTGATGATGGATTATTTTGACATTCACTCCCTTGTTTAGTATTATATTCGTCAACAACACCATGAAATATTCACTTTTATTAGATCATAAACATTAAATTTCCCATAAATATCTATATTATTTTTCATGGGTATGATTATTTATTAAACCTCATATTATTTCAACATATAGTCTTTAACATTTAATTTTTGTTGATTAACTATGTAAATAGTGATAAATAATTATTATTTACCCAATATAGAAATTTTCTGACAAAGATACATTTTTTGGGAATTAAATTGATTATTAAATGTATAATTATTTCCTTAGACCTACATTTATGTGTGGATATTTTTATTATATAGCCACTCGATGGATTGGTCGGTCTCATGAGATAATCAAGTTAAGATATCATTAAATAGGGTTTTACATATTTACTAAATTTTATTTAACATCATGATGGTATTAGAATAGATATTCTTGATATCATTGAATCTAATAATTATCAATTATATGCATTACGAGTTTAGTTTTTATTATCCAATAGATCATATCTATGATATTATCTCAAGATGAATTTCATTTTTTGTTTATTGATTATATGGTATGTGTTTTAAGATATTTACCTTTCTATATTGATTATGCGTTGACCAATTATTTAAATTCCATGTTATCTCTATTATTTACATTTTTATTTTGATTATTCCTTTTCTAGTAATTCAAAAAGACTTTGTTCTCAGTTATTTACATTTCAATATTTATTAGTCCTTGTCCAATTATTTAAATGGCATGTGTTCTTAGTTATTTATTTTCCATTTCAATCATAATCATTGATTTTTTATAGATACAGATATACTTATCCATTAATTATCATTAGAACTCAACCTTACTTTGTGACCATTCATAGGAATCCATGAATTTTCCAATATTTTATATTCAAGGATATGATAGAAGGAATAATGTTATTCTTGAAAAAAATAATGTTGTAGTTTGTGTATTCAAATGAAATTTACAACTCAATAATATGTCTAGTTTACCAATAATATACATTATTCTGTTTTTTTGCGATGTAATTACATATATCTTAAAAAAATTAGGCAATATCCCTTGGATATTGTGGTTGGGGTCCCTATAGTTTATATCAATAAAATATTATAATAATCCTTGTGAAAAATAATTATAAAAACATATATTAGTGAAAATTAACCAAGGGTAGAATTTGAGTATAATAATTGAAGAACATCCTAATGTTTTGGTTGATATTATGTTGTTTCTCCATTCAATAAAACCACATCTGTATACTCTATGTAGATGTGGTTCTGGAAAAAATGTTCCCAAGGGTATTAAATTTGAAAACGGGGCATTAGTCTTGACCTAATCGTCACCTGGTGTAAAACAACATGCCTTACATTACACCTAGTTTGAAAATATTGAGGGATATACATAAGATAATTTAAATTTTCATTACGAAACATAATAATGGATTTCAAAATAATGATATCCCTAAAGAAACAATCTATATGATTATGATAATAACTATGAATTTTTTTAATTTATGTTACCTATTTAAATATTTTTGGAATTATATATAATGATATTATCTACTCTTGTCCATAAAATCATTTATAGACTAATCTTATCAGAAGGAATGAGAACCAAGTCAACACTTATTATCAAAATAGTAAGAATGATCATTTCTTTGATAAGATTATGATAGTATTCAAAAGGTAACTACTCTCGCAAGCATTATTATCATATAAGGACATAATATTGTCTGCTAAGAGGGCATAAAAGGAATCCTCTATGTATAATATATTTGATTGCAAGAAAGATAAGAAAATTATGGTAATGAAAAATATAGATAAAGGGAAGAATATAATGAATGATTTCCCAGAATGTGATAATTTTTTAAGGAAAACTGTGGAAAAAGCTTAATAGGAAAATGGGTTTTCTTTATATAAAGGGAAAAAGAAAAACATACTCATGATTTGAAATGAAATAAATGATTTTATAATGTTTAATGATTGGACTAAAATTATATGTGGAACTATGAAAATGAATTCCCAAAGCCTCAATTTAATATACCTCAAACGAAGCTATTATTTCATGGTCAGGCTTATACCAAATGTAAAAATGATTTATTAATGTGATTGTTGTTGGATTAGATAATTATTTTATTTGAGTATTAAGTCGATGGTATTATAGATATAAGAATTATGAAATATATACGGATTTTTCTATAGTAATTTTTTATGAGGATTTGAATGTGTATGCTGAGTTGTACCAAGAATTTTTTTTTGTGGAAAGTTTAACTTCTTAGAAGACAAAATATTGTTGGAATAATAACCCTTCACATGACTCTGATGTTGAAATAATGGTGTTTGGATTTAGAGATGATTGATATGGATCGGTAAATTAGATAATGATGAATACCATGGTACTGATTATTGATTTATTTACAAATCCGATTATACCATCATTAATGTAGTTCAAAAAATCATTAGGTTTAAGTAATATATTATATAATCTATATATTACGTAATTAATAAGGAAGAATACATGTTTTCAATATGGTTTTATCTAAATTTAAGAGATTAACATGTTTTTTGAGAATACATGATGATTTTATTCATGTGATTGATATGTGATGATTAAGAGATACATCATGTTGTTTTAGGGATTGATGATAGATTAATATTTGAAATTAAATGACATTATTTATGGACTTATAGATAATGATCATTTGAAAGGACCATAAATTTAACAATTTCTATAATTATTTAATTTAAAAATTGGATTAGGATTTAATTAATGTATTTATTTAGTATATAGAAATTTATTCATATTGGATAACTTGTGAAAACCATATTGGTTTGGTAAAATAGTATGAAATATACAGATAAACATGAAACTTTTATAGATCTTATGATCCATTAAAAGTTAATCATAGTTCTTTGACTATGAAAAGTTCATTTTTGGATATTAATTTCCTCACATAAGATTTTAATTGGAAATTAACCGAAGAAAACCCCAGGGGTAAAATTATGTTTATTAAATAGTAACATATCATGTAACTTTAAAATTTTAATATATTCTTAGAGAATTACTGAATTACTCAACTTTATGAAAGGTATCTTAAAACAAAAATAAATAGCCTACAAAATTTATATATAATGAATCATATCAACTTTTTAATCATCAAAGATTTATGGTTTTTAGCCCTTGACTATCTATTTATCATTGACCTTCTTCTGATTAATGACCTCCATCATTTTATATAATTATTTACTGTTTTCCTCCATGTCCATATATTCACTTTTCACAAATTCTATCCTATGTACAACCCATGTTGTATGCATATGAACTTTATAAATCCTTATCAATATTACTAAGATCAAATTTTATTAACCAACATTTATGATGGGGGGTGTTCAATAATTTTATTTTCAAATTTAAAACCACTAACTACCAAAAGAAAGTTTAAATTTTCATGGAAACAATTTTTTAAGGAGAGGAGAATGAATCACAACCAAATTATAAAATAAGAAAACTATATTAGATATTATATCCCAAATGAAACATTTATTATTTAATGAATTATAGGAAACAGTAATTTAATCTTGTGTTATATGTAATAATGGGTTTCTTTAAAAACATGTATCACACACAAGACTGAGTTTTATCGAATAACAATATACAATTAATAGTATTACTCAATATGATATTTATCACATAAAAATTTTAATGGATCGTAATAATAGGGTTAAATAAATTATAATAATATAATTTTTTCACACTTTTATTACCTATCTACCGATTTCAAATAAAATATGAATCATATAAAAGGAAAAAAATGTTTTTTGAAGAACAATATTTTTTCTAAAAGATAGATTAATAGTCTTTTGGGAACATAATTTAAAATTAATTTTTCCACTTATATAAAATTTTTATGACAAAATAAACTTCATTTTCGATATTAGGATACCAAAATTACCAGAGTGTGATTTTATTTTCTAAAATGTTTCATTTTTATGAATAGTGAAAATTTTAATTTTAATTTAAATATTCTTTTTAGGTTAAATAATTTATAGTGATAAATTATATATTGAATTGATTTTAATGTAAAATAATTTCAATTGTTTATCAATTAATCTAACTTGGGTCATTGTATTAATTTCATATTGAGTTTAGTTATAAAAACTTTGTAGACTACTGAACATTTTTACTCAGAAAACATACTTTCTCAACATGTATGTATGATTAATTTTAAATTAATTATTTGTACTTATATAAATTAAATTTGATAAAATAGATTCCACAATATGAATCATAATATTTTGTGATTTATAATAAGTTGAAATTAATTTTTCTTATCAAATTGAATAATTAATAAGATAGATGTTTATTTCCCCGGTAAAGGTAAAAATTGATTTACTGGGGGTTACACTAAAAAGATATTGATAAAATGACGTAATTTTTTTTTATAAAAATAACATTAAATATATATTTATTTCATTACATGTATAAGGTTAAATAATTTCATATTTTTAACCCTTTTTACATATGAAAAACATGGGAGCACTCAATTAATTTTCCAAATACCATGTGTGTTCCCCACCAAATTATAAAAGGACACCCCTATACATTATTGTAAAAACATTTAATCATATATTTATTATCAAAGTCCAATAAAATATCATTTAAAAATCCATAATATAATCCTAAAAGAATTATTTTTTCTATAAATCCATCCAAGTAAATAAATAGTGCAAAACATAGGATAATGCGATAAGAAGATGTAATGTTCTTCAACGAGCATTATTATTTTAGTTCTTCCTCCACTTCTACAATTTTTTTAAACCATGATGATATAATAAACATAGAACCTTAAATATAATATGATATGTTTATATTTATTTCACAAATTACAATCATCTACACCTCTATAAAATGGTTTATTGAATCGTTATTCTTGTATAAGGTAGACTACTACCATGCGAACCGATGCCAATCATTATTCCATTACCAACTTCCAAAGTTGGGTATGATGATTTATATAAAAAATGTACATGATATTCATAACATATTTATACAACTATAATAAAAATATCATATATAATATTTTATCTCCCATTCTGTAGGAGATATGATAACGCTGCTCGTGTGTGCGATTGGTTAATGCTACGTGAAACAATATCATTCTTCTTTCACTAATACATTACATGGAATATAATAAGGTAAAATTTTATTATTATATGTCATATAATTTTAATAATTAGGATATTAATTACATAATTATCATTCTATAAATATAATACATATCATTTTTTTCTTACCTTTTCACTCACTTAAAGATGATAGAATCATATTTCTAATATTGTTCTACAGCCTTCACAAAATGATTTGACTCTCTTTTTATCACCACACCACATTTACGATATATATATAAGTATATAATATGGTATATAGGTTATTATTATCAATATGTATTGATTATATACTACTTAACCTTTTTTAGTAATTATCATTGAAAAATGGAAGTGTTACTCATGCATATGAATAGCCAACCACCTCTATGATGGAAACATACTTCATTTTTCGTAACCATATTTAGTAAATAAATTTAAAATTATAATTTATGTAAAAATATTATAATTATTTTATTTTTTATATTATTTATATGATTCAGCTATTTAATATGTGAAGTAACTAAGTCTTTCAACGTGCATGAGAAAACAAGGAAATGAACACTAAAAAATGGAAATAATGATATATTATTAATGAATGGGTGATAAGATGTTATAAAAGGATCATATATGATATTATATTTATTAATATTTTCTTAAAATAAGTTAATAACAAGTTTAAACTGACATTAAATGATATTAATGTACATTTAACCGAAAGTAATAGTAAGATATGGTTTTTCTTAACATAATTTTTGTTAATTAAATTATTATTATACTTCATTGAATATGTCATTATAAAATTATGTGTATAATTAATTTTTTAAAATAATGTTTTGTTCCTAAATTTTTACATGTATTTATATTTTAAACAGATAATCAAGTTTTAATTAATCCTCACTTCAATGTTTTGGTCATTAAAAAGTTTATTTCATAATCTCATTCTAATCAAGATAGTTTACTCCTTAATTTTTGTTGAAGAATTTTTTTTGAAAATTTCATAAAAAACATTGATTTTATCCTCTAGTTATTGATGTAATTTTAAATTAATAGTTAAATTTTTCCACTCTTTGGATGGAATGTAAATTAATTTTTTTATGAAAAACAAGTTTCATTTCCCTATTTTGTTAGAAACATGTTTTCTTCCAACACCATGTTTTGTAAAAATGATTTTATTTTTTTAGAATTTTTAAAAAATATAAAAGGCGTTTTCACCCATTTTTACTATTTAAAAAATGTTTTCAATGAATCATATATAAATTTCTAAAAAATTCATGTTTGGATTTCACTGAAATTGTGAAAGGAATCCTCGTTTTGTTTTCTGAATAATGATCTTTACTAATATTTTTAAAATGAAAAATAAATATTGTCTTTAACATTTATGTCATTTAAGAAATTAACCTCCATCATGGCCATAATTTATTTTTATTTTTATATTAATTTTTACAAATATATTTTTTAATAAAATGTTCATAAATTTAAATTTTTTTAAAAAATTTTCAAATTTTTTACAAAATGAAAAGGATATTTTAATCAAGAACATTTTTGAAAAAAAAATTATAGTATTTTTATTAATAAATGACAAAAACTCTTTAATAATACTCAAATGGTTCTATGTTTATGACACTATATTTCTTCATATAGATGGATTATGATTATTTTGACCAATGATAATATTTACAATCACTTCAATGTTTTATTTTGTAGTTATCAACCACCCCATGAGAAATTAAATTTCTTTATTTCATTATAAATAAAATCTACACTATATATCAATATGATTTATCATGGATTTTATTATTTTTTTAACCATATCTCAATTATAAATATTATGTTTTACTTTGAATATTTTTTTATTGACTCAGGAAATATTGATAAATCTGCATTATTTATACAAAACATATATTTCATGATAAGAAGTGTTGTTTGTTAATTAAATAGGTAATTATATAAATGAAATATTATTTTGAATTTCATCGATGTGTGTGTCTGGGTATTATATATTCCGTCGATGCATCATTATGTATCATGAGACAATCATGTTAACATATCACTAATTGTGGTTTTACTTATATACTAAACCATCTTGTCAAAGGTCTTGAAGGTAGAGATATCGAGATTCATGAGATTATTACATAAAATATTGATGTATTTTCTACTTTAAGAGTTCAATTATTATATCTAAGAGATTCTCACTTTGATATTATCTCTAGTTGTATTTCATTTTTATTTTATTAATTATTTTCAATGTTGTTTTAGTGATTCACCTTGAAATATTGATTTTGAATTATCTAGTTTTTTAAATTTAATGTTTGATCCCTTATATACATTTCCATATTGATTATATTATCCAATTATTTAAATATAATTTGTTTTTTTATCTACATTCCATATTAAGTATTTTTTATTCATTTAGTTAATTGAAATGTTTAATATGTTATTTACCTCGCTATATTTATTATGCTTATCGATTCATGATATATTACCCTTTGGTTAACCCTTACAGAACATTTGAGATTACCGTAATCATTTTTTCTTTTCCCATGAAACAATTAAGTGTACTATATTTGATATAAAATGATATTCTAGATGGAATTATGATTTCTTCAAAAAAAATTGCAACTTGTGTATTGAAATGTGGTGTAATACTCAAATATGTATTTAGTTTACTAATAATTCTAAAATAATCAATCATGGGGGATATGATTACTTGTATCATATTACAATTTAATAAAATTATGCACCAGATTTAGGTTATTGGTGCCAAGTTAGCTACAATATGGAAATGAGAATACATATACCTGTTTAAAAATTCTAGATATAGATAATTTTGACTATAACATTCAAGATATGAAGGCCATGGTATTTGATTATAACAATAATTTTTTTTATCTCTGTCCTATGTGGAATATAAATGAGAAATAAATCTAGCTAATCCATATAAATGAACTATTAGTATAATTCTATTAAAATATCATTGATAAATATTTTTTCTAATTATGTTAAATGAAAAAATTATCTATTGAAAAAAGTGGGAGGAATAATAGGCTTTTAGACTTATTACATAGTGATATATTTGGATCAATGATTATATATTAATGTGGTGAGTATTGTTAATTCATATGTTTTGTTGATGGAATCAGTTACTATGTCTACTTACCTCTTATGAGACACAATTTTAATAACTTTGAAAAGACTAAGGAGTTCAATGGTGTAAAATGCATCAAGGTGATCCCAAGATTATCTAATTAGTTAATGGCGTTGAACACTTGTCCCGATGATTTAATGACTATATAAGAGATTATATAATTGTTTTAAAACAAATTCATTATCTCAAGACATTGTATAATATTTTTTTTAAGGAAGAATCATACATTATTGTAAATGATTCAATCAAGGATTAGAAAACATGGACTTATAAAATCATTATGAAGATATTATCTAGAAATTGATGCATTACTAAATATTTACATCCATCTATTTTTGTATTAAATAAAACCAATTATTTATGATTTCGGAGGCATCCTAATTTTTCTTTCTTTATAATTTGGAATTGCAAAGAACTTAAAGACTATGTTAATTAAAACAATTTTGGCCCTAAATTAGAAAAATATAATTTTTGGGATATCTTGATTCAATAATGGGATATTAATTTTACAATCCATTAGAACAAAAAGTGCTTGTGTCATTATTTAGGGTTTTTAATAATAATAATTATAATAATAATGGGATTAGTGGGATAAAAATTAATCTTAAAGATATTTACAACCAAAAAAGTAATGAATCCTAAAATTTAAAGTGATCTAGTTCCATAAGAGGTTATAGAAATTAAATACACTCAAGTTACAAAGGAACAAAAATTTTATCATAGGATTTACAATGATCATGGGAGATATATATTTCTTATAATAAATGATAATGAAGTAAATTTCATATAGTATGAACCTAATTTCTACCTAGAGACCATTGAGGGTTATGATTCTAATAAATTTTTCGATTCCATGAGATCTGAAATGAACTCCATGTAAACAAACTATGTTTAGAGCAAAGCTTATTTAATTATAGGAGAACAACCTATAGGGTTTAATTAGTATTTTTAGATGAATAAATTCATGAATGAAATATATTTTTCCTTTTAATCTAAACTAGTGGAAAAAGGGTATAAAAAATTCATCATATTCTATATAAAGGATCATTAGCATCAGCTTCTATGGTAATATATATTCATATTTTTTTACCATAAAATATAACTACGATTAAGAGTTATTGTAAGTGGTTATCAAAACTACTTTCCTTGGTGATAATTGATTCTAGGACATAAATATGATATAACATTAAGGTTTTGACAATCCAAATGGTGTTGGGATAAAGTTCATAATGATCTATTAAAGGCATAACTAAATATTCTCAATATAAGATCATATAGTTTGATTATATAATAAATTAGTTTAGATTAATCATGAACCATAATGATTATTGTGTATAAAATTTGGTTATTTATAGTGTTTTTCAATTTATTGTGGTGTATATGGATAACATACTACTCATTGTAAATGTCATCCCAATTTTATAGTTTTTAATTTGGATACTTATTTTAAATGAATGATATGTATAAAGTATAAAATATATCATGTATGTATATTTGTAGAGATAAATTTATGTCATTCCATTTATTGAGTAATAATATATACATTATTAATGAGATATATTGGGTTTTCCATAAAGATATCTAATAACGGTTATTTAACTATTCATTATAGTGTTGTTCATATGAAGTATCATTGTTGTTATAATGATTAGAAAAGGAAACACATGTATGTAATTTCTTACTCATAATAAACTGGATCCATTTTTTATTTAATGTTATATAATTAAATATATATATATATATATTATACATTGATCATGATAAATATATACCAAACTAATCCTAGTGAGAGACCCTAAATTGCAGGGAATAAAATGTTGGAGTATTTAAGAGTAAGTAAGAATATTTTCACTATCTTAATCAGTATAGAAGGAATAATTATATTTTATTAAACTAATACTATATTTTTAACAAACAATGATTATTCATGATCTAAGTATCAATCTTTGTTTTTTCCAAAATGGGAGAGATATTTGTTGTAAGAGTTTCAAGTAACACGCTATGGAATATTTAAAAATATATCCATTGTGTATTGGTTATTAGGTAATATGAATAATGTTGTTTTGATCAAGAAATTAATTACTATAGTTTGTATTTTTCAAGAATATAGTGAGAATTGAAGCTATTTCATGAAAACAATAAAGTAATTATTATTCTCAAGGAATCATTATCTCATCAATGAAAAAACAATATCTTTACAAAATAATATATCATTATGGAAATAATTTAGATGGAATTAATATAAATTTATTTGGTGACTAACATATAGAATGTGACAAATCTATTAGAAAAAATTGACATAATAGAATCATGGGAGACATATAATGTTTATAGTAATTAAATACATGATGGACATCATTTGACGGTTGTTAATGAAAATTTATCATAGTTTTCATATAAAGAAAATTTATATTTATCGTTCATTAATTTGTGTTCCCTATTTTACATGAATAGAGTAATGATAAGATCATTCAATGTTTTTCTATGAGTTTTCCATAACCAATGATATGAATGGATTATTACGGGTTGTGATTATTTGTTAAGATTAAAAAGAAAAAATGCCCATATATGATATATATTAGACCTAGATAATTTATCATAACTTATTATCTATGTTATCCTACCAAGGAATATATAATGGAATATAATTTAGTAATAATTATAATTGGGGTTATATGAATACATTAATCCTATTTACAAGACGTTATCAAGTAATCTTAAATTCTAAAATTTATATTTAGATACTTTTCTCATTCCATTCATGAGGTAAAGCTAATCAAAGGTAGTGTGGCCTGTTATTGATCATGTGGTTGGTATTTTCATCTAGTATATATTTTTTTCCATATTTCTAACAAGTATAAAATCTAAGATCTCAATTTTATTTGACTAAGTAAATGCATGATGATTCCTATCTAAGTGAAAAATGGTGTTCTCGTTTATTTGGATGAATACAATGTGTTACATTCACTTAATATACTTAGTCTATTTTCAATAAACTAAAACATATATGTTTGTCTATAATATATTGAAAAGTTTCATTCCTCATGTAAAACTAATATCATGAGACAAAATAAATTAGATGGTTATAAATACAACGTGTAGACATAAATATTGTAGTAAACATTAGTATATAGTGACATGAATGTGTTTGATCAAGATCACGACATACCTGTTTATAGATTGAGTAAAAATAATTTTTTTATAGAAAAATATTTTAAAAAATATATGGATGGAAAGACTCATAATTTGTTTCCACACTGCAATGGCATATAGGAAACACTATAGTAAATATAATAATTATTAATTTAACACATCGTGTTTATCCAAATATTTTGAAAGATTATTTGATATTCATGTCAAAAGAGTACAAATGAAATACAAAATAATTATACTATTTTTATGTATTTTATATGCATTCTTGAAAGAGGATAGTAATTTATTTATTTAATATAAAAAATAATAGGACTTGGTGAGAGTTACCACACCTTTTTTTGTATTATGATAGAGTTATTTATACTATATTGTGATATTTTTGGATGAATGGTATGAGGTATCATTTGGATAACTCCTAATTGTTTTTACCATTTTACTTATATCTTATAATGAATCATATAATGATTATTATATTGTAATTTTAATGTTAAATGTTTTTAAAAACACATAAATAAATGTGGATCCATTATAATCATTATAATGGGGAGATAAATAATTTATCCATTTCATAGTGTTTGAAACCAATGGATCTAAAATAGTAAATTAATTAAAGATGATATATTTGGGGGAATGTTTAAACCTAATTTTTGGGAGTTAGATATTATTATCACACCATCCAAATGAATATCACATTTTCTTATGTCTATTAACATTTTGGGTGGTTTTAATGCCCATATAAATTAAGAGAGGTCCTACCAAAGTTTCTTGAATTAATTTTGGATGTTGGATATCTTTTGAGAAAAAAGTCATTTGATTTTTATAATGAGATATAAATGAAACTAACTAATTAAGGGGTAATGATAATGAATAGTTAGGTATAATTTGTTTTATTTTTTACATTTTTTTTATTTCTACCCCTGATCAATCATGTAGTTGGGTTTTATATTTTTCCTCCGCTATATTTCAGAAAAGCGACGTTTTATAAAACCCATTAAGATCTTCATCATATATGAACATATTATTTATTTAGATATTCTAATTTTAATTATTTTATAAATTTATTATTTTGATGGTTTTTTACAAACATTGAAACCATTCATTCGATACTATAATTTTAAAAGAATAACATTATGTATCAATGACTATTTTCTAAATATTGTTTGATTACAAAATATATTTAAACATTGATTATGTATATAATTTTGTGTTTCTTATATTTTTAGTTTGATTAATTTTTTTTCAAGAGTTAATATATATTAAAATATATTTTAATAAATATCGATCATTGATGTAATGAAATATATAGAAAATAACAAATCTTCATTTCTCATTGTTATTAATGGTAAATTTTAATTTAATCAACATGATTTAAAATTTCATATAAATTTTTAATTAATTTTTATTTTTTAAATAGGATAAACTCAATTAAACGCCCTTGAAATAATTTTGGGGAATAAATTGGTATCATAGAGGTCTTGTTCACTATTTTTTTACTTCTTTTTATACATTTATGGTTTCTAGAAGTAAAATATATATATATCAGAGTATAAATTAAATACACTAAATAAAAAATTCATGTTACAAATAATCTAATATACTCTATTAGATCTAAATAAAACAAAAAAATACAAAAAATAGAAAATTTACAATGAATTCATTGAAATAGATATATGGGTGACATTAAAGATAGAAATATGAAATTAAAGGTTCCTAAAGGGACTAATTCAAGGAAACTATAGTTTCTTATGATCATTACAAAAAATATATGAATGATATTATTTATTCATTAGGACAAGATGGACTGTATAGAGTTTCTACATGTGTATCTACACATGATATTTGGTATAATACTTTTATTTACCATGTGGTAAGAGATAACATGAATTAAATGTTCTATAAACTTATAATAATTGGTATGATACTTTTATGATGAATATTCATGAGAAGATCTCCTAAATATACTATAGGTTTTGTGAGATAATTAAAAAATGATATCTGCTAGATAGAACATGACTATTAAGTATAATGTTTTGATATTTTTTAGTATCTAATAGACACATGTGAAAATTACACCTTTTCTATAAAACCCAAATTTTGGGTTCTATTTCTTTTCAATTATTTGGATGTTTATAGATTGTTTTTGTAAAAATTATGAGACATAAATTATTATGCATGAAAATCAAGATATATGACCATATGAAGTACATTACTTAAATTAAATTTATCCTTACAATACACTCTAAAGTATTTTTAGGTCTAGAAATTTGGGGAATTATGATAGAACATTAACTAACAAAACTCATCAATATTTATCTTAATGAAAAAAATCCACTATATAAGAAAATTCTTAATGCATAGAATGTATTAAAAATCCCCAAAAATTCCCCGCATAAGATATCCCATATTGACACATCATTAATTTTTATTTTCATTATAACTTATGGAAATAGAAACATAAGAATGGGGTGAGATCAGATATTCAGTATAGGTAAACATAAGTGATAATAATTGAATATCATAACTAATAAAAATATGAGAATATTGATGGAATGAATAAACATATGAAATTTATACCCAAAAATTAATATATCATAAATCATGGTAAAAGGAATATAATAACATAAGAATATGTCATGTAATTTCTACATCACCATGAAATATATCTTACAATGAAAATTGTGGACAACCATAGGTATAGGGAAATATCTCCTTCATGACCCGCATAGTTAGACCCATTATTGTGAGTCCACATAATTATAACTATTAATAAACACTATTTGTGAGTCAAAAACTATTATCCTTTCTTATTAAAGAATATAATTATAGTCATGTAGGGATATCTCATGATGCATAAACTTTTAACCAATACATTGTAGGGAAAAATAGTTCCCCACCCATCATTCATCCATACTTATATGCACAACTTGAAAACAATAATTTATCCAAACATAATGAAACCATCTAAAACATGGGTTCCCTATCTATGTTGAGATTTACTCACATTAATAAATCATTCAGAATTCAATAAATAATAATAAAATAATATACATATAAATATAAATGGGTTTTCAAATATAGTTAGTAACTTTCAATCTAAAAATCCATCATTAATGATAATAAAGCATATGGTATTTACACCATATATGTAAAACATATACATTTTTTCAAAATTTCATCCAATAACTCAATGAATGATATCAAGATAATCATCCTTCAATAAAATGAATCAAAAATAGGGTATTCACATAGGAATGAAATTGGATGTAATATTATGGTCATAGAAAAAAATGATTAAGAAAGAAAATGGATGTGATGGATCATTTATCTTATAAAAATTTAAAATTTATCATTTATGAATGTATACGTAAATAATCAATTGGTATATAAAGAATAATTTTAAAATAGTTGTATAATTTTAGTTTTTTAATCATGATGAAAAGTACCATTTTCTATGAAAAATATTTTCATAAAACTAATTGAAAAATAATTTAATTTCAACATCTATGAAACATGATACAAGGAGATTCAAAATAATTGAAAATTCATTCCTGTGGAGTCATTTTAAGAATAATTGTTTTTCATTATTTATTAATGAAAGTAGATGAAATAAAATCACAAGATTATTTTGAAAATTTATTTTAAAAATAGTTGGAATAAAACATGATAAGATATATTAAAACATCACTTTTTAAGAATTAGAAAATAATTAAGGATTGAAAAAGGTATAATGGAGTTACAGATAAAGAATGTAGTGGAAGATAAGACAAATATCTATGTTACATAAAACCATTTAATATTTTGATACATCGATACTGAGAACTTTCATTGTACATATAGAAATAAAATTTCAATTTTAAAAGTTTCAATGAGAAGTAAGAGTGTCACATGAATTAATATATATTATAGTTCCCATAATTAGAGAAAAACGTAGTCGGAAAGGAAAAAATGGTCATAGAGGATAACTAACCATTGGAAATAATTTGAGTTATTTTTAGAAATGTTAAGAAAATTTAAGGTATTTAATGAAATAAGATGATATCGATGAGATGAATTAACGTACCCTGAAAAAAAAAATATTAACATTATAAAAAATAAATGGAAAGATAAAAATATAATGGAATTTCAAAACCAACTAGATAATTTAGGATCCAAGGATAATGAATTTGAGTTGGGAAATCTGTCATGGCTCGAGAAACATTTAAAAATAAATTCCATAAAGAGAGATAGATAGATATAGAGAGATTAAAATTTAACACAAAATACTTTTAATTAAAGATAATTCATGATATAATATAAAACTATATTCACATATACACACATGAATATAAATTTGTGTCTAAAAATAAGTATGTCTCAATAAAATAGAATTTAGACCAATAAACCCTATCAAGTAAATTAGTCTTTGAGGTTATAAAAATTTGATAATGTGGTAACAAATAAGAATTATAAAACCCAATAAAATAAATAGGATATAAATTTTTTATTAAATAGGTATTATAAATAAAAAATAGAATAATATAGTTGAATAAAATGTTTTTTAAGTCCATAAAAGAAAATTTTGTTAACACAAACCCTTACAATATTAATAAAATTATAATCAAAAGTAATGAAAGGGTATGATTTCAAATGAAAAATTAATTATATTAAATTATGATAGGGTTGTTATAAAAACTATTATATTTGAATTAGATTATTTATTCCCAGGAAAAC
Organism: Viscum album; assembly: GCA_963277665.1. Taxonomy (NCBI): domain Eukaryota; kingdom Viridiplantae; phylum Streptophyta; class Magnoliopsida; order Santalales; family Viscaceae; genus Viscum; species Viscum album. The sequence goes on along the minus strand of OY728164.1, from coordinate 1,659,529,545 downwards.
ATGGTTTATATTAATAAAAAAGTGTCATGAAATTAAATTTAAGATAGTAATCATGTATCATATTTGTGATTCGTTCTTATTATGAACTTAACTTCCAGAAAAATAATTTTATAATTATTAAATATACCCATAGGAATTGTATTAAATAATATTCAATTTAATATGGATATTTTTTTATCATATTCAATTTACTTATAATATATATTTTTTTATTTTTTTGGGAAAATCAAATCGATATTAACTTATGTCGATAAGTTTTGTAACAGATTATGATATTTTAGTAATAAGTTATGTACATAATATAAAATTTATAAAAGAATTAAAAAGAATTATATTATTATTAAATTTTGAAAACATTAATATATAATTTAATATAGTCATCCATGATAGTTTTTTGTGTCATCCTTCACATAAGTGGTTAAACCGACCTAAACAAGAACCTGTTATAACATGATGAGCGAGTATGGTTAAGGAAGAGGATAATATCATTATAAAAAAGAATAATGATATTAATAATATTTTTTTATTCTTTTGAATCAAATTTTATGTTTTTTGTAAATAATTAATATTAATATGAAAAATTAATGATACTTTACTTCAAGGAGGTGATAGTTCTCACATCACAAGACTGATGGTCCTTTGTTTTACTAATTGAATGGGATAGAATAAATAATATTTTTTACATTATTATAATAACCCTTAAGGTTAATAATGATATTTATTTTATTAAATTACTATGAATAAGTTAATATTGAAAATAAGTATTAAGAAGAAAAGTATAATGATTATGTAATACTTATACCAGGACCTTGTCCTTTCACTTGATATCATCCTTAGAAATGAAGAGATTGGGATAAAATATTTTTAAAAGTGGACTTATTTCATGTAATATAAATCTACTAAATTCCATTATTACATTTTTTAAAATTATGTTTTAAGGATATGTGTAACTTTGATATGGTGGAAGTGATAACATTTTATAAGTGAAGAAAATGAATCTTTTAAGGACACACAATATTTTCCAATAATCAAATGACACTATTTGTGTCTAAATAGGTACAAAATTGAGAAATAATTGACTATTGTTGATATATTTTGTTGACAAATAAACTGAGATCTATTTAACACATGTATAAATAACTTTATAACTTTTTACCACATGATTTTTACATTTGACTATTTTAGTTTTTACTTTTGTAACTAATTTTTACTTTTGTAGTTTATAAATTAATAAAAAAAAATTAAGCAAGCTTTATTACCAATTTTTCTAAACTAAAGCTAATTATTTTCTCAATAAATTCAAATTTAGTTTTAGTTATGGGAAATTTTAATTTTAAAATAAAAAATTCAATATATAAAGAAACTATTTTGATGTGAAATACAACTTTTATCAATACATATTTTTAATATCATATAGTATTGATTACCAATTAAATGAGTGTTAATATAAATATATAAATGTATAAAAATCTTATTAGAGTCCCTATTTATAATTTATTATTTTATTCGATTATAAAAAATTTATACCATGTTAATAAAATGACTCATTAAAAATAATAGTTCTATCATTATTTCTATAATTAAATTCGATCCACGTAATAATAATTCTTTCTTAAAAATAAAATTTACCTTATTAATATGAAAATTTTGATATAAAATATTTAATCTATTTAGTTAAATATTATTTTTAAAATTGATGAAAACTAATTTTTAATATATCCAAATAAAATTTGTGTTTTTATAGGAAACTTTTACTTATGTTTCCAACAAATTAAACATGGGTTTTATAAATTCAACAATAATATTATTAATGATTTATTTTAATTTAAAAATATTTATTTTTTAGAAAATATTTTCAGAAAAAATTATTTCATAAAAATGATGGTATTAGAAAAATAGTTTTATTTTTCCACATTCACCTAAAAATTTGATATTTTACAAAAAAAATGCAATTTTATTATTAGATAATATTGACATGGTCAATATTGAAAGGAAAATAATTTTGTGAAATTTAAATTATCAAATTTATAAATTAGATATTAATCGAAAATATAACATCTAAAGATTATCTTATTTTTTTAAAAATATTTACCTTTTTAAATGTTAAGGGATTTAAGTCTTATTTTGTATAAATTTATAAATAATTTAATATTGATTTTTTAGTTTATAAATCTACAGGATTCCAATTTTAATAACCTTTTAGCAATGGGAATTTTAATTTATTAAGGTATAATGTAATACTTGTTAAAATGGATATTCCAAAGGCATCCATTTTAAAATATTGATAAAATCAAAATTATCAAAATTATTTTTATTGATTATTAACTTTTTATATGAAAATGATTATATTTTTATTATACTATTAACATATCTTAGTTAGTTTTATTTAGGTGTTTTGTTATTTTCCTATTTCGTGTGAAAATGTATATTAAATATTATACTAATTTAAATGTTTTAAATTTCATGTTATTTCATTCTATCCCTTAAATAAATTTCATACTCATAATTTTACTTATTAATCACTTGTGAAAGTATGTGATGGTATTCTTATCATATTTATCATTCAAGACAACAATTTTAATATGATATGTTCTGTACTTTGTTCGTCTATATGAAGTAACATAACATTACACAACCAGTATTATTCCTTCATACAATGATATACTCATGTATTATATAATATAATCATATATGCATCATAAGAAACCTTTTCCAAAACAAATTGACCCTCCAAGATATCAGAGCACATAAAAATAATTTATTTAACTAACAATAAAATATAACATTAATCCAAAAATGTATTAAAAACTATTTCATAGAGTTACACAATGGTTTCTTTATATCACAGTCCCAAAAATTAGAAAAAACTATTCAAAAAACACCATGGATTCCTTTTTCATTAAATCAATAATCATCATTATGAATAATAATTGTAATAAAGCACAATATTATCAATAGAAATTCCATTATTATAATTTATTTCATATACTATAATCATAGAAAAATAACATTAAGAACATATTAAAATATTTAAAAATGAATAATAAATGAAATTAGGGGTATTTATAGAAGTTATCGAACATTATCAAATGGAATAGTAACTTTTACTTTGGAAAAGTAATGTTAAACTCATGAATTGTAGTCCAAAAAATTGAATATTATCCAAAAAATTGAAGGGATAAATAATGTTTAGGAATCTTATAAAAGATAATATGATAAAATTATATCATTTAATAAGTAAATAATTGTATCAAAAACTATTAATAAAGGTTTTTTATTTTTGTAAGTATTAAATATTTAATTTCAATATTATAATTAATATAATAATTTAAAATGAAATTTATTTTCTTAAAATTGATATTTTTTGTTGTCTTATGATTATAAGATAATTTTATTAAAACTTAATTAATTCTTCAATGTGTTATAAAATAATATATAATTTTAAAATTAACATTTTTTGAGTAACTGATAAATTCATTTTAATATTAAATATCTCATATTTAGAAAATTATTTCCCTAAAATGGATTCATTTCTTGAATTATACACCTCAAAAAATGGTTAGGGTGGATTTTTGGGATCTTTCTAAAATACTAGAATTTTTTGTCAATAGTAAAATGTGGTAATTTAAAGTATATATACATTATAAGTTAAATATACCATTATTTGGTTCGTTTAGAATGTAAGATTTTTTTAAATATTAATGATATAGATACTATATATAGATTCAATAAGTAACATTAGTTTTTTTCTTGAGGAAATATTAAAACAATGAATAGAATAATAAAACCACCTCTCCTCCACTATATATATGTCCTTCACCACATCATCTAGTCACACCTTTAAAGCTTTTAGCCTTATCAAAATTCATCTAAATTATACTCCCAATGCCCTACCAAATTTCCAAGAGCAGTTGGTCTTAACAAAATACCAAAACCAATCCCCAATGTTTGTTCTAAAGAAGAAGGATTTAAGAGGTAAATTCCTCTTTCTTTTCTTTTAATTTAATTTCAATTCTTTTCGTTTTTTTCTTCTCATCACCTACCATCATCCAAATGTTATGATAATTCAAGTACCATACATATAATGGAGTTTAATTATTCTGATGTAATAATACTTCACCATTTCATTCCCCTCCTTTTGTACTAAAATGAAAATATTATTTGTGATGTGTTAATTTATCGCAATCCTAGAAGATGAGTTTTCAATTTCCATAAATGCCTCCAAGACTTCTCATAAAACCATTTTTTGGATGAAAAATTATAATAATTGTTTTGAAATCTGTTTAATGTTTTTAACTACCATACATACATAATGTTAATTAATTAAACAAGACTAGTTAGCGATGATCAAAAACGACAAAAATAATCAAAAAGGTTATCATTAACATTTTATCCAATGAATAATCATATCTTTGGAAAAAATTGAACTAAAAGACCATTTAATATTATATTATTTTATTAATAACATATAATTTCAATTCAAGATAAGTATTTTCATTTTACATGATTTTCCAAACATGTATACAAGTGAACCAATCATGAAAACCAAGGGAAAAAATCTCTCAAATGTTAAAATTGAATCTTATAACTCATCAGAATGGAAATAAATGAACATAATAATATTGGATAAATCAACTACATGTATAATAATTTCTTTAATTATTAATTAATTGATCAAATTTTATTATTCAAGACATTAAGAACATGTGCAGAACCATTTTTGATATAAGATTATGGATTCTATCAAAACCATCATTTTACTTTGAGTTATGCTATCTCTTTATTTACCCCCCAATGAATCCATTATTTAATTATATATATACTAAATTATAATTTTATTTCTCAAAATCATGTATCCAGATCATATCAGCCTTCTTTGATGGGGATATATATGTTTTAGAAATGCTCCCTTCTCAATTCTTCCCGATAAGTATGCCCAGTTAAAGGGAACTTCAAGAATTCTTACCTATTTTCAAGTGCAATCTATAATATGTTTTGAAAACCATTATTTTTATAAAAAAATAATTTTATGATGAAAACATTATTGGCTGATTTCTGGTTTTATATAATAGATTATTACCATATCAGCTTTAAATATTCTTAAATATTTTCCCAAAACTCCACTAAAATGTTTTCTTTATAATGTTTCTTAAACTATAATTTTATATATGTTCACTTAATATTGATATCCCATATCACAATATTTTCCAATTTTCCCTTTTAATGTCCATTTATGATTTAAATACATTCCTTCAAAGACACCATTATGATGTTCATTTTTATAATCCTTTTGACATGATTATGATACCCAATTCCTTCCACGGGTAAACCTTATGTTTGATTCCATAAGTATAAATCATTAATTGGTAAAAATATTCTTGAACATGTCAGGATAATATAACTTATATAGAAATTTAATTCATTGGGTAACATTTAGTCTTATGAGACTTCATGTGCAACGGCCTTGGTTGTTTTCCTTGACTTGTGCTCCATGTGAAATGGTCTTGGTCATTGACCATGACTCATGCTCCTTCACGTGAAATGAGCCTTGACTAATTCTTATGTCATGTTTTATGTTTCTACCACTTTACTATAGTTCCATTACTAAATGGTAACATTCTCTATGTGCTATTTATTTTATATGTTAATGTATTTTTAAGTTATATTGTTACGCCTTCTAAACCTTGTGTTATGCTTTATTCTTATGTTTATTTCCTTGCTGAGCCTTTATCTGAACCATTTTTTTCATGTATTCCCCAGATCATCCTATTTATATAGATGAGATCGATTAAATTTAGGATCTCTTTATGAATGTTTAAAATAAATATGTTTTATTCTATTTCAATGTTTTTAGTTTTATGTACATAATCATTCAAAGACCCTAGAACTTATAATCCATGGATTGTAATTGATGGAGAGTTCTATTTAAAATAATGTAATAATTTAGGAAATGATAGAGTCACTATATATGGTATCAAATAATGGTATAGTTATATTTAGAGAATAAAACTTGATAAATTTAGTAAGAAAACTAGGGATAAGACTAAGTATAAGAAAAAATCCTAGAATTTGGGTAAGTATTGAGTAATTGGTTTATCTGGAAAATATATCCCATTCGGGATTCTAAAAGTGTATATGGTTCTAACATATATGTACTTAGGCTTAAAAAATCTAACAAGGTGTCCCAAACCTAACTTCAGGTTACCTGGTACAAGACAACGATCCTTCCTATTAACTTTTTTTACACTCTTGGGGGATATGCTTTGGTAAATTCATAAACTCATTATAAATTATTATTAAAATAAAAGATCCCATAAGATTATATGATAGTAAATAGATCCTTGATAACCTAGATTGAATCCAAGGAAGCAAATTTTAGGATATAAGTTTCCTTTAAAAGTTTATTCTTTATTTTAAATGTTTCTTTTTTTATATGCTAATTAGGTATGTATTCAAGCCCCATAAATGCACTTTGTTTATAGTTAATGACCAGAAATATAAGAAACAATCCCAACAATCGATGTAATAGGAAATGTGATGATTTCTGTAATGAAATTCTAAATATTATGGGAAATGGTTCTCAAAACACCATGACAATACTTGCTTAGGTGGCTCATGTTATGAATGTTAACATGATTCACATAGAATACCCTCCTTCTCTTAAGAAGGAGAATGCTTCCACCAAACCCTTCATGTGACAAAGGTCTCACATGTTTAGTGGGTCTTCTAATCCCTGTCTCCGATAATAATAAATTAAATTCATTGGGAATATATTCTTTATACTCTAATTCTCTGAAAAAATAATGTTATGTTGGTAATTTATCATCTTTATTGGGAACCATATCAGTGGTGGACACTCATGAAGAACATGAAGTCCATTATTGAAATTAATTCCATGGAATGGGAATATTTCAGGGAAATATTTTTCTATATATATTTTCCCCAACCACACATCTTAAGATGAAAAAGGAATTTCCTTCCACTAAAGAAAATAGAAGATTATTTTATCAGGGAATTTTTGGAAAACAACACATGTCTTACCCGAAACTCCAATGGTTTTTTCTTGAATACTGAAAGAAAGTTGGATCACTATATTAGTAGACTAATGATGAGTCTACAAAAAGTTTCAGTAATTTGGGACTTTTGAATATTCGAATAGATTCATAATTATTCCATTAAAGATGATATTGTGACTTGATACTCATAGTTTTCTTGTAGGCCCATTGAAAAAATAGGAAAATAGAGTTTAATATTGGTGGATCAGTTGATAATTCCCATGATGGAATGAAGACCCAATATCGCACGTGTCAAAATTATGGGAAAACTCATCCAGAAAAATTCCTAAAGGGAACTATAAAATGTTTAAGATGTTTAATAATAGAGAATGTGGCTCAAAACTAGGGATGGTATATGAGTAATCCCACTAATTCAGAAGAATAAAGAAAGCATCATATCAATAGTCGATCTATAATGATGTTTTTCAACTACAAGGAACACGAGAATTATGTGAGACATTTTCCTAATAGAATAGTTATTGGGGACATCAACAATAAAAAACAACTTGTAAATAAGAAAGGGAATCTGATATCACTACTATTAAGGTGGACCCCAACAATGATATAGTGATAGGTATTGTGGTTATTCATTCAATAATAGTGAATGTACAACTTCATTATGGTTCTATGAATTATTTTTTATCTTTCATGTTTAGTATAACTATTCAATCATCACCACAAAATATGGAGGATGGGTTATCTATGGGAATATAAAATGGAGAAATTATTTCATCTAACATTTATAACTCCTCCACAGACATGTTTGTGGATTGAACACCCATAAAAACATGACTTACTTCCTTTAGTGTATTTTTTTTGTTATTTTGGGCATGAATTGGATATCTATATAAAAATACAACATTAAATGTTAGTTAAGGGAGGTAAATCTTCACTTACCAATGCATCTTCCAATTTTATATAAGAAAAAGGAGGAGGTTGAATCTTCAACTGAATAATTTAATTAATTGTTGATACTATTGACTTATAAGAAATAATACCTAACTCAAATGATTTAGAAAAACAAAAGGATTAGGCTTGAAGGCATACCCATTGGGATAGAATTCACAATTGTATTTCATGATGAATTTTCCAGTCTTCCTCTTGATTGAGAGTTGGGGTTATCAATTGAACATATTCATGGATCAATTCCTATATCAAATACACCATATAGACTGGACACCGTTGAGATTAAAGTACTAAAATATAAGTTAAATGATTTTATAGACAAAATTTTTATATGTCCGAGGGATTCACCATGGGATAAACCTATCCTATTTTTTAAGAATAAGGATTGAAAAATTAGCCTATTCATTTATTATCGTGATATCAACAAAATTAGGATAATAAAAAATATCCCCTACTTTGGATAGTTTACTTGTTCAATCAGCTATGTGAAAACTTTTAATTATCTAAGGAGGGCCTTTAGTCAGGATGTCAATAATTAAAGGTAAGGAAGGAATATATTCTAATAAAGCCCTTTGGAATGAAGTATGGAAACTATGAGTTCATTGTTATTCCCATCAGACTCACTAATGTTGCAAAAATATTTGAGGATTTAAGGTATAGAATCTTAAGAATTTTCCTTGACAAATTTATGGTAGTCTTTATTGATGATATTATGATATACTCTGAGATCAAGGAGAAACATGGGGATCATTTTATACTATGATTAAAACATAGAAAAGGGTGAAACTATATGAAAATTTCAATAAATGTGAGTTTGGATAGAGGATATATCATTCTTATAGAATGTAATCACAAAAAAAAAAGAATATCTGAGGACCCTTCTATGAAAATTGAAATCAAATAGTGGCCTATGACCACATCTATAATGGAGAACTATGTTTTCCACGGTTTAGCTAGGTGTTTTCAAAGATTTTTTATGAACCCATCATGATTGTAAAACCCAATTACCATGATGAATCAGAAGGGAGTGAAGTTTTTATGGACTCATGAATGTGAGGAAATCATTAAGGAGATCAAAAAAGGATTATCACTATTCTAGTAATCGTAATCTTGAAAAGTGGGGAACCCTTTATGTTGAACATAGATACATCAAAGTATGGATTATGTTGGTTATTGATTAAAAATGATAATTTTATAGTCTACTCCTCATGGTAGTAGTCAATGTATGAGTAAAACTACCCTATGCATGATTTAGAGTTGACAGTTGTGGTATTTTCCTAGAGATTTTGGAAGCATTAACTCTTTGGAGAGAAGTGTGAGATTAATAATAATAATAATTGTCTCAAGTAGACATTCAAACTGATAGATCTTAATATGAGCTGGCAAAGATAGTTAGATCTCATCAAACATTAAGGCTACTAAATTCACTACCATCCTAGTATAGAAATTATGTGGTTAATGATCTAAGTAGTAAGGATCTGAAATCTATATCAATGATGATATTTGAGAAGGATTAAATCTTCTAATACCTAAAATGGATAGAAATTATAATCATTAAGTAAGGAACATCATGAATAATTTCTCAAATTATTGCTCAACCATCCCTTATTGATAAAATAAAGGATTCTCAAAGAAATTATGAGGAAATTCAGATAAGGGTGGAAGCTATTAGAATTGGGAAATCCTATGTATTTAATATTGATGAGGATGGAGTTTTAGGATTTAAGTAACCATTATGTTTATCATCATATCCAAAGACAAATAATGATCTTCTGAATTTCATTGGTAGCAAAACCTTCTCAATTCACCCAAGGAGAACAACTTTGTATCAAGATCTCTAAGAGAGATATTGGTGGGAAAATATAAGGAAGGATACTAATGAATATATATTTATTTTCCTGGCATGTCATCCAAGGAATACTAAAAGGAAAAATGTCTAAAGGGTTGATGAAACCATTATAGATACCAACATATATGTGGAATATAATTATAATTGACTTTGTCACTGGACATCCAAATAAATCTAGAGGGAAAATGAAATATTGGTCTTTTTATTTTTTCATAAAAAGACAACTCACTTTATCAAAAATCGAAAGGCCTTCCCAAGGGATCAGCTTTCATGGATATACATCAAAGAAGTGGTAAGTTTCCATGGAGTACAACTATCTATTGCATATGATGAAGATCTGATTTCTTCCTCTATGTTCTTGAAAAGTCACTACCAAGATCTAAAACCTATGATGAACTTCAATAAGTCCTATCATCCTCAAAATCAAGGACAATCTGAATAGACTATTTAGAAAGTATAGGATATATTGAGGGAATGATCTGTGGACTTCATGGTAGTATGGTACCAACACATACCTCTGGTTGAATTCTCCTAAAACAATAGTATCCACAAAAACATAAAAATGGATACTTATGAATCCATTTAAGGGAAATGATGTAGAACACTAGAAAACTGGGATGAAGTCAATTAGAATAAGCTTCTATGACCAAAAATAGTTGAAGAAGTATTGGAAAAGTTGAAAACCATTCAGCAACACATCAAGGATACCAAAAGTCGACAAAAGAGTGATGAAGTTAATCGTTGAGTAGACATTGAGTTTAATTTTTGAGACATGGTATTCCTCCAATATCTACATGGAAGAGGATCATGAGATTGGGGAAGAAAAGAAGTATATGTCCAAGGTATATTGTCCCATTCAAGAATCTTGATCGTGTCGGAGATGAGGCATATCGACTAACACCACCATGTCTCAATTACAAGATTTGTTACACATAACCCTCTTAAGGAAATACATATCATATCAAACACATGTAAAGGAATCATGTGTAGTACAATTCCAAAAAGATATCACTTATAAGGAGTATCCATTTTTTATCTTTGATTATAGAGATAATGTTCTACACAACAAGACCACTAACTTGGTCAATGTACTTTACCTTAACCATAAGTACAAAGAGGAAAAATGGGAATCAAAGGATGTAATGAAGGGTAATTACCCCCACATTTTCCCCCAGATTTTAATGAGAAATCTCTAGGATGAAATTTTATATGGGGGAATAATGTAATGAACCATAATTTATAAATTGAAATTACCTTCTTATATTTTTTTTCATATAGTATAATCACATAAAATAACCTCAAGAACATAAAACTAATTTACAAATTAATAATGAATGGAATAATATTTATTTCTCTAAGTTAAGAAAAACATACTAATGGAATAGTAAATTGAAATTTGAAATAGTAATGCAACCCTTATGAATAGTAAACCAACCGATAGAATAGTAACCTCACCAATGAGAGTATAAATAAAATTTAACCATCTTATAAATGATAATATGATATAATTATATCATAGTATAAATATTTAAATGTTTTAAAAATTAATAATTAAATATTAGTATTTTTGTATGTCCCAAATATTTAATTACCATTTTATAAATAATATAATGATTTATATTAAAATTTATATTCATAAAAATTATTCATAAATTAATAAATATTTTTTATGATTATAAGATAATTTTTTGAGACCATAATTAAAATTTAAAGGTGATATTAAATCCGTTATAATTTTAAAATTAATATATTTTGAATAAATTATTATTTAATTTAAAACTAAAATACCTCGCATTTAGTAAATTATTTTCATAAAATGGAGTTTATTTTTGAATTAAACAAGTTGACAAAATTAAGGGTGATTTTGTTTGGATTTTTCCAAAATAACTGAATTTTTGTGAATAAAAATATATTGTAATTTACAGTTTATGTACATTATATGTTAAATACAACATTCATTGAGTTATTTATGATGTCAAAACCATTTTTTGAGTTTTAATTATCTAGTTACTATATTTAGTCTCAACAATCAACACTGTTTATTATCATGAGCTAAATAATAAAATAATGAATTGACTAATCAACCCCCTCCTCCACTGTAAATGCCACCCATCACCACCTCTTCTTATCACACTTCTAAAGTATTGACTATTTCCCCAAAACTACTCAAATAATATACTAAGACCCTCCTCCCATGTCCATAATACTTTTTCATAATATAAGTCCCAAAAAATTCCCTAATGAGGTTCTAAAGAAGAAGTATTCAATAGGTAAAATTCTCTTACTTTTCTTTTAATTTATTTTCATGGTCTTTTGGTTTCCTTAAATCTCCTCACCTACAATCATATTAATAGTATGGTAACACAATTTAATTACATATACTATAATTTTATTATTCATATGGACTAATTCATCTTCATTTATTTCCCCTCATATTGTACTAAAACGAGAACATCATCTATGATGTGTTAGTTTATCGCATTTAAGGAAGATAAGTTTTCAAAGTCCATAAATGCATTATAGGCTTCTCATAAAATCGTTTTTATTGTTAAAAAAATATTAGAATACTTTTATTACATCCTATTTAATGTTATGGAATTATTATACATACCTAATATTAATTAATTAAATAATACTTGTTTGTATTGATCATAAACACAAAAATAATCTCAACGGTTATCGTTAACATTTTATCTAATGAATCATCAAAAATTCTAAATAAAATTAAATATAAGACTATTTCATATTGATTTGTTTTAGTAATAAAATATTATTCCAATTTTGGACTACTATTTTCATTTTACATGATTTTTCATACATGTATACAAGTGAACCAATTATGAATACCAAGGAAATGAACACTCAATAAAAATAGAATTTCATTTCATAGCTAAAAAAATAAAATAAATGAACATTTGAAAATATAATAAATATGTTACAAATATAATAGGTTCAGGATTTATTAACTAATTAATCTAATTTTATTATTAGTAAGTTACGGACAAGTACAGAACCATTTATAACATATCGCAAGGGATTCTCTCTATACCATCATTTTCCATCTAGTTACACTTTCTATTTATTTACCCAAATGAATCCCTTATTTATTTTTATTTTTCTTATAAATTTAGATTATATGTTTCAAAATCATTTATCCAGATCAAATCAAACTTCTTTGATAGGTATATACATGTTTTAAAAAGGATCCCTTCTCAATTCATCGAGATAACAACCCCAATTAAATGGACCTTCCTGAATTATTATACATTTTCAATTGCACTAAAGAATCTATTTTAGGCCAAAAATATTTTTCTATAATCACTTATGAAATTAAAAAATAATTCTTGGTTCATTTATGGTTTTATGTAAAACATTTCCCCCTTTTCCTGGTTAATTTCTCTATAATATTTTCTGTAAACCAAAAAAAATGTTTTATTTATAAAGTTTTATAAACACTTTTTTAGATGTTTTAATTTATGTTTTCAATACATTATCATTATATATTAGTATTTTACCATATGAATATTCATATATGATTTAAATCTATTAATTCATTAACACTATTAGTTTTTTAATTTTTTTATATGTTTGTTGACATTGTTATGATACCCAATTCTTCCCACAGGTAACCCTTATTTTTGATTCATTATGTTTGATTTTTTATGTGGTAAAAATATTGATGAACATGTTATTATGTGTGTTCATAGATTTTTATCCAATAAATTGGTTAACTCTTATTCTCAAGATAAATCATGTGAAATAGTCTTTGTGGTTATCCTTGACTGGTTCTCCTTGTAGAATTGTCATGGTGGTTAAGCATGACTCGTGTTCCTTCAAGTGAAATGAGCCTTGACTGATTCTTATGTTATGTTTTATATTGAAACAACATTACTATGATTCCATTATTACATGATCCCATGTTCTATATTATATGTTTCAATATGTTTATTCATTTTGAAGTTATCTAGTTATGACTTCGAACATGAGTGATATGATTTATTCTTATTCTTATTCACATACTATGCCTTTAGGTCATCCCATTTTTTCATGTATTACCAAATTTGTCATGTATATATACAGGATCTCAATGGAAGTTGGTATATCTTCATGGATGTTTACAATAAGGATATTCTCTTCAATTTCAATTATTTTTATGCACCTAATAATCCAAAGATACTAGACCTTATGATTCTTGACTTGTAATTGATTACTACTTGTGTTTTAAATAATTTAATAATTTTTGAAAGGTTAGGGTTACTATACCAATGTTATCTAACTAACATTTCTCAATATCAAAAAAGAATTTTTGATCTCAAAATAATACATATATTCATACTAAGAATTTAAAAACCCTTAATAAAGTGTTATTCAATTGTGATCCCAACAAAACGTATCCTTACTATAAAATCACATTTAAAGGTTATTTATACTGACATAATAAATGTTTTAAAACCACTAAGGAAAAAATAATAATGAAAAAGATGATATATATTTTATTATAATATTCATAACATTTATAATAGACTTAAATATAATAGATGATTACTACTCACAAATAAAAATAGATAAGCATATAAAGATTTAATTTTTATTAAGATATCAACCTCATTACCTTAGGCAATACTAGGAAGATTTCCTTTTTGAACCATGATAGTAATATACTAATATTTTCAACCATTTATGTATGATATATTATTCAATTATAAAACATAGTGGTTTCTAAATACCTAAATTTCAAAACACCATTATTATATTCCAATTTCGATCAAATACCAAAACCAAATTTGTTATGATAATATCCCATAAAATAATTATAAATGATAACATGTATATGAAAACTAAATCATAATATTTCTTCTCTAGTGACACATTCATTTCAAAATATAACACGTTTACTAAAAGTTTGATATAATTTGGTCATCCTATCAGTCCCTCAATTTATCCAAGTCTATATATATTTATTTACTATTAGGTTATCTAACATAAATCATCCATCAGTTCAAATATATTTAAATACTTTATTTTAGTTTATAAATAGAATATGATTAAACAATTAATATCCCCACAAATTTTAAATTTGGTGTGTAGTTAGGCATGTTTATTGTTCTCTATGTGATGATTGATTTAACACCCAGTCCACTCTTTTTGGGGATATTACCCCTAAGTACATCAGTTATAGAGCATGCATAAACCTTTAGTATCTAGTAAATGATTTCATTTATATGAAAACTACGTATTCAAAACCTCCGCAAAGTTTCATTGTATTAATGTATACTTAGAATTGTCCATGATACCTTCTAAATAATTCTTATCCTAATCCCGACACAACATAATATATTTAATACTATATCTTGTTACCTAAAAGGTTATATATAACTTTGAAATTATGATCGATCATAACATATCAACCTTTGATGAAATTTATAAATCTTAAATGTTCCAAAATCGAAAAATACTAATGTATAAAGTTATGTAAACCCCAAATTGATGCCAAATATGAAAGAATTCAAATTTGGTCTTCTCAATTACATGACATAAAAAATATTTCATTACTATAGATTCCCAATACCTTTTGGTTTACAATATTAGAGCATTAGTACCAAGCAATAATGAAGAAAATCATGTATTTTTCATCTAATGGATAATTTTTCCAAAATTTAAGAAACCGATTAATCAATAATAAGAATTCAAAATCTCTCAAAAAATTTCCACACAAGATATTATTATATAAACACCACACATAATAGTTTTTATCATAACAAGATGAAATGGAAAAATAAGAATGGTTTGATATTATATTCTTAGTGTGGATAAATGTATGCGATAATAATAAAATATCATAAGTGAGCATAAAATGAGAATAAGTCTATAATCAAGATACATAATAAATTTTAACCTAATAATGGAATGATCATAAATCTTGACATAAGGAAAATAAAAAAATTATAAAAATTCATGAAATTTACACATATCTAAGAAAAAAGGAATACAGAGAGAATTATTTTTCAACCATAGGTATATGGAAATGTCACCATTGTATGTCACACACTAGAACCCAATCCTGAAAAAAAAAACATAATTACACCCACATATACCTCACCATTTTGATTCATTCACTTACACCCATAGTTGTCAGAAAACATTCTAGTCCTCATGTAAACATACCTCATGATATTTAAACATTTATCCAATGCAATTGAGGGTTATATAATACCACACCCATCATTCATCCACACTAACATTTTTCAACAGAAATAAATCACTTATCATAAAATAAATAACACATATAAAGAAAATGGTATTATTATTAGTGTCAAAAGGAATCCCATAATGAAATGATTAATAATTATATAAAAAATAAGAACATTATAAACCCATGAAAAATTATTTTTTATCAAATGAAATATACAAAAAAATAGGGTAAAAACTGTTCAATCATGAAAATAATGAAAACGGTATTTACACAGTAAATAAAGGGTATATGGAATAGTTAATAATTTTCAAAACAATTTAATTATTGGAATCTAGGTAAATTAATTTAAGTAAAAGGAATAAAAAATACATTATTCACAGAGTAAATATATTAGAGGGAATATAATGGTAATACACTAATGTTGATTTGGGATGAAACAGTTAGTGAATAAACCTTTTTCCTATTGAGAGAAAATGTTTCTCATTTTTAAAAACATAGGTAAAAAATAAATAGGTAGATTAAAAATAAATTTAGAAGAATAATAGAAACTTATATTGAAAATCTTAATTAAAACGACCGTCTTTTAGGAAACCCATTTTAAACAAATTATTGATAATATTATTTACATTGAACATCATGAAACATGGGAAAATGAAACAAAATTATAGAAAATAAATTTTTATAATATTTATTAAAAAAATTTCTCTTTTATTATATCTATAATGAATATCGATGTGAAATAGTCAACATTTTCCTTTTGAAATTCTTTTTCAAAAATTATGGATATAATGATTTTGAAATATTTTAAAATATCACTTTCTATGGAATCCTCAATAACAATGTCTTTAAAAATATAAAAATGAATTATAGAGAAAACATGTATTGTATAAAATCAAATTTAAATTTTATATAAATACATTGAATATTTTTAAACACTTTTTATGAAACCCCACATTATTTATAGTGTAATATAATTTCTATTAGAAATGAGTTTGTCCGAAGGAATATGACCAAATGAAGTAATCAATATGATAGTTCTAATAATGAGAGGAAAACATCATTTAGAAGGAAAATATAGGAATTTAAGGGAAGCATCCAATAGAAATAAACAGAGTTACTCTCAGCCAAGTTAATATTTTATTTTAGAAGGTATTTCCTCAAGTAAGACAGTATAAAAAAATAATTTAACTTACCCTGTGAAAATAAAATTACCATTAGAAAAAATTAATGTAATGGTAATAGAATATTAGGAGACCATATCCAAATAGAGAATTTATAACGAGGGATAAATAATTTGAGTTATAATATGTAACAACCCAACACTATCAATTGTCTTGGAATGCATCGAGGTGCACTAACCTCGGGTTATATCCCATTGACCCAGATGGTAGGAAATATATATTGAGGGTTTAATAAAAAATATCAGGAATACTTGAACCTTTATAAACCCACATGATAATAAACACATACAACCAAAAAATAAAACAAACCAAAGAAAACTATAGAAATGATGGATAGGTACTTCTAATAACTGAAAGTTTAACAAGATTGATAACCATAGTAATAAAATAATAAAAATACTAGAATAAATAACATTTCAAAATAAAGAAATATATAGAAAAAAAGTGTCATCACTTCAGATTTCCACAACACAACCAACTCCCAAGATCTCCCTCCAACGTATATGAAAGAAACATCAGCAACACCTGTTGGGAAATATGAATTCATTACCATTATTGTATCATTGAAAAAATTTTGTATATGAAAAAAAGGTCATATTAGGGGATGATTATAATAACCCCCTTGGAAAACCCCAATACATATCCCACATTCCACTAAAATAATAATCATGTTAGCTCAATGTTATAATAAAAAAGTTTTATAAATACAAAGTAGTTAAAAAATGTCAAAGTTTATATGAAAATTATGTAGGAATAAATTGAAGAAAATTTTCTCCAAAATAGTATTATCATTATAAAAATAAATAATCTATTCTGCATCATTTTGAAATCTATTATAGTTTTATAAACAAAGACACACACCCTTTCATCCAAAATTACACCTCCATTTCTCATGAGTAGATATCCATATTCCTCCATTTATTCACTTCAAAATATTTATTCTTCTAATATAGGTGTGTTACCAATTCACTCTATATAAGGTTAAATGTACATGAAAAAACACTAACCATACCATGATATGTACACACATAAAACATTTTTTTGAAAATAAATAAATCACATTGTTAAAAAAACCAGGTGTCACTGACAACACCTATCTCAAGAACCTTCCAGCGAGTGTGTAATGTAATATAGTTTCAACCTGAAAATTTCATTTCAAAGTATAAGGAAATTATTAATAAAAACTAATGTTCCATCACATTAAAGCGAGAATGTAATGAGTGAAAAACTACATTGTTATTACATTCATCTAATGAAATCCAACTATAAGAATATTTGTATAAAATCCATTGTGTTGTCTCGAAATAACCCTAAAATCATATGGATAAATTAATATGAGGAGGAGAGGATGAATTGATGGTTTGAGATGTGGTTTTATATAAAAAATAATTTAAATCCCTCCAAATAATATTGTATGTTTCATATTTCAAATCCCAAATTTTTCCTTGATAATGATCCCATAAAATGGGTAGTTAATTTTTTTTGAAAAACAAACACTATAGTGTGTTTCACCCATAAGGACTATGTTTAATTCAAATAAACCACAACCCCAATGTCTAACCGTAGTGAGCCAATCTAGCATGTGGAAAAACCATATAACATTTTGGACCCACAACAACAAGTACCATACCATGGTTTGGACTATAGTCTCATGTTCCACTACTAGATCCCAAGCACATCACACCCAATGCCTCCGAGAAACCATGGTCCCCCTTGTGAATTTTATTGTTCCCTCATTAAAAAGGTTCACCCACAAGAGAACCACACCATTCCAATGACACATAGTTACTCTTAGATTATGTCAATATACCCAAATACCACCCAATACTATAAGAGTCCCACTGATAATTCCAAAAAACTAAAAAACATTTAAAGGAATAAAGATACATATGAAAACATGAAATGTACCTAAATCAAGGGTTTTTACCTTATCCCTACCATCAGAATTTCCATCTATGGAAAATTAGAGGATTGTGGTGCTATAAATTTATTTTTACATTGTTCAAGTATAATATTCTATACCTCAAAATATTTTTCCTAAATCTACCTATATATCCATAATAATTAGATATGAGAAATAAACATTTCACATAATGTTTAATCTTTTATATCCATAATATTACACAGTTCAAAGATAAATATAACATTTTGATCAAAATTAATATGATAACATCTAATCACATGACTAGTATCTGGATGGTACTTGTTTAGTTACGATACATGGAAAAAATTGTGGACAAAACTAAGTCTTAATTGTAATTTTAATCAATATGATTTTTTTTTTATTTTTTAAAATCTAAAATGGTCCTACATGTATAGGATCTAGTTTTAATTTCTTCCCAAAACGAGGATGAAACAATCATAATGAAACTTTTAGAAAAACCTAGTCAGCTATATAAAAATATAATGGGTGAATATGATGATAAAAATATGAATTCTTTCAACTCTATTCTATAATCATCAACTTTCAGATCATGGGATTATTTTTAAAAGTCTCATAGACATTACTAGGTACAATTAATGAATTTATCCCAATTCTAAACACTAATATGGTGTGTTATAACAATAATCATTCAATGGATAAAATAGATCCATATGTATTATGGCGTGATACAAATTATTATATTAGTTCTACACTAAAGAAATATAATAATCCCATTTGTCATCAATATCTTAGAAAAATGCTCTAAAAATATATTCCAATAAGCGAATCATAAATTATGATTTCTCACCTTTCTTAGGATTATATATCGTGTTCATTGTCAATAGGATTCAAAGGGAACTAAAAACGAGATGAAAACCATTTATATTTATCTGATATTTTAGATATAGTAACTATATGTAACTTAGAGACATATCAAAAAATGTTTTTTCTTGGTCCTCTATCATATTGGACTCTTGAACTAGTAGAATGTTTTTTGACATTGTGAGTGTATAAAAAATTGTATAGATATTTTCATGATTTTGTAGCAATAGTGGTATACCTATGATAATTTCTATGAAAATAGTGTCTTATTTCCAAAAAGGTATAGATATAGATTATAACGTAAAATTGTGATGTTTTTAATGCTTTACCTATTAATAGTGGTGGAATTTCATAACATAGTCTACAATATTTATTTTTATATCTTGCCACCAAAATTAAGCATTCATTGCCTTATATATTTTTTTGGTACCCTAGTGTGTATCATATTTTGAATAGTTATACAATGGTATAATCCTTTCCTAGAATGATCGGAGATTAATAATTTATTTTGAAAACACAATATAGATATTTCATCCTCTATCCTTTCATCCATGGTCTACCAACAATTTACAGGTGAACTAATGATGATAGAGTCAGGATTTCATTATTGAGACTATTTGACTAAATCTATAAATTCATGAACAATAGTGACTAGAATGGAAAATATAATTTCATTCTATTTTATATAATCCAGATGCAGGTTAGTAATAATTATCATTAAATTTCATTGGTCATAATTTTCTCTAACCATTACATCACAAGTCAACAGACTCCATGTATCAATAAATTAATTTATTTCCCTAGTTGTATACACAATGTTTATTCCCATAATATAGGGATACTATATCATACAATATTTCCTCAAGTATTGATCTGTTTAAGAGAGGGATATTTCATTATTTAATGATCATTTAAGATGGTTGACTTTTTACCTAGGAGACAGTGGAGGCATGTTTTTACAGTTTGGACCGATGTAGTTAATTATTGGTCTTGAATTTAATATTTATTTTCCTATGTTCTAAAATATCCCAATTCATTAGAAAAAAAATTATCTCCCTATAAAATAACCCAACTTATTCCCAATCCAGATGCATTATGATATACAACATACTCTTGACCTAGTTTTGGTAGGACATGGATATGTGAAAATGCATAATGAGATTTCATCATTTTAAAGGGATTTGGATATTCATAAATACAATGGATAGTATTTCCCTTTATTATTAATTAATTCATGAGATAATTGAGAATATATAAATCTAAAATGATGTAATGATGATATCTATCTAAAAAATCATACCTAAAATGAATTTCTGGGTGGATACTAAGAAATAACTTCATCAATCATACTAGGGTCAACTGAAATTATTTTATTCTTAAATAAAATGTCAGAGGAAACATACATATTATATCCATAAGTCACACATATTAAATTTATCATAAATTTAGTGATCACAAAATGTGAACAATATAATCTTGATGTTCACCTCATAGTCATTCATAGTTTGAGAGTACATTAAAATATCATAACCAACTACCATGATGACAAAATAAAGATACACATGGAATATATGGTTCATCAAGACCATAGAAATTATTTATTCATTTTAAAAATGAATGGGTATAAAAATGTATTTGTAATTATCGTATCGAATTTAAAATGTTCCATCCGAATATATTGATTCTTGAATATTATTTGATTACAACCAAATTGTATATCAATATTAGAGAACCACTTTGATCCCTTAATATGATATAATAGATTATATATCCATTGAATATGATATATATCCTTGATCTCATCTTTATTTAGTTTATGATATTCAACAAACAATCAAATCAAATCATCTACGTTCTTTAGGAAGAAAAATAAAGCTTTCCAAGGTGGTATAAATTATCTAATAAAGCCCCTTCTCACAAATTATTATTGATAAAAATTTAATTTCTATAATTTTGTAGAGCTTATCTGTATAAAATCAGAATAATAAGGACTGTTCTGGGATTTATATCAATAGAACACATGATTTCCCACTCACTTGGTAGCCCATAGAAATCGTTCTGAAATGCAACTTGTTGTCAATATATTATTTTAATAAGAGTCATATTTCTATTTTCTTGTGCAACATCTATTTTCAATTAATCAAACTGATAGGAAATTATTTC
This sequence comes from Viscum album, assembly GCA_963277665.1. NCBI lineage: Eukaryota > Viridiplantae > Streptophyta > Magnoliopsida > Santalales > Viscaceae > Viscum > Viscum album. The sequence goes on along the minus strand of OY728164.1, from coordinate 1,659,507,452 downwards.
AATTAATATAACTAAAGGACTAAGTCTACCTATATTTATATCCCATTTGACTTTAAATAAGTCAAAAACTCAATCTATGAATGTGAATGTTACTTTTCATGAACATCAATCATTATCAGTTTTGAGTTACACCCGACAATCCATACCAACTATTAAAATAAAATATTCATCACTATGATAGTAAATGCCTAGAGTAACTATAATACATCATTCATAATTGTATACAATGGGATCTTGAATACTATACATTCCAATGTATTGGGAGATGTTTTAATCCTCATGACATGAGACATCATCTCCATAAACATGAATCATTATTAAATCCCATAATAAGAAATTAAAAAAGATAAAATACTAGTATAATAATTACATTAATAAGATTCATGTTTAGATGAATATTATGGAACACCATTGAGGTATGTTGTTTCTCAGAAGAGAGAGCCTAGTTAGCTCTATAAAATTTTCAATAAAATCCTATAGAATAGTCATTTCAATATTTCACTGGTGTCGATTGGAAAATAAATGTATCCCTAGGGTCATCCTAGATTATTTTATTATAAGGATGATAACTATTCTGATGAGATTATCCCAATTCAAAATGAGATACATGAGACTGTTTTGAGAAATCAACTCTTATTACAATTTGTGATCTAATGAAATATTTCTTGAGATATCAACTTTTTTCACCAGTTGTGGCACTATCATAAAGGTATAGTACAAACCTTCTTCTTCCGGTAATGTGACCTAAAATTATTGAATGATTTTTCATTTGTATGACACAATTGATATTAGATAGGTCATTTAGACTGATTCTTTGGGACCTTACTTCCTTTCTAATAAATCTCCATATTTTTCTTATTTCATGTACTATATTTCCTTCATATACATGGATGGATGATGGTTTATCCTCCACTAAGATTCCCTAAAATATCTTTCTATTCCATCAAATACATGTTATTTATATTTATATAAACTATAATATAAAAAATTAAAATTATAGATTGAATATAATGTCATAGACATTTTTTGAATATTCGCACTTTTTACCCTATAAATCCATCATCCTCCAAAGAGAAGGGAACTATGTGTGGGAATTGAGAACTATGATTAGTCAATGATATAATTATATTATTTAGTGAGAATAATTTTATCTTATTATCTATTTGTAATAAGTGAGGTTATTTTTTTTTATTTAATAACTTCTGAAATCCCTCCAAAGTAAGAACTAGATCAAGTTCACATGACAATTAATATTTCACTATTATAGAATTAGTTCTTCAAAAAATTTATTTCACTAGAATAAAATTTATCGCACAAGGATTTATGATGAATAAAAATATTCTCTTCATATGATCTATCTATAATTCATCTTTCTTATACCCCTAACCACACTAAAATGTCAGGGGTTCTATTTCTTGAATTTAATTGATTGAGTCCCTTGATGAGGTTCTTCAATCTAAATTCCCTTATCAAAATCATTAAATTCTTTTGAAATACAAAAAATATGTTTCTATTTCACTTGTGGTTTAATAATAACAACATTCTCTATGGAACCCTCCTATTGGATTCTTTTTCTACTCATTGGTGGGATTTTCTTCTATAACTATATAATAATTTTTTATCAATTAATTACTTTACTACATCTTTATTCAAGGTTATATCATATATCATATTCAAAATATAATGATTCAAATATCAAGACCGAAAATTATAATAATCCTTTGATAATGTACTCATTGTTGGAAGGATATTTACTAATACACAATACCAAAAGCATGTTAGTTAAACCCACAATAATTATATGATGACACACCTAAAAGTTTCTCAGAAATCTTTTTATACCTTGAACACTCTATTAACATATAGTTCATAATATGTAATGAAAATATGTATTTATATTCTATAAATTTTATGTATCAACTCATCATATATCCTTGTTAGAATCCCAAATGATGGGCAGAACAAAATGATACTATTTGTAACAAACCAACCCTATCCATTGGTTCTGAAGGATATGATGTTGCAATTACCTAATGTGGAATTCCATAGACACTAATGGATGGGAAAGAATTTAGAGGGTTTAGTATAAAACAAAGGGATAATTTTTTTCCTTTTTAAGCACACATATGAAAACATACATATACAATCACAAAAAACTACCCAATACATCAATATAAATGAAGCATGGGTATTTTCAAAAAAAAAATGAATGCATTACAAGATGAATAATCAATGTAACATTAGAAATAATATACCGTAGTGAATATGTCTTCAAAATAAATCAATAATCTAGAACCATAGTGGCACCACTCCAGACTCCTTAAACAGGACCAACTCTCATACTCTATATTAACAACCATGAAAACTAAATCAATAGCACTTCTAGTGAAATATTTAACCAATTACTTTCTTTTATCATGGAAAAAACTTCAGTATATGCATGAAACTGTATATAAATGTTGTGAGTATAATAATGAAGTAATAAAAATCATATTATTTTCCCATCTACCACAATAACCATAATAATGTTATCTTATATATTAATAATATAGTTGTAAATTATACGAAGAAGTAAAAAAACATCACTATATATATATATATAACAAGTAGAAAAAATTAAATACCAGTTAAAAAAAATAATCTTTTTATAAGAATTAGAAACAATTCATTTTAAATAATTTGGAAAATCCATTCCATGTTCAAAAACACACACACACATTCACACACAACCATTCATTCCAAATAAAACTTCTACTACTCTCAAGTGGATATTACTTATCCACTAAGTCATCATTTGGTGATAATAAATTGACCAAAATGGCTCTATAATATAGTACCTATAGACAAGGTCCAAAACACAATAACAAATTCCAAATGTACTAATCAATGTCCACACATCCAAACAATTATTTTTTTTAGTAAAATCAATTAATCAATTCATCATGAATTTTTAGGTGTCATACATAACCCATGTTTCAATAACCAATAAGTTAGTGCACAATATAGTAGAGTTTTATCATGATAACTATATTTTAAATTGAAATATATTTATTTTCCAAATCCAAAACCTTCCACATTCCATATAAATTAGATTGTGGGAAAAAATTTCATTCTTTTATGATTTTACAGTAATAACCAAATAGAATAATCATCCTAGACAACCTTAGGAGTCATTCTAAATCACCTTAAAATTATCTATATTGAAATAAATAAGGTGGATTGGATGAATTGATTATATGATTGGTGATTTATAGTAATAAATATTCTCAAAATCCTTCATAATAAGAAAAAATGTGGCATAATTAAAATTAATTACTCCTCTCAAATACTTTGTAGAACCCTGGCCCAATTAGCCACCCGAATAGTTCATTGGGGATGAGTTCCACTGGCATTAGGTGCACCTCCACATATACCAAAGGATACTAACTAGAATTTATGATGTTATAGGGGTGATAATGGGGACACTAAACCCTAAAGTGATGGTAAAATAATAGTCTGAGTATATATATATAAAATTATGAATAAAAAAATAGTAAGCATACTCGAACTATACCTTCCAAGGAATGAAGAACCTTTAATAAAAAAAAATTCCCAACGAAATAAACATCAGTAAAAAAAATAATATAAATAGCCAAACATCCATTTATAGATAATCATGAATCCATAATAGGTAAAACAATACAATAATCAGTAAGGGGTCACCCATGTATGACCATAAATAAATAAATATATATATATATATAATCATGCTGATTCAAATGAAAAAATAAATAAAACTATAGATGATTGAAGAACCTATTGATCCCATTCCATCCATCCATGCCAACACAAATACTGGGATCCCACTCCAGTGTTTGAAGACATGCCTAAACATAAAAGCATAAAGTCTTCACGCATCCTAAAGGGCCCATTTAGGTGTGATATCGAGTCTTAGAATGGTACTAAACACATGTTTGTAACTTAAATGTTTTATTAAGAAAGTGTGAACTATAAATAAATAGAACAAGAAGAACATTAAATTTAAATAATTCCATCTTTTCCTAGTTTTCAATAGCCACAAGGAATCTATCACCTTCCCCATCCATCCCTAAAATACCTAAATAAGGGATTATCCTTATCCCATGTCCCAAGGAATCCTTGTTGTAAAAATTTCAAGGTGAACCCTTATGTTCCACCTATAACTTGCCACCTGGAAACATGTGCCCCCTGAAACCTCGTTTCCATGAACTTTCACCATCATTCCGAAGTCACACCCAATAAAATAGAAACCTAGACCACCATACCCTTATTCAAAAGCACCCATTGTCCCGAAACCTAAAATCCATAGGGACATCGATATATTCTCTCAAAATAAATTCTCCATTGTCTCCAAGAACAATATTTTGAGAAATGCTGATGGTCATCCTGCAAAATAAGTCTGAGACCAATGGTCTCATGTACGATGAGCCTCATTACCTAAAATATATCCTCTGAAGTCTCCTAACATTCCTCATATAATTATATGGAACATACCACCAAAACAATTACTTAATTCTCACTATTTCGGGACTCTAAACATATGATTGGTCAGACAACCTCTTCCCTGAGTCAATTTGTGTGAAAAAAACTCCAAATGGTGATTTGTCCAATATGGGTGAGTGGAAATCAACAACTTAGTACCTAAGACACATCTAAACATAACCTAAACCCCCTATATCCATGAAACTCAAATATAATGGCCATTCCATCTAATATCATAGGTAATTCACTCAACCTGATATCCTTTCTACCTAAACTAAAAACCATTTTACCCAACTGGTGATCACATCACCCATGTAACTTGAGCCAAGAACATCATGATGATTACATTGCCTCAAATTTTGATAGCCATCACCATATCAAACCTTTGGTGAATCCCATCATGATCCCATGGTTCTTAGAAGAGCATAATAATAAAAATATATATATAATTCACTTAAAATTAAAAAACATTCATTATAGTTGAATTGAGTAATTCTGAACAAATTAAATAGTTTTTTTAAAATAAGTAACATTATGAGCCGAACCACCCAAGGTTTCAACCCTCAATCATGGATCAAACCATTTATAGGATTGAGTGGGAATTCCCTTTGGCATCCCATAAGTGTTGAATTAATTAGTTAAAAAGAAATATAAAATTTTAATTATCTATCTTGGTTAATACAATGATGTGATAAAATTCGAACCCCCAAACAATTGATAAATCACAAAGAAAAGTATACACTACCTACCTTGGAATCAATGACATTTGTAAATATGATATTATCGTCTAACTCAAAATGATTTGGATAAAATCATAGTTTATGATAAAAACATGGAAAATAAGGGAAAACAACATTCACAGATCTTGTAGCATGGGAAGTGAGGGAAAAGATAAATAAAAGAAAGGAAAAGGAGAGACTGACCAAGAAGTGTAAAACACATCTAATTGATCAAATAATCAAGGCCGGATGAGGAATAGATCACACACCCAATGATGAGACGATGTGAACCCTACAACCCATGTGATGAAGGACCACACATGGGAGGAGAAAGTGGAGAAGAATAAGTTTATTGAGAGGATGGAAATATAGCCATTTCAACTTTTTAATTATCCACAAGTTTAGATCGCACAACTTTCCAAATTGTGTGGAAACCCTATGGAACCTACTACAGATGAGACAATTCCCCACATGCCTGCCCTAACCATGTAATGATATTGAACGATAAAGTATAAATGTAGTGCATAAGGGGAAGTACTCATGCAGCTTCCACATGATTTAACAAAACATGAAAAAATGATGGAACAGTCCACTACATGAACTGTAGACTTTCATGCACAACCATGTACCCCAACTGATATGGTTATCGAAGAATTGTGTCAGTACAAAATTGGGCTTCAAAGTATACTCTAAGAGGCCTCATAGTAAACTATAATAATCTTTCTTAGCATAAAACATTAGAAAATCGGTCCATTAGGCCTCCAAAGCACATAAACCCCATCTGAACACCCAATGATTTTATTAAACTTCTAAACGTATCAAGTATGAAGGTATTGGATTATTGTAGAACTTGAAATTGGGTTCCCATAAATGATAAGCATGAAGGAATATCCACCAAATAAACCAAAATTCCAAACATGAGAGGATTGAGACTAGCTCCAATAACCAAGGAGGTTACAATCTACCATCCTAAACATAGATCATCCCAGATCCATAAAACATAATTCTTTAATAGTACCTGACATACCCATCTAATTTTAAAAAACCCTTACTACCCAGTCAAGATGGAATATTTCAACTACCTCAACGGTGGACCACCACATTAGAAGTGACCTTCCTAGATCATATCAAAACCCAATGTTAGAATTAACTAATGGTCCTTTGATGATTCCCAGACACAAAAGTTCTCCCATTACACATCAACACCGTTTAACATCATGAAGTGAACTTGTGTCATACCCAACACCCATTAGAATCTTGTATCGTATTGATGACTGCGTAGTTCCTTTTTCACAAATGGAACCAATGAGGTCACACATCTACAAATATAGTCATAATCAACTTGGAACCTCACACCTCAATGATTACCACAACACAATAGTTCCGAAATGCCTATGAAAATCACATGTTCCACATCATCCTGATGCCTCGATTCCATCACACCTCCATAATAACGCATCAAAAAATGGTCAAATACAAATCCTAGTGCCACAAACCTCATATATATATATATATCATGTAAAAAAGTCAGTTAAAACCTACTAACTAGTTTTCGGTAAGTCCATACATTTAACCCATTCACCTTATTCACCCAAAACATGCCTATCAAAATTGGCCATGCCAAAACAAAACATAATCATGACTATGCCAATGCCATACCTCTGACCATCATCATATCACTAGCATTCTGTAACCCTATTATCTCCATGGTATACACCTATCTTGATGATAAACGGTCTAAATCCTGGCCTCACTATGATGTTGCACTAGCCACAAACCACTAAATCCATTATTGGGTCCCACCATCTCTGCCATATACTCTGTGTGTAGATGAAACTCATCTACCGTCACCTCGTATTGCTCATAGTTCAATATCAGATGCCTTTTTTTCCTCAGTCCCTAATAGCGGGATACCATAGAAGGCATCCTGAAGAACCCCTTAAGATGTATGAACTTTCGACATTCCTGTGACTTTTTGGAGGACACTCCCACTGAGTTTGTACATGTCCTAGATTCCACAAAGAAATAAAACCAACGAACACCCATTATGGTTTGGTCTTCTCAAGTCCTGGTGATGAATTCCCTACTGTAATTCATCTCATCATTGATTCCTACTCTCCAAAGCGTTAACACTAAAATCACCTAATTCAATCACCTAACTTGAGTTTGGCCAATCCGTCAAATTTCCCTTGGCTATGAGTGACTGGTTCACCACCTCTGAGAATGAGTCGAACCTAAATATTTTTACCATGACCTGAATGGAATGCTGTAAAACATCATAGAAACACCCCACCCTCGAGGTTTCATAGCTAACCATACTATGTGTTAAGAAAGACAATTAGGTGAACATCACTTCATAGTCCAGGATAGAAATGTCACCCTATTGATGTCTTAAGAACTCCAGGTCTCTTTTCACCCTCAGAATCTCCAGAAAGATGTTCTCAAAGAACCAGGACTTAAAGTTCTTCCAAGAAACTCTCTTAGGTCTACCTTCTTTCACCTATATGTCCCTCTAGTGCTTTTAAATTCCACTGATCATATAGGTCTTCAACATGACCCTCCGCCAGGGAGGGGTCTCCAACTGCTCAAAAATCATCTACATCAACTAGTTCCATTTCTCTGCTGGTAGTGGACCACCCTAACCCTGAAAAATGGTGAGTGTTGTGAATGGGAATCCTAACTAATATACACTATAGAAGGATCATCTACCTAATATCCACTATATAAACCCTAGATAACCTATACCAGGCTCGTTCTGAGCTATTCGTTATGATACGACCCAAAGGCTATTAAATCTATTGAATGAATTACTTACCTTATAACTTGTGCATGAACCTTTACATGTAGCTCATGATATTCCTAACCCTCATGTGTCTGAACCTACTTGTGCTAATACAGTTCCCCGTCACTAACTTCCTGACCATCCATCTATGTCACCTAGGTGGAATCCAGTTGAATATTATTACATTGTTTGAAAAAACATATAAAATATAGAAATATTTCATAAATATTGAATGAATTAACAGGAAATGTGATATCACTGCTCTTACCCTCCCCATCAAAACCCTATCAGAATACATCATCACCTCATGGCATCATTTTGAACCCATTTAATTGTAATGTATCAAAGTATACCGCTGGCCATGCCTATCCTAATGAACCATCTCACCACAATCTAAAGAACACATAACCTAATGTATTGATAGACATCACCCCATATCATACATTCCCTCTCCTATAAGAGTCATATCCATGTTTTTATATACCTCACATCACATAAAATTAATATCACATGACATTTATATATAATTTAAACATCTTATGAAGTTTCTAAAAAATAGAATAAAAATTTATTCCAACACACCTTTCCATACCTGGACTAGGTTTCAATTTATCATTCTTTTCCATACCAGGTTAATGTCACATATCATAATAGGTAACAATTCATTTCCATGTTCACCACTCAAGGGGGTTATCATATCCACTATAAGAAGAGAAAAACATAAAATCAAACCCAACCATTGGATTCTTGTCACGTCCTCATGCATGGGGTTGCAAGAACCCAAGAGTGAGCTGTAATCTTAATTCCATAAACATCCTAATCTCAATCCAACCATTGCCCAAATAATATGACTATAAAATTCAGAAAAGAGAGTCTGGACATAATTAGTTGCAATATGAACACTGATATTAAGTACCATTATGTAAATTATTTAATACAACATGTAGATCCCCAACCCAATTAGCCTCACAAACAGTTCTTGTGAGCTGAGTTCCATTGTCCTTAGGCACTCCACCCCATACACCATGGGATGATGACTAGTAGTGAGGGTATAATAAGGATTATAATAGGGAGAATATACCATCGATTTATCATATAATAAATTTTTGAGTATATATGTAACGTTCTGACCCTAGTAACCCAGAGTAAGTGCATTATTTCATAACATTGGCATGATCACAAGGGATCAAATCCTAAAATACTGATCAGTTTAGAAGCCTTGGAAGTAAGATATAAACATAAGTTTTACTATACATTACGAAATGAAAAACAACAACATTATGTCTCCTTTGAACACATTAATCTCCCTTAGACTATCTATGTAGGTCAGTTATAATGTACTTCTTCACATCCTGGGAAAAATAAAACATAGAAAGGGGTGAGCTCATGAGATCAGTAAGGATAACAATATAGCACAAACATTCATAAGTAAGCATAAACACTTAAGGAAATGTATAAGACTATAACACAATACATTTAAATTAAAAAATTAGTATAATATGGAAAATATAAATCAAATAATTCCATTTACATATTCACATGGATATTCTACCACTCGAATAATCACATGTAATATCAATTTCCAATTTCATAATGATGGAATGCATAATGTCAGATATCATAACCAGATATTCAAGGCCATTTCCCAAGACTACAAATATGATTTTGTAAAGGCTTTATGCCACGACACTAGTTTGTCACTTGAGACCTACCAATGCGTCGAGGATCTATAGTGGGCCACACCTGTCATTTACTAAGTCTAATGGATTCCTCATATGAAAAGGTTTAATCATAACATAAACATTCATATTAAAACTAGCATATAAAATGTAATTAATTTAACCATAAACCATGAGTGGTATAAAAATAACACATCCATATTCAAACATATCACAAAACCTTCAATAAAATATTGAAGATTGTATCATAATGAATCAACATCAAACAAGTGTAAAATCCATCAAAGGATATTGACATAGATGAGATGAAAACCATTTGACAGAAATATCTATTTCTATTTGAAATCATTTAAAAGTCACATAATTATAAAATAAATAATTTATTTTGAAAATATTTTTATAATATTTTTAGAGAATCTTATAAGGTCTTATAAGGGATAAAAATAGCCGCACTCACCGTATAAGTTAAAAAACATTCTTTCCTTAATTTTTTGAAATAAGTCGTAAAGGGCCTTGTTTGGAAAACGATGAAAAGATTCCATTATAAACATATTATAAAAATTCAAACAAGGGTATAAATGATTGTAACCCATAGTCTATGAAATATTAAAAAAAATTGAAATACATTTTTATGAAACATGGATGTGGATGATATATAGGTCCCAGTAGATACTCACGTATAAAGAACCTCGAATAATAAAGAGATTATAGAATTAACCCTTACCTTGTACATTTCCTTAGTCGAGGGTAGGTTAAACTACTTTATATTTTTGAAATAGTTGTTATTAAATTATACAAGAACAACATACATATATATGATATCATATATGATTTTATGATATTTCTTCATTAAAAATATTTTAGTAGTACCATTGGTTTGGGTGTTAACTCATTCGTTTTCCTTTATATGATTGGTTATGTAAGCCATGTATGTTTTTTATAGGATGTATTTGATTCATATTCAGAATTATATTAAGTTCTTAAACATCAATTTTAATCATAAAATGAATATTATTCTTGAATGGTGATGATGGAGAATGGTTTTAATCACGTTCGTGGAGACGGAAATCCTTACGTATGTACAAGGGATAATATCATTCTATTGATGGTGAAATCATATATAATTTGATCATATATCATATATACAGAATCAATATCATGTTATATTTATTATTTAGATAAATTATACTCATTATTATACCCATCTAAATAATTAAGTGTTTGAATAACAAACTACACCACAACGTGGAGATGGTAAGCCGTACGTACGCAGGTATGGTGACTTGTCATTCATAGGATATATAGAATAATAAATATGGTGGTACTATATTTATAATAACATAAAATTATGTTTAAGTTAATTGATTTATTATTTTGGTATGGAAAAAACAAATAAAGAGGAAGTGTAAGAATAAAAGATCTTTGAAAGAGGTGGTGAAATTATTAACTCTTCTTCGGGTGTTTCCATTTGACGTTTCAAAAAGGGCTCCTTAGGATGGATTTATGATAAAACTAAGGTATAAAGGTATAATTGAGGGTAGTTGGGAGGATATTTGAGTAGGTTTTGGCTGATCCAAGTGGATTTGGAGGGGTGATTTTGAGTGAAGGGGAAGTACCCTTTTATAAGAGAGGGTAGGGTCACTTTCGGAAATTATTGAAATATTATTTTATTATAGAATCATATTAAGTTTATAATGGATCAAAAATTATTTATTTCTAGGATAAAGTGGTTATAGGTATGAAAACTCTCAGAAAATAGGTTTTATATAGGTTTAGGTCACCATATTAACCTTATCATTTATTTTTAACTCTTAGTTAAATAGTTTAACTTTTACCATGCATTTTTGTATTATTATAATAAATGGTTAATAAACTTAATATAAAAAGACAAGAGAACACCAAGTGGTTAAATATTGATATATCTAACCTTATCTATGTCCTTTTTTTAATCCTTATATTTTTATAAATATTATATCAATTGATAACATAGTATTTGTTTTATAAACGCATTTATGTCAATTTTGACACTATTTGGAATTTCGTTTTTGTGAAAGTCATAACAACTTTATCACTTAAAAAAAAGTTTATTTTTCAACCATAACATGTAATATTAACCTAGAAAATTAGTGTAATTCATCATAAGTATAAATTTTTATTTATTTGGATAATTATAATACTAATTATTTTAATCATTCATTAATAAGGTAATTACTACATCATCATTGTATCATGAACAAATTTAATTATTTAATGTCTAAAAAATAAAAATAAAATACAATTATATATTAAATAACCTAATATTTAAAATGAATATTTATATTCAAATTTATATTATGTATAAACCTATATTAAAAATGATTTAGTTATTAAACATTGAATTTAACACTTTTAACTCCTCTTTAAATAAAATAATATTAAATTTCCAAATCAAATCCAAGTGGACCAAAAGGATGTTATATTATTCTTAAAGTTTATTTTGTTGTAAATACACTTATCCATTAGAATTAGTAAATGATTCAGGGTAATTATAATGTAATTTTTTACATTTAATTACCCTATTTACTTTTAATCGTGGTAAATAAAAGTCAAAAGTTACTATTCAACAAAAATTATTTTCATCTTATTGAACCACATTTTAAATACTGATGTCAATTATTCCTCTCAGATTTTTGAAATTCAATTCACATAAGTGGTAAAATTAAGTTTTATGCAAATTTTCAAATGTGACTAGAAGGTGGGTAAAAGAGGATAAAAAGTTCAATAAAATATTATACGTATAATCTTATTATGAAATTACTATAATGAATTATATTGAAATTATAATAGTATTATGTATCTATTTTGAATTAAAATAAATTAAAATATAATAAATAATTTTTTAAATAAAAATTTGGTTTAAAAAAATAAAGCAATGTTTTTCACAGTTCATTAAAAATTGAAAGTTTTCAGAAAAATACCAAAAATTCACCCTAAGCGAATTTTGATTTTCCGAACCCAAAAATGAAGTCCATTTTGAAAAATAAAATTATAAAATTTCAAAATGTGGGTATTATTATTCATAATGGCTAGGTTTATTAGTCGTGGTGTGCTAAAACTCCATGTTGCGTACAACGCAAGCTATTGCATTATTCAAAGGGAAACGTACCGTGGAAGAATGGGGTGTTACATTCTCCCATCCATTAAAAAAGATCATCCTTAAAGTTTCTATAAAATTACTACATAAAATGATTCGAGTGGTTATTCATCATTTGTTACTTGGGTTTCCAGATTGTCTCTTCCATCTTATGGGTTCTCTATAGAAATTTTATCAGACGATTTTTTCAGTTTCTCAACACTTGTTCTCTAGTATCAAGTATCTTGATAGGCTCTTCACAATAATACAGATCAAGTTCTAGTTATATTTATTCATAGGTGAGTATATGCATTGGTTTAGGCATGTATTTTCTCAATAGTTATAAGTGGATCACATCTTGAACTTTGGAGAGACTTGAAGACATTTCCAAATGGTAAGCTACAACTCCAATTCGTTCTAAAATTTCGAAAGGTCTAGTGTACTCGGGACTCAATTTACCCTTCTTATCGAATCATACAACACCCTTACATATAGATACCTTCATGAAAACATGATATCCTACATAAAATTCCAAATCCTTTCTTTAGTTATCGACATAGCTCTTTTTCCTACATTAAGCTGCTTGGATGTGGGTTTTGATAATCTTCAACTTTTCCATTGTTTCCTCAATATGTTCTGGGCCTACATGTTTTCTTTCACCAACATTATCCCATCAAGTTGGTGTGTGACATCTCTTTTAGTATAACGCTTTATATGGTGCCATCTGAATACTTGAATGGAACCTATTGTTATAGAAAAATTCTACCAGAGGTAAATTTTGATCCCCCATAACTTGAAAGTCAAGTGAGAAAGATCTCAACATTTCTTCTAAGGATTGAATAGTTTGTTCTGATTGTCCATCATTTTTAGGGTGGTAGGCAGTGCTCAAACGATGTTCAGTATCAATGGACTTCTGAATAATTTTCCATAATCTTGATGTAAAATGGGGATCATGATCAGAAAAAATCTATAAAGGTACTCCCTGATGTTGATCGAATAATTCATCAATGCGAGGTAGGGGATACTTGTTCTTTATTTTTATAAAATTGATCTTCCTATAGTCATTGCACTACCACATAGATCCATCATTCTTCTTAACAAAAATAATAGTTGATCCCCATCAACAAATACAAGGGAGAATAAATCCTTTATTACTAAATTACTCTATTTGTTTCATTAGTTCCACTAATTCCATTATGGCCATTCTATAAGGGGTCTACGATATAGGCCATGAACCTAGAACTATATTAATGGAAACTCAATTTCTCATTCTGGAGGATGTCTAGGTAAATCCTCTAGAAACACATCAACATATTCTGGAACAATAGGTATATCCTCTAATTGAACATTCCATTAATCACCCATATTTATTTCATTATCTTCCTCCCTAATAATTGAATTTAGTAGTGCTACTAGGGGTGGATCTAGATAAGAATTTGATGGTGAAGTTTCTTCTTTAAAGATAAGGTAATTCTTATCATCATCGAAAATTGTAACCTCACTCTTCTTACAATAAATTTCCACATCATAGTACAAAATCCAATCCATACCAAGAGTTATATCAAATTCAATCATGGGTATGATGATGAGATTACCAGATAAAAACATTTATATGCCCTAATGGGAATTGATTCACAAAACTTTATTGCAATGATACTTCCCTTATGATTTTTGACTGAAAACTCCCTTGTTAAATAAAATTGGAAAAATATAATTTTCTTACCAAACTATGAAGATATAAAATAATTCAATGATCCAGAATCAAGTAAAGTATTCGCTGAATTTGAGGAAACAATTAAATTACCTACCACCACGTCAATCGGAGCTTCGACTTTAGTAGTACTAATCTCATAAGCATGGCCTTGCTCCCTTGGCCTTTTCTGAGGTAAGATTCCTTGGTGCTTAGGACATTCATTGGCATAATGCCCCATTCTTCTAAAATTATATCATTCAACATTGACAGACTCTTTCTTTCCCTTACAATCACGAGCTTGGTGGCCCTTTTCACCACACTTGTAATAGAATCCCATTCCATTCATCCAAGTTTCGAGGTGTTTCATCTCACATTCAATATAGGATATAAATTCAAATTTTCTCTTCATCCCCTTATTTCCATTTCCATAGTGTTCAAAAGATCTATTCTACACTTTCTTTGCTTTAAATTCGTAATACATAAGGAATTTATTTTCTATCTTGATAGCACATGAGACAATAACTTCATATGATGATAAGTGTTGTGAGACTCATTCTCGATGGAGAAATGGTTTTACCCCATCAAAGATTCAATCAATCTTACTCCTTGGTTTACGTATATAATCTGATGCATGCCTTGCTAACCTTGTAAAGTTAGCCTCATAATTTTTGACATTCCCATCCTCCATTTTCCTTAGACACTTAAATGGTCTTTCCATATCTTCTCGATGGTCACAAGGAAATTATTTTTCTACAAAAAGGTCTTTAAATTTCCTCCATTCCATATGTGATACTTCTTTATCATCCTTTGTGTTTTGAATTAATGACCATTATTGATCTGCATCTCCCATGAGACGATAATGTAACATACAAGGTAAATAAAGATTATGAAATTTTCATATTTATTAATATTCATGAATTAAATATTAATATTACTTTAAATAAGATTCTATGTTCGATGGCATACCCAATACGCAACAATGACTTTCTTTGAAATCTTAAGTGGCACAATAATAATATAATAGTATTAGTTTAAATGGTAGTTAACGCCTAGTCGTTGTAATGGCGGGAATGAACAGAACTAACTACAAAATGATTATATATTTTGTTAAATATTTTTACATTTATCCAATAAATGTTTGAGGTTTAAAATGCGAATTAATCCAATTTTAAGCATAAATATTCTAATATTCTTTAAAAGGTTGATTAACTGACTTTTGATGGTAAAATTTTTTTAAATACACTTTTTGACAATTTTATATGTTATATTTGACAAAATAAAATCCTTATTTAGAATCAAGTGATCAAAATTTACTTCGTGTAATTTTTTTTATTTTTCTGATAAAGTTCATTTTTTATGAATAGTGAAAAATGATGTATTTTAAGTGAAAACTTATTTTTAATATAATATATTTATATGGTTAGATTATCTTATTAATTGGTTTTAAAGTGTATTTAGAATATATTTTTACCATTTAATTAAATGGTGCTCATTGGAATTAGTTTCACTTTGAAATTGGACATAAACAAGTGTTAATCTTTTGATAGATATTGTTTCTTAAAAACACGCTATGTGTTTTGATAGTGGGAATTAATTATAAAATTAATTAATGAAACTTAAATGTTTTAAATTTGGTAAAATGGAAATCATTTTTTAATTTTTAATATCAAATTTAATTTGGATAATTTTTTGGTATTTTTCTGACAAATGTTCATTTTTAATGAATAGTGAAAAATACTGCATTTTACTTCAAAACTGCATTTTCATCTAATTTAATTATATAGATAGATTTTAATTTTAATTGTTTTTAAAATTTAATAGAATTTTTTTTATCACTTAAAAAAATGTTATTCATTGGATGTAATTTCACTTTTCAAATGGATGTAAAAACAACTCAATCTTTTGATAAATTTTACTTCTTAGAACTCGTTTTTGGTTTTGAAAAAGAGAATTATTTTTTCATTAATTACTACAATTTCTGTGTTTCAAATTTAGTAAAATGGATTCCATATTTGGAATTATAAGGTCGAAATTATGTAATTAAGACTCTTTAGTTTTTGGACATTATAAATAGTAACGACGACAATTATCTTTAATTATCATGATTAATTGGTAATCGAGTAGTTAAGGGTAATAAAATAATATCATAATAATATAAAATGACCCCAAAATGTGTTCAAATACTCTTTTTTGTGTCATGGCCGACCATGGGATGCCTTGTGCCAACTTAGGGACCCCATGGAATCACTTTTGTGTGATAGTGACCATTTATCAGATTATTTTTTAAAGAAAGGAAAATATAACAAAACTATGTAAAACCTAAGTAAAACAATTTTAATTTTGTTTACATAAATGATATATTAGAATATAAATATTTATTGGAAATATAAAAATATTTCCTACATCATGGTATTTTGTTTTATATTTTTTAGACATTAAATATATAAATTTATTTATGACACCATGATGATGCAGTGATTACCTCATTAATGAAAGATTTGGATAATATTAAAAAGGTAAAATATAAGACTTAAACTTGTCTAAGACCTATTTTATGGGTGTATTTCGAACCCTTATCACCTTATCCTCGAAATATACCATTTTGGGACCTTTAAAATCCAAAAATCATTTTCTAATAAAGTAACATTTCAAGACTTTCCAAAAGTGACCCTCCTCCCTATTAAAAGGCCCCCACCTCTACCCCCTTACCCACACCTCTCAAGCCCTTAGATCATCCAAACTCTGCCCATATTATCTCTCCACATCC
Source organism: Viscum album (assembly GCA_963277665.1). Lineage (NCBI taxonomy): Eukaryota > Viridiplantae > Streptophyta > Magnoliopsida > Santalales > Viscaceae > Viscum > Viscum album. The sequence goes on along the minus strand of OY728164.1, from coordinate 1,659,490,200 downwards.
CTCTCTCAATCCGAGAAGCCTCACTTTGGGTATAAGTCTTTCCAAGGAAGCCTTTGGCTAAAATAAAAAGGAGTTACACGATTTAGAGGTAATGTCTTCTCTCGAGTTTCTTTCTTTTATTTTCCTTCTTCACTCACCACTATATTATTATTATTTGATCTCATAATAACATCAGTATCCTCAATATACTAGGATTTTTTTATGACAAGGATTCTACCTACACATACACACACCTCTATCTAATGGTTAAAAAACATACTGTTTCTATAAATGGTGAATTACTGCCTCACGAAACGATAATTGTTCAATATTCTCCTACCACCTCTCACGGTGTGTAACACCCCAAGCTTCTACGGTATGCTTCTCTTTGAATAATGTGATAGTGTGTGTTGTACGCAACATCGAGTTCTAACACACCACAACCAATCAAACTAGCCGTTATGAATAATAATACGCACTTTTTTAAATTTTATAAATTTTATCTCTCAAAATAGACTTCATTTTTGGATTTGGATTATCGAATTTATCCTAAGGTGAAATTTTCGTACTTTTCGGATAACTTTAATATTTTGATGAATAGTGAAAATTACTAAATTTTTAATTAAAAACAACTTTTTTTAATAAAAATAATTAATAGTGATAAATTATGAATTTGAGTGGTTTTGAAGTATATTTAGAATATATTTTTACCATTTAATACAATTTTTGTCATTGAAAAAAATTTCACAATTAAACCGGACATAAACAAGTATTAATCTTTTGATAGTTATTATATCGTAAAAACACGTTTTTTGTTTTGACAGCGGGAATTAATTTTAAATTAATTTCTGCCACTTCTGTGTTTGGAATTTGGAAAAATGGATTCAATATTTGGAATTAGGAAGTTCAAATTGTGTAAATAGGTAACTTTTATTTTTATACATTTTGAATAATTACATCGTTAAATATTTTATTTACCATGGTTAAAGGGTAAATCCGGTAAATGGGGGTTAAAAAATAATATTATAATAATAAACAAATAACCCTCAAACGTGTCCTAACCTTATGGGTTGATACATTTCCGACCATGGGCATCTTTGGGTCGATTTTGGGACCCCATGGATCCACATGTAAGTGATAATGACACTTTATATTAATTAAGTTAAAATAAATACAAAAATGACATAAGCATATATCTTTAAGAAAAAACATTTTTACATATGGTTATATATGTTGGATTTCAGACTATAAATATTCATTAGAAAGATAAAATGATTTCCTACCAAATGATAATTTATTTATAATTTTTAGACAATAAATAAGTTTATTTATTTATGACACAATGATGATGCAGTAATTACTATAATAGTGAAAAATTAAAATAATTGATATTATAAATACTGAAATAAATATAATTTGTGACTTTTAATGAATTAAACTAATTTTATAGAATAATATGACATGTTATAAATGATTTAATTTATGTTTTTCGAAGTAATCATTCTGTTATGAATTTTTTAAAAAATCAACTATAGAATAGTGTCAAAATTGACATAAAAGAGTTGTTAAAAAAATATTATATTATTAATTGATATTAAATTCCTAAAAATATAAGATTCGTCCAAGAGACTTATATCATTATAGGTGTATCATTAATGGACCACTTTGGGGTCTCTTTGATATATATAGTATGTTTATTAACCATATATTATAAAAATATAAGGAGACATTGTAAAAGTAAAACTAATTAACTAAGAGTTAATACTTAAAGATAAGGTTAATATAGTGACCCAAACCTGTCTAAATCCTATTGGTTGAGTTGTTTTCCACCCATCCCCACCATAAACTTTAAATAATATACTTTGGATCCATTAGAAACTGAATATGAATTTATTATAAAATAATATTTTTAGCCTTTCCAAAGGTGCCCCTCACCACTCTTATAAAAGGTCACTCCCCCTTCTCTTTAATTTAAACCTTCAAAGCCATTTGGTTTGGCCAAAAAATGACCAAATACTCTCTCAACTTACCTAACTTCATCATATAGTCCTTCCTTTAGTCAGAAAGCCATCCTAAGGAGCCCTTTTTATCAAATGAAAAGGAAGAACCCGAAGAAGAGGTAATTTTTTCACCACCCTTTTTCAAGTTCCTTTCTTATTCCACTTCTTCTTTCATTGTTATTACCATTCTAAAATAATAACTCCAGTATCTTATATATACTGTGATGTTATTATAAATATGTCACAACCATATTCAGTATTATATCCATTCTTTGAATGACATGTCACCATACATGCGTACGTACGGCTTACCGTCTCCACGTCGTGGTGTAATTGTTATTCAATATATTATTATTTGGATGGGTATAATAATGATTTTTAATTCATGTAAATAATAAATATAACATAATAAATATTCTTTATATATGATATACCATCCAATTATATATTATTTTAATATCAAAGGAATGATATTGTCGCTCGTGCGTACGTACGGACTATCGTCTCCACGAACGCGATGAGATTCATTATCCATCGTATCCGTTCAATTCTAATTATCATTTTATGATTAATAATAGCATATAAGGACTTTATATCATTCTGGATATGATTAAGATACAACCTATCCATGACAAACACGGCTTACGTATCAAAACATATAATAGAAAACGAGTAAGTTAACACCCGAAACAACGATAATACTAAGATATTATTAACAAATCAATGTTAAAAGATCATATATGATATCATATTAATGTATATGATTCTTAAATAATTTAATAAAAATTATTTCACTACTATAAAGTAGGTTAACCTACCCCAACCAAGAAAAAGTACAAGATAAGGGTTTATTTCGTAATCTCTTCATTATCTGAGGTTGTTTATACGTAATAATCTACTGGGATCTCTTTATCATCCACATCCATGTTTATTAAAAATGTATTTCAAAACATTTTTAATATTTAAAATAATATGAGTTAAAGTAATTTATACACTTTTTGACTTTTTATAAGAGGTTTATAAAGGAATATTTCTGTCATTTTCCAAACAAGGTGGTTTTTAACCTTTTCGACAGAATTAAGGTAAGAATGTTTTTTTAAACTTATATGGCAGGTGTGACTATTTTCCACCATTATAAAATCTTCAAATCTTACCTTACAAGATTATAAGAATATTTTCAAAGAAAATGTTTTATTTTATAAATATATGACTCTTAAATGATTTCTAAATAAAAAGAGATATTTCTCTAAAAAGAGTTTTGATTTCATCTATGTCAACATCCTTTGATGGATTTTACGCTTATTTGAAGTTGATTTATTATGATAAAAACTTCTATATTGTGTTGAAGGTTTTGTGATATGTTTGACTATGGATTTGTTATTTTTATACCATTCATGGTTTATGGATGAAGTATTTACATTTTGTATGCTAGTTTTAATACGAAAGTTTATGTTATGTTTAAACCTGTTCATATGAGGAATGCATTAGACTTAATATGTGACGGGTGGAACCCGCTATAGCTCATCGATGCATCGGTAGGTCTCATGATACAAACTAGTGTCTTGGAACAAGGCCTTGGAAAAATCTAATTTGTAGTCTTGGCACGACGCCTTGGATATGGGGTTATGATAGTCTGGCATTATGCATTCCATCATTATGAAAGGGTTTATTGATATTTCATGTGATTATTCGATTAGTAGAATATCTATGTGAATAAGTAAATGGAATTATATCATTTTATTTTTTCCATACTATGTAGAAGTTCAAGTTTAAAAGGCTTTTTTTAGTTATACATTGCCTTAAATGTTTATTCTTATTTATGAATGTTTCTGCTATATTGTTATCCTTACTGGGCATTTGAGCTCACCCCTTTTTCTATGTTTTATTTTTCCCAGGATGTCAAGAAGTAAATTATGAATGACCCGTAGGGATAGTATGAGTGGATAAGAGTGTGGACTATGGAGACTATGTTGTTGTAGTGTTCATTTTTATGATGTAACGTAAAACATTATAAATATATCTAGTGTTTCCAAGGCTACTAAAATAATTGGTCTTTCAAGATTTGATCTTTCTTGTGATCATGCCAATGTTATGTAATAACGCAGCGACTCTGGGTAACTCAGGTCGGGGCGTTATAGTTGGTATCAGAGGAAGTTTAGTACAAACCTTGTAAGCTATATTTAGATAAACTCTGATTAGATCACATAGACCTAAGATGGACTTTGAGGATTAGTATATAAGAACTTCCTATAATTTTGGTATTGTAGATATTTTGTGAGTTTTCTGAGAAATACATCCCTATCTGGATACGAGCAGGTAGAGGCGGCTCTGAAACAGATGTACCTAGGGGTAAAACTCGAAAACACCACTTTGATCTAGACTCGAACGGGAACTAGTGCACGACAACGGGCCTTGCTGCACTCTTGGTTATGACACTCCCAGGGGATATGCTTAGGATAACTCTCATTTTCTTTACAAATCATTATGAAGGGTTTATGAGTATATAATTCCTCAAAGGAGACAATTTTATGATTATGGATTATATCCATAAATAGTTTTATTTATGTTACGTGTTTTATAAGTATAGAATTATGTGTTTTGATTCATAAACTGATCTAGTTTATGCCATTATTTAGAAATGGCGCCTAGTGGAAGAAATGGAAACTGTATCAATGCATGCACTCCATGTAGGGATTCCCCTCCTGATCAAGATAATTATAGTGGAGCTGGTGATGCAACTAACATCGATCAGCTAATCACCATACTGGGAAAACTCACTTAGGTTATGAATAATAACCTTACCTGTATAGAGCACCCTGATCCGCAGCGTGGAGGATCAATGTTAGATCGCTTAATGAGGAAACATCCACCAATGTTCAATGGGAGTACAAATCCATTGGTAGCTGAGCAATGGATAAGTTCCCTAGAGAAAATATTTCAAGCCTTGGGATGTAGTGAAAGGGAAAAATATATCATGGCAGTTTAGTACCTCACTAGAGATGCTGATCAATGGTGGTCATTGATTCAAAACATGAAGGAAGATGATGATGTATCAAATATGGAATGGAGGGAGTCCAAAGATCTGTTTTTAGAAAAATACTTTCCTCGTGACCATCGAGCAGATACGGAAAGGCAATTTCTGAGTCTGAGACAAAAGGAGGATGAGAATGTCACAAAGTATGAGTCTAACTATACAAGGTTAGAAAGTTATGATAGAGATTATATATGTAACACAAGAAGTAAGATTGACCATTTCTTTGATGGGTTAAAACCATTTCTCCATCGAGAATTAGTCTCACAATCCTTCTCATCGTACGAAGACATTGTCTCATGTGCTATCAAGACAGAAAAGGAATTCTCTAAGTCATACGACTTTAAAGCAAAGAAAGAGAAGAAGAGATCTGCTGATCAATCTGGGAATGGAAATAAAGGGAAGAAGGGAAAAGTTGAATATCCATACTGCAGTAAATGTGGGACAAAGAACCCCGTTACTTTCTTAAAAGAAACGAGAGTCTGTTACAAGTGTGGTGAAAAAGACCGCCAAGATCGTGATTGCAAGGGGAAGAAGGAAGATACCAATGTTTAGTGCTAGAAATGCAGAGAGATGGGACATTAAGCAAATGAATGTCCTAAGCATCAGGGGAACTTACCTCAGAAAAGGCCAAGGGATCAAGGCCAAGCTTTTTCTATCACTACTGCTGAGGTAGAAGCTCCGAAAGACGTGGTGGCAGGTAATTTAATGGTTTCCTCAAGTTTAGAAAATCCATTATTTGATTCTGGATCATTGCATTGTTTCATATCTTCCCAGTTTTGTAAGAAAATTTGATATTTACAATTTGATTTAACAAGGGAGTTTTCAGTTAAAAATCCTAAGGGAAGTATCATTGCAACAAAGTTTTGTGAATCAGTCCCCATTAGAGCATATAAATGTTATTTATCTGCTGATATAATCATCATACCTATGATTGAGTTTGATATAATCCTAGGTATGGATTGGATTTCGGACCATGATGCGAAGATTTATTGTAAGAAGAATGAGGTTACGATTTTTTATGATGATGATAAAGAACACCTTATCTTTAGAGCAGAATCGTCACCACCTAATTCTTATCTAGATCCTCCCCCAGTAGCTCAACTAAATTCAACTATTGGGGAGGAAGAGATTGAAATGACTGTGGGTGAGGAAAGGAATATTCAAATAGAGGATGTAGATATTGTGAAAGAATATGTAGATGTGTCTCTGGAAGATTTACCTGGACATCCTCCAGAACGAGAAGTTGAGTCTTCCATTGATTTAATTCCTGGATCAAGGCCCCTATCGAAGACCCCTTATAAAATGGACACTGTAGAATTATTTGAACTAAAGAAACAACTAGAGGAATTGAGTAATAAGGGATTTATTCTCCCTAGTGTTTCTCCATGGGGAGCCCCTGTTCTTTTTGTTAAAAATAAAGATGGATCTATGAGGTTATGTATCGACTACAGGGAGATCGATGCTATAACAATAAAGAACAAGTATCCCCTACCTCTCATTGATGATTTATTTGACCAAATGCATGGATCTCAATACTTTTCAAAGATTGGACTTCGATCTAGATACCATCAGTTGTGTTTGAAGAAAGAAGACTTTCCGAACACAGCATTTTGAACTTGGTACGGGCATTACGAGTTTACAGTAATGCCTTTTGGATTGACAAATTTACCCTCTGTATTCATGGATTTGATGAATAGAGTTTTCAATGAATATCTCATGAATTTGTGGTGGTATTTATTGATGATATCTTGGTATACTCTAAAAGCTATTAAGATCATGAAAATCACTTGTGCATTATCCTAAAGACTCTGAGAAGACATGAATTATATGGGAAGTTTAGCAAGTGTGAATTCTGGCTCTAGGAGATTTATTTTCCTGGACATATTGTCTCTAAAGATGGAATCTCTGTTGATCCATCTAAGACCAAGGAAATCCATGAATGTCCAGCACCTACGAGTATAACTGAGGTACGCAGTTTTATTGGTTTGGAAGGTTATTATCGACATTTCGTCCAGAATTTTGCCCGATTGGCAAACCCATTAACGAAGCTCACACGTAAAGGGGTTAAATTTGTTTGGACAAAAGAGTGTGAATAATGTTTTGAAGAACTAAAGAGAAGATTAGTCAATGATCTTATATTGACTCTACCATCGAGGAATGATGGGTTCGTTTTTTATAGTGATGCGTCGAAGAAAGGATTGTGTTGTTTCCTTATGCAGAATGATAGGTTTATTGCCTATGCATCACGACAGTTGAAAATTCATGAAAAAAACTATCCTACCCATGATCTCGAGTTGGAAGTAGTGATCATTTCTTTGAAGATATGGAGGCACTACCTCTATGGTAAAAAATGTGATATTTATACTGATCACAAGAGTTTGATGTATATTTTATCATAAAAAGAACTCAACATGAGGCAAAGGAGATGGCTTTAATTACTCAAGGATTATGATTGCACGATACACTACCACTCGGGGAAGGAAAACAAGGTGGAAGATTCTTTGAGCAGAAAAGATCATTGAGTTTTGAACAATATGAGATTTGAAAGGTATACAATTTTCATGGATCTAGTGAATATGAACATGGGAATAACCAGGGAAGGTGAAACATCAATGCATTTTCAAATGGTTGTCAAACCATCTTTACTAGAAAGGATTAAGAGTTATCATAATGATGATGAAGAATTACAAAATAAGATTAAAGCTGTGAATGATGGGAGATTGAGAGATATTGTGTATGAAGACGGAATTTTGAAATTTGGGAAGAGACTTTGTGTTCCCGATATACCTGATCTAAAAAGGGAATTTCTGGATGATGCTCATAGTTCCTATTTCTTTATAAACCCTGGGAGCGCCAAAATGTATATAGATTTGAAGGAACATTTTTTGTGGGACAACATGAAGAGGGAGATTGCTGATTTTGTGTCAAGATGTATGGTTTGTCAACAAGTGAAAGCTAGAAGGCAACATCCTAGTGGATCATTGCAACCTCTTCCCATTCATTATTAGAAATTGGATAATATCACGATGGACTTTGTCATGAGACTACCAAAGACTCCTTGAAGGAACGATGCAATATGGGTTATTGTTGATCATCTTACCAATTTAGAACATTTTCTTGCTATAAGAGAAGATCTACCACTAGAACGTATATCAAGACTATATATTTATGATGTTGTGAGACTTCATGGAGTACCCCTATCGATTGTTTCTGATCGTGATCCCCATTTTACTTCAAGATTCTGGAAAATCCTTCAAAAAGACTTGGATACTGAACTTCATTTGAGAATTGACTACCACCCTCACACATATGGACAATCAGAATGATCTATTCAAACCTTATAAGACATGTTGAGATCCTTCTCACTTGACTTTCTGGGTATGTGGGATCAATATTTACCTCTGGTAGAATTTTCCTATAACAATAGCTTCCATTCGAGTATTTAGATGGAACCATATGAAGCGTTATATGGAAAGAGATGTCGCACCCCAACCTGTTGGGATGACGTTGGTGAAGGAAAACTTGTAGGTCTAGAACTGGTGGAGGAAACAATGGAAAAGGTGAAGGTAATCTAAAATCACATCAATGCAGCTAAAAGTAGGCAGAAGAGCTATGCCGATAATCGAAGGAAGGATTTGGAATTTCAAGTCGGTGATCATGTTTTCTTGAAGGTATCTCCATGGAATGGAGTCATAAATTTTGGTAATAAAGGTAAATTGAGTCCCAGGTACATCGGACCTTTCGAAATTCTAGAAATAATTGGGGTTGTAGCTTACCGATTGGCAATGCCTCCAAGTCTCTCCAAAGTTCACGATGTGTTCCACGTATCTATGTTGAAGAAATACATGCCTGACCCAACTCATGTAATCACCTATGAGGAATTAGAACTCAAACCCGATCTGTATTATTGCGAAGAGCCCGTCACGATTCTTGATACGATAGAACAAGTACTGAGAAACCGGACGACTCGTCTGGTAAAAGTCTTCTGGAGAAACCATAAGATGGAAGAGGCAACATGGGAAACCGAGAAACTTATGATGAAGAACCACCCAAGTCTTTTCATGGGGTATTATTATAGAAATTTCTAGGATGAAATTATTTGAAGGAGGGGAGAATGTAACACCCCAAGCTTCTACGGTACGCTTCTCTTTGAATAATGTGATAGCGTGTGTTGTACGCAACATCGAGTTCTAACACACCACAACCAATCAAACTAACCGTTATGAATCTTAATACCTACTTTTTAAAATTTTATAAATTTTATCTCTCAAAACGGACTTCATTTTTGGATTCGGAGTATCGAATTTAGCCTAAGGTGAAATTTTGGTACTTTTCGGATAACTTTAATATTTTGATGAATAGTGAAAATTACTAAATTTTTAATTAAAAACAACTTTTTTTAATAAAAATAATTAATAGTGATAAATTATGAATTTGAGTGGTTTTAAAGTATATTTAAAATATATTTTTACCATTTAATACAATTTTGGTCATTGGACATAATTTCACAATTAAACCGAACATAAACAAGTATCAATATTTTGATAGTTATTATATCGTAAAAACACGCTTTTTATTTTGACAGTGGGAATTAATTTTAAATTAATTTCTGCCACTTCTGTTTTTGGAATTTAGAAAAATTGATTCCATATTTTTAATCAAGATGTTAAAATTGTGTAAATAGTTAACTTTTATTTTTATACATTTCGAATAATTACTTCGGTAAATATTTTATTTACCATGGTTAGAGGGTAAATCGGGTAAATGAGGGTTAAAAGATATTATTATAATAATAACAAATTACCCTAAAACGTGTCCTAAAATTATTGATTGATACATGTCTGACCATGGGAATCTTTGGGTCTATTTGTGGACCCCATGGAGTCACCTGTAAGTGATAATGACACTTTATATTAATTAAGTTAAAATAAATACAAAAATGACTTAAGCAAATATCTTTTAGAAAAAAAAATTTTACACAGGGTTATATATGTTGTATTTTCGACTATAAATATTAATAAGAAAGCTAAAAAGAATTCCTACATAATTATAGTTTATTTATAATTATTAGACAATAAATAGGTTAATTTATTTAATACACAAAGATGATGCAGTAATTACTATAATAGTGGAAAATTAAAATAAATGATATTATAAATACCCAAATAAATAAAATTTTATACTTTTTATGAATTAAAATAATTTTATAGGACAATATGACATGTTAGGAATTATTTAATTACCTTTTTTCTATGTAATAATTCTGTTATGATTTTTACAAAAAATCTACTATTAAATAGTGACAAAATTGACATAAAAGAGTTTTTAAAACAAATATTATATTATTAATTGATATTAAATTCTTAAGAATATAAGGTTTTTCCAAGAGACTTATATCATGATATGTGTATCACTAATGTACCACTTTGGGGTCTCCTGGATTTATATAGTAAGATTATTAACCATATAATATAAAAATATAAAGAGACATTGTAAAAGTGAAACTAATTAACTAAGAATTAATACTTGAAGATAAGGTTAATATAGTGACCCAAACCTATCTAAATCCAATTGGTTGAGTTGTTTTCGACCCATCCCCACCTAAAATTTTTAATAATCCACTTTTGAGACATTAGAAACCTAATATGAATTTATTATAAAATAATATTTCTATCTTTTCCAAAGGGGCCCCTCACCCCTCTTATAAAAGGGCACTCTCCCTTATCATTAATTTACACCTTCAAAGCCTTTTGGTTCGACCAAACCCTACCCAAATACTCTCTAAAATTCCCTTAATTCATTCTAGAGGCCTTACTTTAGTCATAAAGCCAACCTATTGATCCCTTTTGATCAAATCAAAAGGAATAACCCGAAGAAGTGGTAATGTTTTCACCACCCCTTTTCAAGTTCCTTTCTTCTTCCACTTATTCTTTCTTTGTTATTACCATTCTAAAATAATAACTCCAGTATCTTATATATACTGTGATGTTATTATAAATATGTTACAACCATATTCAGTATTTTATCCATCCTTTGAATGACATGTCACCATACGTGCGTGCGTACGGCTTACCTTCTCCATGTCGTGGTGTAATTGTTATTCAATATATTATTATTTGGATGGGTATAATAATGATTTTTAATTCATGTAAATAATAAATATAAAATAAGATTGTTTCTTTATATATGATATAACATCCAATTATATTTTATTTTAATATCAAAAGAATGATATTGTCGCTCGTGCATACGTACGGACTACCGTCTCCACGGACGCGATGAGATTCATTCTCCATCGTATCCATTAAAGTCTAATTCTCATTTTATTATTAATAATAACATCTGAGGACATTATATCATTCTGGATATGATTAAGATACAACCTATCCATGACAAACACGGCTTACATAACAAAACATATAAAATAAAATGAGTTAGTTAACACCTGAAACAACGATAATACTAAGATATTATTAACAAATCAATGTTAAAAGATCATATATGATATCATATTAATGTATTTGATTCTTTTATAATTTAATAACAATTATTTAAACACTATATAGGAGGTTAACCTACCCCAACCAAGGAAAAGTACACGGTAAGGGTTTATTTCGCAATCTCTTCATTATCTGAGGTTGTTTATACGTAATAATCTAATGGGATCTCTTTATCATCCACATCTATGTTTCTTAAAAATGTATTTCAAAACATTTTTACTATTTACAAGAATATGGTTTAAAGTCATTTATACCATTGTTTGAATTTTTATAAGTGGTTTATAAAGGAATCTTTCCGTCATTTTCCAAACAAGGTTCTTGTTAACCTTTTCGATAGAATTAAGTTAAGAATGTTTTTTTTAAAACTTATACGGCGGGTGAGGCTATTTTCTTCTATTATAAAATCGTTGAAGCTTCCCTTACAAGATTATAAGAATACTTTCAAAGAAAATGTTTTATTTTATAGATATATGACTTATAAATGATTTCAAAAAAGAAAGAGATATTTCTCTAAAAAGAGTTTTGATTTCATCTATGTCAACATCCTTTGATGGATTTTACGCTTATTTGAAGTTGATTTATTATGATACAAAACTTCTATATTGTGTTGAAGATTTTGTGATATGTTTGACTGTGGATGTGTTATTTTTATACCATTCATGGTTTATGGATGAAGTATTTACATTTCGTATGCTAGTTTTAATACGAATGTTTATGTTATGTTTAAACCTATTCATATGAGGAATGCATTGGACTTAATATGTGATGGGTGGAGCCCGCTATAGCTCCTTGATGCATCGGTAGGTCTCATGAGACAAACTAGTGTCTTGGAACAGGGCCTTGGAAAAATCTTATTTGTAGTCTTGGCACGAGGCCTTGGCTATGTGGTTATGATAGTCTGGCATTATGCATTCCATCATTATGAAAGGGGTTACTGATATTTCATGTGATTATTTGATTAGTATAATATCCATGTGAATAAGTAAATGGAATTATTTTATTTTATTTTTTCCATACTATTTTCATGTTCAAGTTTAAAGTAGCATTCATGAGTACGTACGGATTACCGTCTCCATGAATGGTGCATTTCATTTATTATCTCCAAATGTTGTGTACAATTATAAGTACATATATGTAATGGATATATATGATATATATTACATATAAATGATGAATATCATTATGGATTTAATGAACATTGGACCACATAAACATCATGTCATTATAAGAAGTCCATTTTTTGACTCAAGTTCTGAACATCGACAAAATGTCCATTATGAACTCAAACAATTAAATATTTTTTATATAAAGGTAATGAGTGATATTAAAGGAATAACAAACTTGAAAAATATTCTTAATAAAGTAGAAATTAATTTAATTTTATCATTCAGGAAGAACAAGGAACATACAAGCAAGTCAAGTCGGACACGAGGTAAGGGATTTCTTATCTCACTTTTAATTCTGTGATATTTCCATTATTTGCCACTTATTTATTTCATGTGGTGTATTATGTACTTCCATTTGATATATATTATCTTGATTATATTTATATTCATGGTATTATATGATTCATTTGGTGTTTATTATCTTTTGGTCATACGACTCGATTTATTACAACGAGGTAAGGGGTTTTTATCTCACTTTTTATTCCCGTGAGATTCAGGCTATATTTGTCACTATCTCCTTTGAGTGATGTACATACTGCCAATTATTATACTCTTTGTGTAATATAATTTCATTAATGGGTATTTACATCAACATTGTATGGTCTTTCTTTGAAGTGATGTATGTTTCATAAGTTACCAAATTTGTAAGATAACCTTCTACCCTTCTCTTTTTAAAAGACTCCTTTTTGTTATGTCTTTTAATTTACATGTCATTATGTTGGGATATGTTATTCTATATCCTTATTGATGTAAATGTTATATCCAAGTGATGATATGCCCTTTTCTTTCTCATCAAATCTTTTTCTGAAATTTTATGTGATGTCGTTAGGCCGTCGAATTTCGGCAAGATAACTTATTAAGCCAATTTCAATTCTTTGGGATAAACATATAATTCTTTATTTTGTCATGCTATGAATATATGTAAATAAACTCTGATTGTTCAATGCTTACTATCCAATTATATTGGGTGTAATATTATTTTTCACACATAATTATGTAATTTATTTATCCGTAATCTAAGGATACTGTCTTTATAAGGTATTTATTCTCAAATTACATTCCATTGAGACTTCATTGTTGATATGCGCCAATTCACTTTGATATGGTGTATATACTGTACTTTGGAACATTATATCATGAATACCTTTATTCTCTTGATATTATAATGTTTTGATTAAATTCTATCCCTCAATTATTTGTATTAAAGCATCTCTTATATGGTTAAGAAATCCTTAACTAAAATATCATCTTAATGATTTAATCTTAAAAATATTTCTTATTAATGTCCATGTTTCAAAATTAATGTAAGGATTTATTTATATGTACATTTCTATTTTAAAATATTAATTCATTTAAAAGCTTCAAAGTGGTATGGGACACTTTGATTCAAAAATATATTTTTAAAATGGTTTTGAAATTTGTTTTGATAAATCATTAATTACGTCAATATATTGAACTGATATTTTTTGATTGCAAAGTGGAAATGTTATATTTAACTTATGATTATGTTATGTGTTATGATTCTGTTATGGTTCTTGGGAATTTTTTACGTATATGGGTGGTTCTGTGATAAACCTAGGGAGGGTGACCCTGAGATAGATCTCCAATTCATTAGGTTACGTGACAGAGGTAAACATTAATATTTCTTCTAGGAGATTTATGGAATATACTGTGATAGGTATTTTAAATGTGACTCCCTGTGTACCTGTGATAGCTACAATGTAAGTATGTTATGTACGTCTTAAGATACCTTTATGATTTGTGATTACTATGTTTCATTCATAAATATTATGATTTCAGAAGGTATATTATGATTGAAATTTTGGTTTTCATTGATTTTTATTTATTAATGGGTTAATGTTTCCTTTGATTATTTTATAACCCTTACTGAGCTTTTTATTCTTATCCCAAGTTTTTGAAATTTTTTTCATAGGTTATAAGGAAGGGTAAGAGAAAGGAATTATTCATGAAGATTTATATCAAGAAAATAATTCTTATTTTATTTAAGGATTTTTTTAATTGTTGTGAAAAATCTGTTATAGTATATGTGTCTACTTTGTAATATCCATGTTGATATGTAATAGTTATGGCATAATTATCTAAAAATCTAAACCTGAAAAGATCCTCAATGTTAATTATTCATTTAATTCAATATTATGTAATGTTTTAAGGCTGGCAGCTTATAGTTTGTAGCAAAGGTCAGTTTAGATAACTTTAGAGGTTTGGGTATTCTTTAAGCTTAAGTGACATTACCGTAATGGTTAGGATTTCAGAAAGAGTCATAGTTTTTTAGATAAAGTTAATGCGTTTAAGATAACATGAATAGTTATATCTTAGTATTATATGATAATTTTAATAATATACTCACACTGGCCTTTTTGGTCTTGGTAAATGGATGGATCTAGTAGGCACCAAAGTAACATTAGATGTGAAGAAAACTGTGACAGTTTTCTGAACGAGAAACTGAATGATATGGGAGCTGTAATGAGAACTCCTGTAGTTATTCTCAACCAACTATCTGGAGTCATGATTGACCACCTGATTCTTAGTGATTTTTATAAGCCATCATATATGAGAGAAACAAATCGCTACGGATGTTCAGGTAATAATCATAAAGGTAAGTATGTTAAAAACCTATCTGACAAAGATGTTGAACGAAACACATTGGAAATTTTTTCAAAGGGACAGAAAGATGCTATAGATGTGGAAATTAAGGTCATAAAGTAAGAACCTACCATGGAAAAAACAAAGCATCTAGTTGACTCTAGGATAGGTAAAGAAGTTCTTTCTAAAGGATCAATTGAATGTTTTAAATGTGGTGTGCATGGTCATTATGAAAACACATGTCCTATGAAGAAGTTTCAAGAATGGGATCCCCAAGATCGTACAAATATTCGTTTACCAATACCTAATGCCATTCCGATTGAGGATGAAGAAACTGACAATGACCAATGAAAGGTATGGATTATTTCTTAACATATGTTTTCCTATTATTGAAATCTTAGGATATTATTAATGATTTTGTTTGTAGGAAATATGTATTTCAGAATAAGTTGGAAAGGAATTGTTAATGGATCAAGAAGAAAGTTTAATGAGTAAGAAGTCAACATATAAGGGATTCAAGAGTTATGGTATATTTTAGGATTGTGAAATTCTTAAAATTATTAAGGCTCTTTTAATTATGGGATTATATTAGAATACTTTTTATAGTTTGTATAACCCTGATGTTTGATATATGAAAATTTTATTCAAGGAATAATTATCTTTTCTTTTGCGGATATAGTTTTAAAAAAACCATTTGGGTTTATATATTCCTTGAATTTGAGGCAATTACAGGTTAATACATTTTGGGATGAAAAATGAATGTTATTAGATAAACTTTGTGGTTAAATTATGTTATGGTTATTTTTGATGAATTTAACTATTTTTGGTAATGTTATTAAATTATATAGTTTTTGGAAAATGACAACACGCGGATCATGTGAAAATCCGTCGCGTCGGAAAAAGCTGTGGGAATCAAACCCACAACCAAAGTGCGATAGGTATTTATCACCTACCACTGGACTACGTGATGTCCCTGGTTAGTATGATTAATTATTTTTAGTTAGATGATCTTATGAATCAGGAATAAATTTATTTTGGGTTATCTATGGAAATGATTAACCTATCATGGATGATATGTGATTAGGTTAATTAATTTTCAATATGAGACTTTAAGAGTAACTGATGTTATTTGGAGATAAATGTTAAGATTTACCTTGGAAGACTATTTGATTAAATCCATCATTGATTTGGGTTTCAATCTTAGTTTGGATTACTTTGAAGAATTTTATGGATAACTATTTATTGAATGATCTTTGATGAACTTTGGGTTTTGTTGGACACATTTTGGAGGTTAAGAGTAGTTTTTATTTTTGTATAAGATTATACTTTTTTGGGATTATCTAATGTTGTACTAACAATTATGTTTTTGGTTATGGTCTACAAGACATGGGAAACATATAGTTCATCTTGTGTAGATTATGTGATTCTCTCGAAGTTGATTTTAGCACTCTTAATGCGAACAAGTAATCCTGAATACTCATTGTTTGGAGGAAATATGAGTTTGTGTTAGAAATCTAGTAAAAGTTGAAATTATACCTGACAAGTAAGTATGGTTCATTATGTTTTAGTTAAGCTCATAAAAAAATTCCTCAATGAATTGTAGCTTAAAACAAAAGCATTGTTTGTTATCCTTTCCTACTAGGGAATCAAATACTGTTTAACCCATCACAAGTTTGTCATTTTCTGGTGGTTAACTTTCCCCTAATCATGTTTTCTATCACTCTCCATCAGACCTTGATGGTTTTTTTCTCATAAATATCCATGTTTACATGGAATCCTAGTATCTATTATCTCGGGTGACCTTTTTACTTTTCTTTTTTTCTTTCTAAGTGACAGTTTAATTGACTCCTTTTCTGATGTGGGGATTTCAATAAAGTTTCTGAGCCCAATTTTAAAATTGAGAGGACGCAATTCCCAAATTGGGGGAAGGATGTAACATCCCAGGTAAATAAAGAATATGAAATTTTCATATTTATTAATATTCATGAATTAGATATTAATATTACTTTAAATAATATTCTATGTTCGATGGCCTACCCAATTCGCCACAACGGGTTTCTTTAAAATCTTACGTTGCACACTAATAATATAATAATATTATTTTAAATGGTAGTTAACGCCTAGCCATTGTAATGGAGGGAATGAATAAAACTAACTACAAAATTATTATATATGTTTTTTTAAGTATTTTTACATTTATCCAATAAATTTTAGAGGCTTAAAATGCCAATGAATTCAATTTTAAGCATAAATATTCTAATATACTTTAAAAGGTCGATTAACCACATTTTTATGGAGAACCATTTTTAATTTGTTAAAATGGACATAATTTTTGAATTTGAAATATCAAATTTACTTTGGATAAATTTTTGGTATTTTTCTAACAAATGTTCATTTTTAATGAATAGTGAAAAATACTTTATTTTACTTCAAAATTTCTTTTTCATCTAATTTAATTATATAGTTATATTGCCCTTTTAATTGGTTTTAAAGTGTAATTTAATTATGTTTTTATCACTTAATTCTATGTTTTTCATTTTAAGTAATTTCACATTTCAATTGGATGTAAAAACAAGTCAATATTTTGATAAATTTTACTTATTAAAAAACCCGTCTTTGGTTTTGAAATGTGAATTATTTTTAAATTAATTAATAATTTTTTTTGGTCGGAATTTGGTAAAATTGATTACATATTTGGGATTATTATGTCCAAATTATGTAATTAATACTCTTTTGTTTTTGTACATTATAAATATTAATGACGACAATTATCATTAATTATCATGATTAATTAGTAATCGGGTAGTTAAGGGTAATAAAATAATATCATAATAATATTAAATGACCCCAACATGTGTTAAAATCCTCTTTGTTGTGTCATGTTCTACCATGGTATGCCTTGTACAAACATAGGGACACCATGGAATTACTTTTGTGTGACAGTGATCTTTTATCATATTATTTATTTAAGAAAGGAAAATATAACCAAACTATGTAACACCTGAGTAAAAAAAATTAATTTGGTTTAAATAAATGATATCTTAGACTATAAATATTACTTATAAAGATAAAAATATTAAATACATCATGGTATTTTTTATATAATTTTTAGACATTAAATAAATAAATTTATTTATGACACCATGATGATGCAGAGATTACCTCATTAATAAGTGATTTAAGTAAAATGAAAAGATAAGGTAAAATATAATACTTAAACTTGTATAAAACCTATTTTATTAGTGTATTTCGAACCCTTATCACCGTATCCTCAAAATATACCATTGTGTGACCCTTAAAATCCGAAAATAATTTTATAATAAAGTAACATTTCAAGACTTCCAAAAGTGACACTCCACCCTCTTATAAAAGCCCCCACCTATTCCCCTTTACCCACACCTCTCAAGCCCTTGTATCATTAAAAATATTCTCATATTATCTCTCAAAATCCCTCTATCACTCCTATAAGCCTCACTTTGGGCATAAGTCTTTCCAAGGAATCCTTCGGCACAAATCAAAAAGAGTTACCCGATTTAGAGGTAATGTCTTCTCTCGAGTTTCTTTCTTTTATTTTCCTTCTTCACTCACCACTATCTTCTTATTATTTGATCCCATAATAAAAAAAGTATCATAAATATACTAAGATATTGTTATGATAATTATTATACCTACACATACACACACCTCTGTCTAATGGTTAAAGAATATACTGTTTCCGTGGATGGCGGATTATTGCCTCACAAAACGATGATTGTTCAATCTTCTCCTAACACCTATCATGGTGGAAATTATGATAGAACTATATTTATATATTATATATATTATATTTATTTCCTCTATATTCTTCTTTATTTCATATTTAAAACATACCTTTATGCTTTTCAAGTTGTGCAGATTCGGTAATTTCATATGAGGAAGTGTGGACAACCGCCGCCTCAAGTGATGTGACTCATTCATGCCAAACATGGAATTTATAAAGAATGTAATTTATGAAATTATGTAACATATATAACATATATATTATACTTTAATTATAATATACCTATGAATGATTATGTTTTAATTCCATTACAGTATGAAATAGAAATGAATGTAGCGTTCATGCGTATGTACGGCTTACCGTCTCCATGAACGGTGTATTTCATTTCTTCTCTCCAAATTTTATGTACTATTTTAAGAAAATATATTTAATGGATATATATGATATATATTACATATAAATGATTAATATCATTCTTTATTTAATGAACTTTGGAAGACATGAACAACATGTAATTACAAGAAGTCCATTTTTTGACTCAAGTTCTGAACATCGACAAAATGTCCATTATGAACACAAACAATTAAATAATTTTTATAAAAAGGTAATAAGTAATTTAAAAGGAATAATAAACTAAGAAAATATTCTTAATAAAGTAGAAATTAATTTATGTTATCATTCAGGAAGAACAAGGAACATACAAGCAAGTCAAGTCGGACACGAGGTAAGGGGTTTCTTATCTCACTTTTAATTCCGTGAGATTTCCATTGTTCGCCACTTATTTATTTCATGTGGTGTATTTTGTACTTCCATTTGATATATATTATAATTATTACATTTATATTCATGGTATTATGTGATTCATGTGGTGCTTATTATCTTTTGGTCATACGACTTGATTTATTACAACGAGGTAAGGGGTTTTTATCTCACTTTTTATTCCCGTGAGATTCAAGACTTATTTTTCACTATCTCCTTTGTGTGATTTATGTACTGAAAATTATTTTAATATTTGTGTAATATAATTTCATTTATGGTTATTTACATCAACATTGTATGGTCCTTCTTTTAAGTGATGTATGTTTCGTAAGTTACCAAATCGGTAAGGGAACCTTTCACCCTTCTCTTTTTAAAAGACTCCTTATTATGTCTTTTAATTTACATATCATTATGTTGGGATATGTTCTTCTATATCCTTATTGATGTAAATTTTATATCCAATTGATGAGATTCCCTTTTTTCTCTCATCAAATCTTTTTATAAAATTTTAAGTGACGTTGTTAGGCTGTCGAATTTCTACAAGAGAACCTCTTAACCCAATTTAAATTCTTTGGGTTAAACATATACTTCTTGATTATGTCACACTATGAATATGTGTGAATAAAATATGATTGTTATATGATACTATCCAATTATATTGGGTGTATTACTATTTTTCACACATAATTATGTAATTGATTTATCCTTAATCTAAGGATACTGTCTTTATAAGGGATTTTGTCTCAATTTACATTCCATTGAGAATTCATTGTTGATATGCCCCAATTCACGTTGATATGGTGTATATACTGTACTTTGACATATTATATCATGAATACCTTTATTCTCATGATATTATAATGTTTTTATTAAATTCTATCCCTTAATTATTTATATTGAAGCTTATCCTATTTGGTTAAGAACTCCTTAACTAAAATATCGTCTTAATGATTTAATCTTCAAGATACATCTTATTAATGTCTATGTTTCAAAATGATTTTATGGATTTATTTATATGGACATTAATGTTTTAAAATATTAATTCATTAAAAAGATTCAATGTGGTATGGGACACTTTGATTCCAAAATATATTTTTTAAATGGTTTTAAAAATGGTTTTGATAAAGCATTGATTACGTCAATATATTGAACTGATATATTGTGATTGCAGTGTAGAAATGTTATCTTTACCAGATGATTATATTATGTGTTATGATTATGTTATGGTTCTTTGGAATTGTTTACGTATGTGGGTGGTTCTGTGATAATCCTAGGGCAGGTGAGCCCGAGATAGCTCTCCAATGCATTGGTTAATGTGACGGAGGAAAACATTAATGTTTCTCGTAAGAGATTTAGGTAATATAATATGATGTGTATTCTAAATTTGACTCCCTATGTATCTATAATAGACACAATGTAATCATGTTATGTACGTCTTAAGTTACCTTTATGATTTTTGATTACTATGTGTCATTCATAAATATTATGATTTCAGAAGGTATGTTATGATTGAAAATTTTGGTTTCATTAATTTGTATTTATTGATGGGTTAAGGTTTCATTTCATTATTTTATAACCCTTACTATTCTTTTTATTCTCATCCAAAGTTTTGAAATGTTTTTCACAGGATATAAGTAAGGGTAAGATAAATGAAGTATTCAAGAAAATTTATATCAAGAAAAGAACTCTTATTTTATTTAAGGATTTTTTTTAATGTTGTGAAAAATCGGTTATAGTATAAGTGTATACTTTGTAATATCCAAGTTTAAATGTAAATTTATGGCCTAATTCTCTAAAACAGTAAACCTAAAAATATCCTCAATGTGAATTTTTCATTTAATTCAAGATTTTGTAATGTTTTAAGGTTGGGGACTTATAGATAAACTTCCATGAAAACTTTTTCCCTTTCACTAATCTCAAAAGCAGTACATATTTTCTATAAGGAACTTACCAATTTATCAGCTAAAAATGTACTTTTAGTCAGATTGAATGTTGGTGGTTGTTGCCTCAGGAAGCAGTCTAACATTGATCCTCCGCATTCTAGATCAGGGTGCTCCAAACTGGTAAGGTTATCATTCATAACTTGGGTGAGTTGTCCAATTATGGTAATAAGTTTTTCAACACTTGTTCTATTACCAGATCCAAAATAATTATCTTGGGTAGGAGGGAAATACCAACATGGATTACGTGTGTTGATACGGTTTCCATCCATCCACTAGGCACGATTTATAAACGCTGGCATACACTATATTAGATTAAGAATAGAAATACACAATTCCCAACATTTAAAACACTGAACATAAATTGAATAATTTATGGATATAGTTCATAATCATTAAAATGTTTTCTTTCAGGAGGTATATACTCATAAATCCTTCATAATGGATTGTAAACAAAATGTGAATTATCCTAAGAATATCCCTGGGGTGTGTCATAAACAGGAGTGTGGAAAGGCCCGTTGTCGTGTACCAGGATACCTCGGGTCAATCCTGAAACTCTTTGTCAGAGTTTTCACTCCTAGATTCATCTATGCTAATGTCACCTCTACTGCTCATATCCAGCCAGGAATGTATTGTTTGGAAAATACACAAAATTTCTACATTTCCAAAATTATAGGAAGTTCTTCTATAATAATCCTCATAATCTATCTTAGGGTAATGTTCTCTAATCATAGTTATTCTAAATCAAGTTTCCAAGATTTGTACTAAAAATCCTATGATTCCAACTATAACAACCCGACCCTAATTACCCATTGTTGGGGCATTATTTCATAACATTGGCATGATCACATGGGATCAAATCCCGATAGACCGATCAATTTTAGTAGCCTTGTAAGTACAAGATAAAAACATATGTTTTACAATACATTATGAAATGAAAAACAACAACATTGTGTCACCTTTGAACACATTCATCTCCACCAGACTATCCCTGTAGGTCATTCATAATATACTTCTTCACATCTTTGGAAAAATAAAACATTTAAAGGGGTGAGCTCAGGTGCTCAGTAAGGATAACAATATAGCGGAAACTTTCATAAATAAGCATATACCTTTAAGGAAATGTATAAGACTAAAACATAAGCCTTTTAAACATAAAATTTAGTATAATATGGAAAATATAAATAAAATAATTTCATTTAAGTATTCACATAGATATTATACTAGTCAAATAATCACATGTAATATCAATAGCCAATTTCATAATGATGGAATGCATAATGCCAGACATCATATCAACATAATGAAGGCCTCATGCCAAGACTACAAATAATATAATTCAAGGACTTGTGCTAAGACACTATTTTGTCTCATGAGACCTACAGATGCATCGAGGAGCTATAGCATGCTCCACCCGTCACATACTAAGTCCAATACATTCTTCAAATGAAAAGGTTGAAAGATAACATCAATATTCATATTAAAACTATCATACGAAATGTTAATACCTTAACCATAAATCATCAATGGTATAAAAATAACACGTCCATAGTTAAACATTTCACAAAACCATCAATAAAATATGGAAGATTGTATCATAATAAATCAATTTAAAATAAGTGTAAAATCCATCAAAGTATGCTGACATTGATGAAATCAAAACCATTTAAGACAATATATTTTTCTATTAGAAATCAATTAAAAGTCACATAATTAAAAAATAAAACATTTATTTTTAAAATATTTTTATAATCTTGTAAGGGAATCTTAGAAGGTGTTATAACGGCGGAAAATAGATGTAATCGTCGTATAAGTTAAAAAACTTTCTTTCCTTAATTTTGTCAAAATGGTCGTAAAGGACATTGTTTGAAAAATGATGGAAATATTCCTTTATAATCATCTTATAAAATTTAAAACAAGGTTATAAATGACTTTAAACCACAGTCTAGGAAAAAGTAATTTTTTTTGAAATACATTTTTATGAAACACAGATGTGGATGATAAAGAGGTCCCAATAGATACTAACTTATAAACAACCTCAGATAATAAAGAGATTGTACAATTAACTCTTACCTTGTACTTTTAATTAGTAGAGGGAAAGTTAACCTAAAGTATAACAGTGAAATAATTGTTATTAAATTATACCATAACCACATATATAAATATGAAATCATATACGATCTTCTAATATTTATTAGTTAATAATATTTTAGTAGTATCATTGTTCCAGGTGTTAACTAATTCATTTTACTTTATATGATTGGTAATGTAAGACATGTTTGTTATGTATAGGATGTATTTGATTAATATTCATAATAATATTAAGTTATTAAACATTATATTTAATCATAAAATGAAAATTATTCTTGAATGGTTATGATGGAGAATGAATTTCATCAATTTCATGGGGACGGTAATCCGTACGTACGCACGAGTGACAATATCGTTCTATTGGTTGTGAAATTGTATGTAATTGGATGGTATATAATATATACCGAATCCCTGCCATGTTTTAAATTTTATTTTATATCAGTTTTACTCATTATTATACTCATCCAAATAATGAAGTGTTTGAATAACAAACTACACCACAGCGTGGAGACGGTAAGTCGTACATACGCATGTATGGAGACTTGTCATTCATAGGATGGATAGAATAATGAATATGGTTGTACTATATTTATAATAACATCACAATATGTTTAAGTTACATGAGTTATTATTTTGTTATGGAGAAAATAAATATATAGGAATTGGAAGAAGAAACTAACATTTAAAGAGATGGGGACATTATTACCTCTTCTTCAGGTGTTTCTTTTTGAGTGGATCAAAAGGGCTCCTTAGGTTGGATTTATGATCAAAGTAAGGCCTCTAGGTAGAAGTGAAGGTAGTTTGTAGGATATTTGAGAAGGTTTTGGCCGAGCCAAATGGATTTTTAGGTGTGATTTTGAGTGAAGGGGAATTACCCTTTTATAAGAGAGGTGACATTCACTTTAGGAAAAGATTTAAATATTATTTTATCATACAATCATATTCTGTTTATAATGTTTCAAAAATAATTTATTTCAATGATAAGGTAGGTATGTATCAAAAACCACTCAACCAATATGTTTTATACAGGTTTAGGTCACCATATTAACCTTATCTTTTAGATTTAACTTTTAGTTAAATAGTTAAACTTTTACCATGTATTTTTGTCTTATTACAATAAATGGTTAATAAAATTACTATAAAAAGACAAAAGAACCCAAAGTGGTTAATTATTAATATATCAAAACTTATATAAGTACTTTGGAAGAACCTTATTTTTTAAAAAATATAGTATATCAATTAATAATATAGTATTTGTTTTAAAAACACATTTATGTCAATTTTGACACCATTTGGAATTTCATTTTTGTGAAAGTCATAACACCTTTATAAATTTGAAAAATGTATATTTAATCAAATTTAACATGTCATATTAACCTATAAAATTAGTGTAATTAATTAGAAGACTCAATTTACATATATTTGGATATTTAAAATATCATTTATTTTAATCATTCATTAATAAGGTAATTACTACATCATCGTTGTTTCATACATAAATTTAATTATTTAATGTCTAAAATTTATAAATAAAATACCATTTTGTAGGAAATCTCAACATATTTATAATGAATATTATAGTCTAATTTATCTTATGTATATCCTTATATTAAAAATGATTTAGTTATTAAACATTGATTTTAACACTTTTAACTCTTCTTTAAATAAAATAATAATAAATATCATAATCTAATCCAAGTGGACCAAAAGGATAATATTTTATTCCCAATGTTCATTTTTGTCGAAATAAACTTCTCCATCTGAATTAGGATATTTTTTAGGGTAATTATAATATCATTTTTACCATTAATTACCCTATTTACATTTAACCGTGGTAAATAAATGTCAAAAGTTACTATTCAACAAAAATTATTTTCATCATATTGAACAAAATTTTACATTATGATGTCAACTGTGCCTCTCGAATTTCTGAAATTTAATTCACATAAGTAGTAAAATTATTTTTTATGGAAATTTGCAAATGTGTCTAGAAGGTGGGTAAAATACGGTAAAAAGTTCAATAAAATTTTATACATCTAATATTATTATAAAATGAATCCAATAAATTATATTGAAATTATATTGTTATTATGTATCTTTTTTGACTTAAAATAAATTTATATAAAATAAATAATTACTTAAATAAAAATTCAGTTTTAAACAATAACGTAGAGTTTTTCACTATTCATGAAATATTGAATTTTTTTAGAAAAATACCCAAAAATCACCATAAGAACATTTTGATATTCAGAACACAAAAATGAAGACCATTTTTGAAAAATATATTTTATAAAATTTCAAAATTTTGGTATTACTATTCATAACGACAAGGTTTATTTATCGTGGTGTGCTAAAACTCCAAGTTGCGTATAGCGTAAGCTATTACATTATTTAAAGGTAAACATATCATGGAAGATTGGGGTGTTACAATATATGTAACATATAGAAGAATAATCGATTTACTATATTGAAACTAATCCTACAAATGGAGGAATCATGTATAATAACGAATAACAAGTGAAGAAATAAAATTCAGTATGGGAATAAAACAAATAATAAAAACCCATTTATAGCTAATAGTTCATCCATAACATGTCATATAATAAAATAATTAATAAAGGGTTTCATATGGCCAACCATCATTATATACATATATCTAAGCATGATGATACAAGAGAAACAAAATATAAAAATTAAACTTAAGAAAGAACCTCATGATCAGATATGATCTATCAATGGAATCATAATAACTTGGATAGATCTCAAGTACCTAAACCCATAACTGAACCTAAAACCAGAAATTCTACATTCTTCCCAAACGGCCCATGAAGGGTGTGAGAATGGGTTTCAGTAGGGTACCCCACATATATACATAACATAAATTGATGAATATATAGTTCTGAACTATAAATATGTAAAAAAGGGAGTGTATGATATTTCAATAAACATAAGCTTCTCTGGTGCTCAACACCAACAAAGAAGTTATCACCTACGTTGACCGTTGACAAAATAATTGAATAGTATTTTATCCTTATCCCATTGTAAAGGAATCACCTAATGTAAAAATTTCTAGGTGATCCCTCGGGTTTTATCTGTAAACATCACAGAGAACTAGGTTCTCCTTGACACCTCCTGTCTATGTTATGTCATCGATGTCCCAATGGAATACATAAGAAAATAGAGACCTGGTCCCTCGGAACACTGATATAAAGTACATGTCTAATCAAAGCCCGATATCTAGAGGTACAATGATATTTATCCTCAAAATAAACTCACAATATGATCAAATCTAAACATCTCAAGGAACAAAAATTCCCATATTCCAAATTAAGTATCATCATAATGGCCACACATATTGAAAGCCTCACCCCCAAATAATTGGATCAATGCTATCATCCAAAATTTTCTAACTTTCCTCATGTCTTTCTATGGAAATCACCTTCAAGAAAACTACCTGAGCCACACTACTGGGGGCTTCTACCCACATAAGTGGTCGAAACCAACCCATCACACTACTGGAATTTAGAGTTTTTCCAATGGCATTATACCAACGGTTTAATGAAACCATTGGTATAGTGTATATAAGTTAACCATTGCCAACGGTTTGTTCAAACCGTTGGCAATGTGTAAACTAATTTCATATTTACCAACAGTTTTCCAAAACCATTGGGAGATCATGATTTTATTTAACATATACCAAGGTTTTAACAAAACCATTGGTAAAAATAGTCTTTCCCAATAGTTTTTAATAACTATTGGGAAAGATTTCCCCCAAATACAGAACACCTGATCCCCCACTCTGACCGATTCCAGACAAACCCTAATCGAGCTCCTCCTGAATTCTTCTCGGCCGCAAGACTCCTTACAGCCAAGATCCATCTTCCATCAAACAGAATTTTATTTCAGAATTTAAATTAGTAAGTGTTAGCTTAGTTTTATCATTATTCCTCTTTTTTTGTGTTTGATGTTTAGATTTAGGCTAAATTAGGGTTATTGTCTATGGAACCCTTGGATTTGTTTTCTGTTTTTTGTTCTACACTTCAAACATGGTAAAGTGTTTGTTTAGTGGGGTGATATGGTACTTTTGGTGGACTTTAGTCTAGTTA
This sequence comes from Viscum album, assembly GCA_963277665.1. Taxonomy (NCBI): domain Eukaryota; kingdom Viridiplantae; phylum Streptophyta; class Magnoliopsida; order Santalales; family Viscaceae; genus Viscum; species Viscum album. The sequence goes on along the minus strand of OY728164.1, from coordinate 1,659,462,261 downwards.
AAAATTGGATTTGGATTTTGACATAGGGGTGTCCATAGGGGTGGGGGTGTCCAGAGGGGTGGGGGTGTCCAGGGGGATAGGGGTGTCCAAGGGGGGTGTACAGGGGGTGGGCGTGGCTATCCAGGGTGGTGGGAGGGGCTGTCAAGGGGGGTACGGGGTGTCCAGTGGTATGGGGGTGGGTGGGTTGTCCACGACGGTGGACGGGCTATCCACGAGGGTGGTCTGGCTATCCAGGAGGGGTGGGCGGGCTGTCCAGGGGGGGGGGGGGGGTGGGCGGGCTGGCCTTGGGGGGTAGGGGTGTCCAGGGGGGTTGGCGGGCTATCCATGGGGGTGTGGGGCTGTCCACATGGGGAGGGGGTGTTGAGGGGGGGGGGGGTGGGCTGTCCATGGGGGTGGTCGAGATGTCCAGTGGTAGGGCGTGTCTATGGAGGGTGGCATGTTGTCCACAGGGGTGGGTAGGGCTGTCCATGGGGGTGGGTGGGGATGTCCAGGGGGTGGGTGGGGCTGTCTAGGGGGCGGACAAGCTATCCACGGGGGTGGTCGGGCTGTCCAAGGGGTGTGGGTTGTCCAAGGGGTTAGGGTGGGGTGTCCTGGTGGGGGAAGGGTGTGTGGGGTGTCCAAAGAGGGGGGGTGGTCTATCCAGGTGGGGGGGGGGGGGGGGCGCTGTCCAGGTGGTGGGTGGGGTGGGGGATGTCCAGGTGGGGGTGGCAGGGGGTGGGCTGTCCAGGTCGGGTGGGGGAGGATGTCGAGGTAGGGATATCTAAGTGGGGTGGGGGAGGGGCTGTCTAGGTAGGGTGGGGGAGGGGTTTGGGTTGTCCAAATGGGGTGGGGGTGGGGATGTTTGTATGTTTTATGTTTAAATTTTTAATTTGGGGTGGGGGAGGGTGTGCAGGTGGGGTCGGGGAGGGTGTCCAGACAGGTTTGTGCAAGTGGGGTGGGGAGGGTGTGCAGGTGGGGTGGGGGAGGGGCTATCTTGGTAGGGTGGGGGGATGGGTTTCCCAAGTGGGGTGACGGTAGGGCTGTCCAGGTGGGGTGGGGGGGGGGGGGGGGTGGGTTTTCCAAGTGGGGTGTGGGGGGTAAGGTTGTCCAAGTGGGGTGGGGGGATGGGGTTTCCAAGTGGGGTGGGAGTAGGGGTGTCTCGGAGGGGGGGGGGGAGATGGGTTGTCCAGGTGGGGTGGGGGTAGTGTTGTCCAAGTGGGGTGGGGAGGGTGTGTAGGTGGATGAAGCTCATAACTATAACCTATCTATAAATTCTGGATGTATGAAAATGTATAGGGACATTTGTGATCATTTTTTGGTGGGATAACATAAAAAGTTTTTGATGTTTTTATTCCTTTTTTATTTAGAGTTTCTTTTAATGCCTATGTTTATTATTGATACCTATGATGGGAATTTATTTTAGTTTCTAAATAGGCTGAGACTCCCCCACCATGCACAGTGTATGCAACATCTACCCTTATTTAATCATTCTATTTACACAGCCTATGCAACCTCTACCCTCATTTAATCAGTGAACTCAAGTCATTAATTCACTCCTTTATTCTCACTAGAATGTAAGAAATTGAATGATATAAACCCATCCTCACATGATTTATTACCTTAGATAGTGTCCAACGTATGGAATACGAGCTTTTGAATTCATCAGTCAACCAGGATCATATATTCCATTTTCCTCAAGATGACTATAAAAATATAACTTTAGGGTCAATTAAATAGGTTTCTCATTGTACGTTGTATATTATGTGTCTTTCTTGGCCAATACTCACTTTTATGATGGTGGCGTGCTTTTTAATAGCTGTGCTGGCATGTGTAGACATCCATAAAAATGTTAGATAAGTCACAAGTTTAATTCAGTAATGTTATTATCATTGACATACTTTATTATTAATCTTAAATTTAAAAATAAATGTATTTGTCTATACTTTATGAAATTAAATCTTTTTACCAGCCACGAACAACCTATTAGTGTAGAATCCTAAAATTTATTCACCCATGGGGTGTGCTTGACTTGGGGAAGTAATTGGGCAATGAAAGGTTTGGCCATATAGGTGCCAATAATGAGTTATTGAACATGAGTGAATTATTTTGGATTCCTATAACACATAATGGGACCTCAGGAATGTTACTCTTATAGACCTAATGAAAATGAATATAAATAATTTTTTATTTTATTTATGAGTACTTGTTATTTACATTATTTTAATAGTTCACTACATCGACTAGAAACTTCTACCTTTATCGTTTACTTAAATGTATTTTCTATTAAAGTTCAATCATATTGAATTGTTTATGACAAAATGACTTATATAAATTATTTTTACAGAATGGATAGAAGTTGGATGTATGAAACCAATCGGATCTAAAGTTATTTTCAAAACAATTTGGAGGGCTTCATAGATTTTTCATTTCACAATGCTTCAGATAGTGGTCACATACACTGAACATGTTCCAATTGTGTTGGTAAACCTTGGTTGAGCTGTGAAGAAGTCAGCTACCACATAACCAAATATTGTTTTCAAGAAAACTACTTTGTGTGGTATCACAATGGGGAGAAAATGAAATCTCAAATTGGTGATGATTGAAATGAAAGGACTGCAATGGAGAATTTGTTATATGATCGGTTTTCGTTTATTCGTCATCATGAAAAAGAAATTATTTTGACTCATGAAGACTTCGATATGAGGACAGATGATGCATCTAGTGAAATTGATGATATTGATAGTGTGAAAAAATTGAATGATGCTGCCACGACTCTAGTATATCAACAATGAGATAAAATGAAATAGCAGTAATTTTTAATGCGATTGTTTCATGGGAAAACTATGTATGGGATTTCTAGTATAGAAATCGATTACATTTTTACCCTCTTGAAGGATTTACTTCCAGATGATGCAGATATTACCTCAAACAATATATGGCATGGAAGTTAGTTGAGGAACTAGGATTTTCAAGAAACAAAATTCATTCTTGCCTGAAAGATTGCAGTTTATTCTAGGAGGAAACCGCTGAACGAAATGGTTGTATAAAATGTGTCACATCCCGCTCGAAGTCAAAATCTGATGGAACATCATCCAGCATTCCACAAAAAGTAATGTGGCACTTTCCATTGATCCCCAGACTCCAAAATCTTTTTTATGTCTGATGACATATCAATAAAAATGAGATGGAATGATACTCAGAGAAAGAAGACTAATGATGAGTTGGTTCATCTTGTAGATGGATTTTCATGGTAGAGATTTGATGCTCTACATCCTGATTTTACAGCTGACGTGCATAATGTGAGGCTGGGTCTTTGATGCGACATTTTTAATCCGTTTGGGAAGATTCTTACTTCGCACAACACATAGCCAGTTTTTATACACATTTATAATCTTCCCCTATGGTTGTGTATGAAAAAACATTTCACTTAAATGAATTTACTCATATCTGGTTCTTCTGATCCCAACATTGATATTGATGTATACATTCAAACTTTAATAAAAGAGTTGAAACTTCTTTGGGATGTGGGTGTGCACACATACAATTCATGTTTGAAAGATATATTTCAGATGCGTTCTTGCGCTTATGTGGACGATCAATGATTTTATGGCTTATGAAATGATGTCTGGATGGATCACGAAGGGAAAACTGTCATGTCTAGTTTGTATTAAGAATACACAATCCAGAAGACTGAAAAATAACTGTAGTTTCATTTTTATGGGACATCGATGATTCTTGCCAAAGGATCATCCATATAGAATGAATCATCAAAGATTTGATAATACCATAGAGACTGATGATCCACCTCAGCGTATGTCTGTAACTGAAGTTCTTAATGAATTGAAAGATTTCAGTTTTTCATTCAGGAAGGGTCGAATGAAATTTGGAAAGAGAAAGAATGTTTCCACTAAAACTTGTTACAATTGGATGAAGAGGAGTATCTTTTTTGATTTTCCTTATTGGTCAACCAATTTGTTATGTCATTTCTTAGACGTAATGCATATTGAAAAGAATATATGAGAAATGTTGCTTTCAGTTCTTCTAAATTTCATGGGGAAGACAAAAGATGATTTATGATCTTGGCGTGACATGGTGGATTGGGGCATCAGACTAGAATTGCATCCTGTTCATATTAGTGAAAATAAATGGCAAGTTCCATGTACTTATTATGTGATGACACCTACGAAAAAAACAATTTCACGAAGTATTAGAGACTATTAGAGTTCTTGGTGGCTATTCAAGAAACATATATAAACAGGTCAACAGAAGAGAGTTGAAGTTAAAATCTCTGAAGACTCATGATTATCAAGTTCTACTACATGAGTTGCTTCCAATAGCAATCCGTCATATTTTTTCAAATAATGAAAGGGTGAATGTTATTCGGTTGTGCCATTTTTTTAAAGAACTTGGTGCTAAGAAGTTTTCTAAGTATTTCTTGAAAAAAATGGTGATAGATATCCCATTAATTTTGTGTGAGTTGGAGAAAATATTTCCTTCATCATTTTTCACATGCATGTTGCATTTGACTATCCATATTCCCACTGAAATACTTCTCATAGGACCTGTTTCTTTTCGTTGGATGTATCCAACTGAAAGAAATATGTACACATTAAAGTCTTATGTCCGAAATAGGAATCATCCCAAAGGTTCTATCATGAACAGTTACTTGGCTCAAGAATGTATGAATTTATACTCAATGTATTTGTCTGATCTTACTACAAGAATGAACAGACCAATGATAAATGAAGAAGAACAGTATGAGAAAATTGAACCCAGTTTTCCATCACTTCCTCAAACAAGAGGAATTCCTGGATCATATACATTGAAGACATTCAGCCATGAAGAGCGGGAGATGGCACATCGCACAGTTTTGTTCAACTGTGGTTAGTTAGATTACTATATCAGGTAACTAAATTGAATATGTATATCTTACATATATATATCTGTTAAACTATTCATATTTTTTATCTACAGGGAACATAAAACAATGATAAATAGAAATCATCGTTCTTTATCTTTATGAAGGAGAGAGACTTTTCATAACAAAGTGTTTTCTGCTTGGTTAAAATTGAAGGTAAATATATTACTGTTTAAAATAATTATATCAATATTTAATTAAGTTTAATAGTCATTTATATTGCAGGTATTGAGTTTTTCTACTGACTCTGTCTCTAAGGAAATAAGATCTTTGACTTTTGGTCCGAATATCATGGTTCGTGACTGTAAATCAATTGTTATCAATGGGTACAAATTTATTATCACTGAACGAGAAAAGAACAAGAGAACGAAACATGATGGTGTTATGGTTACTACCACAAAAGATTATTATGCTAGTGCATCAGAAAGTAGACCGCGATTTGAAAATGTGGGTTATTATGGAGTCGTTGAGAAAATAATAATATTGGATTATTACTCTCATGGATGAGTCACAATGATGAAATGACATTGGATTGATTCGATGAAAAGACATGGCACATTTATTGATGATTGTGGATTTCGAGTAATTAATATGACTCACACTCTTGCTACCGAAGAACCATATGTGTTTCCATCAATGGCTAAACAAGCTTTTTATGTCAAAGACCAACTTTGACCAGAATTTTGTGTCATAGTTGAAGTAATTCCAATACATATTTTTGATGATGGTGATGATGGAATTGACACTATCCCTAGTGAAATTAGAACCAATCCATTTATTTCTTTTGATGACTCCAATTGCTCAATTGTTAGAGTTGATTGTGAACCTGAAGTTGTGGTTGAAAATATACAGAATCATTCATCCATGTTCTCAATTCTTTTGGTTTACCTCGAGTTGGGTTGTTAAGGTTGTTAATATTCAAATTAATTTAGTATTTATCACAAATATGTTTTAGCTGAATTGACCGTTATGTGAATTTTCAATGTTTATTGGTTGTAGTTTTATTTGAATTGTATTTTATAATTTGGAATTGAACTGTATTCAAACCTAGTAAAACAATATTTCTATCTTAGTGAACATTACAACTTGTATGATTTTTTAAATCCATTCAAGCTCTTCTAAAACAATTGATAGCTAAATTACCAATGAATCCCCCTATTCCCTCATATATTTATTTTTTTGGGTTACACATTAGTTTCTGTTTTCTAATTAATTACATATTTGTTTTCAAAAGCAAGAAATGATGCCAATTGATGAGAGACGAAGGAAAACAATAACGGAGAACAATCGTCGAATGGAGGAGATGGGATTTCTACCATTAGTGCTGGTAGTGAGTACTTTATTTCGAATATATATATTTAAAGAATATATAATTTCATGTGATTAATTTTTTTGTAAACATATTTTTAGGATCCACCTATACGTTGACAATTATTTGACGAGGAGCCTAGTACTGGTCCTAGTACTCAGGCCGGTGGTACGAGGAGGGTTCGTACCAGAGGTGGATGAGCAGCTTTGCGTACCCGACAAGACCCTACCCCTCCAAATGACATGTCATCCTTCCCACATTCTGATCCCATTGTGTCTTTAGGGAAACACGGGATATTTAGGCCTCCCATGTTTTCGCCACCTTTTGCATCTTCTGGCCCATCTTTTTCATATCCCATGATGAATCCCACTCCCCAGCCAGAATCTGGTCATAAAACTGTCCCATCTTCTTTTCCTTCTACTTCTATCTCTCCGAGTTTCTATATTCTATCGTCTTAGACTCCTGTTCCACTACAGGATGTTCCATCAGTTTCTGTGGATCCAGCGGCGCTGAGTGATCTGACTGGCATAGGTATATTTATAGAACCCTAACAAATTTTTATAACAATATTTATTTTCATTATAACATGTTTTGATAAAATATTTGTTTCTCTTTTATGAAAGATATATATACTGATATAAGTTTGGGGTGGGGGAATACACGCATGTGTACGGTGTAGAACCACCGCAAATAGGTAAAGGTGTATTACAATGAAGACAACCAAATGGTTGAGAAAACAGGGCAGCAATGTCGGAGTTTTTTTGCGACGCTTGCCAAATACTCCGACATATTCCTGTCAGCACGCTATCATGGAGACAGTTGCCACATGAGGTCAAGGATAGAGCTTGGGTAGAGATATGGTTAAAAAAATATTTTTTATTTAATTACATGAATTATTTTTTTATTTATATGAATTAATATTTTGGTGTCAGCTTCGATTTAATTTTCCTGATGGTGAGGGTGCACGACCAGCACGTCTGAAAGATTTAGGAGAGATTTGAAGAGAATACAAGAATAAATTGTATATTGGATGTAATTCTTGTAGTTGTAATTGAGTTAGAGGCGGTACCAGTCGTGGATTATTGTCCTATAGAGCAGTATCGGTAGATGATTACCCATTGGAAGACTACTCATTTTAAGGTATTAATTACATTTGAGGTATTTTAATAATAAATTTCATGTTTTGAATTAATATTATCCTTTTAATTATTGAATTTTATTTAGGAATCATCTGTAAAAAATAAAAAATACATTGATGCAAAAAAATACCTCCTCACACTGGGACGTACTACAATGCCATATCATGAGAGGAAGCTGGTATGACAATTGTTTATAAGTTTTCTTTACGACTTACAGTTTCTTTTGTTTCCTCAATTATTTAATCGTTTTATAATGTTTTCATATAACTTTAGTTTGCAATTTCATTGTAGAGGTCAGAACAGAATATTGAAGGACGTATGCCTCAAGCAAAATTGTATTGCTCGAGTAGATGTAAAAAGGGTGGAAGTTTCATCAACAAACCGACTCAGCAGCTGATTGTATGTTTTAATATGTTGATTTTATATTTTAATATCTATTTTTTAAATTAATAATATATTTATATTTGTAACAGGATGCTTTAGAGGCCCTCGATGCCCAAGAATCAGACAATTTTGGGCCAACTGATCACTTACATCAAGTGTTGGGAGAGGAGCATTCTGGCAGAGTACACTGCTGACCTAGGATAGCCCCATCTAAGTATTGGCCCTCCTCAGGTATGATTGGTAGTGACACCGAGCTACAGAAAGTTAGGTAATAGGTAGAACATGATGACAAAAGGGCCATAGATATGACAGAACAGTTTTCTAGGGAAAATAGTGCATTTATGAAATTTATTGAAGTTTTACATCCAAAACTTCCACTAGAGGCCAGCCCAGCTTTTGATGAATATATGTCGTCAATACATTCTATATATGGTGCACCAGTTGGCAGTTATAGTGGTGGTCAAGATGATGTCCAGCCTGACGATGATGATGGCAAGGAGTTTGATGCGGAAGAGGAGGGAGAGGAGGAGGGCGAGGCAGAGGAGGAGGGCGAGGTGGAGGGAGAGGGCGAGGAGGAGGGTGGGGATGATTATGGGGACAAGGAAGAGGGTGATGATGATGGTGATGATAGTGATGGTGATGTGGGACAAATTGATCCGTCACATTTTTGACTAATATTACTGAGATTTGATGTTTAATCTATTCTAGTTGTTGGTTTTATCTAGACCTGTAGTATAGTATTAGAGTTGAGTTATTTTTATATATTTTCTGTTTTCATGGATTTTTATGTATTTTAGTGGTTACGGTGTATCTTGAGCATGTTTGTTGAGTTTTGTATGTTTAAGAACTCCCTGGACAACCCCACTTCTTCCTAGACCCTGGAGAACCCCCCACCATCCTCCTTGGACCCCGGACAGCCCCCTGATAGCCCCCCAGATAGCCCCCCTTAGACAACCCCCCCACCACCTCCCTGGACCCCCAGACAGCCCCCCACCCTCCTTGATTTCACATGCCATATTTTTATTTCTCTGATCATGTAATTTTATTTAGGATTATTCCATTTTTGTATGTCTTGAAATATATGAATGTCTTGGTAAGCTTATTAGTGCATGCTCATCAAATGCATGTGATGATATTCTTTAATTTCAATACAAAGCATTATTGTACATTATCCATGTTATATGACTTATGACTTGTTTGATTTGGTTTACTTGTCAATTGTATGGATAATTCATGGGTTACATGTTAAGGAATCATTGAAGGACTAGTCATGCTCATGGAATTTAGACTTGAATGTCCAGGATGTATGCTTTGGTTTCTAGGTGAGGGCTACAAGGATTGTTTCTATTACTCATGAGTGATATTGGTTCCATGAAGATAAATCGAGGACATGACTATTTTGCAAGATGGTAATTCCATGCCTCAGGTGTGTCCGACACCACTCAAAATGTCTCAGGTGTATTTTAAATAGACAAAATTTTAAGTGAAAATTACAACTGGCATACGGAAAACTAACCAAGAGCATTCAGATTGTGTTGATACTTTAGGAAAATGGTCCATGGGTCATTTGTGACGTGTATGAGTCAACCCCGTCTAAATCCGAGGCATAGTGTGTCCGGTAGCACTCTAAATTTATCTCCTTTTTTTAAAATGGATGGAATTTTAAGTAAAAGAACAACTGAAATATAGAAAACCGACCAAAATCATTCGGATTATGTTGATACTTTACAAAACAAATCCATGGGTCATATGTGATGTGTACGAGTAAACTACGGCTCAATCCGAGGCACGGTGTGGCTGACACCTTTCGAAGTGTCTCACATTTGTTTGAATTGGATAACACTTTTAAGTGAAAATTACAACTGACATATGGAAAACTGACCAAACGCCTTCGGATTGTGTTGATACTTTAGTAAAACAATCCTTGGGTCATTTGTGACATGTACCACTCAAAGTGTCTTTCTTTTGTTTAAAATGGACATCATTTTAAGTGAAAACAACAACTGACATACGGAAAACTGACCAAACACATTCAGAATGTGTTGATGCTTTAGGAAAATGAAGAATGTGTCATATTTTACCTGTACGAGTCAACCCCGTCTCAATCCAAGATGTGGTGTGGCCGACACCACTCAAAGTGTCTCTCTTCAGTTTAAAATAGACTTCATGTTAAGTGAAAACAGCAACTGACAAATGGAAAACCTACCAAATGCATTCCGAATCTATTGAAACTTTATTAAAATGATCCATGGGTCATATGTGACGTGTACGAGTCAACAGCGCCTCAATTTGAGTCACAGTGTGGCCGAAACCACCCAAAGTGTCTTTTATGTTTAAAATGGACAACATTTTAAGTACATATAAAAAACTAACCAAACACATTCTGATTGTGTTGATACATTAGAAAAACCATCCATGGGTCATATATAACGTGTAAGAGTCAACACCTCCTCAATCTGAGACTTGGTGTATCCCACACCACTAAAATTGTCTCTCTTTTGTTTCAAAAGGACATCATTTTAAGTGAAAACAACAACTGACATACAGAAAACTGACCAAACGCATTATAATTCCATTGAAACATTAGGGAAACAATCCATGAGTCATATGTGATGTGTAGAAGTCATCCCAGCCTCAATCCAGTGCGTGGTGTGGCTGATACCAGAAGAACTGTCCCACTATAGTTTAAAATGGACAACATTTTATGTGAAAACAACAAATGACATACAGAAAACCAACCAAACGCATTCATATTCTGTTGAAAATTTAGGAAAATGTTACATGAGTCATTTGTGACATATAAGAGTCAAACCCGTCTAAATCCGAGGCATGGTGTGGTTGGTAGCACTCTAACTGTGTCTCTTTTGATTAAAATGGATGGGATTTTAAGTGAAAAGAACAACTCACATACGGAAAACCAACAAAACGCATTCCGATTCTATTGATACTTTATCACAATGATCCATGGGTCATATGTGACGTGTATGAGTAAACCCTGGATCAATCCAAGGCGTTTTGTGGTCGGCACCATTCGAAGTGTCCCACTTTTGTTTGCAATGGATAACATTTTAAGTGAAAAGTTCAAATGCCATACAAAAAACCAACCAATCACATTCAGATTGTGTTGATACTTTAGGAAAATGATCCTTGGGAAATTTTTGACGTGTAAGAGCCAACCTCGCCTCAATCCAAGGCCTGGTGTGGCCGTAACCACTCAAAGTGTCTCAGGTTTATTTGAAATGGACAACATTTTAAGTGAATATAATAACTAGAATACGGAAAACCGACCAAATGCATTCGGATTGTGTTGATACTTCAGAAAAAATATCCATGGGTCGTTTTTGACGTGTATGAGTCTGTCCCGCCTCAATCCGAGGCATGGGGTTTATGGCACCACTCAAAGTTTCTTTCTTTTGTTTAAAATGGACATCATTTTAAGTGAAAACAAAAACTGACATACGGAAAAAAGACAAAAACTCAATCAGAATGTGTTTATGATTTATAAAAATGTTCCTTGAGTCATTTTTGACGTGCACGAGTCAACCCCGTCTCAATCCAAGATGTGGTGTGGTCGGCACCACTCAAAGTGTCTCTCTTTAGTTTAAAATGGACTTCATGTTAAGTGAAAAGAACAACTGACATACAGAAAACCGACCAAACGAATTCGGATTCTGTTAAAACTATAGTAAAACTTTCTATCAGTCATTTGTGACATGTGCGAGTCAACCTCGCCTCAATCCGAGTCCCGGTGTGGCCGACCCCACTTAATGTGTCTCAGGTTTATTTGAAATGGACAACATTTTAAGTATAAATAACAACTAGCATACGAAAAACCGACCAAATGCATTCGGATTGTGTTGATACTTTAGCAAAATGATACATGGGTCATATGTGACATGTACTAGTCTACCCCACCTCAATCCAAGGCATGGTGTTACTGGCACCACTCAAAGTGCCTTTCTTTTGTTTAAAATGAACATCATATTAAGTGAAAACAACAACTGACATACGGAAAACCGACCAAACGCATTTGGAATGTGTTGATGCTTTAGGAAAACGTTCAATGAGTCATTTTTGACATGTATGAGTCAACCCCATCTCATTCCAAGATGTGGGGTGTCCGGCACCACCCAAAGTGTCTATCTTTTATTTAAAATGGACTTCATGTTAAGTGAAAACAACACCAAACCTACGGAAAACCAAAAAAATGCATTCGGATTTTGTTTAAACTTTAAGAAAATGATCCATGGGTCATTTGTGACGTGTAAGAGTCAACTGTGCCTCAATCTGAGTCTCAGTGTAGCCGACACCACCCAAACTGTCTCTTCTGTTTAAAATAGAAAACATTTTATGTACCTACGGAAAACCAACCAAACGAATTCTTATTGTGTTTATACTTTAGAAAAACGATCCATGGGTCATATGTGACATGTATGAGTCAACCCCACCTCAATATGAAGCATGGTTTGGCCAGAACCACTCAAAGTGTCTCTCTTTTATTTAAAATGGACAATATTTTAAGTGAAAACAACAACTGACATACGGAAAACCGACCAAAAGAATTTGGTTTCTGTTGAAAATTTAGGAAAACGATCCATGGGTCATATTTACCTTGTATGAGTCAACCCCAAATAAATCTTCAGCACCGTGTGGATGGCACCATTCGAAGTGTCTCACTTTTGTTCAAAATGGATAACATTTTTAGTGAAAAGTACAAATGACATATGAAAAACCAACCAAATGCATTCAGATTGTGTTGATACTTTAGTAAAATGATATATGGATCATTTGTGACATGTATGAGTCAACCATGTCTAAATCTAAGGCACGTTGTAGCTGGTAGAACTCTAACTATGTCTCTTTTGTTTAAAATGGATTGGATTTTAAGTGAACTGAACAACTGAAATACGGAAAACCAACCAAATGCATTCAGATTCTGTTGATACTTTATCAAAACGATCCATGGGTCATATGTAACGTGTAAGAGTCAACCCTGTCTCAATAAGAGGTGTGGTGTGGCCGGTACCATTTGAAGTGTCTCAATTTTGTTTGAAATGGATAACATTTTAAGTGAAAAGTACAACTGACATATGGAAAACCAACCAAACGTATTTGGATTGTGTTGATACTTTAGGAAAATAATCCTTGGGTCAATTTTGACATGTATGAGTCAACCCCTCCTTAATCCGAGGCCCGGTGTGGTCGGCACCACTCTAAGTGTCTTAGGTTTATTTGAAATATACAACATTTTAAGTGAAAATAACAACTAGCATACGAAAAACTGACCAAACGCATTCTGATTGTGTTCATACTTTAGAAAAATGATCCATGGGTCATATGTGACATGTAAAAGTCCACCCCGCCTCAATCTGAGGCACGATGTTTTCGGCACCACTCAAAGTGTCTTTCTTTTGTTTAAAATGAACATCATTTTATGTGAAAACAACAACTGACATACGAGAAACTGACCAAACACATTCAGAATATGTTGATTATTAAGGACAATGTTCCTTGATTTATTTGGGATGTGTACGAGTCAACCCCGTCTCAATCCAAGATGCAGTGTGGCCAGCACCACTCAAAGTGTCTCTCTTTAGTTTAAAATGGACTTCATGTTAAGTGAAAACAACAACTAACATACAAAAAACCAAAAAAAATAATTCAGATTCTATTGAAACTTTAGGAAAACGTTCCATGAGTCATTTGTGACATGTAAGAGTCAACCCCACCTCAATTCGAGTCCTAGTGTGGCTGGCACCACTCAAAGTGTCTCAGGTTTATTTTAAATGGACAACATTTTAAGTAAAAATAAAAACTAGCATACGGAAAACTGACCAAACACATTCATATAGTGTTGATAATTTATCACAAACTATCCATGGGTAATATGAGATGTTTACGAGTCAACCCTCCATCAATCTGAGGCACGGTGTTTTTTGGAACCACTCAAAGTGTCTTTCTTTTGATTAAAATGGACATAATTTTAACTGAAAACAAGAACTGACATACAGAAAACTGACCAAATGCATTTGTAATGTGTTTATGCTTTAGGAAAATAATGAATGAGTCATATTTGATGTGTATGAGTCAACCTTGTCTCAATCTAGGATGTGGTGTGGCTAGCACCACTCAAAGTGTCTCTCTTTATTTTAAAATGGACTTCGTGTTAAGTGAAAACAACAACTGACATACGGAAAATTGAAAAAACACATTCGTATTCTATTTAATCTTTAGGAAAAAGATACATGGGTCATATGTAAAGTTTAAGAGTCAACCACACCTCAATCCGAGTCTTAGTGTGGCTGGAACAACCCAAAATGTCTCTTATGTTTAAAATGGACAACATTTTAAGTACATACGGAAAACTGACCAAACGGATTCTAATTGTGTTGATACTTTAGAACAATGATCCATGGGTCATATGTGATATGTACGAGTCAACCCCTCCTCAATATGAAACCTGGTGTGGCCAGCACCACGAAAAGTGTCTCTCTTTTGTTTCAAAAGAACATCATTTTAAGTGAAAACAACATCTGACATACAGAAAACCGACCAAACACATTCGGATTCAATTGAAACTATAGGGAAACGATATATGAGTTATTTGTGATTTTTAAGAGTCAACCCAGCCTCAATATGAGGTGTGGTGTGGCCGGTACCACTGGAACTGTCTCTTTATAGTTTAAAATGGACAACATTTTAAGTGAAAACAACAACTGGCATACAGAAAACCAACCAAACACATTCAGATTCTATTGAAGCTTTAAGATGAAGTTACATGAATCATTTTTGATATGTACGAGTCTACCCCACCTCAATCCAAGGCCTGGTGTGGCCGTCACTACTCAAAGTGTCTTAGGTTTATTTGAAATGGACAACATTTTAAGTGAAAACAACAACTGACATACATAAAACCGACCAAACACATTGAAATTCTATTGAAACTTTAAGACAACTATACATGGGTCATATGTGATGTGTACGTGTCAACCTAGCCTCAATTCTAGGCATAGAGTGTCCGAAACCACATGACGTATCTCTCTATAGTTTAAAGTGGACTTCATTTTAATTGAAAACAACAACTGACATACGGTAAACCAACCAAACACATTCGAATTCTGTTGAAACGTTAGGAAAACGATCCATTGATCATATGTGATGTGTAAGAGTCAAACACGCCTAAATCCGTGTCACATTGTGGTTGGGATCACTCTATGTGGCTCTATTTTGTTTAAAATGGATAACATTTTAAGTACATACATAAAGCCGACCAAACATATTCTGATTGTGTTGATACTTTATCACAACGATCCATGCGTCATATATGACATGTATGAGTTAACCTTACCTCAATACGAGGCATGTTGTGGATATTATCACTCCAAATGTCTATATTCTATTTAAAATGGACATCATTTCTAGAAAAAAACACATTTAAATGTGTATGTTTAAATGAATTATGTATGTTTATAATTAAGTTATGAATTCTGATTTAATTCTGGATGTGTATAGTTTCAGATGAATTATATGTTAAATGTGTATGAATTTTTTCTGTATATTTATGTGTTAGTTGGTTATTGCGGGTATATTAGTCAAAGAGGATATCAGATAAATACCTGAATAGATGGACACGCTTCTAGTGTTGTGCAAATTGCAGGCTGCTGTGCAATTTGCACAGCATATCCTATGCCAATGGTTTCAGACCATTGGCATAGGGTTCACTGAAAAGTTTTTACCAATGGTACAAAGGGAATAGTTGGTAAAAATACATTCCCAACAGTTTCTAAAACCATTGGGAACCATGGGAAAATGTTGGTTTTTCCAATGGTTCAGGGGAAACCTTTGGGAAAAACTTTTCCCAACGGTTCCCAAAACCGTTGGGATAGGTCAATTTTTTCTAACCTATACCAACGGTTCTATGTAAACCATTGGGAAAATCTATCCCAATGGATTACTTACCAATGGTTCACAGAACTGTTGGTATAAGGTATACCAACGGTCCTCTGGCTTTTCCCAACGGTTTAGAACCATTGGTAAATCATCCTTTTCTAGTAGTGTTGCTATGTCTAACTCTATGAACACATCTACAAATAGTTCATTGGCCAATACGGTGTGTTGAAATAGCAAATTTAGTATCATGGATAGATCCAAATGGCCCCTCATGCCCCTGCAACCATGTCTCTGAAATATGATGTCCATGTCATTCTATATCATTGGCCATGACCTCACCCTGAGGGACTTACCACCATAACCAATGGTCATGTCTATCAACCAATGATCACATCACCCAAGTATCTTTGGCCAACCCCATCCTTAATATCCCATCAACTCAATTACAAATTCCAATCACCATATTTGACCTGGGGATAACATGTTCTGATCACATAGATCTCATCAGAAAACCACAATCATAGTATATATATATATGATTCACTTAAAAATAATCAAAACAATTCAATGGTATTTAATTGAATGATTCCAATGAAATATAAAAACCCAATTTAATATAAAGAAAACCCCCATCCTAACTTCCCATGGTTCTGATCCACTCATTTGGATCAAACCATTTATAGACTTGAGTAGGATTTCCCTTTGGTATCCTAAAAGGGTTCAATTAATTTACTAAGAAAAAAGACAAATTTTAATGGTATCACTAAGTCAATACAACAATGAGATAAAAGATTCACCAATAAAACACTAACAAAATCAAAAAGAAAGGTACAAACCACCTACCTTTTAGTTGAAGACATAGGTACATCTGATCATAACCTCTAACTCTGATTTATTTGAATGAAATCATATTATTAGTCGAATGTCATAAAAATAGAGAAAAATAACTGATAGAAATGTAGTTGTCCATGATTCATGAGAAAATATAAATTAAATATAGGGATATGATCAAATCACCAATATTGAATTAACCAGAAAAAAGGATCGATGAACAGAGGTTTGGCGAAGATGTTGGTTGACACCCTAGGGGGAGTGTTGGAGCACCCCACATCCAGTTGGAAGGTGGAATACACATGGGAGGAGAAATAAGATATGGATAAGTTTATAGAGATGATGGAAAATGGTCATTTCACACCTTTAGTGAGTTTCATAGTTATATCCCATGACTTTCAAAACCAACAAACAAATACACGCTTCCAGGTTTTTAGCAGCCAATGCCCCCCATAATTACCCTTCATGGTTAGATTAATAGTGCACTGACTTTGTGTGCTATAATGTGAAGTTACTTCCTAAGAGGAACTACCCATACCACATGAACACAATTTTCAAAGTCATGCAAAAAATGTGTAGAGTAACTATTGAAAAATATAGATATCCTTGTACGTCCATGTCCCCTAACCCACCTGTTTATCCAAAACATGCTACAATATAAAATTTTTGTTGTATGTTTTACTCTGAAAGGCCACATAGTTAACTATAACTATGTGCCTCATCCTAAAACATAACAAAATTAGATCTTTGGGACTTCTATGTACCTAATACAATTCCAAACAACATAGGAAATTCCTAATCACTAAACCCATACAAAATCAATGGATTAGATTAATGGGAAACTTAGAATAGAGTTATGATTAACAATAATGATTTTGATATACCCAAAAAACACTAAAAAATCCAAAATAAGGATGGATTTAGACCCACTACAATGTACCAAGACATTACATTCCTGATTCACAAATTAGAAATTTCTAATTCTATAATAACTGCCACCACACCACAATTCTCCCTCCCAAACAGTGATGTATTCGAGTGAACCATGGCCCAAAAATCTCACCACAATGAGCCAGTAAATACAGTGGGAAACCCTTAAATAATTTTCCACTCAAAAAACCATGTACCTTGGCATGTTTAGGTTCCTCTGGCCATGTTCCAAAGATAATGACCTAGAACACTATGCTCAAAGCCACCAAGTGAGCATAATATCCCATGTGTGTTTCGGTATGCCTGTAATACAATATTCCACCCATAGTGAATTATTCCCTCCATAATGATGTCTTTCCTCACATGGTGTACCTCAACACATCCATGAACTACCCAAATGATTTAAAAACCCATTAATGCTCCAAAAGGAACCTAAAAGCATTAAAAGTTTTAAATAAACTGAAGAGAACATTGAGAGTTCATCAAAGTGAGGGTGTCACAAGAAATCTCTTATGGATTGAGTAACAATTAAATCGAGAACCCAAATGAGTTATATATATATATATATTTAAATTGAGCACAAAATACCATGAATGAAATACAATTCATGATATAATATATCCAATATGAATCATATGCCCCACATAAATGTAAATTGTTACATAATAAGTATTATGTCTCAAGTAATAAGAATTGAGCCCAACAACCCATTTGAAGCAACATTATATTGGATGTAAAAATCATTCTATAATGATGAAATAAGTAATCATTATAGTACATAAAAAATAAAAAATAAAAATAATATAATGAACTCATTAGGAAGAATAAATCAAAAATAGATTGTTAGAGTTCAACATCATATATTGTAACTCAATGAAATAAAATTCAGTTTTTATAGACCCTTATGGTATTAGAAACTTTAGAATAAAAATCCCTTGAATGATGTTATAAAAAATGAATCATTAAAAATCATGAATAATTATATAATCATTTTATAAAATATTAAAGGGTAAAAATATACACCATTACAAGTAAAAAATAGTTTATAATGAATAATATATCTCAATAAATAATATTTGATAAAGAAAACCCTAACATTATTCTCGATTAATTTTCTCCTTGCGGATAAATTTTTTAGTAATAAAAAAATTTCAATAAGATCCCTTGTTAGGATCATTATTCATCAATACTTCATTTAATATTAACCATTTACAATGAAATTTTATTTATTTTTTATAGAGTATTTTCTTATGTTTGAGGGGAAATCAAATCTTTGAGAGCCTATTTCTCTAAATTTAGAAATTAAAGTTGATATTTAAATAAAAATTTGAATAATTAATATAACAATTATAGAACCATAAAAATATCATTATTTTCTTATGAAATTATTATGAAATTATTATTTAACATCCCATTTTCAATCATTAATGATTTTTACTGCATCACTCATTTATGTGTTTAAACTATCATGAATAATAAAACACTATATCTTTATATGTGAGAATGGTTAATAAAGTATATAATTTAATTATAATGTAAGAATAATGAAATCATTACTTTTTTTGTTGTTTTAATATATTTTATGTGTTTTTTATGGAGAATAAAAATTATGATGAAAAATGAAAAAACAATACTTCGTGGAGGTTGTAGTCTGCGGAACGCATGATCAATGCTCCATTGTTTCTCTTTATGGATGGGGAGGAATAAGTAAGAGTTATTACACTAATAAAATAACACATCATAAAATTAATTATAATTATTTAATTATATTAATATGTTTAGGGTAGATTTGGAAAATAAATATTAACAAAAAAGGATAAACATTAAGTAATGTATAGATTGAGACCTAGAATTTTCTCAGGAAAGTATCATTGGAAATAAAGGTATTTAGGAAACTTAAGGTGATCATGATATTTATCCCATTAAATTGAATTACATTGATTCAAATATTGTATGGGTTCAAGTAAATTTCTTTGTAGATATGTAACTTTTTAGGGTCTAACTGATCCCATTTTATATGTGAATATAAGGGAACATTTGTGAACAACAGTTTTTTCAATAATTGAATGGAACTATTAATGGGTTTGTGGTTACCAAAGTAACAAATTATTTATATTAAAGAGATATTGGTTTAATAAAACAACCAAAAACTATATTTCCTCATTATTTAAACATGTTTCAAACTTTTTTACAATATTATTTTTACATTTTTCTATTTTGGTTTTTAATATTGTAACTTTTTTACACGAGTTTTTTATATTTTATTAAAAATATAATGCAACCCTTATAACCAATGTTTGGTGTTATAAACCTAAATTTAATCTATATATTGTCTACTTAAATACATATATATCTATAAAAAAATTAAAATTAAAACATTTAATATATAGAAAAATTATTTTGTAGAAAATGTTGTTTTGATCATTAATTATTCTTAATCTCCTTTAGTATTGATTTAAAATTGAATTAATGTTGATGATTTTATATAAAAATTTAAACATTATATTATATTTAATTTTTAGATGATGTTAGTTTATTCTATTAGATAAATTTACACAACTTTAATAAAAAAATCAATGAAAATAATAGTTTTATCATTATAACGACAACTAACTTTAATCCAAGTAATCATACTATTATTACTAGAAATAAAATTTAACTAGTGAAATAATATGATCAAATTGAAATTAAATATGAAATAAATTTTTTGAGATTTAATTTCTGTATAAAAATAAATCTAGTTATTAATATAATCGAATAAATATAGGTTTCTATAATAAAATTTTACTTAGGTTTCAAAAACAATAAACACGGAATTTAAAAATTAAATATAGTTTTTTGAATTATTTATTTAAATTTAAAAATATTTATTTATTATATAGAATATGTTTAAAACAAATATTATGTCATAAAATTTACATTATTAGAACTATCGATATATTTTTCTCTATTCAATAAAAAATATTTTTTTTATAAAAATCACAAAAATTCATCCTAATATGATATTTACATATTTATTTATGAGATGTAGTTAATTTTTAAAAACTTAAACTCTAAATGTTATGATTTATTTTACAAAAAAAATAAAATATATAAATAATAAGTGTTTTTATTAAAAAAAATAACCATTTCAAACATCAAGTGTCTTCAATAATATTTAATGTAAATTTATTAACAATTTTTTATATCTTAGTTTTTAAATATAAATATTCCATATTATAATAAACTTTTTACAATGACCAATTTAATTTTTTATGGTAAAATATTATTACTTTTAAAAAAAAGGTTCTTCAAAAGGAAAACTTTTTAAACTACTAATAAAAGTAATATTAACAATACTTAATTATATTAATTGATTATTATATTTTTATCTAGTTATGATTATATGATTCAGGAAATTTTAATATATCATTTATTCCCTTAGTAATGTTTTTGGTATGTTCAATGTTGTGTGTGACAAAAGCTATGAAATATAGTGTTTATTTAGATGGTATCAAAGCTCAGGTCATGAATTTAAATAATATATAAAATGAATTTTAACTATCACACTGAATATATATCTAATAATTTTATTTTTATATATATATTTCAGGGGAATAAATTTCCTAAATAGACGTTGGGATGGTTTTTTCTTGTATATCATAGCCAACTACACCATCCCTGAATCCAATTGTGGGGGCCGTTAATTATAGAAATTTAGGATAAGTGGTTTTCTCGTGGTCAGTTTTATAATCCCAAGGAATATTAATGATAGCCTTTCATTGTGGAAATTTTATTCTTATAAGGAATGTATGGTCTGCTGTACAGTCATAGGGATATTCTCTAGTTTTCCTAAGTAATTTATGCTTTTCTCCTAAAATCCCTTAAATAGATCATACATATATGTTATGGATTTTCGTATGAATATTATGAAAGATATTTATCATTATTCTCTCTATTTATTATCTTGATACATTTCTTGGATTCATAATTGGTGATATTGGATTCAAGAATCTATTGATGTAGATTAAGGGAAACTATTCACCTTGATTTGAGATTGAAGTATCCAATTCATCGCTATGATTTTGTAATGTGAATTTTGAGAGATTCTAGAAAAAAACATCTATGTTGGTTTCTATGATCCCTTTTATGTGATTTATTATTTTTATATTCTTTTTTTAATAATTTTTATTGACCATTGGTTTAATTGTGTGATTTTGGTGAAATCGTGAATTTTTTAAGAACATAATATTTCAATAAATTGGATTTACCAATTTTTTTGAAATTTATTCTATTTAGGATTTAAAAGGGAATTAGAAAATTAAAGATAGTGGTTTTAAATATATTGAATTTTGGATGTTTGGACTTATTCCATTGACTATAAATTTCATGAAGTTTTTTTATATCAATGAATTTATTTTGATTTATCTCACTATTTGTTCTTTCACATATAAAATGGATATATTGATCACTTGTTTTTTAAACCTATATGGTTCATCCATGATAATGTGGTGAATTAGATTTCATGTGTCACTGTAAAGAATTATTAGGATAACTAGGGTCAATAGGTGACACTCACGATTGAGTGATTTTCCAATATGTGAATGGGGATTGACACATTAGTCAATAATGATATAAATGGGTTGTTTGGATTATTATCTGCTATTCCTTTTCATAGAGGATTACCTTAGGGAAATGGAGAGATTATATTAAAAAATGTGAAAAACTAGATTATCCCTTGGATTTTGGGGAAATATATATTTTTTATTAGTTTGTAACAAAGATATATTTTCTTAGAATTTGGAAAACTTTTATGTTTTCCAGTGAATGTTTCTTTAAAAAATTAAAAACTAATCATGCATTATTTGAGAACAATATTAGGTTAATGATTTTATAAAATTATGTAATTAAAAAATAATATTTATATCCTATTTTAGTTCTAAAAAATAATTATATAAATCAAATGTGTTTGGTTTAATAATAATATTGATCTATAATTGTTAATTTATTATTTTTATTAAGATTATTCATGAATATAATTGTATTAATGTTTTTATGAAAATAATATTTTGTTTATACTCACCATATACATATGTCACTAAGTATTCATGTATGTAACACCCGAGACTTTTATGTTATATAAATCATCAAAGGAATCTTTTTCTACACAACACTTTCTTGGCTTGCTTTACACGCAATCGCGACCTTCCTCGATAGCTTGCGTCGTACGCAATACCGAGTTTCACTAAACAACAATATGCTATTAAAACTAGCCGTTATGAATAGTAATAACCACTTTTTGAAATTTTATTTTTCAAAATGGACTTCATTTTTGGACTCAGAATATCGAAATTAGCCTAGGGTGAAATTTTGGTATTTTTCTGAAAACTTTCAATTTTTGATGAATAGTGAAACCACTAAGTGGTAGGTTAAAAACTGAATTTTGCATAAAACTTAATTTTACCGCTTCTGTGAATGGAATTTCAAAAATCCGAGAGACACGGTTAATATCAAGGACTAAAATGTGGTTCAATGAGATGAAAATAATTTTTTGGTGAATAGTAACTTTTTACTATTTTTACCGCGGTTAATAGTAAATAGGGTAACTAAGGGTAAATATGATATTAATATTACCCTAAAACATGTCCTAATTCTATTGGACAAGTGTAATTCGACCAAAAACAAACTTAGGAATAAAATATGACCATTTAGGCCCACTTGGATTAGATTAGGACATTTATTATTAATTTATTTAAAGAAGGGTTAAAATAGTTAAAATCAAAGTTTAATAAGTAAATCATTTTTAATATAGGGTTATACATAAGATAAATTCGATTGTAAATATTCATTAGAAAGATAAAAAGATTTCCTACATGATGGTATTTTATTTGTAATTTTTAGACATCAAATAATTTAATTTATTTATGACACAAAGATGATGCAGTAATTATCTTATTAATGAAATATTGACAAAATTGATAATATAAATACCAAAATAAATGTGATTTGAGACTTTTTATAAATTCCACTAATTTTATAGGTTACTATGATATATTATTATTGATTTAATCAACTTGGTTCGAACATATAATTCTGTTATGACTTTCACAAAAATCATATATTAAATAGTGTCAAAATTGACACAAAATAGTTTTTAAATCACATATTATATTATTAATTGTTATTTTATTCCTAAAAATCTAAGGTTCGGCCAAATGACTTAGATAAGGATATATATATTAATAATAAACAATTTTGGGTTCGTTTGGCATGTTATAGTAAGTGTATTAACCATATAGTGAAAGAAAACAAAAAGACACGGTAAAAGTTAAATTAATTAACTTAGAGTTAAATCTAATTGATAAGGTTAAAATAATACCCTAAACTTGTCTAAATCCTATTGGTTGATAGGATTTCGACCCTTCCCCACTTTAGCTTCGAAATAAGACCCTTTGGAACCATTATAAACCGATTTTGACTTTAATATAAAATAATATTTTGAGATATTCCTAAGGTGCCCCTCTCCTCCCTTATAAAAGGGCACCTCCTCCCCCTCCTTCTCACACCAATTTGAGCACTCAATCTCGGCCAACCCCTGCCATTTTCTCCTCTCCACTTACCTAGAATAATCCTAGAGGTCCTGGTCTTCTCCAAAGACCAATCTTAGTTCCTTAAGTGGAGGATTCAAAAAGGCGTTCCAAAGAAGAGGTAATATCCATTACCGATCTTTTCAATTTCTTTCTTCTTCAACTTCTTCTTCTTTAGTTGTTTCATGATAAAGTAATAACATCAGTATTACTTACATACTGATATGTTATTATAAATATGAAACAACCCTAATTCACCTTCTATCCATCCTACGGAAAAATGAAATCACCGCGCGTGCGTACGTACGGAATACCGTCTCCACGCCGTGGTGTAATCTATTTTCCACCATCACCTTACAAGGATGGGTATAATGGTGTAATCAGTAACTATATATGATTATTATTAAGTAATATTGATACTGAAATAATATATATATATACTCCAATACAATTCCACGATCATAGGAACGATATTATCACTCGTGCGTACGTACGGAATACCGTCTCCACGATGTGATGCGACTCGTTCTACATGATCTTCATTTCATAATGATTATATAAATGAATTGAATGAATGAATATGGTATATACTACACTAATACCATTCTGGACATGAATTATCTATAACCTAAAGATAAGAATAAGAATTTATTCGACAAAACACGCATAAGAACAAAAAGTTATAAAGACCCGAGTAACAAGTAACAATGAAATATTACTAACAAGAAGCTAATAATATGACCATATATGATCTCATATCAATATGTATGATTCTGGAATAAGTCAATAACATTATTTAAAACATTATACAGGAGCTTCGGACACGAACAAAGCAAATCGGACCTAAGGTAAGGGAAATATCACAATCTCATTTTTATCCGAGATTGTTTATTCGTAAGTATTTACTAGGGTGTATTTTATCATCCACATCCATGTTCCCTCAATATGTAATATTGTTTCCATCCACTTGAAATAGTTTAAATCCAATTTTACCCTTAGTTGAGTTTTTAGTAAAGAATATGAAAGGAATCTTTTGTCGTTTTTCCGTACGAGGTACTTTTTGACTTTTCCGACAAAAGTACGAAGAATGTTTTTTTAACTTATACGGCATGAATGGATTTTTAAAACATTACTTCAAAGAAGCTTCCTTTACAAGTTTTCAAGTTTATTTTTAATCAACTTCTTTTATTTTAAAGTTGTATGACATGTTATGAAAGGAAAAATGTTTTTGAAGAAGAAAGGATATTTTCCTCAAGAATTCATTTCAAGTGTTTTATCAAAATTATTTTCCATCTAAGACAATAAAGGGTTCTGTTTCTATCCATATTTTTACATTGGTTTGACTATGTTGTGATGGAATTATGTTTATGAATTCCTTTATCATATATGAATTGATTTATGATGTCATGATGTTTCAAGAATCCCATTTTAGTTATGCGATGATGTATGTTTTATGATTATGTGGCACACATAAGAAAGGATTCATTATAAGATGGGTGGGACCTATATCTCCCTCCAATGCATTGGGTAATGATTTTATATCTCATGAGATAGACATGGCTAGAACGGAAGGTTATTTCGGTTCAGTGATACAGGACTGAAATGAGGAGTGAACTCGGTTCAGAAAGGGACTTTGTCCACTAAGATAGTCTTGGCAATGAGTCATGACTAACAAGAAATGATTTTACATGATTATGTGTGCATGCCACAAAGATTCAAGTTTTATGTTATGAATATGGGGATCTCATTTTCACTTCTATGATTTATTCCATGTTAATATATTATGATCTCTTTTGCAGGTTTTAATTTTCAAAAAGATATGATATGATTTTTATTTCCTTTATTTGCCCTTGCTGAGCATTTGAGCTCACCCTTTTATGTTTTCTTTTCCCCAGGCCAGGAAGATGGATATTAAGTAGAATATGCTAAAAGGGACCCTAGATATGATGAAATAAATGGGATACACTGTAGAAGATTTATGAACAAGTTGTTTATGTTACCCAGTTTCTAAAGACACTATACCTATACGGTCCTTTGTGGTTTTGTCATATGTTGTAATAAGTGTGATTCAATTTTGAAGTATTAACAATGTATGTAAAGTGTGGGTCATTATAGTTGGTATCAGAGGCAAAGGAGGTAGGAATGTATCCGATCCTTGGGAACTCTCACATGTGAGCGTTGGACGAAGCATGGCTCTCCGCCCAAGGGCTTCATGTGGAAATGGCTGCCACTGGGGATAGTGGTGTGTCCCGCCCAGGGGGTGTAGCCGCCCATGGAGTGCCCTGATAGGTATCAACTATAGTCCACTGGAAGTAATTCCAGACCGCTATAGTTGGTATCAGAGGAAAGGTATAGTCAACCTTTGGAAACTAGGATGTGAAAGCCTTAGTAAGAACCCTAAGGATAAGTCTAAGCATAGAACACAATCTTAGTGTTTTAGAAATGGCCTTGAATAACCTAGGATAAGACCATAAGCATGAAAATTTTATTCTTGAATTATGTGGTTTCCTATTATAATTAGTGTTGCTCACACTATTCTTCTTGGTTTTAGTCAATGGCTGGAACCCGAAGGAACCGTGTTAATGCGGAATGCGATGGGCAATGCAATGATTGTCCCCCTGAGCAACCAAACGATATGGGAGCTGGAATGAAAAATCTTGTAGCCATGCTCACACAACTTTCTCAAGCTATGAATCATGCAGGATTTCCAAACGAACAAAGAAGGGAGCAACATTCTGTTGAATCCTTCATGAGGCAGCGTCCACCATCTTTCAGCGGGTCTACTGATCCATTAGTTGCTGAACAATGGATTAGTACTACTGAAAAGATATTTTCAGTTATTCAATGTTCTGAGCATGATAAAGTCATCCTAGCAGTGTATCGTTTGGAAGGAGATGCTGATCAATGGTGGAATCTTGTTAAGAATACAAGGCAAAGGGATGAAATTGAGTCTATGGAATGGGACGAGTTCAAGAACTTATTTTTCAATAAGTACTTCCCTCGTATTCTCCGAACAAAGATGGAGAAAGAGTTCCTTGAACTGAAGCAAAGGGATGATGAATCTGTTAGTACCTATGAAGCAAATTTTACAAGACTTGCAAGGTACGCTTCTGGTATTATTATCCAACCTGAGAGTAAGATCGATCGATTCTTTAGTGGCTTAAAACCAAGTCTTCGAAGGGCGTTAGCCATAAGGGACTTCAATAGCTACGAGGAAATCGTTCGATGTGCTCTCAAAGTCGAGATGGAGATTGGAGTAACCCATCAGTCACATGGGTTTGATAAGAAGAGGAAGATGGAATTCAAAGAAAAGTCTAAAGAGCACACGGAAAAGAAGATGAACTTTCCCTTATGCTCAAAGTGTGGAAAGAAACATGGAGGGAGTTGTCTTAAAGGGACAAGTAAATGTTTTAAATGTGGAAAGGAAGGTCATCGGGCATTTGAATGCCGTGATAATGGGAAGAAGATGTCTAATGATGCAAACAAAGGAAGGGATACAAAGAATGAACCTGCTACACTTCAATGTTTCAAGTGCAAGGAGATGGGGCATTATGCCAATCAATGCCCAAATCCAAGGGTTGATGATGATGGTCGACGTCAACAAACTCTTAAGGCTAAAGAAAAAGGAAAGTCACATGCAATTTCTATCAGCGATGTGGAGTACGATAACGATGTGGTGAAAGGTACACTTACCATCCACTCTAAAGTAGCAAATGTTTTATTTGATTCTGGATCCACCCACTCTTTTATTTCTGAAAAATTTTCTAAGGGTATCACCGTATTACCTCAACAATTAGATGTTGAGTTAGCTGTGACAACACCTAATGGCACATCAATCGCATCAGAAGTTTATAATTCTTCTCCGATCGATGTTTGTGGGAAAGTGCTTCCTGCAAATCTTGTGATCCTTCCTTTAGTAGAATTTGATGTGATTCTTGGCATGGATTGGCTTTCTCTACATGGAGCTCATATCAATTGCCAAATAAGGGAAGTCACATTTCATATTCCAGATCAACCTACGATCGTCTATCAATGCAAGGATGAACATAACCTTCCAGTGGAAATTTCTTCCATCTTATGGGTATTGATTCCACTAAATGAAGGTTATTTATCTCAAATAGTTGGTGAGAAACTCACGATTAAGAATATGCCCATTGTACGGGAGTTTGATGATGTCTTTCCGGAGGAATTACCGGGTCTTCCACCAAATCGTGAAGTTGAGTTTTCAATAGAACTCGTACCGGGTGCTTTGCCTATTTCAAAGACACCTTATAGAATGGCCCCAATTGAGTTGCAGGAATTGAAGAAGCAACTCCAAGAGAATCTTGATAAGGGATTCATATGCCCTAGTGCGTCACCTTGGGGAGCACCTGTTCTATTTGTTAAGAAGAAAGATGGATCAATGAGACTCTGCATTGATTATCGAGAACTTAACAAGATCACTATCAAGAACAAATATCCTCTCCCACGCATTGATGACTTATTTGACCAACTACGCGGAGCTCAATACTTTTCCAAGATTGATCTTCGTTCAGGGTATCATCAATTAAGGGTCAAAAGGGAGGATATACCAAAGACGGCTTTCCATACAAGGTATGGACACTATGAATTTATAGTGATGCCATTTGGTCTTACTAATGCCCCTGCTATCTTCATGGATCTAATGAATAGAGTCTTTAGAGACTATCTTGATCAATTTGTGGTAGTCTTTATAGACGATATTCTTGTCTATTCAAAGAGCAAGGAAGAGCATGAAGATCACTTGAGAATTATATTGAAGACCCTGAGAAAAGAGAAGCTTTATGCCAAATTTACCAAGTGTGAATTTTGGCTTCAAAAAGTTGCATTTTTGGGTCATATAATCTCAAAAGAGGGGATATCTGTGGATCCAGCAAAAACAGAGGTTATCGAAAGATGGTCAAGACCAACAACAGTAACTGAGATCCGAAGTTTTCTTGGTTTGGCTGGATATTATCGATGTTTTGTAAAAGATTTTTCACGATTATCTAATCCACTCACCAAGTTGACTCGGAAAGGAGTTAAGTTTGTCTGGACAGAGGAATGTGAAGAGAATTTCAAGGAGTTGAAAAGAAGGTTATCCAGTGCACCTGTGCTCACACTGCCTTGTAGTGGAGAAAGGTTTGTGATCTATAGTGATGCATCCAAGAAGGGATTGGGGTGTGTTCTTATGCAAAATGATATGGTGATAGCTTATGCCTCACGACAGTTGAAAATCCATGAGCAAAATTACCCAACACATGATTTGGAGTTGGCTGCGGTAATCTTTGCATTAAAGATTTGGAGGCATTACCATTATGGTGAAATGTGTGATATTTATACTGATCGTAAAAGTTTAAAGTATATTTTCACACAAAAGGAGCTGAATATGCGCCAAAGAAGATGGTTGGAGCTGATTAAGGATTATGACTGCTCAATCCATTACCACCCTGGGAAAGCAAACAAGGTGGCAGATGCATTAAGTCGACAAGACCATGCTAGTTTATCCATGATGAGGATCACAAAAGATCCAATATTTATGGATTTACAAAGGATGGATCTTGGAATTATAATGGAAGGGGAAAAATCTTATCTTTCTCAAATGAATGTTCAACCATCTATACATGTGAAGATTAAAGAGGCACAGAAAGAAGATGTCGAGTTACAAAAGAAGGTGAGAAATGTTCCTGAATTCAACATTGATTGTGATGGGATAATAAAGTTCAGGAATCAGGTTTGTGTTCCTCCCATCCCCGAATTAAAGAAAGAGCTGCTGGATGAGGCTCATAGTTCTTCATTCTCTATTCATCCTGGAAGCACGAAGATGTATAGGGACCTGAAAGAGTACTTCTGGTGGGATGGCATGAAAAGAGATGTTGCTGAATATGTCTCTCGATGCTTAGTTTGTCAACAAGTTAAAGCTGAGAGACAGAAGTCTAAGGGGATGTTACAACCATTACCCATACCCGAATGGAAATGGGAAAACATCACTATGGACTTTGTCACAGGACTTCCTAAAACATCCAAAGGCAATAATGCTATCTGGGTCATAGCTGATCGTCTTACAAAGTCTGCACACTTCATTGCTATTAGAGAGGATTTCTCTCTAGATCAGCTTGCCAGGATATATGTAAAGGAAGTGGTAAGATTGCATGGAGTACCACTTTCTATTATATCTGATCGAGATCCGAGATTTACCTCGAAGTTTTGGCGAAGTCTCCAGCATACTCTAGATACAGAGTTGAGTTTCAGCACTGCTTATCATCCCCAGACAGACGGTCAGTCTGAGAGAACAATTCAAACCCTAGAAGATATGTTGAGAGCTTGCTCAATGGATTTCAAAGGAGGTTGGGATCAACACCTACCTTTGGTGGAATTTTCTTATAATAATAGCTTTCACTCCAGTATTCAAATGGCTCCTTATGAAGCTCTCTATGGAAAGAAATGCAGGACTCCAACTTGCTGGGATGAAGTTGGGGAAAGAAAGCTATTAGGACCTGATCTCGTTGATGAAATGGCAGAAAAGGTCAGATCTATTCAACAACACATAAGAGCAGCTCAGAGTCGACAGAAAAGTTATGCCGACAACCGAAGAAAAGACCTAGAGTTTGAAGTGGGTGATAAAGTGTTCTTACGAATATCTCCCTGGAAGAGGGTTATGAGATTTGGAAAGAAGGGGAAGTTGAGCCCTAGATATATCGGTCCTTTTGAAATACTGGATCGTGTTGGGAAGGTAGCTTACCGATTGGCGCTTCCACCGAATCTCTCTCAAGTTCACGATGTGTTCCATGTATCTCTCCTGAGAAAGTACATACCAGATCCTTCACATGTACTCAGCTCAGAAGTTGTACCGCTGGAGCAAGATCTTTCTTATGAAGAACAGCCGATAGAGATTCTGGATCGTAGCGAAAAAGTCCTACGAAACAAGACCACTCTCTTGGTGAACGTTTTATGGAGAAACCACCAACTTGAAGAAGCTACATGGGAGCTTGAGGATATGATGAGGGAGAAGTATCCTCATTTGTTTGTTGCAAAGTGACGAATTTCGAGGGCGAAATTCTTTTTAAGGGGGGTAGAATGTAACACCCGAGACTTTTATGTTATATAAATCATCAAAGGAATCTTTTTCTACACAACACTTTCTTGGCTTGCTTTACACGCAATCGCGACCTTCCTCGATAGCTTGCGTCGTACGCAATACCGAGTTTCACTGAACAACAATATGCTATTAAAACTAGCCGTTATGAATAGTAATAACCACTTTTTGAAATTTTATTTTTCAAAATGGACTTCATTTTTGGACTCAGAATATCGAAATTAGCCTAGGGTGAAATTTTGGTATTTTTCTGAAAACTTTCAATTTTTGATGAATAGTGAAACCACTAAGTGGTAGGTTAAAAACTGAATTTTGCATAAAACTTAATTTTACCGCTTCTGTGAATGGAATTTCAAAAATCCGAGAGACACGGTTAATATCAAGGACTAAAATGTGGTTCAATGAGATGAAAATAATTTTTTGGTGAATAGTAACTTTTTACTATTTTTACCGCGGTTAATAGTAAATAGGGTAACTAAGGGTAAATATGATATTAATATTACCCTAAAACATGTCCTAATTCTATTGGACAAGTGTAATTCGACCAAAAACAAACTTAGGAATAAAATATGACCATTTAGGCCCACTTGGATTAGATTAGGACATTTATTATTAATTTATTTAAAGAAGGGTTAAAATAGTTAAAATCAAAGTTTAATAAGTCAATCATTTTTAATATAGGGTTATACATAAGATAAATTCGATTGTAAATATTCATTAGAAAGATAAAAATATTTCCTACATGATGGTAGTTTATTTGTAATTTTTAGACATCAAATAATTTAATTTATTTATGACACAAAGATGATGCAGTAATTATCTTATTAATGAAATATTGACAAAATTGATAATATAAATACCCAAATAAATGTAATTTGAGACTTTTTATGAATTCCACTAATTTTCTAGGTTACTATGATATATTAGTATTGATTTAATCAACTTGGTTCGAACATATAATTCTGTTATGACTTTCACAAAAATCATATATCAAATAGTTTCAAAATTGACACAAAATAGTTTTTAAATCACATATTATATTATTAATTGTTATTTTATTCCTAAAAATCTAAGGTTCGGCCAAATGACTTAGATAAGGATATATATATTAATAATAAACAATTTGGGGTTCGTTTGGCATGTTATAGTAAGTGTATTAACCATATAGTGAAAGAAAACAAAAAGACACGGTAAAAGTTAAATTAATTAACTTAGAGTGAAATCTAATTGATAAGTTTAACATAATACCCTAAACTTGTCTAAATCCTATTGGTTGATAGGATTTCGACCCTTCCCCACTTTAGCTTCGAAATAAGACCCTTTGGAACCATTATAAACCGATTTTGACTTTAATATAAAATAATATTTTGAGATATTCCTAAGGTGCCCCTCTCCTCCCTTATAAAAGGGCACCTCCTCCCCCTCCTTCTCACACCAATTTGAGCACTCAAGCTCGGCCAAACCCTGCCATTTTCTCCTCTCCACTTACCTAGAATAATCCTAGAGGTCCTGGTCTTCTCCAAAGACCAATCTTAGTTCCTTAAGTGGAGGATTCAAAAAGGCGTTCCAAAGAAGAGGTAATATCCATTACCGATCTTTTCAATTTCTTTCTTCTTCAACTTCTTCTTATTTAGTTGTTTCATGATAAAGTAATAACATCAGTATTACTTACATACTTATATGTTATTATAAATATGAAACAACCCTAATTCACCTTCTATCCATCCTACGGAAAAATGAAATCACCGCGCGTGCGTACGTACGGAATACCGTCTCCACGCCGTGGTGTAATCTATTTTCCACCATCACCTTACAAGGATGGGTATAATGGTGTAATCAGTAACTATATATGATTATTATTAAGTAATATTGATACTGAAATAATATATATATATACTCCAATACAATTCCACGATCATAGGAACGATATCATCACTCGTGCGTACGTACGAAATACCATCTCCACGATGTGATGCGACTCGTTCTACATGATCTTCATTTCATAATGATTATATAAATGAATTGAATGAATGAATATGGTATATACTACACTAATACCATTCTGTAAATGAATTATCTATAACCTAAAGATAAGAATAAGAATTTATTTGACAAAACACGCATAAGAACAAAAAGTTATAAAGACCCGAGTAACAAGTAACAATGAAATATTACTAACAAGAAGCTAATAATATGACCATATATGATCTCATATCAATATGTATGATTCTGGAATAAGTCAATAACATTATTTAAACCATTATACAGGAGCTTCGGACACGAACAAAGCAAATCGGACCTAAGGTAAGGGAAATATCACAATCTCATTTTTATCCGAGATTGTTTATTCGTAAGTATTTACTGGGGTGTATTTTATCATCCACATCCATGTTCCCTCAATATGTAATATTGTTTCCATCCACTTGAAATAGTTTAAATCCAATTTTACCCTTAGGTGAGTTTTTAGTAAAGAATATGAAAGGAATCTTTTGTCGTTTTTCCGTACGAGGTACTTTTTGACTTTTCCGACAAAAGTACGAAGAATGTTTTTTTAACTTATACGGCAT
Source organism: Viscum album (assembly GCA_963277665.1). Taxonomy (NCBI): domain Eukaryota; kingdom Viridiplantae; phylum Streptophyta; class Magnoliopsida; order Santalales; family Viscaceae; genus Viscum; species Viscum album. The sequence goes on along the minus strand of OY728164.1, from coordinate 1,659,428,655 downwards.
GAATGGATTTTTAAAACATTACTTCAAAGAAGCTTCCTTTACAAGTTTTCAAGTTTATTTTTAATAAACTTCTTTTATTTTAAAGTTGTATGACATGTTATGAAAGGAAAAATGTTTTTGAAGAAGAAAGGATATTTTCCTCAAGAATTCAATTCAAGTGTTTTATCAAAATTATTTTCCATCTAAGATCATAAAGGGTTCTGTTTCTATCCATATTTTTACATTGGTTTGACTATGTTGTGATGGAATTATGTTTATGAATTCCTTTATCATATATGAATTGATTTATGATGTCATGATGTTTCAAGAATCCCATTTTTGTTATGCGATGATATATGTTTTATGATTATGTGGCACACATAAGAAAGGATTCATTATAAGATGGGTGGGACCTATATCTCCCTCCAATGCATTGGGTAATGATTTTATATCTCATGAGATAGACATGGCTGGAACGGAAGGTTATTTCGGTTCAGTGATACAGGACTGAAACGAGGAGTGAACTCAGTTCAGAAAGGGACTTTGTCCACTAAGATAGTCTTGGCAGTGAGTCATGACTAACAAGAAATGATTTTCCATGATTATGTGTGCATGCCACAAAGATTCAAGTTTTATGTTATGATTATGGGGATCTCATTTTCACTTCTATGATTTATTCCATGTTAAGATATTATGATCTCTTTTGCAGGTTTTAATTTTCAAAAAGATATGACATGATTTTTATTTCCTTTATTTGCCCTTGCTGAGCATTTGAGCTCACCCTTTTATGTTTTCTTTTCCCCAGGCCAGGAAGATGGATATTAAGTAGAATATGCTAAAAGGGACCCTAGATATGATGAAATAAATGGGAGACACTGTAGAAGATTTATGAACCAGTTGTTTATGTTTCCCAGTTTCTAAAGACACTATACCTATACGGTCCTTTATGGTTTTTTCATATGTTGTAATAAGTGTGATTCAATTTTGAAGTATTAACAATGTATGTAAAGTGTGGGTCGTTACAATGTAGATATGATTGGTCATGAAATAGGGAAAGGGAATACATTATTATTTGTTAGTGGTACATCATAAATATAATACTAAAATATGAAAAATTGAGTTAGTACCATAGTTGTTGAACAAATTACTTATTATCGACGTGTCTCGTCTTTTTTATATTATTTTCTTTATTTTTTTCAACATTGTAAAATGGTTTATTTTCACTTTTAATTTTTTTAAATTTATTTTATTCAATTATATTTCTCATTTAAATTCATAGTTAATGGTTTTCCACTTGAATGAAAATAATTCCCATAGTTATTTTTATCACTCACCACTTATCAACTACAACAACCTCACTTAAAAAAAATCTACATTATATTATATTATTAATAAGTTATCAATTTCTCATTTTTCTCATATTTATTATCTGTGTTTTAGAGGATGGACTTTAAGTGAATATGTTTTGAGAATTAATGGTTGGTGATGTGAGTTGTGGCAAGGATGGGTGTTGGATATAATATACCACCTAATAGCCAGTGATAGTCCACTAGCCAACTAGTGGAGCTATAGTAGGTCTGATGAAAACAAAAAACACCATAGGATGGTCCATGGTGCTATAAGAACCCAATCAGTTTCACTATAGAAACCAGGTAGCTGTTGTTTTATGTCTAAATGTTCATTAAATGCACCCCAATAATTTTAATATCACTTATTTTACTCCTTATTTCATACCAAAATGTGACCCTACCCCCATATTTAGAACCAAAAAAATTCCCTTGACCCATGAGCTTTCTCATTCATCTTCCCTTGGCCTTTCAATGTTGGATCAACACGGTAATGCTAGATCAATATGTTTTCACAGGATATAAACAAAATTACTATTCTTCCATGAGAGTTTTACATAGATCTATGATATATATAAATTTTATGTAGATCAGATGATGATTTATTACATACATCATAGAGCAGTTGTGGATCTAGTGAGTTGATGATGTCTCTTAATTGGGTCTAGATTTAACTATTATCATGGGAACATTATTGTTAAGTGGTTATGGTTTTTCTTTCTATAACTATTCTTGAAGGATGATTATTAATAAAACTATAATCTTTTGACAACATCTTTGTGATCCTTTCAGATCTAATATGATATTGATGATCCTTTGGTAGAATGAGGTTGAACACTATATGTCGATGGCATCCCCATTAATGAAGCAAGATATGTGATGAATAATGGATGATTCCTTGTATATTATCATAGATTGATCATCTTGAGATATTTTTTATCTTGAATATCTTCATGGATCTATATTTTGATAATGTATTAGTGGTTTATTGATATTTTATTACTATATTTGAGGTTATCTTCAATATTTGATGAAAAATTCATGTTTTTTATAGATCAATATATTATTTGATGATTTAAATTCATATTAATTGTCATATCTTGGAACTATTTCCATCGATATACTATTTGAGGTACGTTATTCTAGAAATACCCTTCTTACAATGAAATATCCTATGGTTACTTCCTTAATACCCATATTTGAAGAACCTATATTTTGTTTAGGTAACCTAGGTATGAGAACTAGATTCTTGTGTAGTGAAACATTATCTGGGCTTTGATACATTGATGAATATTATAATAATTAATCATATATCTTGATGTATGATGTTACTTCCCATTAGCGCCACCATTATACACTTGTTTCCTTAATATGATTCTTCTTTGGGAATATCACAATTGAATGTTATTGATAGTGATCACATGACTGTTTTGTAGAACATGTGACCCATATATGACGACTTATTCAATTATTATACTTATGAAACATGTTATAAATGTTTTATAGAGATCATAAGTACTTGTATTTTTCTACTTATTCTCAAAATTCAATTCTATGTTATAATTTCTTATTCTCTACCATGTAATGTTTAATTACCATTCCCTTAGAGGTATTTTTATTTGTAGTAAGAATATTTGGACCACCATTATATGATTATACCTTAAAGGGGGAGTTTCATTGAAATGATATTATGAAAATGACAGACTTGAAATTAGGCTAGGGGAATGAAATAATTTAGTCCAAAACCATGGTAGAAAACATTGGTGGAATGATGTCCATATGGCCTAACCCATGGCATGAATAGGATATGACATGCTTGTAGACCAACCTATGATGGAGTAAATATGTGATGACCTTATATCCCAATAGGACATGATTTTTTGTGAAAAATTATAGTTATGATTAACAGTCTTTTGTATCACTATTGTTCTCTTTTGAAATCTCTAGGACTATTCTTCTGGTATTGAGATGAACAAGGTTCAGTCAGGTATATTTGTGGCTTAGATAAAAAATGATCACATGGTAGATGTTTTTTATTCTTTATTTCATGATTAATTAAACACATAATACACCTATTATGATTATGAACATATTTTAAAAACACATCCTTGGTGTCCTATTGGGTTTATCACACACACCTTGCATAGGAATCTCGATTGTTATACAAACTCAATTATTCAAGATCTAGGTAAGGTCAATGGGATGATGGAGGATGGTTGGGCTAGAGACCATGGATGAATAAGAGGTAGAGAGATATAATTTGTATGGTTTTAGTTATGTTTTCATATTTAACATTCTATAACATACATAATCATGTTTGGATTACCTATTTAGGAGCCTAATATTTTATTTTTTTTTGAAATGATTTAAATTTTATTACTACATTATGATACCTAGTCTTATTCTTTTTATAGTTATATTTTATTTATTTTTATTATGTATATATATGATTAGAAATTTCACAGTCTCCTCATATATGACATTCAAAACCTCAATTCTAGTACGTAGCCTCTTGTATAAGTGGAGTCACACATGTGGTCTTGTGGCTCTATGATTCGGACCTGGTGGTTTACTTTGGTGTGTTAAAAATGGTATCAATGTATAAATTTGTTTTATTTTATTTTTTAATAACCATGGACATAGTAGAAAAGAGATAAGTTGTGTGGAACTTGGGTAGTGGAGTTTCTAATTCCGAGAGAGCTGATGTGTAATGAAAATCTGTGGTACCATTTACATGATTAATGTTATATTTTTATGGGATATGGGGTTTTTCATTCATCATGATTAGTCTCATAGGATATTATTCCATAAATACCTAAACCTATAGTGTGTTTCCTCATTTTAATTTAATTTAATTCCTTGATTTCTGCTTTCTATTTGTGATAAACATATATTATCTATTAAGTTATATATTTTTATTCCTTAATGAGGTGATATATCTATTTTGGAATTACCTAGTTAAACTTGAGAATGGTTTAATGTTATATATATTAATATAATGTAGGAACAACCTCCTTTTTCATGTGAGGATGTATATACATTAGTTTATGATAATCCTTGTATGAAAATCATTGCGTGATATCATGGAATGATTAGGATCTGGCTTAATGTAATTAATTTTGTAAATGCATTATAAATTTTAGAAAAATCATTCATCAATGATATATGAATATTAACACTTGGTATGGAATGCTAGTTCCACCATTGTCTATGTTGGAAGATGCACCGAAGTATTCTCCCACACCTCAAGTGATTTAGGTTTTGGATCCCCTCCAGCATGTAGTCTTTTAGACTGCACCTACCCTTAGTGGAGGAGTATATAGGACCATGGTCAACTATGCCCCTGAATTCCCTCACCAAAATCCTCTAGCATTTAACTGTATTATAGTACAATGGGATATCAAGGACTTATTATATACCATTGATGACTAATTTGACTTTGGTGATACAGAGAAGTACAGATAGGTTATTTTAGAATATTTTATTCTCTAGGGAAGCACTTGGTGGTGGTAGAGTGTTAATGGAAAAGTGGTTAGACATGAATTTATTTCATAAAAGACCTTTATGAACCAATTATTTGGGGAATTAATATCTGCAACACTAATTTTGGATCGTTCTTATGAATTCATGGCGCATAAAATGGGATCTAGATGGGTTTAGAATACTCTTCTTATTTCACAAGGTTGATTTGTTTTAACCTATCATTGCTTGAAATTGGTCATAAAAGTCCATAAATATTGTTATCAGTAAGTTCCCAAATATCATATTATAGGTTAGGATAATTTACCTAATTATATACCCTGAGGTTCAACATATGTCCTTTACTATTGATAATTTTTTGAGGTGGATTGAGTAATTGGTATTATTCCAACCTTCAAAACTCAGGCGGGTGGACCTCCAATGATTATGTTGAGTGTATCTTCTAGTGTAAAGATAAGTAAGATCATGTCTGTTAAATAGAGTAGTGGTATGTTGGTTGATAAGAGTTTGTCTTTTTCAGCCCCCATAGGTTGAGTTCCTAAGTGATTCAACAATGGTAAGGTCGGAAATTACCATAAGTTTTGGACAACACCTCAGAGAAAGTGTCAATTTTATGGTAAGATGGGGCATCTCCATTAGTTTCTATACAAATAATCATGGTAGTATCTTTATAGTGACGATTGAAATATGTAATATATGACCCAGTTATATTACTATGTTTCTCACAATTAGGCTCAGTTTATGAAGGTTTAGGGCTCCAGAGTTGAGGAATGCTGAATGTATGTAGTAAATTAGGCTTCAAAAGATGGTTGTGAGAGAACATCTACAAGTTCAAGATCAATCATGATCACTTATATTCATTATACTACTTTATAAAACTATGGTATTTTCTGTTCCATTATATATGAACAAGTTAGTGTTGGAATTTACTTATCAGTCAAGTAGACTTTTGAGTTTCTTTCCCATGGTACATCATTGAGAAAGAAAATGGGCCACCACCAATGATGCCTATAGTATCCTATATTAATTTTTAGTAATGATAATTTTTGGTAATTTATGATTATAGAGATTATGAGAATCAAGGATATTCTCATCAGAGATCGACTAACATGTTATAGATCCCACATCGATCACAATAAGAAATTGTAATCTTTTACTTCACCAAAGGGATAAAATTTAATGATGACCGGTGATTGGGAGTTTTGAGAAATTATAGGGGTAAATACTTCAACCAATATAGTATAAGTATGGTTATTATTATAGGATTCTATGTTTCAATATGATTAGTGCTAGCCCCTTCATATTTTCATGAAATTATAAAAGTCTATTAGTAAATATTTCTAGATTTATTCACAGGTTTCCCCTAATAGACGAGTTGATTCTGAGAAAAACTATATCTAGGTGTGAAACCAATTTCCATACCATATTCTCATATGTAATTTTCTATGTTTAAGGAGGTAAAAGTAAACCATGAAGAGTTGGAATGGAATTTTTTAATCAGGATGAGTACTTTACTATGGTGTGAACCAATTTTTCCATGAAGGTGGATCATAGTTTTGAATATGTATAGATTTATAGAATATGAATTAGGTGGACATGAAAAATAGGTACCCTTTTCACATGATTGTTTATATCATTGATCAGGTTTTGGGAGACTGATGGTTCTCCATGATTGATCTCTGAATGGGAATTCACCAGTTGTGAGATAGAGTAATGGAAATTATGATGATAGTGTTTAAGAGTAGGTAGGGGCTATATGAGTACTATGTTATTTTTTCTAGACTATCAAATGCATCAGTATTGTTTATGGATATCATGAAAAAGATATTCCACCCATACATTGACTTGGTCATCGTGGTGTTAATTTCCAATATCCTTATATACTCATCAACCCCAAAGATTCTCATCGGCCATAGAGATTCAAAACGAGAAACATATATATAATTAATATCAGGGACCTAAACCCTTAGAAATAGGGTAATCTCATATAAATATTCTCAACCACCACCATCACATCATTCCGAAGTTCATTCTATCCATAGGATATATCTATGAGGTCATAAATCAATGAAATTTCTACTTAAACCAATTATAAAAAACTGATAGATATATAACATAATTATCTCTAAATTAATTCCTTCAGGAATAATCATGGAATATCTAACTGTGAAACGCATAATTTATAAAATTATATCCAATGGTTTGTGATCCAATCTCAAAATACACATCTAACTTCCACTCATTAAAGAGACACTATTCAAGTCCAAATATACACAAATTTCACTCCAATTTTCCTAAATCTGAATATAAAACTAATCTATTGATTACCTCTAATAGAACCATGTGAATAAACATGTTATCATCCAATATTGGTAACCTATTACATATATATAGAAAACAAATATCATGTATGGGTATTTCATCATTATATAATTAAATCATATCGTGAATCCCATGTTCATGGGAAATAAATTATTTTTTAATAATGGAGGGGAAAGAGTTATCCAAGGTGTGATGAACCCACCTTAATTGAAAAATCATAAAATCTTATACTCTATGGAACAATGGAACAAATAAAGATTAAAAAAAGAATGATGGATCCAATATACTTCAATTATCCATCTTGGGTTTCACTGGCCATCCATCATCATTACCATGGGGTGGATAATGGATATTTACTTTAACACTAGAGCTTCATTATCCACCTTTATAGATCTAGTGGATTGTTTTTGTATCCATTATCACAATGGAAATTTAAAAACACCTAAAAACTAACCTAGATATTTTTCTACCCAAACATTTCTTCAAAAAACATCTTAAACATTTGAATTTTTTCTATCAATATCAATTTTTGTACCTAATCAAAAAATTAATATGACCTCATTTTTACTATCATAAGAACCCAACCCTTTCTCTAAATATAAAAAAAAATACCATTTTGTGTTATTACTAACTAACCTACATAAAATTTCTATTCTATGTGATATCTCCCCATCATTCAATAATGATCCACACTAGTAACTCAGTCCTGATCTATGAACTAATTTTTGTTCTTCTACAAGACTTGGCATTCCCAAACATACCAAGGCTAGTGGAACAACCAAAAACATCAAAAATTAAAACTATGATATATAATGAAAAATGGGTTTTCCTATAATAATTATCTTTCATCAAAATGTGTGTGATCATATTCAATTATATGTAAACATTCTAGTTGATACTCCATTACACTGGCCACTTTTTAAAACCGAATAACGAGTGTAGTTTAGTTATGATGATATCCTATATATAAGGCCCCGACCATAAAACATTAAATAATCATGAATTAAATGAATAATTCACATAGAGGATCTTTTCTGGTTTAGAGTTTTATAGAATTAGGTCATAACTATTAAATCTCAAAATATTACAAAGTAGACACTTCTACTAAGTTTCCATAAAATAAAAACTCTTTAAAAGAAACATGTCTAGTTCCATGTTTTAGATAACATGTCTTTCCTTGATCCCATCCTTGACCTTATTCATCTTTAAGTCCTGTGGAAAACATTTCAAAAACATGGGATGAGCATAAAAAGCTCAGTAATGGATATAAAAATATGGAAAGGAAACATGAGTACATGAATACATAATAATCAATGAAATCATACTTTACTCATTAAACAAAAGAACATTAACATACCTGATCAAATCATGAATAAAACATAGAAATCATAAGTCATAAAGGTAAATTGAGGCATTCATACCATTCTTACGTAGGGAGTAACCCTATTGGTTATGTTTGGAATACCCATCATAGTATATCCCCTAAATCTCTTCGGAGAAACCTTAACGTTTAACTCCTTCGCGTTACCCAATGCATTAGAGAGCTATATCGGGCTTACCCACCCTTAGTTTATCACGAAACCACCCGTCTTCATAACAATGCCCAAGAACCATAACATAATCATATAACATAACTTAAGCATAAAGGAAAGATAACATTCCCACATTGCAATAACAATATAACATTTTATGATATTGAAATAATGAATCCATTATAGAAACCATTTTCAAAACCATTTAAAACATTTAATAAATAGATTTTTGAATCAAAGTGTCCCATAACACCTTAAATCTTTTAACATTTTAAACCATTAATATCCATATAAATAAATCCTTAAAACCATTTTGAAAACATTGATATTAATAAGAACAAATCATTAAAACATTTAAAGTGATATTTTTGTTAAAGGGTTTTTACCAAAACTAGAGACACTTGAATACAATAATTGAGGAATAAAATATAATCAGAGCTTTATTATATCATGAGAATAAATGGATTCATGATATAATATTCCAAAGGACAGTATATACACCATATAATAGTGAATTAGTGCATAACAACAATGAAGTCTCAATAGAAATGTAAAATGTGATGAAATCCCTTATAAAGAAGGTATCCTTAAATTAAGGATAAATCAATCTCAAAAATTATTTATGAAAAATATAAATACACCCAATATAATTGGATATTAAGTTTAAAACAATAAAAGTTCATTCACACATATTCAATGGATGACATATTCAATAACTATATGCTGAACCCAAAGAAATCGAAATTGGGTTAAAAAGTTCCCTTGGTAAAATTTGACAGCCTAACGACGTCACTTCAAAATTCATAAAATGAGTTGATAAGAGATAAAAAGTGTATATCATCACTTGGAAATAAAATTTAAATCAATAAGGATACATAAGAACATATCCCAACGTAATAGTATGTGAATTAAAACACATAAAAAAAGAATTGTTTTAAAAAGAGGATGGTGAAAGGTTCCCTTATTGACTTGGGTAACTTTCAAAACGTACACCCCATTGAAGAAGGGTCATAAAATGAATATCTAAATACCCATAAATGAAATTATATTACAAAAGAGTATAATAATGGTCAGTACATACACCAATAAAAGTAAATGGTGGAAAATGTAGCACAAATCTCACGGGACTAAAAGTGAGATGAAAAATCCCTTACGAAAACTCGGCAGCCTAACAGTGCCACTTAAAACTTCCAAAAATGGATTGATGAGAACAAATAGGGTCTCTCATGATATTACAATAAAATTTACAGCACGAGTAATATAAAATAACATCCCCCATCATAACAAAGAGGGGCTTAAAAGAAGTGACATAAAGGAGAGTACTTAAAAAGAAAGAGAGAGGTTGGATCCCTTACAAAAATTCGGCAGCCTAACGGCGCCACTCAAAACTTCCAAAATGGATTGATGAGAGAAAATAGGTTCTCTAATCATATGAAAATAAAAAGTACAGTAGGAGTAATATAAAAGAACATACCAATGATAAGAAAGATGAGCTTAAAAGGTATGACATAAAAGAGTGTACATAAAAAGAAAGAGAGAGGTAGGATCCCTTACCTCGTGTCCGCCATGACTCGATCGTTATTTAATCTCCTGAATAATAAAATTTGGTCAATTTATAATTGTTTAAAGACCTCATTTAAAGATTATTATTCAGTTCATATCACATATTATAATGTTATAAAAATTGATTAATAAAGTGAGTTCATATCAGACGTTTTTGTCGATGTTCGGTACATGAGAAAAAATTGAACTTGTTTGAAAATGATTGTTCATGTAGTTATAAGTAAATCATCTCCAGAATAGTATTAATGATTTAAATATCATATATATCCAGTAAATATTCATTTTATACTACTCCATAACATTTGGAGATAAAAAGAAATGAAATGCACCGTTCATGGAGACGGTAGGCCGTACGTACGCATGAACACTACTTTCATTTATTTGTCATAATAATGGAATTAAAAATAATTGAGAGAGATATATATTATAATTATAGTATAATATATATGTCATATAGGTCATGTATGTTCATTAATTTCATTCTTTATACATTCCATGTATTGCATGAACGAGTCACCTCATTTGAGGGGGCGGTAGTCCACACTTCCTCGTATGAAATTATCGCATTTACACAACATGAAAAGCATAAAGTCATGTTTTAAATATAAAATTCAGAAGAATATAGAAAACATAAATACCATATATATCATATATATAATATAGTGACATCATAATGTCCAGTATGAAAGGTGTTAAGAGGAGATTCAACAATCATCATTTCGTGAGGCAGAAATTCGCCATCCACAGAAACAGTATGTTCTTTAACCATTAGACAACGGTGTGTGTAAGTGTAGCTATAATACTTCACATAACAAAATCCTAGTATATTGAAGATACTGTTTTTATTACAAAATATAGGAATAAAAAGAATTTATGGGTTTGGAGAAGCAAAATAAAACAAAATAACACAAGGTAAGACATTACCTTTAAATCGGGTAAATATTTTTTATTTGATCTCAAAGGCTTCCTTGGAAAGTATTATGCCCAAAGGTGAGGCTTAAATGATGAATAGAGGGATGTGTAGAGATGAAATGAGCAGGGGTCGGCTGATCCAAAGGATTTTGAGGTGTGGGTAAGGTGGTAGAGGTGGGGGCCTTTTATAAGAGGAGAGGAGAGGCACTCATGGAAAGTTATAAAATATTACTTTATTATATAATTCTTTTCGGATTTTAACGGCCCCAAAAGCATATATTTGAAGGATATGTTGATAAAGTTTCTAAATCCACCCATACAATAGGTTTGTGACAAGTTTAGCTCTTATAGTTTACATTATCTTTTCATTTTATTTAAATCGTTAAATAATGAGGTAATCGCTGCCTCACCATGGTGTCATAAATAATTTAATTTATTTAGTGTCTAAAAAATATTAAAAAATATCATGAAGTATGAAATCTTTTTATCCTTCTATAGAATATTTATAGTCAAAAATATGACTTGTATAACCCCATGTAAAAATTGTTTTAGTAAAACAACACATGTTTGTGATATTTTAACTTTAAATATAAATAAAAAGGTATTAATGTCATTTTCCTACCAAAGTGGCTCCATGGGGTCCCCATGTTGACCCATGGATTGTCTTGGTCGTCCATGACTCATCCAATAAGGGTAGGACATGTGTCATGGTCATTTCTTATTATTAAAACATTATTTTTACCTTAAACTACACTAATTACTTTTAATCGCGATTAAAACTTAAAAGTTACTATTCACCAAAAAATTATTTTAATCTCATTGAACCACATATTAATTCATAATGACAGACATGTATGTAGGATTTTTGAAATTAAAATCACATAAGTGGTAAAGTTTCATTTAAATGAAAAATCAGTTTTTAAACTACCACTTAGTGGTTTTACTATTCATCAAAAATTGAAGTTTTTCAGAAAAATACCAAAAATTCACCACAATCTATATTTGATATTCCGAATTCCAAAATGATGTATATTTTTCAAAATGCAAAACATATAAGTTGATTTAATTAATTTAATAATTAATTCCTGCTGTCATAACAAATAGCGTGTTTTTAAGAATCAATATCTATTAAAAGATTGACACTAGTTTAAGTCCAATTTCAAAGAGAAATTAGTTCCAATGACCACTATTGGATTAAATGGTAAAAATATATTCTAATTTCACTTTAAAACCAATTCAAAAGATAATTTAATCATATAAATAATTTAGATTAAAAAGAGGTTTTGAATGAAAATACAACATTTTCACTATTCATTAAAAAAATGAACTTTATCGGGAAAATACAAAAAATTACTAAAAGTAAATTTTGATGTCCTGATTAAAAAGTAGAATTTTATTTTGACAAATATAACACATAAAATTGTCAAAAAGTGGATTTAAAAGTGTTTCACCATCAAAAGGTGGTTAATCGACCTTTTAAAGAATATTAGAATGTTTACGCTTAAAATTGGATTAATTCGCATTTTTAATCCTCTAACATTTATTGTAAAAATTAAAAATATTTGACAAACATATATAATCATTTTTTAGTTATTTCTAGTTATTACAATAGCTAGGTGTTAACTACCATTTAAAATAAAATTATTTTATTATTAGAGTGCAACGTAAGATTCCCAGAAAACTCGTTGTTGCGTATTGGGTATGCCATCGAGCATAACATTACCTTTAAATTAATATTAATATTTTATTAAAAAAATATGGATAAATATGAAAATGTCATATTCTTTATTTACCTGGGGTGTTACATCCTTCCCCCCTTTTGGGAATTGCGTCCTCGCAATTTTAAAATTGGGCTTGGAAACTTCATTGGAAATCCCACATCGGAAACAAGAGTCAGTAAAACAATCACTTTAAAATAAAGAAAGAGAAGTACAAAGGTCACCTGAGTTAACCCATACTAGGATTCCATATAGGAAAATATGGACATGGAGGAAAAAGAAAAGGGTCATGTTCTGAGGGAGAGTGATAGGAAACATGTTTAGGAGAAAGTTAACCACAAGAAAATCACAAACTTATGGTGGGTTAAACTGTGTTCGATTCCCCATTAGGAAAAGTTAATAGAAAAAATTTTTGTTTTAAGTTACTTTTCATTGAGGAATTTATTTTTGATCTTAAGGAAACATACTTACTTGTCATTTTGACTTTCAACTTTTACTAGATTACTTACACAAACTCATATTTTCTCCAAAAGATGAGTATTTATGATGACTTTTTCACATTAAGAGCGCTATAATCAACTTCTAGAGAATCTCCTAATCCACAAAAGAGAACTATATATTTCCCAAGTCTTTAGACCTTAACCAAAACCAAAATTGTTAGAACAAGATCAGATAATCCACAAAAGGATAATCCTTTATAAAAATAAAATCTAATCTTAATCTCCAAAATTTGTCCAACAAAACCCAGAGTTCAACAAAGACCATTCGATAAAAAATTTGTCTATAAAATTATTCAAAGTAAACCAAACTAAGATTGAAACCCAAATATTTGAAGGATTTAATCACATAGTCTTCCAAGGTAAAAATTAACATTTATATCCAAATAACATCAGTTTCTATTAAAGTCTCATATTGAAAAGCAATTTACTTAATCACATATCCTCCATGATAGGTTAATAATTTCCATAGATAACCCAAAATCAACATATTCTAGATTCATAAGATAATCTAACTGAAAAGAATTATTCAAACTAACCAGGTACTTCATGTAGTCCAGTGGTAGGCGATAAATACCAGTCACACTTTGGTTGTGGGTTCGATTACCACAACTTTGTCCGATGCGACGGGTTGTCACACGGTCTGTGTGTTATCCTTTTTCCAAAACTGCATAATTCTTAAAACATTCCCCAAAACGAGATAAAATATTCAAAAATAATCATAACATATTTTAACCTCAAGTTTATCTCTTTCCTTTCATTTTCCATCATAACATATAGTAACCCATAATTATCTCAAAAGTAAGGATCATATAAACCCTAATGGTTACCTTTATAATTTTTACCTGAACTTCCACATCGAGTTGGTCATCTCATACATGATGCATTAGAGAACTTACCAAGGTTCAAGTGGTTGATCATGAATCCTTTATAGTTGGTTTAGAACAACCACAAGATTCCTCATTGAATCCACCATTTCATCCAGTCTCTTAATCAGAGAACCACCACAGTTTCCTTCAAACCAATTGTCACTTTGTTTCCTGCTAGATCCATCCATTTACTAAAAACAGAAATTTCAGTGTGTCTATATCACCAAAATTATCATGTACTAACGAGGAAGATAAACACTAAGATATACGTACTCATTCTCTTTATCTAAAAACTATGACTCTTTCTGAAATCCTAGCCATTATGGTAATGTCACTTATGCTTAAAGAATACCATAATCTCAAAAGTTATCTAAACCAACCTCTAATACGAACTATAAGGCCTCAGCCTTAAAACATTACATAATCATGAATTAAATGAATAATTCACATAGTGGATATTTTCAAGTTTAGAGTTTTAGAGAATTAGGTCATAACTATTAAATATCAAAAGATTACAAAGTAGACACTTCTACTAAGTTTCCCTAAAATAAAATCTCTTTAAAAAAATATGTCTAGTTCCATGTTTTAGATAGCATGTCTTTCCATGATCCCATACTTGACCCTATTCATCTTTATGTCCTGTGGAAAACATTTCAAAAACATGGGATGAGCATAAAAATCTCAGTAAGGGATATAAAAAAATTGAAAGGAAACATGAGTACATGTATACATAAGAATCAAGGAAATCATACATTACTCATATAACAAAAGCACATTAACATACCTTATCAAATCATGAATAAAACATAGAAATCATAAGGCATAATGGTAACTTGAGGCATTCATAACATTCTTACTTAGGGTGTAACCCTCTCGGTTACATTTGGAATACCCATCACAGTATATCCCCTAAATCTCTTCGGAGAAACCTTAACGTTTAACTCATTCGCGTTACCCAATGCATTGGAGAGCTATATCGGGCTCACCTGACCTTAGTTTATAACGGAACCACACATCTTCATAACAATTCCCAAGAACCATAACATAATCATAGCACATAGTTTCAGCATAAAGGAAAGATAACATTCCCACATTTCAATAACAATATAACATTTTAAGATATTGAAATAATGAATCCATTCTAAAAACCATTTTCAAAACCATTTAAAACATTTAATAAAGAGATTTTTGAATCAAATTGTCCCATAACACCTTGAAGATTTAAACATTTTAAACCATTAATACCCATATAAATAAATCCTTAAAACTATTTTGATAACATGGATATTAATAAGAAAAAGTCATTAAAACATTTAAAGCAATATTTTCGTTAAAGGGTTTTTTACCAAAACTAGAGACACTTGAATACAATAATTGAGGAATAAAATTTAATCAAAACTTTATTATATCATGAGAATAAATGTATTCATGATATAATATTCCAAAGGACATTATATACACCATATAAGAGTGAATTGGTGCATAACAACAATGAAGTCTCAATAGAAATGTAAAATGTGATGAAATCCCTTATAAAGAAGGTATCCTTAAATTAAGGATAAATCAATCTCAAAATTATGTGTGACAAATATAAATACACCAAATATAAGTGGATATTAACTATAAAACAATAAAAGTTCATTCACACATATTCAAAGGATGACATATTCAATAACTACATGTTGAACCCAAAGAAATCGAAATTGGGTTAAAAAGTTCCCTTGGTAAAATTCGATAGCCTAATGGCGTCACTTCAAAATTCAGAAAATGAGTTGATGAGAGATAAAAAGGGTATCTCATCACTTGTAAATAAAATTTACATCAATAAGGATATATAAGAACATATCCAAACATAATATTATGTGAATTAAAAGACATAACAAAAGAAGTCTTTTAAAAATAGGAGGGTGAAAGGTTCCCTTACCGACTTGGGTAACTTTCGAAACGTACACCCCATTGATAAAGGGTCATAAAATGAATATTTAAATACGAAAAAATGAAATTATATTACATAAGAGTATAATAATGGGCAGTACATACACCACTCAAAGGAAATGGTGGAAAATGTAGCACAAATCTCACGGGACTAAAAGTGAGATGAAAAATCCCTTACGAAAACTCGGCAGCCTAATGGCGCCACTTAAAACTTCCAAAAATGGATTGATGAGATCAAATAGGGTCTCTCATCATATTAAAATAAAATTCACAGAAATAGGAATATAAAATAACATCCCCCATAATAACAAAGAGGAACTTAAAAGAAGTTACATAAAGGAGAGTACTTAAAAAGAAAGAGAGAGGTTGGATCCCTTACAAACATTCGGCAGCCTAACTGCGCCACTCAAAACATCCAAAATGGATTGATGAGATAAAATAGGGTCTCTCATAATATTAAAATAAAAAGTACAGTAGGATTAATATAAAATAAAATCCCAATCCTAAGAAAGATGAGCCTAAAAGTAATGACATAAAAGAGTGTACTTCAAAAGAAAGAGAGGGGTAGGATCCCTTACCTCATGTCCGACATGACTCGATCGTTCTTTAATATCCTAAATAATAAAATTTGGTCAATTTATAATTGTTTAAGGAACTCATTTAAAGATTATTATTCAGTTCATATCACATATTATAATGTTATAATAATTGGTTAATAAAGTGAGTTCATATCAGACGTTTTTGTCGATGTTCGCTACATGAGTAAAAATTGAACTTGTTTGAAAATAATTGTCCATGTAGTTATAAGTAAATCACCTCCAAAATAGTAATAATGATTTAAATATCATATATATCCAGTACAAATTCATTTTATACTACTCTATAACAATTGTAGATAAAAATAAATGAAATGCACTGTTCATGGAGACGGTAGGCCTTACGTACGGATGAACACTACTTTCATTTTTTCTCATATTAATGGAATTAAAAATAATTTAGAGATATATATATTATAATTCCAGTATAATATATATGTTATATAGATCACATATTTTCATTAATTTAATTCTTTATACATTCCATGTATTGCATGAACGAGTCACATCACTTGAGGGGGCGGTAGTCCACACTTCCTCGTATTAAATTATCGCATTTGCAGAACATGAAAATCATGAAAACATGTCTTAAATATAAAATTAAGAAGCATATAGAAAACATAAATACCATATATATAATATATAAAATATAGTTACATCATAATTGCCACCATGAAAGGTGTTAAGATGATATTGAACAATCGTCGTTTCATGAGGCAGAAATTCACCATCTACAGAAACAATATGTTATTTAACCATTAGACGAAGGTGTGTGTAAGTGTATCTCGAATCCTTCACATAACAAAATCCTATTATATTTAAGATACTGGTTTTATTACAAAATAAATGAATAAAAAAAGTTTAGGGGTTTGGAGAAGCAAAATAAAACAAAAGAACACAAGGGAAGACATTACCTTTAAATCAGGTAACTCTTTTGTATTTGAGCTCAAAGGCTTCCTTGGAAAGGATTATTCCCAAAGGTGAGGCTTCAATGATGGATATAGGTATGTAGAGAGATGAAATGGGAAGGGGTTGTCTGATCCAAAGGCTTTTGAGGTGTGGGTAAGGTTGTAGAGGTTGGGGCCTTTTATAAGAGGAGAGGAGGGCCACTCTTGGAAAGTTATAAAATATTACTCTATTATATATGATTTTCGGATTTTAAATGCCCCAAAATAATATATTTATAGGATAAAGTGATAAGGTTTCGAAATCCATCCATCAAATAGGTTTGTGACAAGTGTAGGTCTTTGGTTTTACATTATCTTTTCATTTTATTTAAATCGTTAAATAATGAGGTAATTGTTGCCTCATCATGGTGTCATAAATAATTTAATTTATTTTGTGTCTAAAAAATATAAAAAAATACCATGATGTAGGAAATATTTTTATATTTCTAATGAATATTTATAGTCAAAAATATGACTTGTATTACCCCATGTAATTTTTTTTAGTAAAACAACACATGTTTGTGACATTTTAACTTTAAATTTAAATAAAAATGTATTAATGTCATTTTCCTACCAAAGTGTCTCCATGGGGTCCCCAAGTTTACCCATGGATTTTATTGTTCGGCCATGACTCATACAATAATGGTAGGACATGTGTCATGGTCATTTCATATTATTAAAACATTATTTTTACCTTAAACTACACTAATTACCTCTAATCGCGATTAAAACTTAAAAGTTACTATTCAAAAAAATTATTTTAATCTCATTGAACCACATCTTACTTCCTAATGACCACCATGTATGTCAGATTTTTGAAATTCAAATCACAGAAGTGGTAAAGTTTCATTTAAATGAAAAATTAGTTTTTAA
The DNA here is from genome assembly GCA_963277665.1 of Viscum album. NCBI lineage: Eukaryota > Viridiplantae > Streptophyta > Magnoliopsida > Santalales > Viscaceae > Viscum > Viscum album. The sequence continues at coordinate 1,659,410,086 of OY728164.1, read as the reverse complement.
ACTACCACTTAGTGGTTTCACTATTCATCAAAAATTGATGTTTTTCAGAATAATACCAAAAATTCACCCTAAGCTATATTTGATATTTTGAATTCAAAAATTAAATCTATTTTAAAAAATTCAAAACATATAAGTTGCATTAATTAATTTAATAATTAATTCTCGCTGTCAAAACAAATAGCGTGTTTTTAAGAAACAATATCTATTAAAAGATTGACACTAGTTTAAGTCCAATTTCAAAGAAAAATTACTTCCAATGACCAATATTGGATTAAATGGTAAAAATATTTTATAATTTCACTTTAAAACTAATTTAAAAGAAAATCTAATCATATAAATAAATTATATTAAAAAGAGGTTTTGAATTAAAATACAACATTTTCACTATTCATTAAAAATATAAACTTTATCGGAAAAATACCAAAAAATTACAAAAAGTATATTTTGATGTCGCGATTAAAAAGAAGAATTTTATTTTGTCAAATATAACACATAAAATTTTCAAAAAGTGTATTTAAAAGTGGTTCTCCTTCAAAAGGTGGTTAATTGACCTTTTAAAGAATATTAGAATGTTTACTCTTAAAATTGGATTAATTCGCATTTTTAATCCTCTAACATTTATTCTAAAAAGTAAAAATATTTGAAAAAAATATATAATCATTTTGTAGTTATTTCCCGTTATTACAATGGCTAGGTGTTAACTACCATTTAAAATAAAATTATTTTATTATTAGAGTGAAACGTAAGATTCCCTGAAAACTCATTGTTGCGTATTGGGTATGCCATCGAGAATAGAATTTCCTTTAAATTAATATTAATATATTATTCAAAAAATATGGATAAATATGAAAATTCCATATTCTTTATTACCTGGGGTGTTACACTATAACTCTATAAAATATCTGGATGTTGAGGATATCAATGATATCCACTACCATATATGTTATAATTTCAAGTATGTTGTTATTTATCTACGTTTATTGATTGATGTTATACCAGGGAATCTTCTAAACATTGAAACCTAAAATCCATAGTCTCATACTTTAGAATTATTCACCTAATAGGGCCTCACATATTTATATATATATCATTGTAATATCCATGAGTATCTATATTTTCTAGACTATTCCTCCCCCAACAAATTTCCATTCCAAAATTCACACTCATACATCATCTAAGATAGTACTTTGAAAGACAATGTAATAAACTACCAAAATCCCTAAATTTACATAATCCACACTAAAGAAAACCCAAATCTAGGAATTTTTGGTCTACCATGCAGAAAAATGTTTATTTACTCTAAGAACCAATAAAAACAAAAACAAAATATCAACTGTGTTATATCATATCCATTAATCCTAACACTTTTCATCAATCCTTATAACAAGGTTCATACTCATAATCATCCAATGGTTCACTCCCCGATATAGGAGTTTCAAAATCAACCTTTCCCATTCAGTAACCTTCTCATATTCCATAATCAACCAAACCATAATACTCATGATCCTCACTCTTCAAAACCTAAAATATCTATGTATGATCTCTACTTTAATTCCTACACTACATAAATAACCACACAACATGATCATTTATCATGCCTTATTTATATTCCATGCCCAAATAATAAAATTTATGGAATCAAAATAGTCTTAGATCCCATCAAAACATACAAGAACCTTTGAAGGTCCTAAATAATATATATGTTTTAAGGGAAGAAATATATATTCCAATTTATCCTAGGGACACACATGAGAAATTACAAATAAGATTATCATGTGACTCTAACAAGCATCTTAGCACAAACATTTGAGGTATATATCTTTGTAACTTAAACTCCCAACATAGATATTTTTCAAAACCCTTTATAATCAACATACTCTAGATTCAATTAAGACTGATAATTCTTATCTAATCACTATGATCACTATATAGGGATGATATTAGGCTATTCCATTACACATATTATGAATTTATTATTGAAACCCAGTCTCTAATCCCCAACATAGGTGTCATAGAATCAATCTCTCCAAATTTTTAACATGATTCCATAATTTATAATGTCTTTAACAAATTTTTGTGTGAAACTCAATGCTACCATTCCAATATGTCAAATCATTTCATTAATTGTCCCATTATATAAATCATAGAATCACTAACATAACCAATAACTAAAAATAAATCACTTATATATCAATCACATCACTCACATAGAGAACCTTTTTCCATAATTACTAATACATTACCAATATATCTTTCATTTTCCTAAACTATATATTAAATCACACCTCTCATTAATTGATTCTGTAACATGAATAATCTACCCATTATTCCATCTCTACAGAATCCAAATGTCAAACCAAACTTTCATTATCGAGTTTACCTCATATATCACAACTCATCTCGAGCGAAAATTGGTAAATTGATGTAGTATTCCAGTAAGGTACATGAATCTCCATTATCATAATTCATATGACATTGACATTATTCTCTCTTACCTAGTTCACAAACCATATTCCATAAAGGTTATATATTGTAAAGATGCAAAAACACTAATCTTGAATATATCTAGGAAAAACATGCTACATCACCACATACGAGGACCCTCGTCCATTCTAGGTATCCCAATACTATACCAACTACACATTCTAGGTTGTAATCATTATCAAGAATCCATATACAAAAATACTCACCAAGTATTTGTTTCATATGCATGTGCGTATAAACAATAACGACCCAATGTTTTATCAATGGAAATTCCATTCTTATAATTATGTCATATAATCACATGAAATCAAAACACAATGAACTACTAAGTACTATGTGACCTTTAAACATAATATTGTCTCTTCTGTGATTTGAATTTGGAAAATCTGACATATATGGTTGTGATTAGTAAGATTTTTTCATTCTTATAAGGAAAAATTAATTTTTTAATAAAAATTAATCTACCCTTATGAATAGTAATACAAAAATTATTAATATTAAATATCCCAAAATAATATTAACCTCACCCTTAAATGAATAAATAAAATTTAAGCATCTTATAAGTTATAATATAACCATAGTAAAAGTATTTTTATTATTTTAATTTATAAAAAATTAATTACAATTTATTTATCAATTTAAAAGAGTATTTAGTTTCATAAAATGTGTCTATAAATTGAAAAATTTATGCCTTATAATTTTAAGTTAAATTTATAAGACATTATGTAATTTTTTTAAAACATTATAAAATAAGTTATAGTTTCAAAATATGTATTTTTCAAGTAATTTTGGATTTTCATTAAAAATTAAATTAATCATATTTATAATTTTTTTTAAAAATGAATTTATTTCTTAGATAATACATGTAAACAAGTGTTTAGGGTAATTGTTTTGGATTTTTATAAAAGACTTGATTTTTAATGAATAGTGGAAATGGTAATTTACTGTATATATACATTATAATCTAAATGGACTATTACTAGAATCATGGCTCATGTAAGAAACCATAGTTCTAATTCACTTGATGTTATTACTATTTTTGGTCATGGAATCGTCACAATTTATTGTCTTGAGGAAAAATAATAAAGAAATGATTAAAATATTAAGAACACCTCCACCCCTCTACTATAAAAATCAAACCCACTCCTCTCTTCTCTTTACAACTCTCAAACATTGTTACTTCTATAAATTTTGATAAAATATCTCCCCAATATCCTCCCCCATATCTAGAAGCAAGGAGGATTAAATCAAGAGTTAAATTCATCTTTTCTTTTCCATCACTTTATTTTCATGTTCCATTGTTATCTTTTCTTTCCTAACATCTCATCATCTAAATGGTATGAATAATATAGTAACATAAATGTACTATAATGTTGTTATTCTAATGTGATAATTCATTATCATCTCTCATTTCCCATTCTTTTTTATGAAATAAATGAAAACACCATCTCAGATGTGTTAATTTATCACATTCAAGGACGGAGGGTTATCAATATCTATTACCATATTCAATTCTGGCCATAAAACCATTTTTATGGTTGAACCATACTATTAAATATGTATTTTATATTATGTGATGTTCTGTAATCCTTTTACACACATGATGTAAAATAATAATACAAAATAAGTTAATTGTGAGTAAAATCGCCAAATTAATCCAAACATATATCATCAATGTTTTAAATAGTGATTCACCTTCAGTCCAAATAAACAAATTAATTTTATAACCATGTAATGTTGTTTATGATAAATAATTTTATATAACATCAATTCTAGAAAATAATTCTCATCATACTTGTTTATCCGAACAAAAAATATAAGTGAACCGATCATTAAAACTGAGGAAGCAAATGCTCCCAAACAATGAAATTGAAACTCTTAACTCGTCAAAAAGGACACGAATGAAATTAATAAGGTTATAATAAATCAATATCTTGTAGTGTAGGATATTTAATTATTAATTAATGAACCTAATTTTGTTATTCATTTCATTAAGATCAAGTGAAGAACACCATCAGACTTAAGGTAATGGATCCTCTCTTTTTTAAATTTACTCAATAACCTTATCTATGTTATATCATTTCATTTGTAGTTAATAATGATGGGTTATGATTTGAAACCTCAAAAATACATCCCTAATTATGTATAGAATAATAGAAACCCATTTATCAGCCATTATTTCTTCCTAAGTACACCTAGTACCATGCTGATATTCCACCCGAACACCCATTTTCCTTCGGGTTATTCTTACTTACTTTTAACCCAAATGAAATCATATATTCTTTTTATTTACATATTATTATTTTTTATGTAAAAAATCATTTATAATGATCCATTAATCATTCTATTTTGGGTATATACATGATTTCAAATGATTCCCTCCTCAATACATCCTGATAAGAAAACTCTTTTTAAGGGAACTTCATAAATTATTACCCAATTTCAAAAACACTATATGTTATATTTTTAAGAAACCATTATATTTATAAAAACACTCTCTTAGTCATGAAAACCTTATTTCTTCACTTCTAGTTTTATGTAAAATATTATTTTCTTTTCTATTTTAAATGATCTTTGACGTTTTCATTAAACCGCACAATTTTTTTAATTTTAATGTTTCTTAAAAACTATTTTACATGTTATCACTTCAGTTTGGAATCACTTATTATGATATATGGTTATTTTAATTTATGACTTTCCATTTATGTTTTAATTTCTTTCATTCATAGAAACTTTTATGATACACCCATTCATTATTCTTTATGATATGATTAAGATACAGATTTCCTTCAAGAGGTACCCTTATGTTTATGTATGAGTGATTATGTATGATTATTAATGTGGAAAACGTATTCATGAACATGTTATGATGGGTGAACCCATATAGTTCTCTAATTAATTGGGTAATTTTGAGTATCATGATACATTATGTGCAACGACCTAGGATGTGATCTTTGACGAGTGAAACCATGTGAAACGGTCTTGGTGGTTAACCATGACTTGTGATATTCTATGTGAAACGAGCCATGTCTTATGCTAAAGTCATGTTTTATGTTTCTTCCAAATTATTTTTAATCCATGTTTATATGATCCCATGTTCATATGTTATTATTTCACATGTTCTATGCATTTTTATATCATTATGCCATGATATCTAACCCTTGTGCTAAAGACTTATTCTTTTGTTTATTCTCCTTTTGGGATTTTAGCTCATCCCTTCACTCATGTGATACCCTGGGTACCCTATATAGATTTAATAGCTCAAAGTAAGTTTGGATCTCTTTATGAAGATTAAATAAATAAGTGTTTTTTAGCCCCATGTTTTAGGTTTTATGTACCTTGTCTTCCAAGAAACTAGACTTTACGATCATTGGCTTGTAATATGATGTTTAATTATTCCTAAAATAATTTAATTACATTTTTAAAAGGCTAGGGTCTCTATAGTTGGTATGAGAGGATGATCAAGTTATTTTTGGGGATTAATAATAGAGCACATTAGTATGAACCTTAAGGATTAGACTAAGTATATAGAAACACCCCTAAATTTTGTTAAGTATAGATTAAGTGGTTTATTAAGAAAATACATCCCTATCTAGATAAAAAAAGGTACATGTGTCTCTACCACAAATGTATCTAGGGGTAAAACACAAAAACACTGCTTTGATCTAGACTCGAATATGAACTAGTACACGACAATAGGATTTGTTTTACTCTTGGTTTGACACTCCCAGGGGATATGATTTGGTAAATTCATGAGTTTAGTGAAAACCAATATTATGGGAATAGAAAAATCCCATAGGAATATAATTTAAGAAATATATCATAGATAACCTAGATTTAAACCTAGGGAATCACATGTTAGGATATTCATCTCTTTTACAAGTTTATCCTTTTATGTTTAGAGAATCATATTTGGGCTCAATAGCTAAGTATTCAATCCCTCTAATGGCATATTATTTTCATAGTTAATGGAGGGAAATATAAGAACATGTGCCAATAATCAATGTGATAGGAAATGAGATGATTTGCCTAATGATATGCCTGATATGAGGGGAAATGGTTTTTTAGAACATCAGGAGAGTACTTTCTTAGCTGGATCATGATATTAATAATAACTTGAATCAAGTGGAAAACCGTCCTCTTCCAAGGAAAGTGAAATTTTACGTAGAGTCCTTCATGTGGAAAAGGCCTTCATGTTTAGTGGGTATTCATATCCCCTGCTCGTGGAACAGTGGATTAACTCCATTGAAAAGATATTCTCTATCCTACAGTGCCTAAGAGAATAGAAGGTTGTGCATGGGTGGTATATCGTTTTGATGGGGATGTTGATCACTGGTGGATAATGATCAAGAATACAAATCCCCAAGAGGAAACTGATTCCCTGGATTGGGAGGAATTCAGGAGAATGTTTTTCAATAAATACTTTCCTCGAACCCTCTATATCAAGATATAAATAGATTTCTTTAGACTCAAGAAGAAGAAATATGATTCAGTAAGGTCATATGAAGTGAACCATACAAGGAAAGCATGGTATGCCTCTGTCATTGTCATGAAAACTAAAATCAATGTAGATCACTTAATTAGTATATTAAATTAGAGTATATGAAAATCATTAGACATTTGATACTTCAACAACTATGAGGATATTTTATCTTGTGCCCTTAAGGTTTAAATTTCTATCGAAGACTCTATATAGTATCATGGTCCTAATGATAAAAAGTGGAAAATGGAATCTAATGTGGGTGGTTCTGTAAATAAATTCTATTATATAAAGGAGCCCAATCATCCCATCTGTAAAAATTGTGGGTAGAAGAATCTTGGGAACTACCTAAAGGGAACCCAAAATTGCTTAAAATATTGAAATATGGTTCATCTGGATAAAAACTACTGACAAGATATGACGAATCCCGCTAATGTGGAAGAAGAAAGGATGGTTTAGATAAACTATCACTACTAATGAGGTAGCTCCATACCTAGATGTGGTGACATGTACTCTAGTTATTCATTCAATAATAGCGAACATACTATTTAATTCTAAGTTTACACATTCTTTTATATTTTTCATTTTTAGTAGAACTATTCAAACACCACCTCAAAATTTGGAGGATATGTTATCTGGGATAATAGAGAATGGGGAAATTATTGTGTCCATGGTTTATAATTCCTCCAAAATAAATTATATTGGATTGAACCACCCTATAAATCTCTTTAAACATCCATTAGTGGAGTTTGATGTTATGTTACTCAGGGATTGGATATATTTATACAAATCTAACATCAACTTTTGGGAAAGGGAGATCACCCTTCACATCTATAAGCATCCTCTAAATCATTATAAGTGTAAGGAGGAAGTTTAATCTCCATTAGAATAATCATATCATGTTTGGATATTTCTTCCCCTATGAGTAGTAATATCTATCCCAAAATGATTGAGACAAAGGAGAAAATTTCTCTCAAAGATATATTCATCGTGAGGGATTATACTGATGTATTTCCCAAAGAGTTGTCTGGTCTTCCTTTGGAATGAGAGGTTGAATTATCAATTGTACTTATTCCTAGACATCTTATTATATCAAAGATAGCTTATAGAATGGAAATTTTAGAGATAGAAGAGTTGATAAAGCAGTTATATGAGAATATCTAAAAGAGTTTTATACACCTGAGTGCTTCACCATGGGGTGTGCCTGTCCTCTTTGTTAATAAGTAGTATGGATCAATTTTCTTCCACATTGATTATAGTGATCTCAATAAAATCATGATAAAGAACGAATATCCCCTACCACATATATATGACTTGTTCGATTAGATTCGATGGGCTAGTTATTTCTCTAAGGAGGACCTTTAGTCGGGATATCACCATTTAATGGTGAGGAAAGAAGATATTCCCCGGGTTGCCTTTCCAACAAGGTATGGATACTATGAATTCACGGTGATGGCCTTAGAACTCACTAATGCTACAGTAATATTCACAGGAGTAATGAATAGTGTTTTTATAGATTACCTCAAAAAATTTATTGTAGTCTTTATCAATGATATTCTAGTGTACTCCAAGAGAAAGGAGTAACATGAAGAGAATTTGAATACCGTGATGAAGACTTCGAGAAGGGATAAGTTGTATAAAAAGTACAATAAATGTGAGTTCTAGATATAAGAAGTATCATTCTTCGGGCATGTTATCACTAGCCCAAAGATATCTGTGGACCCTTCCAAGACAAGGGAAATGGAAGAGTGGCCCATGAAAACATCTATAATAGAGATCCACAGCTTTCTGTGTCTAGACAGGTATTATCGACGATTTTTTAAGAACTTATCATGATTTTAGAACCCAATGACCATGCTAACACGGAAGGGGGTAAATTTTTTCTAGAGTCAAGAACATGATGACTGTTTTAAGGAGTTGAAAAATAGTATAATCATTTCTCCATTACTCACACTCTGAACAATTGGATAACTCTTTTTGGTGTAAAGTGATGCATCAAATAAGGGATTAGGATGTGTGCTAATGAAAAATAATAAATTCATAGCCCATTCTTTAAGGAAAATAAATATCCATGAGAAAAACTATACTATGCATGATCTAGGGTTAGTAGTTGTGATTTTTTCCTTCAAAATAATGCAGCATTATCTATATGGTGAGAAGTGTGAGATATATACTGATAACAAGAGTCTCAAATATATATTCACAAAAATAGATTAATATGCGCCAATGAAAATGGATAGATCTCATTAAGTATTATGACTTCCCAATCCACTACCATCCTGGTAAGACAAATAAGGTGGCAGATGCTCTGAGTAGAAAGTGTCATGCATCTTTATCAATGATGAGAAATGAAAAGGATCCAATCTTCTTAGATTTTCATAGTATAGACATGGGAATCATCAAAGGATTAACAACATAAATATTTTATAAAATGATTTTTAAACCATCCTGCATGGAGAAAATAAATGATCACCAAAGAAAAAATGTGGAAATTCAGAAAAATGTGGAAGCCATTAATAATTGGAAATCCTATGAGTTCATGATTCATGAGTAATGAGTTATATGATTTGGGTCACAATTATGTATACCATCTGATCCAGAGATAAATAAGGATATTTTGAATGATGCATATAGTTCAACCTTCTCTTTTCACCCAAGAAACACACAGATGTCTCGAGATCTCTGATATAAATTTTGGTGGGAAAATATGAATAAGGGGATTGATGAGTATAAATCAATGTGCCTGGTATTCCCATAAGTGAAGGATGAAAGACATAAGTTTAAGGGGATGATGCAAACACTACCCATACAAACTGGGAAGTTGGAGAATATGAACATGTAATTTATCACTAGACTTCCATAGACATCCAAAGGAAGCAATTCTATTTGGGTCATTGTGGATAATCTTACAAAGATAGCTCACTTTATCACATCTCCAAATAGGTGGTAGAGTTGCATGCACTACCACTATCTAATGTATCCAATAGTGATCCAAGATTAATATTGATGTTCTTGAAAAGTCTCCATCATGCTCTAAGAATTGAACTGAACTTCAATATGGCCTATCATCCTCAAACTAATGGACAATCTGAGAGAACGATTCAGATAATGGAATATATTTTGAGAGCATATTCTATATACTTCAATGAAGGATGGGACCAACATCTTCCAGTGGTTGAATTATCCTACTAAAATATTTTCCACTCGAGCACTTGAATGGAACCATACTAAGTCCTTTTTAGTAAAAGGTGCAGAACACCAGCCTGTTGGGATGAAGTCGGTGAGAGGAAGCTTTTAGGACCTTAAATGGTAAAAGAAATTAGGGAGAAGTTGAAAACCATTCAATATCACATCAAGGTATCCCAAAGTTGAAATTGAGTTGGGTGGACAATCGTTGGTGATACCATGAGTTAAAAGTTAGAGACACGGTATTTTATGCATTACTCCATTGAAGAAGGTCATATGGTTTGGGAATAAAGGAAAGTTAATGCTTAGGTACATCAGCCCCTTTGATATTTTTGATCATGTCGAGGTTGTGGCCTATCAACTGGCACTTCCACATACCATTTCTAAAGTACATGATGTCTTCCATGTATCCCACTTAAATAAGTACATACCAGATCCTTCACATGTACTCTCTTCAGAGGTGGTACAGTTGGGGAATGATTATTCTTATGAAGAACAACCAGTAAATAATTTTGGATTAAAGAGATAAAGTTCTACGTAACAAGACTACTCACCTGGTCAATGTACTATAGTGGAACCATAAGTACAAAGAGGCAACATGGGAACTAGGGGAGACAATGAAGAAAAATTACCTACAACTATTTATGGTTTAGAATTTAAAACTAAATTTCAAGGGTAAAATTTCATAAGGGGGGATAATGTAATTACACAATGTTTTATCAATGGAAAATACCTTCTTAAAATTAAGTTATATAATCAAATGAAATCACAATACAATGAAATAAAAAGTACTATGTGACTTTTAAACATTATATTCTCACTTCTATGATTTGAATTTCAAAAATCTGACATACATAGTTATGATCAGTAAGATCTTTGGTGTCCGATAAGATATACTTTCTTATTTTTATGAAAAGTAACCTACCCTTACAAATAGTAACCTACCATTATGAATAGTAATATGTTCCTTATGAATAATAAATCATCTAAAAGAATAATATCCTCACCCTTGAATGTATACAAAATATTTAGGCATCTTATAAGTGATAATATTACAATAGTTAAAGTATGGGTATTTTTGTAAGTCATTAATAATTAATTATAAATAATTAATTAATTTAAATGAAAAATAATTTTTTTAAAATTGAGTTTATAAATAATATTTTTTACGTCTTCCAGTTTTATGATAATATTATAAGACCTTATGTAATATTTTAAAATATTATAAAATCAGTTATAGTTTTAGAATTTTTATTTCTCTTGTAAATTGTGATTTTAATTAAAAATTAAATTCATAATATTTATAAAATTATTTTTGGAAAAATTATTTTACTTTTGGATTATAAATGTTGAAAAAATGTTAGGGTGAATTTTTTATATTTTTCTAAAATACTCCAATCTTTAATGAATAGTGGAATACGGTAATTTACCATATATATACAGTATAAGATAAATGGACTATTCCTAGCATCATGGATGATGTAAAAACCTTAGTTCTAATTAACAATAACTTATTACTATTTTTTTCATGGAATCATCACTATTGATTTTCTTATAAAAAATAATAAACTAATGATTAATATACTAAGACCCCCCCCCCCTGACTATAAAAACCACCCACACTCCCCACTTCTCTTAACTCATCTCAAGCCTTGTTACATCCTTAAATTATTCCCAAATCTCTCCCCAATCTCCTCCCCCACGTCCATTATCCCTTCTTCGCCTCAAAATACCAAATCCTATCCACTTAAAAGGCTCTCAAGGAAGATTAAATCAAGAGGTAAAATCCTTTTTTCTTTTCTTTAATTTTCATTTCATGTTCCATTATTCCCTTTTCTTTAGTAACATCCCCTAATCCAAATGGTATGAAAAATACAGTACCATAAATTTACTTTAATTTTTTCATTCTACTCAGATAATTCATTATCATCTCTCATTTCCCCTCCTTTTTACGAATGAAATGAAAACAAAATCCAAGTTTTTTTAGTTTAACAATTCACGGATGACGGGTTATCAATTTCTATTAAAATATCAAATTCATTTCATGATACTATTATTATAGTTAACCTAGAATATTAAATTTGTATTTTATCTAATGTGATATTATGTAATATTTTTGGACACATGATGTAAAATAATTATAAAAAACAAGTTAATTGTGATAAAAATCACCAACTTAATCCAAGTGTTTATCATCAATATGTTATATAATGAATCACCTTCACTCAAAATAAAAAAATTTAATTTTATAACCATTTAATCTTCTTTATTTTCCGTAATTTCTTATAACATCAACTCTGTACAACCATTCTTATCATACATGTTTATCCGAACATTAATATAAGTGAACAAATCATTAAAACTAACCATGAAAAAGCTCCCAAACAATTAAAGAGAATCTATTAACTCATCAAAAAGGACATGAATGAACATAATAAGGTTATAATAAATATATAAAATGTATTTGAGTTTCTTTAATTATTAATTAATTAAGAAAATTTAGTTAGTTAGTTCATTATGATCAAGCAAAGAACATCATCGTATTTAAGGTAAGGGATCCTCTCTTTCTCACATTTAATCAAGAATCTCCTCTATGTTATGTTCTTTTATTTGAAATTCCTAATGATTGTGTATAATTTATCACCTCCACAATAATTACATCATGATTTATAAAAAAAATAGAAACCCCTTTATTTCTCATTACACCCTCCTATGTACACCAAGTACCATTCTGATATTCCCCATAAAACCCTATAATTCTTTCGTGTTATTCTTACACACTTTTTAAACAAATGAAATCATATATTTTGTTTATTTAAATCTTATAATTTCTTTATATATTAACAAACTCTTTTATCAATATCCATTAATCAATATATTTTAGGGATATAAATGTTTTCAAATGATTCCCTCCTCAATACTTTCGGATAAGGAAACACATTTTAAGGGAACTTCATGAATTTTAACGAAATTTCTTATACAATAAATGATATATTTTTAGGAATACATTAAATTTATAAAACCAATCTTCTTATCATGAAACCATTATTTTTTCACTTCTGATTTTATAAAAAAATATTATTCCCTTTTATATTTTAAATTATCTTTTACTTTTTCATTAAATTTCACTACAATGTTTTAATTTTTAAGTTTCCTAAAAACTCTTTTAAATGTAATCACTTAAATTTGGAATCAATTATTACGATATATTATTATTTTACCTTATTAATTTACTATTATATTTTAATTCCTTTCCTTTGTGGACACCTTTATGATTTTCCCATAAATTCTTCATTAGGACATTATTAAGATACCCATTTCTTTCCATGGGTACCCTTATGTTTATGTATGATTGATTATGTATGATTCTTAATGTGGAAATCATATTCATGAACATGTTAATATGGGTGTAATTAGATACCACTCCAATGCATTGGGTAATGTTTAGTCTCATGAGACGTTATTTCAAACGGTCTTGGCGGTTATCCTTGACTCGTGCTACCATGTGTGACGGTCTTGCTGGTTATCCTTGACTTGTGCTCATCTTTGTGAAACAAGCCTTATATCATGCTAAAGTAATGTTTTATTTTGGTACCACATTATTATGAATCCTTGTTTATATGATTCATTTTATATATGTTATGGTTTCACATGTTCCATTCCTTTTTATATCATTATTTCCTGATCTTTAACCCATGTGCTGATGCCATATTTTTATATTTAATCCCCTACTAGGATTTTAACTCATCCTTTAATTAATGTGATCCCCAGGGTACCCAATGCAGATGTATGATCTTAAAAGAATTTAGGATCTCTTTATGAATATTAAATAACAAAGTGTTTTTTTAGTCCTAGGTTTTATGTTTTACGTACCTAGTCTTCTAAGACACTAGACATTATGATCCTTGGATTATAATACAATGTCTTATTATGACTAAAATCTAGTAATGTTAGGTATAAAATGATACACAAAGTATATAAAATATATCATTGTTTAATTATTTGTGACATTAATGTTATAACCATATGTTTTAGTCAATTTCCCTGAAATTAATAAGTTTTTTTGTGAAAAAACTAGATAAGTTATTTCTAAAACATTAAAAATTATTAAAAGTTATTTATAAACTTTCTTACAATCATGTGTTCACATTTCAAGTTAACCTATATTTTATAAGTCATTCATGTACTCATTCATCATCACACACTAAAGAAAGAGAAAATAAAAATTAAATATACCAAAACATTATTCAAAGATTAATAAAAATTTCTTAATTTCAATAATGAGAAGTAATAACATCCATTCCAACTCCTTGGAAACTGTAACTTCTTCTCATGAAGGTGTTGGTTATGCACATGAACCACATCCATAAAAAGTTAGAACTAGTCCGATGCCTATCTAAAATATCATAAATATCTAGAAAAAGAAACAGTCTTTATTACAACTTTGTAACAACTCATCTTAACCCACAAAAATAGTAAGTGATATTTTTCTAGACATATAAATTAATTTCTCATATTCCAAAAGACACTGACCATCAATGGGGGTTTGATAAACCACATGGTGAGTCTATACTATATATTGTAATAAAAAAATATTAACTTAACATCTATAAATAAATTTAATAATGTATTATAATAATATATTTAAAATATAAATATAGTAATAAGTTATATTCTTCACTCTATAATAAATGAGAAAAATGCAGCTCATTTACTTATACATAAATACATGGTCTCCCAATGGGATGATCACATAAAATATAATATTCCTAAAAATAAATAAAAATAGGACTTTAAAACATTCCTCAATATCATCTTAGGCATATTTTAATATCCCCACTAAGCCCCACAAACTCAACCACATGTACTAGATATATCACTAGACCCTTCTAGTAAATAATAAAGTTTTCAGAAAAACCAAAGTGAACCTATAGTGTGGGATCATGAAACTCAATAGACCACCAAAAACTATGTCATCCGGTAGATGTTTATGATCTAAAAATATTAAATTTAATATAAAATTGTAATCATAATGTTCAATTGGTCATAGTATCAAGTGGAAAATTTTTATAATGTCCCATCTATTTATATTGAACTAGGGGGAACTAAATAAACTCCCATAATATTATATAATCCAATAATTGAGAATAAAATCTTATATTATATAATTATCATTATAGTGGAAAAAATATTCCATTCCTTAATCATTAGCGTTGAAAAGTTGGAATATTTTTCCATTCCATGTAAATGAAAAAATAAGATATCATAACATCCATTATGACAATCAACATCATGGTAAATTGGTATACCATCCAATACCATGGAAATATAATGTGGGGGAATAACATACCATATTATAATATATGTCGTGGTAATAGGAATAATGGCCCATACCAAGAAAATACCATAACATATATAATCATCTAATCTCCTCATGATACAAGTGACAAGCATAACATAATCTCACCATGTCACTGGTGTAAGAATGTCACTGTCTCCCCATATCATTTGTAGAAACACATCACCATCTACATCTGATAGTATCTTATCATCAACTCATCATATCAATTTTAACAACATATGATTAACTCTCAAAATTTATATTAGTAGTATGTCATCATCTTTTCATATCACTAATGAATTTTTTTCATATACTATATCATGTTTCTATGGTTATGCTGTCATGTTAAATTATTAATATTTTAATCCATGGGAATAACATCAATCATAAGTATTTTCTACATAGAACATCTCTTATCTACAATATCAAGTGATCTCAGGGGTTATCATATCCCACCTAGACTATTCATTAAACTAGAATGGTCTTAATGGGAATCACATACTTGTTTACATATATCTTTAATCTCAGTAGAAACACATCCCACCTAGAATAATACTAGCAAATTATACTATTAAGAAAATCATATTATCCAAGTTATCCCATAACATCGTAGTCTTTGAAGGAGTGAACATATAATCACATAAACGTATACCATTCATCAACATTACCACACCCATGATAAGTGGTTTGACAACTCAAGAAATAGTTACTTAAAACAAAATCCATTCACTATGATATCCACATCCATGTATTTATACTTTTATGACTCATATATCAATACCAAACTCAATCATCATGATATTTTCTACATATAACCTCACATATCATAATGTTCATGATAAAGTGGTCACTCATCAAACTCAAGTGTCATGACATTGGATAACTAACCACTTATGCTAACTATTACAAGAGTTACCATTAAAGATGAACACACAAGGATCCCATAAAAGGATCACACCATAAGTTTCAAGTAGGACCATGGCTAGGGTTACATTTCCTGTGTATTTATACACTATTCTTGTAACATCCCAGGTAAATAAAGAATATGACCTTTTTATATTTATTAATTTTTGAATTAAATATTAATTTTACATTAAAAGGGATTCTATGTTTGATAGCTTACCCGATATGCAACAACGGGTTTCTTTGAAATCTTACGTTGCACACTAATATTATATTATTATTTTAAACGGTAGTTAACTTATAGCTGTTGTATTGGCAAGAATGAACGAAAATAACTACAATACGATTATAAATGTTTGTTAAATGTATTCAAATTTATCCAATAAAAGTTAGAGGCTTAAAATGTGAATGAATATAATTTTAAGCATAATTTACATTAAAAAGCCGATTTATCGCCTTTTAATGGAGAACCCTTTTTAAATCTAGTTTCGGTCACTTTAATACATATATATGAAAAAATAAAATCCTTCTTTAAAGTGGGGTCATCAAAATTTACTTTGTGTAAATTTTTGGATTTTTTTCTGATAAAGTTCATTTTTAATGAATAGTGAAAAATATTGTATTTTAATTCAAAAATCCCTTTTAATCTAATTGATTTATATGGCTATATTATATTTTTAATTATTTTTAAAGTGAATTAAAATATATATTTTAACATTTAATCCAATTTTGGTCATTGAATTAATTTTACTTTGAAATTGGACATAAACAAGTATCAATCTATTGATAGTTATTGTTTCTTAAAAACACGCTATTTGTTTTGATAACGGGAATTAATTTTAAAATTAATTAATTCCACTTAAATGTTTTGAATTTGAAAAGATAGACATAATTTATGAATTCAGAATATCAAATATATCTTAGGCTGAATGTTTTGTATTTTTCTGGAAAACTTCAATTTTTTATGAATAGTAAACCACTTAATGGTAGTTAAAGAAACTGACTTTTTCATTTAAATTTAAATTTTACCACTTTTTTGAATTTAATTTTGAAAATTTTACATACATGGTTGTTATCAAGAAGTAAAATTTTGTTTAATAAGATGAAAATAATTTTTGGTGAATAGTAAGTTTTGACTTTTATTTACCGCGGTTAAAGGTAAATAAGGTAATTCAATGTAAAAAGAATATTATAATAATTCAAAATACCTTAAAACATGTCCAAACCTTATTGGTTGAGTAATTTATGACCATGTTAATCTTTGGGTTGATTTTGGGACCCCATTGAGCCACTTCGGAGTGATAATGAAAATTTTGAGTAATTAACTTAAAGACCAAAATGACAAAAGAAAATATATTTTAGTAAATTAATTTTTATATGGTGTTATATAAGTCATATTATCAACTACAAATAATCTTTAGAAAGCTAAAAAAAATTCCTACATGAAAGTATTTTTTTATAATTTTTAGACATCTAATAATGTAAATTAGTTTTGACACAATAATGATGCAATGTTTACCTCATTAATAAATCATTTAAATAAATAAGATTATAAGGATTAAAATATTATCCAAAGCATGTAAAATTTGTATTGTATGATTTTATTTCGACCTTGAGTCATCTTATCTTCGACTATAATGAATTTTGGACCATTTGAAACCAAATATCAATTTATAATAAAATAATGTTTTCACACTTTCCTAAAGAGCCCCTCCTCTCCCATATAAAAAAAGACCACTCGTAACCAATTCCACACACCTCTAAAGCCTTTTTTTCATCCAAAATCTACTCAATTAAGCTCCCTACATCCCTATCCTCCTCCTAGAAACCTTAACTTAGTCATAAGGAACTTCAAGAAGTCCTTTGGTTCAAACTAAAGGGAGTTACCCAAATTAAAGGTAACAGTTTCTCTTAATTTGGTTTCTTTTATTTCACATCTCCAACCCTAAACTCTTTTATTCCTTTATTTTGTAACAAAAAATGTATTCTAAATATACTAGGATGTTTTTATGAGAAGGATTCTAACTATACTTACACACACCTCCATCTAATGGATGAGAACATAATGTTTCTGTGGATGGCAAACTAACGCCACACGAAACGATGATAGTTCAAATATCTCCAACCAGCTCTCATGGTTGTAATTATGATGGAAATGTATTTATATATGATATATATTATGTTTATTTTGTCTTTATGCTTCTTTATTTCCCATTTATAGCACGCCTTTATGGTTTCTATAGTGGTTAAATAAAATAATCTCATTTCAGGAAGCGCGGACTACCGCCCCCTGAAAGTGATGTGACTCGTTAATGCCTTATGTGGGATATATAAAGTATAGATTTAATGATTTTATATATGATATTATACTTTAATTATAATATAAATATGTATCATAATGTTTTAATTCCATTAAAATAAGAAATAGAAATGAAAGTAGCATTCATGCGTACGTACGGCTTACCGTCTCCATGAACAGTTCATTTCATTTCTTACCTATAAATGTTATGTACTATTATAAATACATGTATATACTGGATATATATGATATATATGATATCTAAATCATGAATATCATTCTGTATATAATTAACCTTCGACCACATGAACAACATGTAATTATAAGAAGTCCATTTTTGACTGAAGTACCAAATATCGACAAAACGAACATTATTAACTTAAATGATTACATAATGATAATAACATGGAAATAAGTGAGATAAAATGAATAATAAACTTGAAAAAGGTTCTTAATAAAGTATAAATTAACTTTAGTTTATTATTCAGGAGATTAAAGAACGATCGAGTCAAGTCGGACACGAGGTAAGGGATCCGACCTCTCTCTTTCTTTTCAAGTACTCTCTTTTATGTCATTTATTTTATGCTCCATGTTCATATGTTGGAGGATGTTATTTTATATTAAACATACTGTAATTTTTATTATCATATGTTGATATACCCCCTATTACCCTCATAAATTCATTTTAATAATTTTTATGTGGCGTTGTTAGGCTGCATATTTTTTGTAAGGGATTTTCTTATCTCACTTTTAATTCCTTGAGATTTCCATTGTTCGCCACTTATTTATTGCATGTGGTGTATTTTGTACCACCATTTGATATATATTATCATAATTATCTTATATTCATGGTATTATGTGATTCATTTGGTGGTTATTTACTTTTGGTCATACGACTCAGTTGATTACAACGTGGTAAAGGGTTTCATCTCACTTTTCTTCTCATGAGATTCATGATATACTTGCCACTATTTACTTTTGTGAGGTGTATGTACTGCCCATGACTTTAATAATTGTGTAATATACTTTAATTTATGAGTATTTACATCTTCATTGTATGATTCTTCTTCATGTGGCGTATGTTTTGTATGATACAAAATTTGTAAGGGAACCTTTCACCCTCCTCTATTTAAAAGACTTATTTTTATTATGACTTTTAATTTACATCTTATTATGTTGGGATATGTTCTTTTATATCACTATTTTTGTAAAAATTATGTACAAGTGATGATATAACCCTATTATCTTATCAACTCATTTCATGAATTTTAAAGTAACGTCATTAGGCTGTAAAATTTTTACATGGGAACTTCTTAACCCAATTTCAATTCTTTGGATTCAACTTGTACTTTTTGAATATTTCATACAATAAATATGTGTGAATTACCTATAATTGTTTTAAACTTAATATCCACTTATGTTCAATATATTTATATTGGTCACACATAATTATGTGATGGATTTATCTTTAATTTAAGGATACCATCTTTATAAGGGATTTCATCTCAATTTCCATTTCCATTGAGACTTCATTGTTGATATAAACCAATTCACTCTTATATGGTGTATATACTGTCCTTTGAAAAATTATATCATGAATATCTTTATTCTAATGATATTATAAAGTTTTGGTTAAATGTTATTCTTCATTTATTTGTATTCAAGCGTCTCTCTTTTTGTTAGAAAACTCTTTAACAAAAATATCATTTTAAATGTTCTAAAGATTATTTATTATAAATAATTATCATTAATGTCCATGTTTTAAAAATTATTTTTAGGATTTATTTATATGGGAGTTAATGTTTTAAAATGATAATTCATTTAAAATCTTCAAAGTGGTATGGGAAACTTTGATTCAAAAATATCTTTTTAAATGGTTTTGAAAATGATTTGTTAAAGAATTGTTTATTTCAATATCCTGATTTGATATATTGGAATGTGGAAATTTTATCTTTCCTTTATACGTGTATTATGTGTTATGATTATGTTATGGTTTTTGGGAATTGTTTACATATATGGGTGGTTTCTTAATAATCCTAGGGCAGATGAGCCTGAGATAGCTCTCCAATGCATTGGGTAACGTGACAGAGGTAAACGGGATGTTTCTCTTAAGAGATTTAGGGAATCTACTATGATGGGTATTTTAAGTGTAACTCCCTATGTAGATGTAATAACTACGATGTAATATTGATATGGATTCCATAAGTAACCTTTATGATTTATGATTTCTGTGTGTTATTCATAAATCTTATGATTTCATAATGTATGTTATGATTGAAAAGTATGGTTTCATGGATTTGTATTTATTGTTGGGATAATGTTTTCCTTCTTTATTTTATAACCCTTACTGAGCATTTTATACTAATCCCACATTTTTGTAATGTTTTATACATGACTTAAAGATGAATAGGTTCAAGGATGGGATCACGGAAAAGTCATTTTACCTAAAACATGGAACTAGACATGTGTCTTTTTAAGAGTATTTATTTTACAAAAAAATGGATACTGAGTAGTAGTGTCTACTTGTAATATTCATGTTGTTATGTAATATTTATGGACTAATTCTCTAAAAATCTAAACCTGAAAAGATCCCCAATGTGAATTATTCATTTAATTCAAGATTATGTAATGTTTAAGGCTGGGTCTTTATAGTTTGTATCAGAGGCCGGTTTAGATAACATTAGAGGTTTGGTAATTCTTTAATCATAAGTGACATTACAATAATGGTTAGGATTTCATAAAGAGTCGTAGTTTTTTAGATAAAGTGAATTAGTTTAAGATAACATGAATAATTATATCTTAGTGTTTACCCTCTTCATAAGATATTATATGATGATTTTCCTGATATACTCTCACTGACCTTTTTGGTTATAGTAAATGGATGGATCTAGGAGGCACCAATGTAACAGTGGATGTGAAGAAAACTATGATGATTTTCTGAATGAGAAACTGAATGATATGGGAGCTGCAATGATACCACTTTTGGTTATTCTCAACCAACTATCTGGAGTCATGATTGACCACCTGAACCTTAGTGATCTTTATAAGGCATCAAATATGCGAGAGAAAAATCCCTACAAATGTTTTGGTAATAATAATAATGGTAAGTGTGTTCAAAAAAATATGTGTCAAATATGTGGAAAGAAACACCTAGGAAAATGTTTCAAAGGGACATAAAGATGCTATAGATGTGGAAATCAAGGTCATAAAACAAGAACCTGCCATAGAAAAAGAAAGCATCTAGTTGAATCTAGGAAAGGGAAAGAACTCCTTTATGAGGGATAAATTGAATGTTTTAAATGTGGTGTACATGGTCATTATGCAAACACATGTACTATGAAGAAGTTTTGGAAATGGTATCACCAGGATCATAAAATATTCGTTTACCAATACCTAATTCCATTCCGATTGAGGATGAAGAAACTGACAATGACCAATTAAAGGAATGGATTTTTTCTTAACATATGTTTTCCTATTATTGAAATCTTAGGATATGATTCATGATTTTGTTTTTAGGAAACAGAATAAGTTAGAAAGGAATGGTTAATGGATCATGAAGAATGTTGAATGATTAAGAAGTTAATATATAAGGGATTCAAAAGTTATAGTAGAATTTAGGATGGTGAAATGCTTAAAAGTATTAAGGCTCTTCTGATGATGGGATTACATTAGAAGACTTTTTATAGTATGTGAAACCCTGTTGTTTGATATTTGAAAATTTTATTTAAGGAATAATTATCTTCTCTTTTGTGGATATAGTTATAAAGAACCATTCGGGTTTATATGATCCTTGAATTTGAGGCAATTACCGGTTAATAAATTTTGGAATGCAAAATGAAAGTTATTAGATAACCATTTTGGTTAAAATATATTATAGTTATTTTTGATGAATTTATCTCTTTTTGGGAATGTTATAAAATTATGTAGTTTTTGAAAAGGGACAACATGCAAACCGTGTGACAAACCGTCGGGTTGGACGAAGATGTGGGAATCGAACCCACAACCAAAGTGTGACTGGTATTTATCTCCTACCACTGGACTACGTGAAGTCCTTGGTAAGTATGAATAAGTCTTTTTAGTTATATGATCTTATGAATTAGTAATAAATTGATTTTGGGTTATCTATGGAAATGATTAACCTATCATAGAGGACATGTGATTAGGTTAATTAATGTTTAGTATGAGACTTTAAGAGTAACTGATGTTACTTGGAAATAAATGTTTAGATTTTCCTTGGAAGACCATGTGATTAAATCTTTCAGAGATTTGGGTTTCAATCTTAGATTGTATTACATTGATGAATTTTAAGGATAAATTTTTATTTAATGGTCTTTCCTGAACCTTGGGTTCTTTTTGTTGAATTTTAGAGATTAAGAGTAGTATTTCTTTTC
Organism: Viscum album; assembly: GCA_963277665.1. Taxonomy (NCBI): domain Eukaryota; kingdom Viridiplantae; phylum Streptophyta; class Magnoliopsida; order Santalales; family Viscaceae; genus Viscum; species Viscum album. The sequence goes on along the minus strand of OY728164.1, from coordinate 1,659,387,002 downwards.
ATAAAGGATTATCCTTTTCGTGGTTATCTGATCTTGTACTAATTTTTTTTTTGTTTTAGTTGATGTCTAAATACAAAGGAAATATATAGTTCTTCTTTTGTGGATTATTTGATTCTCTAGAAGATGATTCTTGTGATTTTGATGTGACTAAGTCTTTTTTAATTCTCATCGTTTAGAGAAATGATTAGTTTTGGTAGAAACTTATTAAAAGATGAAACTCTACTTGAAGGTAAATATATTTCATTATGATTTTATTATATGTAGAAGATGAATTCCTCAAAATTATGAAAAGGAACGTAAATCAAAAACATTTTTGGTTTACGTTTCCTTCTGGGTAATCAAAGACCATTTACACACATCATAAGTTTGTGATTTTCTTGTGGTTAAATTTCTCCTAATCATGTTTCCTATTACTGTCAATCTGAAATTGACCCTTTGTTTTCTCATCCATATCCAATTTTTCATGGAATCTTAGTATGGGTTAACTTGGGTGACCATTTCACATCTCTTTCTTTCTTTTAATGTGACAGTTTTACTGACTCTTTTTTTTCCGATATGGGACTTTCAATAAAGTTTCTGAGCCCAAATTTTAAAATTGCGAGGATGCAATTCCCAAAAGGGGGGAAGGATGTAACATCCCATGTAAATAAAGAATATGATCTTTTCATATTTATTAATTTTTTAATTAAATATTAATTTTACATAAAAAGGGTTTCTATGTTCGATAGCGTACCCAATACGCAACAACAGGTTTCTTTGAAATCTTACGTTGCACACTAATAATATATTATTATTTTAAAAGGTAGTTAACTCCTAGCCTTTTTATTGGAGGGAATGAAAAAAACTAACTACAATATGATTATACATGTTTGTTAAATATAATTACATTTATTCAATAAAATTTAGAGGCATAAAATGTGAATGAATCTAATTTAAGCCTAATTTACATTTAAAAGTCGATTTATCACCTTTTAATGGTGACCCCTTTTTAAATCTAGTTTTGGTCACTTTAATACATTCTATATTACCAAATAAAATCCTTTTTAGAATAGGGACATCAAAATTTAATTTGTGTAAATTTTTGGAATTTTTCTGATAAAGATCATTTTTTAATGAATAGTAAAAAATATTGTATTTTAATTCAAAAGTCCCTTTTAATCTAATTTATTTATATGGTTAGATTATTTTTTCAGTTGTTTTTAAATTTAAATTAAAATATATTTTTACCATTTAATCCAATGTTAGCCATTGGAATTAATTTCACTTTAAAATTGGACATAACAAGTATCAATCTTTTTATAGTTATTGTTTCTTAAAAACAAACTATTTGTTTTGATAACCGGAAATAATTTCAAAATTAATTAATTACACTTCTATATTTTCAATTTGGAAAAATAGACATCATTTTTGAATTCGGAATATCAAATATAGATTATGCAGAATTTTTCTTATTTTTCAAAAAAGGTTCAAATTTTAATGAATAGTAAAACCACTTAGTGGTAGCTAAAAAACAGACTTTTTCATTTAAATGAAATTTTACCACTTATGTGAATTTAATTTAAAAAATCTAAAATAAATGGTTGTTATTAAGAAGTAAAATTTGGTTCAATAAGATGAAAATATTTTTTGGTGAATAGTAACTTTTGACTTTTATTTACCGCGGTTAAAGGTAAATAAGGTAATTCAAGGTAAAAAGAATATTACAATAATTTCAAATTACCTTAGAACCTATACAAACCTTATTGTTTGAGTCATTTATGACCATGTTCATCTTTGGGTCGATTTTGGGACACCATTGAGCCACTTGGGAGTGATAATGACAATTTAGATTAATTAAATTAAAGTAAAGGCAAAAATGACAAAGAAAATATCTTTTAGTAAATTAATTTTTATATGGTGTTATATAAGTCATATTATCAACTATAAATTTTATTTATAAATATATAAATATTTCCTATATGGTAGTGTTTTTTTATAATTTTTAGACATCAAATAAATTAAATTAGTAATGACACAATAATGATGAAGTGTTTACCTCAATAATAAATCATTTAAATAAATAAGATTATAATGATTAAAATATTATCCAAAACCTGTCCAATTCCTATTGGATGATTTTATTTCGACCTTGAGTCATCATATCTTCTACTATAATGATTTTTGGACCATTAGAAACCAAATATCAATATATAATAAAATAATGACTTCACACTTTCTTAAAGAGCCCCTCCTCATCCTTATAAAATGAGACCACTTCTAACCAATTCCAAACACCTCTATAGCCTTTTGGCTCATCCAGAATCTTCCCAAATAATCTCCCTAAATCCATCTCCTCCTCATAGAATCCTTACCTTAGGCAGAAGAAACTTTAATAAGTCATTTGGTTCAAACCAAAGGGAGTTACCCAAATTAAAGGTAACCGTTTATCTTAATTTGTTTTCTTTTATTTTAATTCTCCAACACTAAACTATTTTATTCCTTTCATTTGTAACAACAACAGTATCCTAAATATACTATAATGTTGTTATGAGATGTATTTGAACTATAATTACACACACCTCCATCTAATGGATGAAGAACATAATGTTTATGTGGATGGAAAATTAACGCCTCACGAAACGATGATTATTCAAATATCTCCAACCTCCTCTCATGGTGGAAATTATGATGGAAATGTATTTATATATGATATTTATTATGTTTATGTTTTCTTTATTCTTATGTATTTTCCATTTATAGAACGCCTTTATTGTTTCCATAGTGGGTAAATACGATAATCTCATTTGAGGAAGCGCGGACTACCACCCCCTCAAAGTGATGTGACTCGTTAATGCCTTATGTGGGATGTATAAAGGATAGAGTTAATGATATTATATATGATATTATATTGGAATTAAAATATACCTTTGTATCATTATGTTTTAATTCAATTAAATTAAGAAATATAAATGAAAGTAGTGTTCATGCGTACGTACAGCTTAACGTCTCCATGAACGGTGCATTTCATTTCGTACCTCTAAATGTTATGTACTATTATAAATATATTTATATACTGGATATATATGATATATATGATATCTAAATCATGAATATCATTTTGGATATAACAAAAATTTGACCACATGAACAACATGTAATTATAAGAAGTCCATTATTGACTCAAGTACCGAATATCAACAAAACGAACATTATTAACTTAAATGATTACATAATGGTCATAACATGGTAATAAGTGATATAAAAGGAATAATAAACATTAAAAAGGTTCTTAATAATGTATAAATTATCTTTAGTTTATTATTCAGGGGATTAAAGAACGATCGAGTCAATTCGGACACGAGGTAAGGGATCTGACCACTCTCTTTCTTTTCAAGTACTCTCTTTTATGTCATTTATGTTATGCTCCATGTTATTATGTTGGAGGATGTTTTTTTATATTCAACATACTGTAATTTTTATTATCATATGATGATATACCCCCTCTTACTGTCGTCAATTTATTTTAAGAATTTTTAAGTGGCGTCGTTAGGCTGCATATTTTTTGTAAGGGATTTTCTTATCTCACTTTTAATTCTGTGAGATTTACATTGTTCGCCACTTATTTATTTCATGTGGTGTATTTTGTACTGACATTTGATATATATTATCATAATTATCTTATATTCATGGTATTATGTGAATAATTTTGTGGTTATTATCTTTTGGTCATACGACTCAGTTGATTAAAACGTGGTAAAGGGTTTCATCTCACTTTTATTCTCGTGAGATTCAAGCTATACTTGCCACTATTTACTTTTTTGTTGTGTATGTACTGACCATTATGGTAATAATTTTGTAATATAATTTAATTTATGAGTATTTACATCTTCATTTTATTATTATTCTTCATGTGGCATATGTTTAGTACGTTACCAAATCGGTAAGGGAACCTTTCACCCTCCTCTATTTAAAAGACTTGTTTTTATTATCCCTTCTAATTTACATATTATTATGTTGGGATATGTTATTTTATATCACCATTGATGTAAAAATTATGTCTAAGTGATGAGATAACCTTTTTATCTTATCAACTAATTTTCTGAATTTCAAAGTGACGTCGTTAGGTTGTCAAATGTTTACAAGGGAACTTCTTAACCCAATTTCAATTCTTTGGGTTATACATGTACTTATTGAATATGTCATCCAATGAATATGTGTTAATGACCTATAATTGTTTTAAACATAATATCCACTTATATTGGGTGTATTTATATTTTTCACACATAATTATGTGATTGATTTATCCTTAATTTAATGACACCATCTTTATAAGGGATTTCATCTCAATTTACATTTCCATTGAGACTTTATTATTGTTATGAACCAATTCACTCTTATATGGTGTATATACTGTCCTTTGAAAAATTATATCATGAATCCCTTTATTCTCATGATATTAAAAATTTATGATTAAATTTTATTATTCAATTATTTGTATTCAAGCGTCTCTCTTTTTGTTAGAAAAATCTTTAACTAAAATATCATTTTAAATGTTTTAAAGACTATTTATTATAAATATTTCTCATTAATTTACATGTTCTCAAAATGAGTTTTAGGATTTATTTATATGGACATTAATGTTTTCAAATTATAATTCATTTAAAATCTTCAAAGTGGTATGGGACACTTTAATTCCAAAATCTCTTTTTAAATGGTTTTGAAAACGATCTGTTAAAGCATTGTTTATTTCAATATCTTGATTAGATATATTGGAATGTGGAAATGTTATCCTTCCTTTATACATGTGTTATGTGTTATGATTATGTTATGGTTATTGGGAATTTTTTTACGTATATGGGTGGTTCTGTAATAAACCGAGGGTGGTTGAGCCTGAGATATCTCTCCAATGAATTGGGTAACTTGATGGAGGTAAATGTGATGTTTCTCCTAAGAGATTTAGGGAATATGCTGTGATGGGTATTCCAAGTGTAACTCCCTGCGTAGATGTGATATCTACAATGTAAGATTGATATGGATGCCATAAGTAACCATTATGATTTATGATTTGTGTGTGTTATTCATAAATCATATGTTTTCATAAGGTATGTTATGATGGAAAAGTATGGTTTCATGGATTTGTATTTATTGTTGGGATAATGTTTTCCTTATTTATTTTATAACCCTTACTGAGCTTTTTATGCTCATCGTAGGTTTTTGTAATTTTTTCCACAGGACATAAAGATGAATAGGTTCAAGGATGGGATCAAGGAAAATTCATGCTATCTAAAACACGGAACTGGACATGTGTCTTGTTAAGAGTTTTTATTTTATAAAAAAATATATACTGAGTAGTAGTGTCTACTTTTAATATTCAACTTGTTATGTAATAGTTATGGCCTAATTCTATAAAACTCTAAACCTAAAAATACCCCCAATGTGAATTATTAATTTAATTCAAGATTATGTAATGTTTAAGGTCGGGTCCTTATAATTCTTGGGGGAAATTTTTTTTTATCTATATGAGAACAAAAAATATGTCTTATAGGACTTATCATGATCTTGATAGTTCATACACATTACATTAAGATTCGGGAATCCTGATTTTTTCTCTTTCAATAAATCCTCACATACCCACCTATATTCTCAAAATTAATGGATAATTAAAATAAAAGAAAATAGGCATAATGATATTGATTTATGTCACTGAGAACCATATATCAAAAAATACCTCTCTAGGTCATCATATCCATTACATAATAATGGACATTTTCTTGTATTCAAATTAAATTTTATTCAAGACTCTCATATATTAAACATATCCATTGGTGGATAAATAATGATTACATAACATTTAAGGCCTCACTAAGAATCTATTAACACCCTATCCTACATCACATAGTGTAACTTTCCCATGGTTCAATCTCATTTCTCATTTAACCACTCACAAATACATACAATATGTATAAAACCATATAAATATATAGTATAATGGAACACCTAACTCGAACATGATTCTATCCACTCAAGTGCTACTTGACTTCTTTTTTTTAATAATTAATAATTCCATAACATCCATCAACAACATCCAAAAGGTCCTAAATATATAAAATATCAAATATAATTTAATATATATCACTTATAACTATTTGACAAATTTATTCCAAAAAATTAACTAAATTAAGAATAAAAATAAAATATATCAATATGTGATGTATCCCGTACAAAATCTCAAGAATGGGGTTCAATACCTTTCTTAATATCCAATAGGGTCTCTCCCCAATAAAATACCTTATATTCCAAGTCAAGAAAACCAAAAAATTCATAAAAATATTCCAAAATTAATTTATAACATAAATAAGTTTATTTCCACATGAAAAAAACATAAAATCAGGTGATTATCCAACATTGTACCCCTCTTATATATGTACTAAAAATTCCTATCATGGTAGTATTATTTCATCATTCTCAAATGAAAAAAAATCTGAAATCCAAGGTTGATGAAAAAGAAATTAGTGGTGAATTGAGAGAGAGGAGAGGAGAATTCATAAGAGAATAAAAAACCATAACCAGATAACCAACAATCTACCGAACTACATGGATTAAGAAATGAAATAGTGTAAAGAATAATAGGGAAAGATGGAGGTATCAAAATATTTTTGACAGACTGGTGGAGGCTAATCGTGAAAGGTTAAAAAATATGAAAACGAATAAACATCCCTATATGAGGTGGGGTTTAGTAATCCCTACTATGGTATTCATAGTCACCTAATATCCCTATTGTGGGGTGTATAGTGTCTATATCCTTGCCTAAAAATCCCTAGAGGCCTCCGTCGGGGTTCTAGTGGCATGAATCTATAGTCCCCATCACCACATCCATTAAACAATTATAAAACAATAACTTTAGGTGATTTCTACCTGAAAAAACATAACTAAAAACCCCTAATAAAATTAAAATTTGGTTAAAAATACTAGATATTAATATGAATCAAAAAATCAAAACATTCCTAGTTTCACTCACATTGGTACTTGACGTTTTCTACAAAAAAATTAACATGTAACAATGCTAGTTTTTTAATAATGACGTTCCTAAGGAACTATTATAGAGAATGATGGACAATGGTATACTCATTTTCACTCATATACATAAGAATATTATGTATATAGATAATTTATAGAGGTTAGGGTTTCCACTAAAAATGGAATTAGCAGTACAGTTGATATTATAATATTTTTTTAAAGTAGTTAATTAATTTTCATGTAATTACATCATGATTGGGATTGGCAATACTCTCTTATAAATACATAACATGTTAAGGTATAAATAGGATAACGTATAAAGTTCTAAACCTAAATTTAAACTTATGATATATAAATGCAAGCGAATGATGAAATATAAAATTTAGGATAATAAAAACAACACTAAATATTTTTCTTCTTCACTAAAACTTAACGGAAATATCTGAATTATAAAATTTCCTTCCTTTTATATTGAATTTAAATTATGTGTTTGGATGGAATAAATTCTTCAAAAATATATATAATATTTATGGATATGGGGATTTTAGACTATAATTTTTTATTATATAAATAAAATTTTCTAACATTATTTCACAGGCCAGGGATATCAGTTCCACTTCTCACATTCTTATGAATATGAGAAAATTATGATGTAACTGTTTGTTTGAGAAGGGGTAAGTGGATCTATATAATGGGAACATGGTGAAATATACAACCATATACAAGAATATTTATATGATATTTAATCTTAATTGATTAATTCTTTATTTAAAGGATAATTATTCTAAATCATTTATAGAAAATCATAATTAGTGTTTGTTAACCTTAATAGAATGAGTTTTTTATTTTTTATTTTTGAATTGATATTTTTTATTTATTTAATGAAACATATATATTTATGAAATTCAATTTATTTCAGTCCATATAGGTGGTCTCTTAGAATCATTTGATCTATAATCATATGATGTGGATCATTTTTAATGGTTAATATTTCTAATACATTGTTCTCATAAAAAGGAGAGTGTATGATAGTGAAAATAATTCAATAGGATTAGTGGATCTAACATATGTGGGCCTTTAAATACCCATTATTAGAGTGGTTATAAACACTTTATTATATTTTCTAATGATTATATTAGGTATGTGCATGCACTTTTTATTTTTAATAGGTTTAAATATTTTGATAAATTCGGGGAGTTTAGAAAATAGGTTCAAAATCATCATTGAACTAGAATTAAAAACATTTTTTTAGATTGATGACATGAAAACTTAGGAAAAGTTTATCATGAATAAATCATGGAGTGTGGTATTATATTAAAAATCGATCATCCAAGAATAGTATAATTAAATTGTGTTCCATAAAGGATAACAAAATCTTTATTAGATATGGCCTGATCAATGATGTGTCCCACTAAACTATATCCTTGATTTTGGGCCATTTCTTTATTAAAAATGTTATTTACACAAAAAAAGTTCCATATAAGATATTATAAAATAAAATAAAATATAGATGGGTGTGTTCGGCCCCAAAATACTATTTTCTATGGATTTGGGTCTCAGATGAAATTATCAAGAGTACGATTTTTTCCATGTTATGGTGTATATTAAAATTTTTAATATTTGTTAGTTATACCAATGAAAAAAAAGACAGTATTACATTTATAGCTACTTAGGGAATAGAATGTGACACCATATGATTTAATATTATATATTTTCATTTAAATAAATTTTAAGTGTTTGATATCTTTTATGACATACAAAACTAAGCTTATATTAATCAATATAAAATTTTGAAATATGTTTATTAAATGTTGTTTTTTCGAGAGCCACTTAATTATTTTGTACGAATAGGACTATAAAAATGAAAAAAAATAAAAAATTTTCCTTAATTATTTATTTGATTAATTATTAGTAAATATGTACTCAAATTTTAATGATAAGAATAAAATTCCATAAGACCTAATTTTTTAGGAATTTTATTTTCTACATATTATATATTTAACTAAATAAAATATATTGATCAGTAATGATATATGAATAAATATACAGATAATTAATGTATCTAATGAAATAATAATTTATACATTGATTATTAATTTTTTAGGAATAATGATTAAATCATTTTAAGTTTAAAGATATATTTTTTCATGAGAACTCATTCATTTATGAAAAATTTATTTTATCTTAATATGTTTCATAAATCAAAATTTATGAATTATTTTAACAAAATGTGTTAATAATATATTTAATAAAATATATTAACATTAATATATTGTTTTTATCAGTAAATAAATTATAATAATATCATTTTTATGATTAAACATACATTTTCTCTAAAAATTGATTTTACAAGTTTTGTGTAAGGATAGTTGAATGAATTTCATCCAATTCGAGGAATTGAATAATTTAAAGGGGATAAAAGTTTTATAATAATCATAATTTTTATTACATAATAGATCTAATATAATTTTAATCCATAATTATTAGTTACCTTGGAAAAATCTCATTACCATGTTAAGGATTTAATGGGTTGAAAAGGATAAAAGAGTGGTTAACCTAAGTGATAAGGTTTTAATTCATACAAAAAATACAAAAAACAAATTGTATTATTTTAAATTGACTATAAACTATATATTTTTGAAAAAAAACAAACTTATTTTAACAAAATTATATAATTTATACATATATTATATAATAATGTTTCAAAAATTTACATGTTTTCAACTAACCTCACTTATAAAATGGTACCTTCTCTTACCACTTATCCAATCCAATTGATCATTTTTTTAATAAAAAACATTCCCAAATACGTTAAAAAATATTCTAAATACTCTATATACGTTTTAGCCTCCAAAAAATACATACTAAAAAAGGCGTATGGTCTATGACAAATGACGATACACTTAGAAGAGGTAATTTTCTATACCGATCTATTTCAAGTTACCATAAAATATTATATAACAATCATAATATTATGGAATAAATATATATAATGCAATGAAAAAAAAATTATATAAATTTTAAAACTATTTTGTATCTCTTTTATGTATAATGGATAATAAAATCTTCTCTCAATCATATTTATGGATTATCGTCTCCGTGAAATGGTGTATTTGGTATTTCATCCCTATAACCCAAGGATGGTTATATATATAAATATGGATTTAATGTTTATATAATATTTTTATTACATAATATATATTATTTTAATATAAAATATTATCTACCTTTTTACCTACCCATCCATTCAAAAATGATAACATCAATCGTGTGTACGCATAGACTACCTCTTCCACGAAGAAATGTAAGTCATATTTTCAACATGGATGGTAATAAGGAAATATTTACTGAGAATATGTATTTATTTATATGATATAAATTATATTATTATAATTATATAATTATATATTATTATTTACCTTTATTCATTTCCTTTCATAGGAAAGTAAAAACATCACTCATGCGTAAGTACAGACTCCCACCTCCATAGAGTGATATTATTCATTTAAAATTTCCAAATTATATGAATGGTTACAAAGGTATATATAAAAAATAAATCTGATACTAATGACATTATTTAAATTCTATATTTTAGTATAAAATTAATAGGTTACACTGACAGTACATATCGAATTAAAGAATCTATAGAAAATTGAAGTGTATACAATTAAATTTGATTTTAATGAATATTTATAAATTAATAAGTAATTATAAATTATATCGGAATTATTTGTTTTAATTAATATTTTGATATGATTTACTAAAAAATTTATAATAAATATAAATGTATTATACCTTATTTTGTGAGAATATATGAATAAATTCAGTACTTGATGTAAGGGTTTATTTTACAATCTAATTTATATTAATTGTTGTTTATGGAAAATTTCGAATGAGAGAGATTATGTGAAAATTATATCTTAAAACTACTATATTTTTATTTATTATTTTTATTTATAGGGTATTTATTTTCCTCTTTAATTATCCTATCTTTAGTCTATAAAATGACCAAGAAATTATTTTTAAGTTAATCTGGCCTTATTTCCCCTTCTTTTTCCATGAATCCTTCTCTTCTATATGATTTCCTCCAAATTATTTTTTGGATTTTTTTATCAATAATTGATTTTTTTTTAAAAAATCACTAAATTTAATTTTCTTTACAAAATATTAAAATCAATAGTTTTAAATGTTTTTAATATGAATCAATTTTGACTGTTTAGAAAAGTGGGAAAAATGTTCTCTTTTAACATACATGACATGAAAAGATTTTCCTTCCATCATGTATTTTTTTATATATGAAACTTTATTTACATGATTAAATATTTTTTCAAATAAAATACACACAACATTTTTTGGGAATATTTTTTTTTAAAAATCCCAGAATAAAAGGGACATTTTATCTATATTTTTAATTATTATTTTTAATTATTTTATAAAATTTATTTTTCATATTTTTATTCATAATTTAAGTATTATTACGATTTAATAATGATATTATATTATGATAATATACAAAAAATTTATATCTCAATGTTTTATGATGATGATTTTTGAAGGGTGATTTTATGAATCCCATTTATTTCAATGAAATAATTATGCAATTATGAAATAATGAATGTTTTTGTGGTTTTCATTATATGAAATGTGGGACTAAAAATTTTTATTCTGCTAATACATTGGGTAATTAATTATTTTAAATGATATAATATTATATATTCCTCGAATTATCATACTTATATATTATATCATTTTTTATTAATATTCATTACAATAAAAATACACACACCTAAGGATTATAGTTGTTTAATGACATTAGAAGCTATAAAACAGAAACAATAGAGAATAAGTGAGATATATCATCTCCCACTACATTATTAATAACATAGACCCTTATTATACATATCATAGAAAATAAATTTCTTAATAACATGGGGAAATAATGAATTATAAAGGGAGATCTGAGATTCCTATTAAGGGAAAACAAGGGAGATATGTAAGTATAGAATAATCATAAGTGTGTTGGAACATGAGAATAACATTTGAAAACCATACCATTCATATAAAAGATAATAAAAATAATTCATTAAATAAATGTAGGTAGTTTATAATACATGAATTATAAGTAAATCAATGGACATGCACCAAATATCTCAACAACTGTATAAGAACTGGAATTTTTAACATACACATAATGATAGAAAATCATTTCTATGATAACCCAGGATTATATCCAAGGCTATAATTTTGTAATGGGTTAACTCACAAAATCATTATAGTATTCAAGATTCAATCCAATTACTATCATAGACAATAAATATACTTACTTAATTGGTTCCAATCCCCATTCATATCCTCTATATCCCATGAGATAGAAATCATTACCCAATTAATTAGGGGGTATATACATCTAACTCTTCCAAAAATAAAAACCATATTTATGTGTTCTACAAGATCCTAAAAATTCATCAAATAATAACCCATTAAATGAAATAGGTATCATAAACATGTCATAAAACCATAACATATGAAAAATAGATATGATTCATATAACCTTTAAAAGGATGGTTTCATAAGAATTTCCTAATGGTCTAACATATGGAAGAGAAATGGGTTTCATAAAAATCATGTCAAAAAAGCCATTAAAAGAAACAATAATAATGTAATCCTTCAATCATATCCTCATTAATGAAAATGTAACCTAAAATGATGAAATCTTACATGGAAACTTATTTTTAACATTCATTTGGGAATTTCTTTTTGAAAATATCCTTTCAATTTTGGAAATCACTTTCTCAAACATAAAACATATCGAAAATATTTTTCAATGAAAATAATGATGAAAACATATTAAGGAATCTTAAAATAAATGATTTGTAATGAAATCAAAAAATTTAATTCTTGTGATATATGTTACAATAAAGATTATTTTTACATTTTTGGTAAACTCCAAAGGGAAATTGATTAAAAATAAATTAAAATTTAGATTAAATTTCATTAAAAAAATAATAAATTTCTGAAAATTCAATATAAAACACATAGGATAATAATAAAACATTTTCAAGAACATTTTTAGAAAACATGATTTTGGATGAAAACATATTTGAAACCGAAGAGTGAAATAATAACTGATTATCTTAATAATATTTTATTAGTTATTTTAAGTAAAAATGAGTGAAACAAATGGTACTATAACTTCAAAATATCATTAATAACCCTAGTTTAAAAAAATTATTGTGTTACATGATATATGGGTCGTATGATTTTATCATCAAAAACATAATCATAAATGATCCTGATAAATGATGACACTATAACCTACAATCATTACCACATTGATACCATTGAATGATAAACCCCATGGTTGAATAACATAAAATGTGACTTAAAATATCATTGGGATAAATAAATTCATGATATTATATCTAAAATTAGAAATATATAAAACCCCTTTAAATAATATAGTTTCATAAAATAATGTACGTATGAAAGAAGTAAAATTGAGACCAAAATACCCTACATTAAGTATTCAAATATGTCATAATAGTTAAATCTCCATGTATAAAAATTATAAGTATAATATACAAATATTATAGAACCATATACATATATATAATACTGCATATTATTTTCATATGAAATTTTCTTACCTATTTTTTAATGAATCAATGTTAAAAATATATTTCAGGTAATAAAATCTTTGTATTTCATGTATATATTAATGTGTTTCTATTTTTTCAATTACATTAGTAATTGTTTAATCATATATATAATTTAAATGGTGATATAATTATTATTATATATATATCCATTATATATTTTTTTATAGCAATCTATAAAATCTTGTGATAAAAATAAAATATACTATCCTTGGAGATGGTAGGTTGTACGAACACATGAATGTGGTTTTCATTTTCTTTATGGATTGAAAGAATAAATTTTAATGGATATATTATAATTAAATAATTATTTTTATTTCATATATGTATAATATTTTTATTAAACCCATCATTAATAACTTACATGTAATTCATGGATGAATCACATCACTTCACAAGGTGTAAGTCCACCATACACATGAGCATCATTATTGTATTCCCAAAGAATAAAAACTATATAGGAATATGTGATAAAATAATTCTATAATCATAATAGAGTCATAAATATCATATATAAAAATAATAAATCTGTAATTATAACTAACCTTGAGTGGTGTTAATTGAAAAACGAATGTCATTAGATCGTGAGTCAAGAGTCTACTGTACACACGAATAGTTATTTCATGACCCATTTTGTGGATGTATAGATTGTTTTAAGTTATAAACATAATCAAAAAATATCTCATTATATAGAAAATTCATTTTTTATTACATATTGGTTTAGTAAGTGTTTATGTATTTAGAGGGGGAAATAAGACAACCACACTCATTGAAGAATGTTACCTCTTCTTCAGATATCTTCTATATGTTTTCACCAAAATCCAGAGTAGAAAGGATTTATAAAAAATAAGGACCCTAGGATTAGATTAGGGATTTTGGGAATTAATTTAGTTAAATATTTTCGAATCCAAAATGGTTTGATGATGTGAGTAAGAGAGTACAATGTGTGGCCTTTTATAAGTGAGATGAGTGGAACACTTGTAATTTTTTTTAAAGGGAAAACTACACCCATATTTTTTTCATTTCCCATGGATCAAAAAAACATTATTATTGATAAAATTAGTTATAACATCTAAATATGTCCACAAAAATGGTTTGGAAAATTATTTTGGTCATTTTTTACCCTTATCGGTTTAGTTATACCACCTGATAAATCCATAATTACCATAATAATGGTAAATAGATTTTTATAGTTTTTACTATTCATTTTATTCAAAAATTATTTTTAACATTTTAGATAATTTTAATCATGCTGACTAAAAATATGGAATCCAATATTTCAAATTCCATTTACATTAGTGAAAAAAATTAATTTAATGTTAATCCTCTAGACGCGATGAAAAAGTGTGTTTTTAATGATAAAAATTTTAAAAGTTCACAATGTTTTTATATCAAAATTTAATATGAAATTTATTCCAATGGAATAAATTGAATTATTTTATGTACTTTTGTTTATAATTTAATTTAAAATAAATTTAAAATATCATTTTCTTTATAAATAATTGATAAGAAAATGATGATTTCAATAAAATTCAATTTTTTTCACTACTCATAAAAAAGTTAAACTTTAATTAAAATATATAAAATTCATCCTATGAGTATTTGGAAATTATTATTTAAAATGTTATTTTCAATTTTTGAAATTCTATTTATAATGGTTTCAAAAATTAATTTTCTTGTTCTAAAAAATGCATGCGACTTTTTCTCGAATATAGTATTTTCAAAACATATAAAAGGGTTATCGATAATTAAGTAATTTTTATAAATGTTTATTATTTATGTAAAACCATTATAGATAATATTTCAAAACAATTTATTACTATTTATATCTCTATGGTTAGTGGCTCGGTTATTAAGGCCCTAATGAAATAACTATATTAATAATATATCATGGTTTTTTTTCATAAGTAACGCAATATATCCTAGTGTTTCAGGTTGTATAAGATTAAAATTGAGTTCTATAAAACACAATATAAATGTATTGTTACATGTAGTGTATTGAAAACTCAATGTTGTGTGTATTGAAATCTATACTAGATATTTTTTTTATTAAATATATATATAAGATTAAATTTATTTGAAAATAAATTTAGAAAATATATGGGTCTTACATTCAACTCACCTTAGAATGAAGTTATGACGCACAAAAAATCACCCAAATACATAAAAATAATTATACTTCTACATTATCATGTCCCCAAGTTACCACGTGACATCCTAAAACTATTTTTTACTATGACAAGGATACCGGTCTTGTTTCGTAAAACATTTACTGTATAATATAGAATTTCCATCAGTTATTCATTATTAGAATTATCTTTCTCCACTAGTAAGCCCTGTGAATCAAGTAAATGTGATGTGTCAGGCATGTAACTCCTTTAGAGAGATACATGGAACACATCACGGACATTAGAGAAGTCTGATGGAAGCACTAGCTGAAAGGATACCGTCCCAATACAATCAAGAATATTAAAGGGACCAATATACCTTGGATTCTTATTCTATTTCTTCCCAGATATCATAAATATCTTTAGTGGATAAATCCTTAGAAACACCTTATTATCATCTTCCAATACCAGTTCTTACTAGTGAATGTCAGCAGAACATTTCTATCATCACGGAGAAGCCTTGTCGTGTTGCTCAATGGCTTAAACCATGCCTTACATTTATTCAACTATCACTGGTCCAAATAGCATTCATTTTAAAAATTAATTCTATAATGTTTAAACTCCACATTTATTCCCATAGAGGGATCCATCTCAATTCTTTAGTGAGAACTATTTCTGTAAAAAAACACTTCTATAGGAAGGTGTTCAGAAAACCCATAATTGAAATCCAAAGAACAAGGTCTTAAAAATATCCCTAGGGTTTGAATTGTTCTTTTGGACTTACCATATTTTTGGGTATGATACGTAGTGCTAAAACTCAACTATATATCATAATACTATGGGAGACTTATCCTAAACACTGATTTAATTATGGGATCATGATCAGGCACAGTGAAATATGGTACTCTAGGAAATATCATTTCTTCTTTATTATATTACCTAGAAAGATTATATAGGGAGAATTCTTCTCTAATGATGATGAATTGTTCAGTCATAGTTAGTTGATCTACTACACCCCATATAAAATTATGATATTTATACATTTTAGGGAGTCCAATGAAAAAATACATTGGGATTTATTTCCTTTCCATCTAGTGGGGTAATGAATGGAACATATACTTATAATATTTTCTATTCAACCTTAAACTTATGACATACCATGAACAAAGACACAAACTCTGCAATATCTCTCTTCATGATATCATAATAAATATATTATTTCAAATATCTATAAATCTTCATTCTTCTAGGATGAGATGTGCAATGAGATTCCTCTATCAATTACTTTAAATTGGGTATAGATGGAACACATACACGTTTCCTGAAACATAAAATTCTATCTTGGTCATGTTTAAAGTTAGAAAAATTTATAAACATTTTTTATCTACATCTTCCTTCCTTACATATTTAATATTAACAAGGATGGATGTTTGATAATTCAATTGAGAAAGATAATTTTTTTCGACCTCCTTCAGAATTTATATATCCATCCTTTTCAAACATGGAGATGTTGGATCTATTATCATCCTCATCATTGATAAGATATTGTGCTATTTTTATTGGTACTAGGCTCTCAGCATCAGTTGTTGTCTTGGTGATTTTAAAATTTTTTATCAATGGATTACAAAAAAATTTCATCTCCAGTGCCCCAATCCTTGGTATGGTCTGAGGATATTTTTTGAATTAGATAATGCACAAAAAAAAATTGAATGATTACATTGTTCAATTCAAAACATACTCGATTATTTCTCTTTTTCGATGATTGTTCCTTGACAGATTTGAATCTAAACCCCTTTAAATATTATATACACTCATTAAGAATGTTTTTTCACATTCATCGTCAAATTATGGGATCTAGTTAATATCTCATAAAATATCTTTGATGTCATTAATATCACCATGATCTCATTCCATCGATTTATCAAAATCTTCATGGATCATTCTCTATAGAGAAACTTTCTCTATCTAAGAAGTGGTAGGAGAGAGAGTAACTCATTTCAAATAAATATAAAATCACTAGAATGAGCTTCTCCTCCTTCTAATATAGTTGGGGGAATAATTCCTAAAAAGTGTTCCAGGAACAAGGAAATAAAACAACCACTAAATAATCAATAAGTAAATATTTACAATGAATCAAACTACATCAAAAATAATATTTATATTTTATCACATACCTATAATATATATTAAATACATTACTCTATAAAAATTATTAATTATGTCAGCTCATAATTCCGTCTATTATTAAATGAACTATGAATATTAAAATAACATACGTTTTAATAATAGTATTCTGCAAGGTGTTTGATCACGGTTTGTAGGGTTTCTTCTGTTTTTTTTAGTTATGAGGGGCTTTGATGGTCAGTCTCTATAGCTCTGATGTGGCATTATCCATGATTATGGTGATCTCTAGTAGGTTCCTTGACAGAAATCAGGTAAGAAAATGGTTTGAAGATGATGTTGTTGAAGTATAAATACCAAGAAGGTGATGATATTTCTATTTGTTTCCCAAGAATGGATCATGCCTTGAGGTCCTGATGTGGCTTGATATCTATTTGAATTTTAATTTTGTTATCTGTGATAGTGGAAATCCAATTGAGTTTTTTTCATATTTTTAAGTGGGTTAGTTCTATGAAACAATTTCATGGATTGAGAAAATTTGTTAGAATTTGGTTTTATTTTGATTTTTATGTGAAAGAATCTAGACACTCTATAAAGAACAACTATAGATGAGGATTAAAAGTAGGAAGCATTCACCAAGCCATAACCATCAGGATATGGATTAATGAGAGGGTATGGAAATTTCCAATGGTACTCGGCCCGTTCAATCCTACATGGTAAAACTATCCGAGTATCCATGAAAATGTGGAGGCATGACATAACAATGTAGATGTTGGAGAGGGTCAATTCCAAGTAGTCTCAATTGGGGATGAAATTTTTAATTGTTTTATTTGGATGAAATTTTTAGGCTTCACAGTTAACCTTTAAAAGTTTCATTTGAAAATACCGAAAAAATTGAAAAAAATACAATTCTTTGAATTTTTATAAACTCTTA
Organism: Viscum album; assembly: GCA_963277665.1. Taxonomy (NCBI): domain Eukaryota; kingdom Viridiplantae; phylum Streptophyta; class Magnoliopsida; order Santalales; family Viscaceae; genus Viscum; species Viscum album. Next base: position 1,659,368,187 of record OY728164.1, on the reverse strand, counting down.
TAAAAATATATAATAAATAAATTCAACCAAATTATTCTAAACTTGAATAATAATGAATTTATGTATTTATCAGTGATATATATTGTTTATAAAACTCTTGGACCATGGTATGGGACTCACCATGACCTATATACCTATCCACTATAATAGATTATATTCTTTAATATGATATTATGTATGACCATCTATGCCCTTATCCTAATAGTAGTGAATAGTATTCAAAGATCAAGATTAGAGTCTATAAACAAATAAAGGCCCCTAAAGAGACATAATATATTAAACTAAAAGATAACCTACCTAAAAATACATTGTGTGTAATATAATATATTAGACATTAGATATCTCATAATGTAGGGTGAGGAAATGTGTCACCATCCTTTGTTTCTTTATTTTGTTCTCTAACATGATGGATTTACCAGTTACTACAATGAACATTGATTTTTGAAGATACTACCATCCTAATCATCCTGTATTGAGGTATTACTTATTCAAATCAGAAGCAACAATTCAATATTGACCATTCAACCAATGTTATACCAACATGGAATCACCCAACATTGGATACCATGACACGATATAATTTTCATGTATTTTTATTTTATCAATGAACAAAATCAGATGAAACACATTGGATATGATATCATGTCATTATAACAATACACATGTTCATAGTTATGAACTACCAAAGACACAAAATCATGTGGAGTTCCTACTAACATTTCCTTCCGCGTGATCTCACTTACTAAAGATAACCAACTATTAAATTCACCAGAAGAAGTTTCAATGCTTATGATCCCTCAACACCCAATAGTCATGTATCTACTATGTACAATCAGTATGATGAATCTACAATATGGTACATATATTTATGATTAATGTCATTGTATCTCAAGGATCTCATTACAACATGGGATCTTCTATATCATTTTGATTTGAAAATTAAAATATTGATATTATCACTATATAGTGGGTACAAAAATTTATAGACTATAATGTCAAATGTGAACCATTCATATATCATTGTACAAAATAAATGGTAATTTCAAATTACTATTTAGTTGGGTATAGGGAACCCACTATTTCAACAGTAAAGTTTACAGTAGATCTAACTAGCTAACCATCCTTGTTAGCACCCATAGGACTACGATCATATTTTGGTTGACAATAGTAGTAGATGAGTCTTCCAAAACTCCAATTCAAGGATATTATTCTATATTCTACATAATCACCATGAGTAATACTCCACAATATATGTAACACATGAGTGTATATCTTTTTTCCAGTATCAATACATGAAGTCATCGATAATAAGTGTATCATATCTTAAATTATGATATTCATTTACATAATATGAATGATTGAAAAAATGGGTATAATGTATTATATTTAATACAAAACTTATATAACACACATGGTATCTATAGATACGGATTCCCCTGGCTTGTATGATCTTGTCTCACTAATTATCATATCCTGACTATTATATTAGATATTCTTGATCTAATAGTAGACTAATATGTGCCAACTTATAACTACTATCCTTTCCTCCCCACATACAATGTATATGTAAACTATACATAATATCAATTATAATTGGGTAGTTATGATAACTTCCCTTGTAGTTCTACTAAATATAACAGATATTTTCTTAATATAAACTATATCATAGTAATACCAAATCTTATATATATCATGGAATGTGTGACTGATCCTCTACTAAAGTATATGGATGTAAAATCCCCACTTTAATATCCTCCTATGTCTCAACATATCTTCATAGTGATATTTACACCATGATAAATTTGTAACATTTCTCTCTCGAATTGTTCCTATTTTTATTTTTCAATACATTTTAAATATATGAGCATTTGGCTAGGTCTACAAAACTAATATTTCATCCTCACAAGATCATGCTCCCTAGAAAATATTTTTCTTCATTAAGTAAATCTTTAGAGAATCATTTTCATCTAGGTCTTAACTAACTAAAATTCCAATAGTAGTTTTCCAAATATTATCCACCATATTTTAAATTTAAAACAATGTCTCTCTTACTAACCTCTGGTAGAAATATGGAAATGATTCATTCCAAATGAATATTCTTTGATCTATTTTTTTCTATTAATATTGAACTATATTTTAGTAACATTTATCCTTCCCTAGATTTCTATGGTGTCATTATCCCTTTCTAGTTACATTGTATAGACACCATCCATTATTAGTGGTATTGGAATCCAATAATCAATAAAATTTCCCAAGAAACTATCTATGAAAAGTAAAATTATAAAGTAATTAGGTATAAAAACATAGTATTACTAATCAATCCATATTATTACCATGACCATACCATCCATTTACAATGTCACTCGAATTCCCACCATAGTATTCTAAATAATTATCCCTTTCAAATTGAGACATGGAATCCATTATTTAATTTCAATTGATCTTACAAATTTTATCTAATATCCATATATTTCATTCCTATAGGATATATTTCTTATAATTAATCTAGTAAAACAACCCATGGTGAATATAAAATCACCACCATGTTTTTATCCTTCCTACGTAGTATATTTCATTAGAACAGTCCATTTCCATGCCACTTATGGAACTCGTTCCTATGCCAACTATTTTTTCATATCATGAATTGACTCAATCGAAGTAAATATTTCTCCCACAATCTCAAGGAGTGAATTGAACCCTTTAATAGAGGTATTTTCTATCAATTTACTATATTTCTTCTATCATAAGGATTTCTATAATATCTGAAGAAACTTTTAGGAGAATTTCATTTGATAAACATTGTGTTTTGTGTTAATGCATTCTTTTTTATATCATCAATGTACTGTTTTTATCTAAACACGTGTTCATATGACATATTGTATTGATATCAGACTAAAAATAATATCATATCAATTTTTCATGATATTTGGTTGATGGTTATGGGAAAACACCAATATTTCTGAAGGTTGTCTCAAAATATTGAAGTATTTGTGATGCATGAGTATTAACATTGATACCCCTTATACTTATATCATGACACTAATGTAGATAAGGTAACATGTGATTAGGAAATAGTCCATGAAAAATTTTATAAGTCAATGTTATCATGTAATACTAATCATTTATACCCCTAAGTAGCATCATAACTTTGATGTGGATAAGGTAATGTGTGTTTAGGAATTACTCCATGAAATATTATATTGATCGATGAATCCTTGGAAAGGATATTATTTGGAACACTAGAATAAATCATCTCATATATTCTGACTATTCATATACCATACATTACTGTACATTCCATAATAAAATTTTAACTAAATCATATGATGTATATTTATAACTAGATTATCCTTGGAATAGTTTAAAATCTATAGAGGAAATTATACCGAAATATTTTTGGTAGAGTATTATTTTTTCAAAATGAAGTACATCAATGTGTTGACAGTACCTAAGGCCGTTAACTCCAAATATTCTAAAACCATACTAGTTATATCCTTGAAAATATGTAATTTTTCTTAAAAATAAAATATCATTCTACAACAAGGTATATAAGACTTATATTTTATATGAATATTTTATTGTTGATAATTTAGGTACCACTGAACTATAGGTTGAGTTTTAATCACCAAAAAAACATTATCTCATGAACTAGAATAATTTATCCCTGTTTTGAAAGGAAAAATGACATAACTATTTCAGTGATACTTTAAATGTTCAACTATAATCAACAAATTTTTCCATATATATGTTTTGTGTTTCTCACCACATACATAGAAGCCACCCTTTCTAAATTACATAATGAATAAACTATACATCCTGTAAAATTTATATTAATAATATGGTTATTGTATTTTGATAAACATATTGATAAGAATATAAAATCTTATACCCACAAATTATTATCATAACATTACTTTTATATAGATGAATATACCTAAATAAGAAGAAATTACTTTCTTTTGTGATTCAATTCAATGAATTTACCTAAAATTGAATTTATTTCACAGTATGAGATGAAAATAACCTCATTTATAATACCTATTTCTTTGAAGGACATTTTGTATGTGCCATTGAAATCAGGCCTTCCGTTGGTATTTCCACCTTCTCTTTGAACTTGTTCACTATAAGAACTAAACATTAAAAATTATTTAATGTGTTTATTTCTTGGAGAACCTTACTTAAAAGGTATCAATTTGTTTTTATCTATACTAAATTTTTTTAATCACAACCATATATAGGAAATATTGGTGAATATTATAATATAATGGGTTGTATTCAAGGATGGAGATCTGTATTTCATATATACACATATCAAGTATCATAATCATCCAATCAAATCTCACATCAGTTTTCCTCTCAAACATATCTGAGAGAATACTATATATAATATCATCCATGTCATGATTTAGTATCAATAACTTACATCGGTTGTTGGTGATAACATTATCACTTATCCATCATATTCATAATAAAAGAGTCTCATGTAATAATTATTCACACAGCCTCTTTATGAGTTGGCTTAACATGTATTGGGACACCATAACCATGAATTTCCATTGTTGTAATGCTTTGTTCAAGATCTTGTAATACTCATTAAAAAATCATTTCGTTTTGGAGCAGTTATTTTTCCATTATATTCATAATAAGTCTTGTAGTATTACATTTAGTTTTTTACAAAAATTAAATCAATCAAATTAGAATATTTATCTTTGTTATCTATTTATAAATTATTTATTAAATAAAAAAATATTTAAATGTATCTCACTATTATATAAAACTAATCCATCTATACTTGAATCAGAGTACTCCATCACTTTATTAGTCTAGTGGAATAATCCATCAACCTCTCATTACAGTCTAAAATCAATGGATATTCTAGTTTTAAGAGAGTTTATGGTATGAATTTGATAGGAAACCCACATTATCTTACATCTCCTTGATATGTTGATTGAGGGCTCAACTTCTAAAAACATAAATATGGTCTAATTAATTATTGAATATGAAATTTCAGAAATATAGCTATGGATATTATTTTTCTTCCAACTTTAGTTATGTCATCCCAATGTTCTCATAGGGAATTCTCAGTAGTAGATGGCATTATCACCTATGGCTGATCATGAACACCTTACTCTTTTTTTAATCAAATTAAAATGATGGAATGAATTTGTGACGTAATATTTATATGGGGGTTTTTATTATTTTTTTGAGGAATTTAATGAACTTCAATAAATCATTTCATACTATTTTGTTGATTTGAAAAAAGAAAATTAACATAAAAACATCCATTGTCATCTTTATTCATTTTGGCTTGTTTATTATTTTATGTGTTTTTTCAATATCATGAAAATACATAAAATAATAAACAAATGAATAATTAATATGATTACCTAATTGGACTCGATTTTCTAATATTAGTTGACCCATTTAAACTTAATGGATCAACTATGATCTATTAGGATCATACTAGAGTAATGTCTTGACTCATGAGACATCTATTCCCCATCTAGTGTGTCTACTTACCATCATGAATTCACCACATATTTTTGGGATATGTGTCTTATAAAATCATTTTTTATTGTTCATATATACTCGACATAAGATATGGGATTTATAAAGTTCAATATATGATATATAAGCTACACAAATAGTCCCTTATACAGATTGAACAAATAGATGATGTGTAGACTGTCATTAATTTAAAGACCTATAAATTTTGTATAATTTTGTATAATTTTAATTATATGAAATTATTAGGATATTGAAAAAATTTACGACATGTGATTCCGAGGCCCGAAGATCCCATAACGAAATTCTGATTTTTTTTATGGTACATTCAGTAAATGTGAGAGCAAAGATTTATTTCTTTTGAACCAGTGCATGGATTGAAAATCCAAGGGAACCTTTGAATTTGTAGTTCCGAGATTCTCTTAGAAAAATATTAACTTTTTTCATCAAAAGTCATATGAAAAAGGTATTTTTTTGAACATTTGGAAAAATAATAAAATAGATGAAGAATTTATTTTCTTTTTTTTTGAAACCGTTGAGTGATGGTGGTTGGACCACAGAGTTAACAGGTTATTTAATAACCCGTTACACTAGGTTGAGTAACCACACCTTTGGGTAATTAATTGGTTAATTAATTAATTCTTTAATTAATCACATAAATTAATAGAAAGTTAAACTCTTTAACTCGAATTTTAAATAAACCATTGGAAAAAGGGTTTGGATAATCGTGGGAGAACTCTTGATGAAGTGCTGTCCAAAACCCTCTCCAACAAAGAATGAGGATTTGATCTAGGATCAATGAATTCCAACAAACACCTTCGAACAACAAATTCTCCTCCTTCATCACCAGCAAATCCAATGTGTTCAAGGTAGGGGTTTTGATTTTATTTATAAGAGACTAATGAATTCTCTTCCTTTGTTCTTATCAAAATATGAATAATGTAGATCAACCGACTAACGGGTTGATTAACGGATCCTTCATTTTCTTCTTTCAGGTGGTTTATGTGGGTTGAAATTTGGTATAATATTTATCATTATGATGTTCGAATTTTTTACATGATTAAACGCTAATGCAGAGGGTGAGGGACGATCCGAACATGGTCTGGACCCTCCACTAAACATGGTTTTGTTGTGTTCTTCATTGGAAACTGAGAAACCCAGCATCAAGGAGAAACCGAGGCCCATACAGTGAAGGTGGTGTTCCAAGAGGCCCGTAGGCACAATTGGGAAAGAAATTGGACTACCCAAACTTCACCGATGGCCCGTGGAAGTATCATCAGCATGACACCATCGGCGTCGTGGTGCTGGCGACCAGTAGTCGTGATATAGTGGCGGTGCCCGCAGGCGTCGTGAAGGACAGTGGGAAGTCGACTATTTCTGGCCTCATTGAAGATGGGTGGTGTGTTGTGGAAACACACCATGGAAGCACACCATAGAGGAGATGTGGAAGCTCAGGCCCCGGCGGTGGCAGACCCGCATGCATGGGTCCCTCCCTAGACCGGCCCACCAAACTGGTCAGCTGGAGGGGCGGTGCCAACCCAGCGCTGCCAGTTGGAGAACCCGAACGGACTGCATCTGTTTAGAAGGGGAGTAGACCCCGCGCCCAGTCTAGTGGGCCGGGCTAGTATTTCAGCCCAGTCGGACTGGGATAGGCCCAGCCAATTGGGGTTGGGACCAGCGGGTTAGGTTGGCCAGATTGGTTCGGACTGGACCCGGACCCAATTTGACCCATTTTTGCTTAAAGTGCCATAACTTCTAAACTAGACATCTATTTGACGAACCTTCTACGGCGATGGAAACCTTAGGATGAGGGGTACTTTTTGGATACTTCACATGGGATTTTGAGAATGTTGGTGTATGTCTAGATTGGATTGAACTTGAATCCAACCGGGCCCTCGGTACTAAAATGCATATAACTTACAGACCGGGCGTCTGAATGATGTGTCGTCTATTGAATTGAAACCCTTATGACATGGTGGTCATTCAGGTTACTTCGTCGTGAGAATTTGAGGTAGTTGAAATTTGACCAGAGGATTGAGGAGCAGAATCTTCGGAACTCAAGTGAACCAAGTGAGAGAATCATATTGTTGGTTGTCAAGTGAAGTGTGACACTTTGTGGATCGACATCAGAGAGACCCTATGTGGATCGACCACTTAATAACCTGTGTGGATCATCAACAGTGAGACCAGAAGATAACCATCTTTAGAGTGGCCCATCATGGATCAGTAACTTATGACCCTGTGTAGATAAAAAACATACGACCCTGTGTGGATCAGCTGTAGCATGACCAAACGAGGACTAGCCATAGAGTGGCCCATCGTGGATCGGCGACATACTGCCCTGTGTGGATCAATGACTTACAACCCTGTGTGGATCGACAACTTAGGACCCTGTGTTGATTAACGACTTATGACCCTATGTGGATCGGTGACTTATGGCCCCATGTGGAGTGGTGAGTTAGGACCCTGGGTGGATCATCAATAGAATGACATATTTTTGGTTAAGGATTAGAACTTATCAACGGAATAAGATGATTTATCTTAACAAATAATCAACATTATTCCTATTATTTATGTTATGTACCTTGTGTGAGTGGAGTCTTTTACATTGTGCCTTGTTATTGAGATCATGCTTTGTGGTTTTTCCTCTATGGAATCCTGAGAGACCTTCGAGGGTCTCAGGGTCCCGAATGGATATTGTAATACTAAGCCCTACACGATCTTTTACCGTTCCTTTTTGTTTCAGGTGCAGACGACAGAAAACTTTGACCATGATTTGGGAGCAGGGACTAGACGCTGTGCGGAGGTGATTGGTTGACGTAGAGAGCCACAGTGATGAGATATATCCACCCTTCAGGTAAGATCCTTGGCATACAACCTCAGGAGTTGTTTTTCCATTTTTCTATACATCCTTTTAGTTGGGTTTGTATAATGGCCCCTTCTGATTCATTTCACAATTTTACTTTCAGTAGTTATACTACATGGTTTTTTTATGTTGTGTACCTGGTATCTGTGTGTTTTCCGGTTTATAGGCAATGCCTTACCAATTAAGTGTAATGCCTTTCTAGTTCTAGTCGCCAACCCCTAGCTTATGGAAGGCGGGCTAGGGGTAGTCACAACATTGGCCCCAGGGGACAGGTCATGAAAAAGTGCTATCAAAAGAGTCATTTCTACCGAAGAACTAAGACTTTGATATTTTAAATCGGGAAATAGTGTTAAGTGTTTTGAGTGCAGATTTTATTTTGGGGAGTCCAGTATTGGTGCGACAGTCGAAATATCCATACACCGGGACCCTGAGTTATGATTTACGACTCGGTACACAAAAAAATCTTTTTGTGGGTTCTTGAAATGTTTTTCTTTTGATCTCTTTTCAGTCTTCTCACCAGATATAACTTATTGACTATGGCTCATCTGTTTCTTTACAGGATTCCTCAATGTAGACAACCAACTAGGATTCAAGTGAGATGTCATGATGACCTCCCACTGAGCAATAAGGATTTTTTGCAGTGGCCTCTTATGGAGATGGTACCATCAGGTGGTGTACCAGTAGCACAACTACCTGTGGGGTAGCAGTTTCCTCCAGCCCCACCAGCAGATAGTTCACGCCAACTTAGGGTGATGTATGAGTTCCAGTGGAATAGGCCTTCGAGGTTTCGAGCGAAGAAAGATCCACAAGCAGCTGAGGGTTGGCTGGAGGCTGTGGCATGAGTTTTCTATTTGGTGAAAACACCAGCAGACCAGATGGTGATCCTTGCTACTAGCCTATTTTAGGGAAAAATATGGAGATGGTGGATCCTGAAGCTCCAGTTTCACTATGAGGTGAGCCTCACTTGGTTGGACTTTGAGAGCCTCTCTAGGGTGGAGTTTGTACCATTGACACTATGCTCTGTGCGTATTCAGAAGCTATTTCACTTATAGTAGGGAAGCATGAGGGTAGCCCAATACTCTGTGAGATTCACTAACCTCTCCCATTACTCTACCGACATAGTACAAGACCCTTTATTCATGGCCCAGACCTTTGATTAGGGTCTCTGATGGGATATTAGAGTGTCGATGATATCGCTCAACATACCGACGCAGGCTGGAGTGATAGAGAGGGAACTTCTGGTGGAGAGCTTCCTAGATGAGTAGGCACCGACAGTGAGAGCCACCATTGGATGACACATAGAGGAGTCATCGGTAGCTGGAAGTAGGAGAATGAAATAGAGGCCCATAGGGGTCAGATCATTTGGTGGATGACCCTAGGATATAGGGTCAGAGGTGCATAGATAATGGAAAAAATGAGGTCAGCATAGGAGTATACTGTGATACTCTTGCAGTGGGTAGGGTCACATGGCTCTCGACTGGCTGACCTGTTGCACCGAAAATCAGAACACAGTCAAGGGACTGCCAAGGCAGAGGTGGAGATTCAAGTGGGGAAGTCTACAGGGTGATGGATCTAGTAGAGGAGCTGGCTGTGCAGTAGGTGGTGGGTGGTGATTTTAGGTTATACTACCACCACCTCAAGGTTGTCCACCCCCGACCTTAGGGAGCCGGTGGATAGGGACGTTGTAAGCTTCAGGTAGATAAGGCCAACGACTAAAGCACTCCAGATATGATACATGGTACAGTTTGTGCATACTCCACCCTAGTTTTTGTTCTTGTAGAAATAGGTTCCATTCACAATTTCATTTCTACAACTCACTTACAGAGCTTGCCGATTTGGATGCAGCCGTTGGCTTGATCTTTACATTTAGAGACTCTTACAGGATAAGATTAGACCATTATGCACTAGTGATGGTAGTGTGAGCATACCATAGGAGGTGAGAGTTTTGGATGGTATCTCCTCCTTGCAGTATCGAGGCCTTACGACATCATCATGGTTATGGATTGACTATACACAATCCATGCTCAGATCGACTATTTTAGGTGAAAAGTGTGGTGTGTTTGCAAGGATAGGACCAGATTTTCCTTTACTAGAGATAAAGGAACCTTTTTAGCTCAGGAAGGATGTTCTCATAGGAGGGTGCATCCAATAAATTATCAGTTGGATAGACTTACCCTCGGAGCAACTGATAAGAGGAGTCTGATCTATCCCAATAGCAGTGGACCATTATATTAATATCTTTCCGGAGTATGTTCTGTGACTTCCTTTTAACAGAGAGGTGGACTTCTACATTGTCCTATACCCTAGTACGATACTGATATCTACACCAGTATATCAGATGTCTACCATAGAGCTTCATGATTTGAGGGTACTGGTGGAGGACTTTTAGGGAAAGGGATTCATAAGGCCCAATGTTTCTCTATGGGTAGCCCCGATTTTGATTTCCAAGAAGTCAGATGAAAGTTTGAGGATTTGCGTGGACTATTGGCATGTGAACCAGGTGACCGTGAAGAACATGTATCCACTCCAGAGGATTGATGATCACTTCGATCAGCTTAACAGAAATCAGTGGTTTTCAATTATAGACCTCAGATCAGGATATAATCAGCTGACGGTACGAGATGAGGATGTAGCGAATACGGCTTTCAGATGCTGGTATGGCCACTATGAGTTCTTGGTGATGCATTTAGGCATTACCAATTCCCAGTAGTGTTAATGGGACTTATGAATTGGATCTTTCATCCTTAACTTGATCACTTCGTGGTGGTCTTCATTGATGACATCTTGGTGTACTCACCGTCAGAGGAGGAGAACGCCACTGATCTGCAGATAGTTCTGGATACACTCTAAGAGCACCAGATTTATGGTAAGCTCTCTAAGTGTCAATTCTAGATATGTTAAGTTCTCATTCTAGGACAGGATATCTCAGAGGATGGAGTTGTAGTAGATTTGGTGAATATAGAGCCAGTGATTTCTAGGGAACCACCCAAGTGTGTGACCGAGGTGTGGAGTTTCCTGGGGTTGGATAAGTACTACCAGATATTTTTACCTAACATTTCATGAGTAGTGTCACCCTTTTAATCTTTTAAAAAGTAGGGAAAGACATTCTTATGTACATAGAGATGTCAGTAGAGTTTCCTAGAGCTGAGGCAGAGACTGACGAGTGCCCCCATCTTGAGGCTATCAGAAGATGGAGTTGGGTATGTTTTCTACTACGACACATTAGGTAATGAACTAGGATGAGTCTTGATGCAGGATGGAGATGTGATTGACTATGGGTCATGATAGTGAGACATCATGAGCGAAACTACGATACCCATGACTTGCAGTTAGTAGCAGTGGTATTTGCCTTGAAGATTTGGCGGTACTACCTGATTGGTTAATGGATCATTGTCATCTATCATCACAAGAGTTTCAGGTATATCTTCTCATAGATGAACCTAAACCTGAGCCAACGGAGATGGTTTTAGTTCTTCCAAGACTATGATTTTCATATAGTCTACACTCTTGTGAAGTGGAACGTGGTGGAAGACGCACTCAGTAGGAGGTCTGGTTTATTGTTGTTGAGTGAGGAGACAGAGAAGCTAGTCGCATGACAGTTATCCTTCATATATAGTGATGAAGCATCTTACCTCGAGTCTATGACAGTCACTAACACACTCTTTCAGTGAGTCTAGGGACACATCTTGGGGACGTTGATAGTGAGACCCGACATGCTCAGATATTCTCAATACAGTCTCCTGAATGATTTTCTGAAGGTGGGGAGCATGTCATCATTTTCAGAGGATGCACCATGGTATCAATGATTCTACGAGAGGAGCTATTGAGGGAGTTCCACACATAACCTTTAGCAGTACATCCTAGTGTTTCGAAGATGTACCTGGACCTCTAGAATTATTAATGGTGTCCAGGGTTGAAGAAATCAATGTAAGAGTTCTTTTCTAGATGTCTCACTTGTCAGCAAGTGAAGGCCGAACATCAGGTTCCATTAGGATTTTCACAACCACTTGAGGTACCATAATGGAAGTGGGATGGAATCTCCATGGACTTTGTGACATGGATACCACATATGTCCAGGGGCCACGATTCCCTCTGGGTGATCGTTGACTGACTGAACAAGTCATCCCACTTCTTACCCCTCTAAGAGTAGGGATTAGTAGAGATCTTAGGATGCCTCTATGTACAAGAGATAGTACGGCTTCATAGGGTGCCATTGATGATCGTCTTAAATCATGATGCTCATTTTACATCTCTTTTGTGGATGGGATTGCATGTGGTGTTCGGGACTCAAATACGTTTGAGCATCACCTTTCATCCTCAGACAGATGGTCAGATGAAGTGAACCATACAAATTCTTGAGGACATGTTTTGTTCTTTCACCCTTGTTTTTGGCCATAGTTGGGAGGATCACAAGCCCTTGGTGGTGTTTGCATACAACAACAGTTATCACTCCACCATTGGCATGAAACCATTTAAGGCCTTGTATTGGTGACCATGCAGATCTCCTCTATGCTGGACAGATCCAAGGGAGTCTATACATATGGGTCCAGAGTTGGTATGCTACCACTGAGAAGGTCCAGATCATTCAGGATCAGATGAAGACTACATAGATTAGACAAAATTCACATGCTGATAAAATATGGAGACCCATGGAGTTCGAGAAGAGAGTCCATGTCTTCCTATGATTCTCACCTCAATGAGGTTTGTAGAGATTTAGCCGATGTGGAAAGCTATCTATGATGTTCATAGGACCTTTCCATATTCTCAGCAGAGTTTGCGAGATGGCGTACCACCAATCTCTTCCCCCCCAGATGCACAAGATGCACGATGTTTTCTACATGTTTCAGCTGAGCAGATAACTACTTGATCCATCGCACGCCATTGACTGGGCGGGTTGGACATTGATTATGGGTCTACATTTGCAGATTTCCCATTGGAGATAGAGTATTGACAGGACTAGGTCCTTCATGGATGGTCGTTTCCTCTAGTTTGAGTTCGGTGGAAGCACAAAAACTTCGAGGAGAGCACATTGGATCAGGAGGCTCATATTTGTGCTCAGTATCCCCATTTGTTTTCTTTTCTTTTGTTGTGGATTTCAGGGATATAAATGCCTATAGTTGGGATAATGTAAAGACCCATAAACTCCATATAATTTTTTTAAAAAATTTTAATTATATGAAATTATTAAGAGATTTTGAAAATTGATTGCACGTGATTCCAAGGCCCGGAGAGCCCAAAATAGAATATTGAATTTTTTAAGGTATATTCAGAAAACGTGCGAGCAGGGATTTATTTCTTTTGAATCGGTTCTTAGATTGAAAATTTGATTGCATCGTTTAATTCACAGTGCCGAGATTTTCTTATTTGAAGATTAACTTTGTTTAGAAAAAGTCATATATAAAAGTTATTTTTTCAGATTTTGGAAAAAATAATAAAATAACTAAAAAATTTATTTTATTCCTTTTGAAACTAATCAGTGATGGTGGTGGGACCACAAAGTTAATAGGTTATTTAATAACCTATTACACTAGTTTTTATAAACGAACCTTTGGGTAATTAATGGGTTAATTAATTAATTATTTAATTAACCACATAAATGAGCGGAGAGTTCAACTCTTTAACACGAATGTTAAATAAACCGAAAGGGTTTGGTGAACCGTGGGAGAACTCTTGAGGAAGCGCTAGAAGAAACCCTCTCCAACGAAGAAAGAGGATTTGATCCAGGATCAACCAACACTGACGAACACCTTCAAACTACGGATTCTCCTCCTTCATCATTACTCAATCCAACTTGTTCAAGGCAGGGGTTTTGATTTTAATTATAAGAAACATATGAATTATCTTCTACCATTATTTTTAAAATATGATTAATGTGGATCAACCAACTAATGTGTTGATACGTGGATTTTTCAATTTCATCATTTGGTTGGTTGATGAGGGTTGAAATTTGGTTTAAACTTTATCATGATGAGGTTTTAATTCTTCTCATTCTGAAACACTAATGAAGAGGGAATGGGCTGATCCGAATAAGGCCCAAACCCTCCACCAAACATGGTTCTGTTGTGTTCTTCATGGGAAACTGAGAAACCTAGAAGGAAGGAGAAACTGAGGGACACACAATGAAGGCAGCGTCCCAGGAGGCCCATAGGCATAGTATGGAAAGAAATCAGACCACTGGAACTTAACCAGTGGCCCATGGAAGTACTACTTCACGACACAATCAGTGTGGCGACACCAGCAACTGGAAGCCCCAAGATGGTGGCGGTGCCTGCAGGTGTCATGGTGGATAGGGGGTTGCCGACCATTGCTAGCCACATTGAAGATGAGTAGCGCACTATGGCATCTTTCTGTGGAGGAGGTGTCGTGGATCCGGTCGCGGTGGTTGGGGACCCATGTCCGCAGGTCCTAACCTAGACCGGTCCATCAGACCTGTCTACTGGAGGGGTGGCGCCAACCTGGGGCCACCGGTTGGAGAACCCGAACAGACTGAATCTGATTGGAAGGGGAGCAGACCACATCTGTTCGGGAGAGGAGCGGACCACGCACCCAGTGAGCAGGTCACGCCCAGCTCACGAGCCAGGATGGTCCCGCGGCCCAGCCATTTGGGGCCGAGCCCAGTGGGTCGGGTCGACCTGGGTCGGTTTAGGTTGTCCCGAACTGGGTTGGGTTGACTAAAACCGGGTCAGGATGGGTCGGACCGACTGTGTCCGACCGAACCCAAAGCCAATATGATATTTTTTCTCTTAAATATATATAATTTCTAAACAAGACATCCATTTCATGAATCATATACGGTGATGGAACACTTAGTACGATGCGTTCCCTTTGAGATACTCAACATGGGTTTTGGAGAATGTTGGAGTATGGCTGGGTTGGGTTGAACTCGAATCCAAACAGGCCCTCAGTACTAAAATGTATCTAACTAATAGACAGGGCGTCTGAATGATGTGATGTAGGTTTTTTTTGAAACCTTATGATATGGCGGTCCTTAGGGTTACTTCATCATGAGAATGTATGGCTGTTGAAATACAAAAAGTGTCTTGAGGAGCAGAATATTCGGAAATCAAGTTCACCAAGTGCAAGAATCTTGTGGCTGGATATCATGTGAAGAGAGGCCCTTTGTGGACTGACATCAGAGCGACGCTATGTGGATCGATAAATTACGACCATGTGTATATCAACAGTAGTGCGACCCGAAGAGGAACATCCTTAGAGAATCTCATTTTTGATCACTGACTTACAACCCTGTGTGGATCGACATCTTATGACCTTATATAGATCAGCAGTAGAGAAACCCTATGAGGACCAGCCTTAGAGTGGCCTGTTGTTGATCAATGACTTATGACCCTGTGTGGATTGATGACCTGCGACCCTATGTTGATTGAAAACTTACGACCAAGTGTGGATCGACGACTTACGACCTTGTGTGGATCAACGACATATGAAAATGTGGGGATAAGTGACTTACTACCCTCTGTGGATCAGTAATAAAATTAATTATTCATGGTTCAGCAGTGGAACTTCTCAATTGAATAAGATGATTTATCTTTCTGACTAATTATCAGTATTCCAGTTATTTATGTTATATACCTGTTGTGAGCTGAGTCTTTCACTTTGTGCATTGTGATTGAGATAATTCATTGTGGGTTTTCGTGTATATAATTTTTGAGAGACCTTTGGGGGTCTCATGGTCCCTACTAGGTATTGTTATACTCACACCTACATGGGCTTCACCTGCACCTTGTTGTGTCTTGTGCTGACGACGGAAAGCTTTAACCGAGATTTGGGAGCCAGGACTAGATGGTGTAAGGAGGTGACCGGTTGACCTGGAGAGATGTAGTGATGAGTTGTACCTACCCTTCAAGTAGGATCCATGGTATACAAACTCAGGTTCTATTTTTCCCTTTTTTTAGTTCCATTTAGTTGGGTTTGTATACTAGCCCATTCTGCTTCAGTTTGAACTTTTACATTCAGTAGTTATACTACATGGTTTTCTCTTGTTGTGTACCTGTTCTGTGTGTGTATTTAGGTTTAAATACCATGCCTTCCCAGTTTTGGGATATGACTTTCCTATGCTAGTCGCCAACCCCTAGCTTATAGAAGGCCGGCTTGGGGTAGTCACAGAACGGGCCCCGGGGGACGGGTCCTGACAATTTAATAATCTACTTATTATAATCCTCGCACTCATGTAAATAACAAAATAAATTGACCCAGACACACCCAAATATGACCACTATCTCATGGCCAGTTGGTATAATAAATAATATATTGGTAAAAATATATTTAAATATAAGTAATTTATGATGATATTTAAAAAAATTATATAAATTATATAAATTCAAGTAATTTATTTTATTCTTTTACTACATTAATTTAATTTTAATTCCAAAAATAGTTAAATTAATTAATAATTTTAAAACAATCACTAAATTAATCATTCATACCATTTAAAATTTATTTATTTGAAATAAAAAATTATTGTTTATTTAAATTTAATGAAATTTATCACCAGAGTGATAGAACTAGTCATATATGATGATTCATTCCCATAAACAATGTGTGGAAATTTTAATGGATTAAACAAAGAATAAAAATTTATAAATAGTGTTTTTCATGTTCAATTGGAAACACGCTGAACTAAAACTCATCATTGGTGACCACTCCTTGAAGGATTAGAAGACGATCTTCTCTATACCTCCCTCATGTGATATAATAATTTGGGTGCATGTTATTAATTTATTTATACTTGGTATACATTATCTACGATTATATATTTGACTTTGAGAAAATCAACACAATATTTTTTTCCTTTGATCAATTGAAGGAATCTTATATCGATCGCTCGAGACAAACCTTTTCTCTCTTAGGAGAAGGGGGAGAGAGGGGATCTCAATCTTAATTAATGAATAATCACTATAATGTGACTCTCCACCTGTTCATATATTGGATGGGGAAACCCAGGAAATAGATCCCCAGACATTGAATTAAAATAAAAAAGAAAAAATTAATTAATTAATTAATTTGTAAAAACAGAACCACATTTTGAAAATTTTCTGTATTTTATGACATATTTCAAAAATATATTAAACATGTTAAATCATAAAACCGAGTCATTAATTCTACTCATAATTTCCCATTAATATTAAACAAACCATTAATATTAAAACAATATTTATTTGAGTAATATTATTCCTTATAGTTACATAAACACTTATAAATACATATAATAATTAAATTAAACCCATTTTTTAAACATTAATAACAATATATATATATATCACTGATCGATAATTTTTGGACAACTCTCAGATCCCACAGTGGGTCCCAATATGTCATATATACATATTCACTAGGATAGGAAAGATTCATGGATACACTATTATGTGTACACCTCTAGGCTATTTTCTCCATAGTATTTAATAATATTCATAGGCCAAGAGAGACATCAAGAAACCCAACATGGCCCCTATAGAAATAAGGAATATTCATAGAAACAACAGCCAACCAACAAACAAACACAGTGTAATATAATTTCTTTTTTAGTATATATCTCATAATGAAAAACACATACTTGTTTAATCACCCCCAGTGAAATTTTTTTTATAACTAGATGAATTTTACTTTGACTTCAGTGGAAATGGATTTATAAAGGAACTACAATCATGAATAACTTGAACAATGATATTACTTCCTCTACTTGGAAGTGAAAATTATATCATGGTCATTCAAACAATTTCATACCACCCGCAACACACCTAGCACTAGCTACCTCACGTGATTTCATTTCATGGTTTTTTCCTTGTATCAAAATACAAGATCAAATGGAACACAATGTTAATGATATAATGTTAGGAGAGAAATACTCCTTTTTTTATATTAGAACTACCACCGACTCCATAAACATTTGGTGATCCTGTTAGTGTGTTTGACCTTTTGGTCTCACCTACTAGAGATCACCATATACCAATTTCATGATAAGAAGTCTCAATTATTATGAAACCCTAAAATATACTTTTCATACATATACTATGTCCAGTGAATATAATGTTTCTAAAATATAATAAATTTATTTAAAATTAATTTCCTAGTATCTTGAGGTTTTCATTATATCCTCTGAATTTCTAAAACCTCTTGATTGGAGAACTAATTTATGGTAACTGTCATTGAATAGTAGGCACAGAATTGTATACACTATGTTGGTGATTATAAAAAATGTGTATCTCATTGTATAAATGAAATATAAATAAGAAAATACTATTTATTTGGTTCTAGGGAACCCACAATTACACCAAATTGTGACTCCATGCAACGACCACCTTATCACTTTCCTAGGGTGGTAATGTATTGAGTAGTCATTTTCATTAATCATATCCAATGGTATACTCCAATACATGTTAACCACCATCTATGTGAATATATATTTTAAACATTCTTGATAAATATATATATCACTCTTTTTTTAAAAACACAATTCCTCCATATTTTTTATGAAAATATTTCAACATGGTACTCAAAATCATGATTTGGGTAATTTTATAACGTGTCATTAATCTTCATGGTTTATAACCTATAACCATGTAATTTTGAAAAGAAATATTAATAAATTCATGTATACATCAATATATATTATAAACTATTTCTACTATAGTTTAATGAATTAATGGTTGTAATGGAAAATCTTCTATTTAATTCCTTGAAATTTTCATCACATTCAATTGTCCATAGGAACTTGGATCCCTTCTGAGATATCATGGTGGGTGGATATTATAGTCTTGATAAATTCTACAAAAACTATCAATAATATCACAAAAATTCTATATCCTTATTCTTTTATGGATTTTCTGATATACCCTTTCCTGAGATTATATGAACAAAAAATGAAACCTTTTTTTGCTAAAATTCACACTTTGTAAAATTTTCATATAATTTGTACTTATGGTATTTCATAAAATTATCAATTGCTATATATGTTATTCCTTGTTCTTTTAATAAATATGAATATCATATATAAAGTCTATAAATATTTATCAAGGTAATTTGAAAGGACTCTATTCATTAAATTCTTCAATATAAAAGGTTTATTAGTAACACTAAATGGAATTACTATATATTTATAGTGTCCATACCTTGTAAAAAAAATATTGGGTATATCCTCTACCTTGACACTTAATTGATGATATTGAAAAGTAAGGTCAATCTTGGAAACGTATATAGATATATGTAGTCGATCAAATATTTCATCGATATGGGTTTGAGGATACTTGTTCTTAATTGAAATATTATTAGCATGTGGTAATCAATTAACAGTTGTATTGATCCATCATTATTTTTTTAAAATAAAATATGTGAACCTCATGGGGACACACATGGATGGATGAATCCATTGTCATGGTTCTCTAGTAGTTAACTCTTCAATTCCTGCAACCCAATTAGGGCCACTGTATATAGTGGTTTTGAAATTTATGTGGAACTAGTTATGGGTTTTAGTGTGAACTCAACATCATTTTTGGGGGAAGACTATGAAAATCTTCTGAGAAGACATATAAAAATTCCCACATAATAGACATGTTATTGAAATCCAGTTTTCCCCAACTATTTTAGACAATAACTACTTCTGAATGGGAATTAACACTCATTCAATAGATATAATCCCCATTAGAAGTTCATACTTATTATTTCATTGATATATGACCACATGTTAGTTATGAATACATAAAGTGACATAAATTCCTAAAAAATTGTTGAGGGTTTTATGCATATAAATCCAATACATACCAAAGATGACATAAAATTATACTAGAAAAATAATGACATGATTTTTAGGAAGCATATTCCCACAAATTCCAATCGAAGAGGAATCATACACTAGAGATGTGATTGTCATAATATTATGGATTTTCACTATTAATTCCACATCTAATAATTTTAGTGGTATCTTGATAACCATATAAAATTCATTATATATGAAATAATTGGTGGATATATAGTAAAATTTGACATTATCATTTATAGAGTAGATGGTAAATTTATATTTCACCATCTTGTTGACTCACCACTCATTAGAATTATTAGTGGAAAGAGTTTTATCATTTCCTCTTAACATAATATGTCTCTAATATTGATCACCATCATTAAGAATCTGATTTGGGAATTCATTAGAATACTACATATACTACTTTTATTTGAAACACTAGAGTGTGGGTAGTACACTTTGTAAAACTTAATCCCTATTAGCATTGTTATCTAAATATTTCAAATCACTTCTAAAATCAATTTCATGATGACATTACATTACACTCTTAAATAATTATTTAGTCTCATTATGAAAATTTACTCCCTGATTCTTCCTACTTTTTGAGCATAATAAATTGGTCATCTTCTTCTCTCCATTTTTTGGATCTTCCACTGAACTCCATCTTCATTTTCATAACAAAACCTTGATATTGATCTACAACACCAACCTAAAATTTCCCCAAGATAGAATATATAACAATATAATCATAGATATTGAAACCCCTTTCATCTAACACCCTTTGGAGACTAGGTTTTTTAGTACTGAAGAATCGATCAACCAAACTTCCATTTTGGATGATAATATGAGAAGAATTCCTTGAAAGTTGTCTACAATATTCCTCATCGGTACCATTGTGTCAATCATAATTTTTCATTCACAACTATCTATTATTCTTTTAACAATGATAAAAATGGGCTATATCACTGCTAAAAAATATCTGACTAATAGATCAATGTTAAATGATGAAATTTTTCATCTCTAGGAAGAAAACTGATAATGTCTCGATTTATCAGTGCTAACAAAAAGTGATGATAAATGGGGCCATTAGTAGTGATTTTTCATCACTAATGAATGGTTCCTTTTTCAGTTCACTATTTGAATTGAAAAAGCATGGCTTTAACAGTGATAAAAAATAAGTTATAAAATAATCCTTTACTATAATTTTTTTAGCACTGATTAAAAATATGAAAAAATGATAATTATGTTCTCACGCACATAATCACACCTCTCTTAACACTAAAAACCCCCTTTCTCGTTGAATTACACTCCCAAAGCCTCCATCACACACCCTCCAAGCTTACTAAGCACTTGATAACAGCTGAGACCTTACTCAGTGCTTGAATGGCTCCCCCAAGTACCTAGTCGCACTAGGGATTGATCATTTTACCTCACTTCCCTATTTGAATTCATATTTACTCTTGGACAATCTTGTTTTGTTTTATTTTTTAAAATATTTCGATTCATTTTTATATAATTAGAAATGTGTTTTATATAAATATATAAACATTTTTATTTATTAAATTATATTATATACACATATTCATTTATATATATTAGAATATATATATATATATATATATAAAGATACACACATATGTATATATAAATATTATATTTCCATTTCTGTAACAATATATTTATATATTTAAATTTTTTTTAAAAATTAAAATATTATTTTATATAAAATGAAAAATATTTTATTTCAAAAGATTAAAATATATATATTTTAATTATTTTTTAAAATATGTCTATATATTGAGATATAAAATTTATACATGAAATATAAATTTATATGTTGATAAATTTACATATATATTTTTACATGTTTACATAAAATTATGTATTTCAATATATATTTTTTATAATCTATTTAAAATTATTTACAATAAATAAATTTATATAATAGAATTAATGATAGTTATACATCAATAAAAATTTATTTAAATATGATGTATATACATAATATTGATAAACGTACACATACAAACATTTTTACACAACCACATAGTCATTTATATTTCTCACATACATGTAGAACTATTTACATATATATCTACTTATATACACATGTTTGAACACGCACCTAAATATATATTGGATTTGAGATGCACACATTTTTATATATAAAAATAAAAAATTTGGTTATATATATATATACATATTAATGCATATTTATATGGTAAATAAAATGGATAATTTTTTACATTAAATAAAATTAATAATAAATATTTTTCCATTTAATTTATATATTCAAAAATATAATTTTAACTAAACAAGTCTAAATAAGTATTTATAAAATTGATTTATTATATGTAAATATAATAAAATATTCAAATTTTTAATTGTAAAAATAAATAAATTATGAAAAAAAATTTAAATACTGTAATATATATAAGAATGTAATATCTAGGAAAAATTACAATCTCTACTAAAAAAGGAAATCATTTCTTTGTTAAACAAAAACTTAATACCATTGAATATTAAAAAAAGATATCCTAACAAAAAACTATGTTTTTAGGCCTTCTAGGACCTTTTTAACCTTGATAAAATAGTTACCAAGGTCCCCATAGGTCAATAAATGGAATATCTATTTATATGATTTTATTTGATATGTGGTAGACACCAAATACACACCCGTATAAAAATTTATAGTCGTTTGAATTCTGATTCATGATTTCTTCTTATCATACACTGTTATTTAATTCTTTTAATATTTATGTCATCAAATTATTATTAAATCATTATTACTTGATAATAATTATAAAAGTAAGAGTTAATATTATTTTTTAATTATTTTATGGTAAATATTCACAAAATATATTATAGATTTAGTGTAAATGTGTATTTAGACTTATCTAAATCATTTTTAAAAAAATATAGTATCTTAATATCTATATAAATATATTAAAATATTAAAATATTCATAAACTATTTTTATTTGAATCGAATTATTTTATAAAATATACCTTTTATCAATTATTACGACCATATAGTTTCATAAATTAACATTACATATCTTTTTTTTGGAATAGAGAAAACATAATAAAACATATGCCCAAAGACTGTAGTAGTCTACTACATTTTTAAACAAGGAAACATAAACTCTAATACATAATTGAGCTACATCATCTCCCAATAGTTTCTTATTAATTATCAACCTTCTTAAACACATTGTACATAATAAATTTATTCATAACCTAGGGGGAAGGAAACATAAAAATTAGTGATCTCAGATGCTCATTAAGGGGAAATAAAGGAGATACATAAAATTAATCATGAGCGTAAGGGTATGAGAACATGATCAAAGAAAGATCATATCCTACTTAATATTTATCATATGCATGAAAAATTGTATAAATCCTTACAATTTATAATAAATGAATCATAAGGAAATAAATAACATAATCTATGAAAGTATAGAAATGTATAAAACATGGAATTTTATAATACACATAATAACATAATAATTTTTCCATATTATCCTTGGCATCACTTCCAAGACCATATTAATAGTATGGGTTCACTCCCGATACCATCTTGGTAGTCCTACTTCACTCCCATGACCATATTAGTAGCATAAGTTTACTCATCATACAATCATGGTAGTCATGGTTCACTCCCATTTCTATCTTATTAGTCATGGTTTATTCCCAATACCATCTTAGTCTACCTCATGAGGTATAAGTCTTTACCCAATAAATTAGAAGGAGATATAGGTCCCACTCATCTCATAGTGAAATCAAACATTCATGTGACCCAAGATCATTAAATATAATATCATATCCCATGAAATGAAATGGGTTTCATAGACATGTAATCATGTCATAACATGTGAAAAATTTAAAGGTTTCACAATCATTTCATCGATGGATAACCTGTGAAAATAAATCATGAAAGAAAAATGGGTTTAATAAACATAATTACATCATATTTTAAAACATTTAGAGAATGATTAAGGATAAAATCTTGGATAATATCCACAAAAAGGCATTGTTAACATAAATATATGTTACCTTAGATGTTAAATAATTTTGAAAAACCTTTTAAAAAAAATTCTTGCATAAAATATCCTTTAATCATTAGAAAATTATATTAAAAAAATAACATTTTGAAAACCTTTTTCTCTAAAAAAGTTTTGAATTTTATTAAAGGAAGCATTGAAAACAATAAAAAATTATTTAAATATTTTTCCTTGAAAACAAACTTCAAGGGTCATTAAAATATATTTTTCAAAAACTTGGTGAAAACATTTTTGAAAACAGGGTTCTTGAAATATAATATATTTCCAACCGAAGAGAAAGATTTGGTCATATTTTATTAAAATAATTTCCTTAATTATATTAATTAAAAAATAGTGAAACAATGGTTCTAATAAATAGATATATATTTAATAAATATAGGATAATTAAACTCATGATCCTTCTTGAGAGATGGATCAAAATATTTCATCAATGGAAGCATAAACATAAATAATCTAGAAAAGGGATGAGATTGTTTCAATAAACACTTATCACAAGGTTACATGGGATCATACTATCCATTTATGAAAGGGGAATTAAATGAAGCTAAAATATAATGAAAACATGGATATTAATAATATAACTTGTAATGTGTAAGTATATACACCATGAAAAATAATTTAGGTGCATAAGAAAACATGAGTCTCAAAGAAGGAAAATTGAGACAAAACCATTTTATCAATTTGGTATCTTTGGAAAAGTAAACCCCATTAAACGAAAATAATATAATGGATATGTATATACCCATAATGTTATGTATAATAATCATTAAATTTTCTCAGGTGATGTATATACACTACACAAAAGGAATGGGTGGTGAAAAAATCATGTATCTCCCGGAAATAAAAAGTGAGATGAAATCCCTTTACCTTGTGTCCTAACACTTGTTCTACTCGTTAAAACCTCCTTAATAATAAATATAAATTTATTATATATATTTTAAGGAACCATATTCTTATATGTAATACCATATATGTAATTATTATGGCTTTATATTACCCACTTGTTAACAATCCTTTGTTAGGGTTTCACTTTGGGAAATATTTTCTTTGTTCTTTGCATATATCTTAATTTGTTATATATTTTTTCCTTATATCTATATCATGATTTATAGAATTTAAATCAGGAAAAAAGAATATATTTTATATTCATTATATGTGTATTATAAAAATCTATATAATATATAAGTATGAAATGGAATACATCATTCATAGAGATTGTAATTCGTACGTATGCATGAACAATGTTTCCATTTTTAACTATCATATTCAAAGAATAAAGGTAAATAAAATATTGGTATATTAATGTATATATATATATATTTATTTTAATTATAAATATATATATATCATATAAGTTCAATAAATCCATCCAAAATACATTTCATGTAGTGTGTGAATAAATCACATCGCTTCGAGGGGGTGGTAGTCCACACATCTTAAAACAAAATTATCGTATTTAACCCAAATAGAATGTAAAAATAAATGTGTTGTAAAAATTAAAAAATAATATTAAATATATAATATATATATTTATATATATATTTCATCATAATGTCCATTGTGAGAAGTATTAAAGAAAAAATGAACAATCATCATTTAGTGTGGTGGTAGATCGCCTTTCACATAAAAAATATGTTCATTACCAGTTATATAGATGTGTGTGTAAGTGTAGGTAGAAAAATTGAAATTCCCCAAACCTAGTTACCCAAAGTTGGTGCGTTATTACATAACATTGGCATGATCTCAAGGAAATCATGTCTCGAAAGACCGGTCAGTTTAGTATTATTGGAAACAAGATTCATACATAAGTTCAACTTTACAACTTGAAAAGAAATACAACACAAATTTATTTAATTAGAAACATACAAGCCTCCTAGATTATGTTTGAAAGTCACTCATAACTAACTTCTTAATATCCTGGGAAAATGAAACATAATAAATGGGTGAGCTCAAACTCTCAGTAAGGGTAAGAAATACAGCAGAAGATAACATAAATAATATGCATGGTGAATAATTGAATCCACGTTCCTTTACTAATAATAAACATGAATACTTTTATCGAAGGAATATGAGTTGAGTAAAAAATGCCATAATAAAACATAATCATGGGTATTCTACTAGTTGAATGACCACATGAACCATAAATATTATTTTCATAATAAGGGAATGTATAATGTCAGACACTCTGAAACATTTTGACAAGGCCTCATCCAAGACATCTAAAAATGATTAAGGCCTTGGCCAAAACCATATATAAAATTGGGAAAGGCCTCGGAAAATTCCCCATATATTTGTCTCATGAGACCTACCGATGCATCGAGGAGTCACAGCGGGCTCCACCTGTCACTTACTAAGTCCAATACAATCCTCATATGAAAAGGTTGAAATATAATATAAACATTCGTATTAAAACTAGCATATAAAATGTCAATAATTTAATTATAAACCATTAATGGTATAAAAATAGCTCATCTATAGTCAAACATATCACAAAAACTTCAATACTATATATAAGTTTTGTATCATAATAAATCAACTTCAAATAAACTTAAAATCCATCAAAGGATGTTGACATAGATGAAATCAAAACCTTTTTTAGAGAAATATCTCCTTCTATTTTGAAATAATTTATGTGTCACATAATTATAAAGAAAATATTTATTTTGAAAATATTCTTATAATCTTGTAATGGAATCTTCGATGATGTTATAAAGACGTAATATAGCCTCACCCACATTATAAGTTCAAAAAACATTCTTACCTTAATTTTGTCGAAAAGGTCATAAAGTACCTTGTTTGGAAAATGACTGGAAGAATCCTTTATAAAAATCTTATAAATTTCAAACAAGGGTATAAATTAATTTAACCCATGGTCTATAAAATATTAATAATGTTTTGAAATACGTTTTTAAGAAACATGGATGTGGAAGATAATGACGTCCCAGTTGATAATTATGTATAAACAACCTTGGATAATAAAGAGATTGTGAAATTAACCCTTACCTTGTACATTTCCATGGTTGAGGGTAGGTTAAACTCATATATAATGGTGAAATAATTGTTATTAAATTATACAAGAATCATATACATTATTATGATATCATATATGATCTTTTAATATTTCTTTTTTAATAAGATCTTAGTACTATCATCATTTTGGGTGTTAACTGATTCGTTTTCCTTTATATGCTGTGTTAAGTAATTAATGTTTTTTATGGATAGGATGTATCTTATTCATATTTATAATTATATAAAGTCTTTAAAAATTATTTTCAATCTTCTAATGAATATTAGTATTGAATGGATACGATGGGGAGTGAATCTCATCGCGTTCGTGGAGACGGTAATCTGTATGTACGCACGAGCGGAAATATCATTTTTTTGATATTAAAATAATATATAATTGGATGGTATATCATATATAAAGAATAATTATCAAGTTATATTTATTATTTACATCAATTACACTTCATTATTATACCCATCCAAATAATAATGTATTGAATAACAATTACACCACGACGTGGAGACGGTAAACCGTACGTACGCACGTATGGTGACATGTCATTCAATGGATGGGTTGAATAATGAATTTTGTTGTAACATATTTATAATAACATAAAATTATATAGAATATATCAGAGTTATTATTTTAGAATGGAAACAACAAAGAAAAAGGAAGTGGAAGAAGAAAGGAACATGAAAGAGGTGGTGAGATATTTACCTCTTCTTCAGGTTATTTCTTTTGATTTGATCAAAAGGGCTCCATAAATTGGCTTTTTGACTAAAGTAAGGCCTCTAGGATGAAGGTAGGACAGTTGAGAGGGTATTTGGGTAGGGTTTTTCTGAGAAAAATGGCATTGATGGTGTGAATTATAGAGAATAGGGAGTTCCCTTTTATAAGAGGGGTGAGGGGCACCTTAGGAAAAGCTAGAAATAAAATTTTATAATAAAATCATTTTAGGTTTATAATGGCTCAAAAATGGATTATTTAAATTCTAAGGTGGGTATGGGTAGATAAACACTCAACAAATAGGTTTTAGACTGGTTTGGGTCATTATATTAACTTTATCTTCTAAATTTAACTCTAAGTTAAATAGTTCGACATTTACCATGTCTCTTTTTTTTAATTATATGGTTAATAAACATACTATATACTTCCAAGAGAATATAAAGTGGTTAATTAATGATAAACCTATCATTATATAAGTCCCATGGATGAACCTTATATTTTTAGTAATATAATATCAATTAATAATATAATATTTTTTTAAAAAAATTATTTTATGACAATTTTGACACTACTTTGTATTTTGTTTTTTCTAAATTCATAACAGAATTATTACTTCAAAAACAATTCTTCTAACATACCCTAACATGTCATATTAAACAATAAAATTAGTGGAATTCATTAAAAGTCTCAAATGACATTTTTTTGGATATTTATAATATCAATTATTTTAATATTTCATTAATTAAATAATCACTGCATCATCATTGTGTCATAAATAAATTAAATTATTTTATGTCCAAAAAATAAAAATAAAATAACATTATGTATTAAATGTTTTTATATTTCTAAATAATATTTATAGTCTAATTTATCTTACATGTAACCCTATATTAAAAATGTTTCAGTTATTAATATTTGATTTTTAACTCTTTTAACTCTTCTTTAAATAAAATAATAGTAAGTGTCTTAATCTAATACAAGTGGACCAAAGAGGTTCATATTTTATTACAAAGGTTATTTTTTGGTCTAATTATACATATCCAACAGAATTATAACATGTGTTTGGGTAATAATAATATCATTTTTACCCTTAATTAACCTATTTACTTTTAACCATGGTAAATAAAAGTAAAAACTACTATTCACAAAAAAAATATTTTCATCTTATTGAACCACATTTTCCTTAATAATATGAACTATGTCTCTAAAATTTTCGAAATTCCACTCACAGAAGTAGTAAAATTACTTTTTATGTGAAATCGCAAATTCTCCAAGGAGGTGGGTAAAAGAGGGTGAAAAGTTCTATAATACTTTTATATATCTAAAATTATTATAAATTGACTCCAATGACCAACATTGAACTTATATAGGTATTATGTATCTATTTTTACCTAAAATAAATTTCAATAAAATAAATAATTATTTAAATAAAAATTCGTTTTTAAACTATAACTTTGTGTTTTTCACTATTCATCAAAAAATTGAATGTTTTTAGAAAAATACCAAAACTTCACCCTAGGATAATTTCCATATTCCGAATCCAAAAATGAAGTACAATTTGAAAGATAAAATTTATAAAATTCCAAAAATTGGGTATTACTATTCATAACGGCTAGTTTGATTGGTTGTAGTGTGTTAGAACTCGAAGTAGCATACAACACACGCTATTGTATTATTCAAAGATAAGCATACCAGGGAAGCTTGGGGTGTTATAAAACTTTTTTTGAAAAAAATATATTATATTGAAGATGTTGTATTTTTTATTAAATCATGGAATAACGTGATTTGAGTTGGTGAAGAATGGAAATAAAAGATTGTAAACTGAGAGAAGTCCTTACCTGTTTGATCGGGTAACTCCTTTTTTATTGTGACAAAAGGATTTCAAAATTTGATTTATTATAAAGGGGAGGATTCAAGGATAAAGGGGGATGTTTTATATTTTATTAGGAAGATCTTTGATGATCCTAGGTGTTTTAATATGTGTGAGAAATGGGGATAGGTGGTGGCCTTTTATAGGGGAGGAGGAGTGGATCTCTTTTAATTAATTAAATAGAGAATTAAACTTAGGTTTTTCAAGATTCTAGTGGATAAAATAATGATATTAAGTTGATAAAAGGGATTTTATGGTCTAAATATGGCTATAAATTTCTCTTGAATACGTTATTAGGGCATTTGTTCCTTTAAGAACAATGCTCAGTCTCTTAATATGCTTAATTTTAACGTAATCATTCTAATTAATTTTAGTTGAATTCAAAAATATTTTTGGTAAAAACTAAGACGATGTTATTAGATATTATAAATTATGATGATTCAAAATTATAAACATATTTGTTTCCAAAATTAATTTAATAATAATTCAATTGACGAGATTCCACTGCTGATTTTTAAAGTAAAAATGATCAAAATATTGCTATGTTTTTATATCAAATTTCACTGAGAAATTGGTTCTAATAACATAAATTTTAATAATTGATAAAAATATAAAATAATTAAAAAATTTAATGGAATTAAAATATAATTTATCCGTATAAATAAATGATCTGAAAAATCAATTTCGATATAAAATATGGTATTTTTCACTTTTCATCCAAAAATAAAGATTCTCCAAAAAATCCCAAAAAAACACCCTAAGATAATTTTTACATTATAAATTCAAAAGTAAATTTTATATTATCAAATTAATTTTGTCTAAAATTTATTTTATTTTTTTCATTGAAGTATATGAAAAGCAGTTTATTTGAGAAAATAATGCTTTTTAAAAATATATAGACTTTACCAAAATCAATATTTTTTATAATAAATATGTTTTATTTATATAAATACGTTATAAA
Source organism: Viscum album (assembly GCA_963277665.1). Taxonomy (NCBI): domain Eukaryota; kingdom Viridiplantae; phylum Streptophyta; class Magnoliopsida; order Santalales; family Viscaceae; genus Viscum; species Viscum album. Next base: position 1,659,337,437 of record OY728164.1, on the reverse strand, counting down.
AAATATTTTAAAAATATTTATTAATATTCATATAAATATGTTTAATGGATAGGCTATAATTATCTCATTTAAATAATCATAATATTAAAATGATGTTTTGTAAAAACACATTATCGAGTGTAATGTACACCAAGTCAATGTTGCATGTATCATACACCAAGTTGATTTTCCATTTTATGTACACCTAGTTAGTTCCACATGAAATTAATTTTTTACTTAGTTTATTGAAACATGTAAATGAAAATTAATTCATTCTAAAAATGGCCATAAAAACATGGTGTGTTACATTTTACCCTTCTTAAAATGAGTCCAATCTAAAAAAACCAATAGATTAAAATAATGGGGATACATTTGATTCATCATATCCTCAAGTTCGAACATAGATTCTTATAATTGGTGATTTATCCACAAAACATTGACATGTTTAGTGGCCTTGTTTAGTAGAACATTCAATATAACATCTAGAATTTCAACAGGTTATTCCTCATAAGAGTGATACTTCTCCAGTGGTATAACCTCTGAGTTCAGTACATGTGAAGGTTTAGTTATGTACTTCCTTAGGAATGATACTTTGAAGACATCGTGGACTTTATAGAGATTTGGAGGAATTTCCAAGCAATAAACTACCATCCTTGTACGATCAAGAATCTCATAGTGATAGATATACCTAGGTCTTAGTTTCCCTTTCAAGAAAAATCTCATAACACTATTCTAGGGTGAGATTCATAGAATCGTATTTTTAGAATCATCAAATTCTAGATCATCACTTCTATTATCAAAATAACTTTTCTTAAACTTTGAGCTACCTTGATATGATGCCAAATGGCTATAACAATCTCTTCTTTTTATTGAACAATCTCAGGCCTCAATATTTTTATTTCTCTATCATTGCCCCAACACATTAGAGATTTATATTTATTACCATATATAGCTATATAAGGTCCCATCTGATTTCCTGAGTGAAATCTAATATTGTAAGAAAAATCAAATAGAGGAAGGTGTTGACCCCAACCATGTTTGAAATCTAAAGAAAATGATCTCAACATATCCTCTAAGGTTTGAATTGTTATTTCAAACTAACCATATGTATGGGGATGATAATAAGTGACAAAACTCAAAGATGTTTCGACTTTTTGATGAAGACTTCTCAAGAACATTGAGCGGAACCTCAGATCCTGATATGATGTAATAGAATATAGTACACCAAGTAACTTTACAACTTCATATATATTCTAGCATGCTGATCTAGAGGGAATATTTCTCTGATATAAATGTAGTGTGCTTACATTGAAATGTTAATAACTATCACCCATATAACATTAATCCCTTGGAAGTTTTTGGTAGTCCAACAACAAAATCAATAGTGATGTTCTCCAATTTACAATATGGTATGGGTAATGGATGAAAAATACCCTTTTACATTTTTATTTATGCCCAAATTTTTTGGCATAAAAAGCACCAAGATAAAAACTCCTTTATATATCTATTCATGGAATCCCACCAAAATTATTATTTCAATTACCAATACATACTTGTACTTCCAAGATGAATATAAAATTAAGAACTATGAGCTTAGTCTAACACCACCTTCTTTAAATCTAGAATGTATGGAACACATACATGGTTCTTGAACATAAACATTATATCCCAATCAATGTTAAACTCATGAACATTTCAAACATTCTTTTTCATCTCTACATCTTCATTATGTGACTCCATAATCATTACATCAATATATTTTTGAACATTCGTTTGAAAAAGATAGAAATCTTACAATTATTTTTGAATTCTAGGTTCCATCATTTTAAAATCTTGAAATATTGGATATTTTGGGATCCACACCATGGATAAGCTAAAATGATCCTTCCATATCAATGCATCATCCACCTCATTGACTATTCCAAGGTGTTAATTTATTGATTAGTCATAATGCATTATAAATTCTAACCATATTTTCTGCTGAAAGTTCAACTCTTTTTGTGTGAATATATATTTCAGAATTTTACCATCAGTATATATACCACACTTTTCTCTATTAAGATAATTTTTCTATATCTTTAATACAATAATTACCACTCCTATCTCAAAATCATTAGTTGGGTAATTTTTCCAATTAATCTTAAACATTTAGAAGGGCCAAACTAAAAACTAGTTATTCTGCATAATAATATACCGCAATCCCTTCTTGGATGAATCACTATATATTACAAATGAATCTACAAAATGGGGGTAAAGTATGAACATGTATATTGACTAACCTTCTATTCATTTCCTTGAAATGTTCCTCACATACATCTGTCCAGAGGAACAAAACACCCTTCTGAGTTAACTTGGTTACAAAGATAGATGGTCATGATAAAATAACCATAAACCATTGAAACTATTCATATAAACCATGATTTATATGGATCTCCCTAAATGTGGTTGGTCTAGGCCACCATTCAATAGCCTCTATATATTGTGGATCTATTACTATACCATCTGTTGATATCATGTGACCCAAAAATTAACCCTTTTGAATAAAACATTAACACTTAGTAAATTTTTAATATAGTTTCTCCTTCTTTAGGGATTGTAGTACTATTATAAAGTGATCTCCATTTGCTTCCTTTAACTTTTAATAGATAATAATATCATCTATAAAGACAAAAAAACCTAATCTTGGTAATCTCTAAAGACTCTATTAATTAAATCCATGAAGATAGAAGGGGAATTAGTAAGACCAAAATGCTTCACTATATATTCAGTATTTCTATACCTTGAAAGAAATTTCATATTGTGTATATCCTTCTTCTTGACCCTAAATTGATGATATCCAGAGTGAATATAAATCTTGGAAATGTATTGATCTCTATGCATTTGATCCAAAAGGTCATCAATATGGGGAAGAGGATACTAGCTCTTTATTTAGATCTTGTCCAACTCCTAATAATCAATTCCCAACCTCAATGATCCATATTTATTTTCCACAAAAAGGACTAGTGCACCTCAAGGTGACACACTTTGAAGAATGAATCCCTTATCAATGTTTTCTTGGAGTTCTTTATTCAATTACTCCAACTAAAACAAGACTATTATATTAAGAGTAATTGAAATTGGTAGGCAACCAGGTCTTATTTCTATTGAGAACTAACATTCTATTTTTGGGAGATGGCTTGGAATATCTTCTGGAAATACTTCCAAAAATTTCAAACAATAGTAATATCATCGATGTTAATTTCTTCCCCAACCATTTGATATAAAAAACCTTTTGAATAAGAATTAAGACCATATAATGGATGTAGTCAACATAGTAAGTCCATTCTTATAGACAAATTGACGGACGATCATAGTGGTGTTTGAAATATAAAATGTATCTTTCTTTCATCAAAAATTGATGTGGGATTTTTACAAAGAAATACAATCCATGCCTAATATTATATCAAATTCAAAAAATAGAAAATGAAAATAATTTTGGGAAGCACATTCCCAAAAACTTCAATATGAGAGGAATTATAAACATGAGATGCAATCATTTCAACTTTAGGGGTTTGCACTGCTAATTCCACATCTATTTGTTTTGGTGGAATCTTAACACCCTTAGAAATTTATTTTGATATGAAAGAGTGGGTAGATCCAGAATCAAATATGAAATTATCTATTATAGATTGGATGATGTGTGCACCTTTTATCACATCATTATCATACCCCCATTATAAATATTTATTTCATGAGATTTCCACTTCTCCCTCATCTTAGTAGATTATTGATGTAGATCATTATCACCAGACCTTGGGTTTGGGAATTGGTTATCATAATTCCCATTCTCCATACACTCTTAGAAGTGATTCATTGGAGGATTATTGTGTTCCATGTTTTCCCCATTTACAATGTTATCCAACTTCTTCCAATCACATCGGTAATCAAATGCTCGATGGACTTCTCTTCAAAATATAAAACATTTATTAGACCCCTTTCATAAATTTCATCCATTATTCTTCCCAAACATATAGCATAAAGGATAACTCAAATAATTTTCTCCATAGTTTTAAGAGTTTCCTTTTAACTCCTTTTTATTTTATTATCAAACATGTGAGTTCCAACCTCCAATTCTACCTTGATTGCACAACACACAATTTCTATCTAGACACTAAATCCTCTTATGGACAATACCATTCTAATAATTGGTTTTAAAACACAAAAATATCCTATCAACATTAATTTTATGTTAGATGATAATTCCTAAAGCATACCTCATAAGGATCATGCTATTATCCTCATAGGTACCAATAGATTCATCATGCCATTGCTTCAAATCATGGAACAATTTCCTAATCTTGGTATGAAGAATCTGATGAAATTACTTATTGAAAAATATGTTCTTGAACTCATCCACATCCATGGATCCAATATAAGCTTCCATCATTGTATTATGGATTAGATTCCACCATTGGTCATCTTTTCCATCTAACTGATTAAAAGATAGAATGAAAATATCATGCTATGAATAGTGAAGAATAAATAATTTCTTTTTAGTAGTACTAATCCATTCTTCAACAATAAGTTCATCATAATACCCTCTAAATGAAGGTGGACACTGCCTTATGATAGACTCAACAGAATGGGGTTCCCTACTTTTCTCATTTGGAAGTCCACCATGATTCATAATTTGATAAAGTAGTGTGAGAATAACAATGTGGTTTTTCATTACATCTCCCATAGAATTTGGATGCTTTTGAGGAAAATCATTTAATTTTCCTTTATAATCACCATTAACGTAGTTCCTTTGGATTCTAGCCATTGACTAAAACCAAAATCATAGAGCAAGAAAAATTTATCATATTGAGGAACCACCTATTCATAAAAAATCGCTTACAATATGTATAAATTATGACAACTTATTTAATATATAACTCCTTAGGTTTATCCTAGGTTAATCATATCCAAATTAAATTTAAATACATAAATATATATTATGAATATTTTTTTTAATTCCCATAGCATATCCCCCTGAAGTTTCAAACCAGGTCTGTAGTAAGGCACGTTTTCATGTACCTAATTACCCCAATTTAGTGATGGAACATCTTTTTAGAGTTGTTACCCCAAGGTACATATATTACAAATCCACATTTACTTGTATTATCTAGACATGGATATATTTCTATGAAAACCCTTACTCTTACATTTACCACAATTCATGGACATTTTCTTATACTTTTTATAATCCTTAGTCTTATCCCTATACATTTACCTAGGGTTATCGCTAAGGTTTTCTCCTCAAATCATCCAAAGTTTAACTAAACCATTTATTTCCTACCAACTATAGTGACCCTCAATTTTCATACATTAACATTACATAAATTTTGTGGAATACATTAAACTTTATTCAAACAGACACCCAAAAACTGTAATAGTCTAGTGGCTTTGGAAACATGGAAACAAAAACAATGAAACATAGCTAATATATAATATGTCTCATTAGGTTCTTATTGACTATAACCCATCATAAACACATCAAAAAAATTACATATATTTATAACATGGGAGAAAACATAAAAATATGTGAACTCAGATACTAATAAGGATAAATAAGGGAGACATGTAAGCATAATCATGAAAATAAGGGTATGAGATCATTTTCAAGGAAATAGAATATCATACACTTCATATCAAAGATTGTATGCATGGAAAATTTTATAAATATTGGAAATTCATATGAATTGAATCATAATAAAATAATGAACATAATCCATGAAATCATAACATATGAATACAACATGGAATTGTGCCATACAAATAAGCATATAATATTATTTTGATAGTATCCATGACATTGCTGAAAAAACCATCTCAGTAGTATGGGTACACTCCCCTACCATCTTGGTAATACTGGTTCACTCCCCTAACCATCATAGTTGTCATGTTTCACAAACAATACCATCTTAGTATATCTCATGATAAATAAATCTTTACCCAATGCATTAGATAGAGATATAGGATGTCATAACCCATCCCCCGGGACCCGTGCCGTGACTACCCCAAGCCCTCCTTCCATAGGCTAGGGCTGACGACTAGCACCAATGGCGTATTCTCTAAAATTGGGAGGGGATTGCCTTTATAACCTGTAACAAACGCACCCAAGAACACAGAAAGATATAAAATCAAGAAAACTGAATAGTAAATAGAGTGAGTACAGTAAGAAAATGGGGAAACAATACAAGCCCAACTAGAAAGTACAAGGAAAACTAGAAAGTACAAGATGATAATAGGTGAAAAGAAGCTCCTGGGTCAACCACTTTTGATTCCTAGCTGAAGGGTAGGTAAAGATAACCTCCTCTACACTCCACGTCCACCTGTCGGCTCTACGAACCGACACGCTATATGGTCTACCTCTGAGCACCGTCCAGTCCTGGTACCCTCGTCCTCAGTCAATGTTGTCCGTCGTCTGCATCCAACACAACAAGGTGCGAGCATAGCTCATGTAGGGGCGAGTATAAAGATACTCAGTAGGGACCCTCAAGGTCTCACAAAATCCCCCAAGGATAAACCACAAAGTACGAAATCAACAGATAACCCTACTAAGGTATATGCCCATACATATACATGAGTTTCTAAATAATCCATCTCAATCATGAGGAAAACACAGAGGTACTGACTCAGCTCATACCAGGTATATAACTTAGGTATGGTAATAGAGATGATAATTTATAACTACTGAATCATCTTACTCTATTAAGAGGCTCGAATGCTGACCTGCACAAAATCGTTAGGAGCTGTCCCACACAGGATCACTTGGAGCTGACCCACACAGGATCACAAGGAGCTGACCCACACAGGATCGCTAGGAGATGAAACACAAAGGATCTCTAGGAGTAGTCCCACACATGATCACTAGGAGATAACCCACACATGGTCACTAGGATATGACCCACATAGGATCTCTATGAGCTTACCCAGACAGGATCGCTAGGAGGTGACCAATAGAGGATTCTAGGAGCTGACCCACACATGATCTCTAGGAGCTGACCCACACAGGATCTCTATGAGCTCACCCACACAGAATCTCTAGTGCTAACCCACACAAGATCTATAGGATCTGACCCACATAGGATCGCTCATAGAAGACCTGCATAGGATCTCTAGGAGCACTCTTCTCGGCACAGCCAGCTACTGGGTTTCTGTACTAGTATTGCTCGTCTCCGGGAGAGTCTTCTCCCCAAGCCACTGGTCGATTCTCCAAATTCCATGATGTCTCATGAATATGTATTTCCAAGTACCGCTACATCATAGGGGTTTCAACGCAATAGACAGCGTGTCAATCGAACGCCTGGTCTGTGACTTATTAGCCTTTTAGTCCCGGGGGCACAGTTGGATTTGTGCTTGATCCAACCCGACTGTACCCCATCTTAACCCAAATCTCTAACGAGGAATAATCAAAGGGACCTTCTATCTCCATGATTTCTAGCGCCACTCATGGTTCATCAAACAGACGCCTGATATCAATGTTATGGCCAAAAGATTGTAAATGGGTGGTAGTGGGCCCGGGCCCTGTCTGACCTGGTCGGACTGACCCGACCTGACCTGGGCCGGGCCGACCCGGCCAGACCCGCTGGGTCCGGCTCGACCTGATGGGCGGCCCATCCCACTGGGCGGACCGACAGGCCACGAGGGACCACAGAGGGTCGAGGGCGGTCGCAAGGCCGCGGAGGGCCGCAGAGGGTGGCGTGAGGGCACGAGGCCGCAGAGCGGCTCGATAGGGGCGGTTCGGCTGGAAGGGCAGTGGCGACTCGAACGATGACTCATCTTGGACGGAAATAGCGGCTCGGAAGGCGGTGGTGGCTCAGGCAGCGGCTCGGCCCGGATGGTAGTGGTGGCTCATCCCAGACGGTGACAGTGGCTCGGACGATGGTAGCGGCTCGGACGACAGTGGTGGCTCAGGCGGTGGCTCGGCCAGGACGGTGGAAGCGACTCGACTCAGATGGGGGAGACGGCTTGGACTACAGCTCAGCCCAGATGGTGGCGGCGGCTCAGATGGAGGCAACGACTCGGATGGTGGCGGCGGCTCGGCCCGGACGGGGGTGGAGGCTCAGCCTAGACGGCGGAAGTGGCTCGGACAGCGAAGGTGGTAAAGTGGGGCCATAGCGGAAGTGCCGTGGGGCGATGCGGAGGGCCGTGGGGTGGCTCGGTTGGGGCGACGCGACAAGGCCGTAGGCGACGGAGTTCCGCGGGGCGCAGAGGCTGCGGGTGGAGGCACTATTGCCTTCGTCACCTTCATCCTTTGCGAATAACACACCAAAGAAGCAGAATAGAGGAGGGGGTTGGGCCTTGTTTTGTTGGCATGTGACGTTCACATTAGAGTAGTAGCAAGTGGCTCAACAAAAAGAATCAGGAGTCATGAATGAGAAAATCTACAATTTAATACGAATAATGGATCAACTCGTTTTGGTTGATACATGTTCACCATGATTTCCAAGAATGAGGTAATTAATCGAGAGAATTCAAGGATTTAATAAAAACTCCATACCTTGGATTATTCGTCGTTGTTGGTGTGAGAAGAAGTTGAATTTTTCAACGTTCATCTCTTCCACCACACACCTCCAATCCTGGGCTCATGCGTCAGTTCGTCGTAGTCGCAGACATTCCTCTTTAGAGGGTGTCCTAAGGAAGAAGTCAAAGTCAGCATTCTTCATTGGAGGAGCATTCTTCATGGAAGAAGTGTAATCCTCCAAGGGTTCTCCTCTCTCAATCCCACCCAAAAATGAAAGAGGATCCAATATAATTTTCTTAAGAAGAAATTATGTTGGAACACTCACAAAATTTGGAAAAATTAATGTGGTGCATTGGCATAATTAATATGGAGGAAGATTAAGAGGTTCCTCCACATTAAAGAGGGAGTTGAGAGGTTTCTCCTCCATTAAGAGGGGTCAGGTGGTCCCTACCTCTATGAAATCAAAAATATGGGGTTTATGCTCGGGTGGTCCCCACCACCATATCCTACACATGGGAGGTTTCAAGAATAAAAAAAATGTCCAATAATTTTATTTTTATTTTCCCATGAAAATCCCAAAATCTATCTTTCACCCTCGAACCACTGCAGTCAAGGTGAAGGTCTCCATATGCGAATACTGGCGCTGCATGTTCAAAGGTGTCCACAAATTTAAATTCCGAGCACCGGTTCAAAAGTTAGAAAAAACCTGCTCGCACATTTACTGAATGTACCTGAACAAAAGTTCAGAAATTCATTCCGGGAACTCCGAGCCTCGAAATCACAAGCCGTCAAATTTAGAAGACTCATAAAATTACCATTTAATAAAAATGTTACACATAATTTATGGGTTTTTACATTCTCCCCTCAGGGCTTTGCATCCACATAAGCCACAACTCAAACTACGAAAACCAGTGGGGGTACTGAGCACAAATCTGAGCATCCCGCTCCCATGTCCTCTCCTGGAGGTTCTCATGCTGCCAGTGAACCCACACCAGAGGTAACAACTATCCATGAGTAACCCGCTCCTGTCGATCCTTGATCTATACTAGATCCTCCATAAGCGTCACCCCATCCTCTATGTCCAAATCACCAAGGTTGATGATGTGAGAAAGGTTGTCCACGTATCACTTCAGCTGGGATACTTGGAAGACGTCGTGCACCTGGTGCAACTGAGGTGGAAGAGCTAAGCAGTAATCCACCTCGCCAACTCTACTGAGGACCTGGAAGGGTCTAATGAATCATAGAGATAACTTTCCACCTCAGCCAAATCCCTTTAAACCTCATTGGGACGAGACCCGTAGAAAGACGTGGTCACCATCCTCGAACTCTAGAGGTCTCTGTCTCCTGTAGGCATACGAATTCTTCCTTCTCTATGCAGTCTTCATCCACTTCTAGATAATCTGCACCTTCTCTGTGGTAGCTCGTACCATCTCTGGTCCCACTGGTGTTGAATTCCCTGAGTCAGTCCAGCATAAAGGTGATCTACAAGGTCGCTTGTACAACACCTCAAAAGGTGCCATCCGAATGGTGGAGTGATAAATTTTGTTTTATGAAAACTCCTCAAAAGGCAAGTGAGCCTCCCAGTTGCGATCGAAGTCGAGGAAGCAAGTATGATACATTCCTCGAGAGTCTGAATGGTTCACTATGTTAGACCATCCGTATGAGGATGGAAAGTGGTGCTCAAATGAAGATGCATCTCGAAAGTCTCATGCAACCCCTTCCATATCTAGGAAGTAAAATGTGTATCACGATCAGAGAAAATTGTCGAGGGTACTCCATATAGCCACACAATCTCTTACACATATAGGTGTCCCAATATCTCTGGTAAACCCTTCTCTCTGATCCTTAGGAAATGGGCCGACTTGGTGAGTCAGTCGAAGATCACCCAGATCGAGTCATGATCCCTAGATGTATGTGGAAGTCCAGTCACGAAGTCCATGGATATCCCATCCCACATCCGCTCTAGCACCTCTAAAGGATGAACCAAGACTGCCGATACCTAATGCTCTACCTTCACCTTCTAACAGGTGAGGCACCAAGAGACAAACTCTTCTACTTCTTTCTTCATTCCTGGTCTCCAGTGTTTTCATTGGAGGTCCTGGTACATCTCCGCCACTCTTGGATGTACCTCTAGGGGGGATGTCCGGAACTATATCATCACTTCCTCCCAAAGTGACACTGGTACCATGGTACATCCTATGAAGAGGATGATGTTCTCCCCACCTTCAGAAAATCCATCTGGCTCCTATCTTGTGGATATCTAAGAACATTGTGTCTCGTACTCAGTGTCCCCATGCTGCACCTCCCTAACTCGCTGAAGAAGTGGGGGAGTGACTATAAGAGACTGAAGAAAAGCTTCTCCATCCTAATCCACAAAGGATACCTGTAAAGCAGCCAACTGCTCTGTCGCCTCACCTAGAAGTTGTATACCAGACCTCCTACTGAGTGAATCTACAACAACATTCCCCTTCGCATGAGTATAGACTATCTCAAAGTCATAGTCCTAGAGGAACTCAAGGCAACATCGCTCTCTTAGGTTTGGGTCCTTCTGAGAGAAGATATACATGAGACTCTTGTGATCAGAGTACACTGTAAAATGTTCGCCCATCAGATAGTGTCACCACATATTCAAGGAGAAGACCACCGCTGCTATCTCTAGGTCATGGGTAGCATAATGATGCTCATGTCGTCTTAGATATCAAAAACCATATGTGATCACCACTCTCTCCTACATGAGGACACATCCAAGCCTTGTCCCAGATGCGTCACTGTAGACTACGTAACCTACGCCCTCCTATGGAATCCCCAAGAAGGGGGCACTAGTCTACCTCTACCTCATCTCCTGAAAACTCCACAGGCATTTCTATGACCAAATGAAGGGTTTCCCCATCATCGCCAATGCTGATAGTGGTGATGCAACTATGGAGAATTCTGGCACAAACCTCCGGTAGTATCTAGCCAAACCCATGAAACCCCAAACCTCAGTCACACTCCTGGGTGGTTCCCAACCAAGTACCGCCTCAATATTTTCTGGATCCACTGCAACACCAGCCTTTGAGATGACATGTCCCTAAAAGTGAACCTCTCAGATCCATAACTGGCACTTCGAGAGCCTACCATAAATATGGTGCTCTCGAAGTGTGCTCAGTAAAACCTATAAATGATAGTCATGCTCCTCTTCAATAACTGAGTAGATCTGAATGTCGTCGATGAAGACTACTACCAAGCGATCAAGTTATGGCCGAAAGATCATATTCCTGAGTCCCATGAACACTGCTGGAGTGTTGGTGATGCCGAATGGCATAACCAATAACTCGTAGTGTTCGTATAGACATCTGAAAGATGTCTTCTGCATATCTTCATCTCTCACTCTGGGCTGGTGATAGCCTGATCTAAGGTCTATTTTCGAGAATCATCGTGATCCCTTCTGCTGATCAAAGAGGGCATCAATCCTCGGGAGTGGGTACTTGTTCTTCATGGTCACCAGGAGTCGATAGTCAACACAAATCCTCAAGCTTCCATCCACCTTCTTGGTGAATAGAATCGGGGCTACCTAAGGTGAAACACTAGGCCGGATGAACCCCTTCACCTGTAAGTCCTCCAACTGTACCCGCAGTTCATGAAGCTCCACGGGAGCCATCTGATACACTAGTGTAGATATTGGTGTTGTCCCGGGGTACAAGTCAATGTAAAATTCCACCTCTGCGAGGAGGTATTCCTAGGACATCATTAGGGAAGACATCTGCATACTGGTCCACCACTACAGGATAATTTGGACTCTCCACATCAAGCACTCTGAGGGTAAGGATAGCCAACTGATGAGTGATCGGCTGCACCCTCCTCCGGGAAAGTCCATCCTATACTGCAAAGTATCCCTTCTCATCGGTGAAGGTAAACCTGGTCCCATCCATGCATACACAACATAATTTCCACCTAATACAGTTTATCTTAGCATTGACTATAGATAACCATTCCATAGCCAAGATGACGTCTTAAGGCCTTGAGGCTGATACTAAGAGATCCCAGTCGAAGCTCTTGACTCCTAAAGTAAGCTCACACTACCGGCACTAGTGCGTAATCGTTGAATCCACTTCTATAGGAGTCTGTAACAATAAGGATCGAACCAACGGCTCCGTCGAAATCTCTGAGCTTCGAACGAGGGAAGTGTAAATAAAATAATGATTGGAACCTGTGTCTATAAGTACTACATCTATGGTGGAGTAGACACTGATCGAACGTTGTCTCATCCTTGAAGCGCCATAATCGTAGGCCTCAGCTGCCCGGATCTGAGCTCGCCCCTATCCACCGGATCCCTACGGTCAGGGTGGACCTCCTAGTGGTGGTGGCGGCAACATCTCAAATCATTGCCCACCTCCATCTACACGACCAGATCCTCTGCCACGTACGCCTTCTCCCTACAGACCTCCTTGGTCGAATCTCTTTCTCTATTTGGGCGGTCCTTTGACATTCTGCTGATCATTCGTACGGTGGGTTGGACAGTCATGAGCCATGTGACCCTGCCCGCCGCATGAGAAACACTGCCCACTCCTGTCATGATGGGCTCCTCCTCGGGTTCCCTGCACAACCGATCCTGAGTCATGCGGTCATCCACCTGTAGGTCTAGTACTCTTGGACCTCTGAGACATCTTTCTACTACCGGCTTTAGAAGAATCCGCTATGTGATGACTAGTGGTGGATCTCCCTGCTGGAGACTCCTCAGCAAGGTAACTCTCCACTAGGAGGGCTCTCTCTAACACCCCCGCCAACGTCAGGATGCTGAGTGAGATCATCGGAGCCCTAATCTCCCTCCTAATCCCCTGATCAAAGGTCTGGGCCCTGAGTTATGGGTCCCTCACCATATATATGGAGTAGCGTGAGAGGTCAATGAACCTCGCTGAGTACTGAGCTATAGTCATACAGCCCTGCTGCAGATGAAGAATCTCGTGTATGTGCACTGCGCAAAGAGTAGCTGGGACAAAATCTTCCCGAAACAGGCTCTCGAAGTCTGCCCAGAGAAGTGTTACCTTGTCGTGGACCTAGAGCATCATGCTCCACCATCTGTCTATTGTTTCCTGTATAAGTCTGGCTTCAAGGATCACCATGAGATCGGCTCATGTCCCTACCAGTCAGAAGACTCTCACCACAGCCTCCAGCCAATCCTCAGTCTTCTGTGGGTCCGTATCTCCCCTGAACCTGGGTGGACTCTAGCGCTGGGACTTGTACAACGCTCTCAAGCGGTATGCACCATCTGCTGCTTGGGCTGGTGGCATTGGTGTCCCAATGGGGAAAGGTACCACTGGGGCCTCCACTGGTGCTTCTATTAGAAAATGGTCATGCACCGAGGCCTCATTGCTCGGTGGGCTATCAGTGCTTACAAATCTTGAAACCCTAACTAGCTATGTGTGTGGAGGAATCCTAAAAGGAAACAGTCATCACATATTAAACATGTTATACATGGTGATATGACATAATTTATCATAAAGAAAACTCTTGAAAACACCCACACAATCTGTGTTTTGGTGAATAGATTCGGAAATCAGAAGTCATGGTCCTGGTGTATGGATACATTGGCTGCCACACCAACACTTGATTCTATAACTGATAACCACACTCACTACAGTTAACACTATTTTCATTAAAAATAAAGACTAGAGTCCTAAGATCTGTAGTAGAACTAACTCCTTTGATACCAATTTTTCACGACCCTTCCCCCGAGGCCCGTTTCGTGACTACCCCAATCCCACCTACCATAGGCTAGGGGTTGGAAACTAGCACCAAATGCGTATTCCCCAAAACTGGGAAGGCATTTCCTTTATAACCTATAACACACACACCCCAGCACATAGAAAGATACATACTCGAGTAAACTGAATATTAAATAAAGTGAGTACAGTAAGAAAAATTGGCCAGAATACAAGCCCAACTGGAAAGTACAAGGAATGTTGGAAAGTACTTGATGACTGATAGGTGAAAATCATCTCGTGGATCTTCCACCTCGATTACTACATGAAGGGTAGGTACAGATCGCCTCCTCAGTACTCCACGTCCACCAGTCTCCTCTGCGAACCGACACGCCGTATGGTCCAGCTCTGAGCATCGTCCAGTCCTGGTGCCCTCTTTGTCAGTCAGCGTTGTCTTTCATCTGCATCCAACATAATAAGGTGCGGGCATATCCTGTGCCGTGGTGAGTATAATGATACTCAATAGGGACCTCGAGATCCTCAAGGTCTCACAAAATTCACCAAGGATAAACCAAAAAGTATGAAATCAACAGATTACCCTACTTAGGTATATGCCCATACATATAACAGAGTTTTTAAGTAATCCATCTCAATCATTAGGAAGACATATGGGTACTGAGTCAACTCATACCAGGTATATAACATAGGTATAGTAGTAGAGATGATTTGTTATAACAACTAAATCTTGTTACTCTGTTAAGAGGCGTTGATGCTGACCTGCACAGAATCGCTAGGAGCTATCCCACATAGGATCGCTTGGAACTGACCCACACAGGATTGCTAGGAGTTGACGCATAGAGGATCTCTAGGAGCTCACCAACACAGGATCTCTAGGAGACGACTCACACAAGATCGCTAAGAACTGTCCCACACAGGATCTCTAGGAGCAAACTCACATAGGATCTCCAGGAGCTGAACCACATAAGATCACTAGGAGCTCACCCACACAGGATCGCTTGGAGCGGACCCACACAGGATCCCTAGAAGCTGACCCACACAGAATCTCTAGGAGCTCACCTGCACATGATCGCTGGAACTAACCCACATAGGATCTCTAGGAGCTGACCCACACAAGATCGCTAGAACCACTCTTCTCCTCACAGCCAGCTACTAGGTTTCCTTACTAATCTTTCTCATCTCTAGGAGATTACTCTCTCCAAGACACTGTTCGACTCTCCAACTGTCACTATGTCCCATAAAGAATTATCTCAATGTAACACCACATCATAGGGGTCTCAACGCAATAGACGACACATCAATCAAACGCCCGGTTTGTGAGTTATTATCCTTTTAGTCCCGAGGGACCAGTTGAATTCATGATTGATCCAACATGACCGTACCCCATCTGAACCCAAATCTCTAGTGGGGTACACTCAAAGGTACCATCTATCTCCATGATTTTCCGTGCCTCTGATAGTTCGTCAAACGGACATCCGGTGCCAATGTTATAGCCAAAAGAATTTAAATGGGTCATAGTGGGTCGGGTCCGGTCCTATTCGGTTGGACTGACCTGGACTAACCTGACCTGAATCACAGGGTCTGGCTCGGCCCACTGGGCAGCCCAAACTGTGTGGTTCAGCCCGGACTGGTAGGCCACGAGGGGCCGCTGGTGGCCATGAGGCCGCATAGGGTCCAGGATGGAGTCGCGAGGGCGAGAGGCCGCATATCGGCTCGACCGGGGCGGTTTGGCTGGAAGGTCAGTAGTGGCTCGGACGTTGGCTTAGCCCAGAAGGCAGCGGCAGCTCAGAAGGAGGTGGATTCTCAGGAAACATCTCGGCCCGAACAGTGGCGGTGGCTCGGCCCGAACGACGGCAGCGGCTCGGACGACAACGATGGTTTGGACGGAGGAGGTGGCTCGGTCAGCGGCTCGGCTCGGACGGCGGCGACGGATCGGACGACGGCAGAGGCTCAGATGATGGCGGTGTCTCAGGAGGCGGCTTGACCTAGATGATGGTGGGGGTGCGGCCCATATGGCAGCGGCAGTGCATACGGCGGCAGAGGGCCACGGGCGACACGGCGGGGTCGCGATGGCAGTGTGGAAGGGCCATAGCGGCGGGTGTGGGGGCCGCGGTGGGGGTGTGGTGGGGAGGCGGCGGGGGAGCGACGGGGGAACAGTGGAGGTGGGGAGAGGCCGCGGCGGTGGCGCGGCAGGGCCGCGGTCGGCAGAGCACCATGGGGCGCGGAGGCCGTGGGCGGTGACAGTGTTGCCTTCGTCGCCTTGGTTTCCTTCTTTCATTGTGAAGAACACACCAAAGAAGTAGAACGTTGGAGGGGATGAGACCTGTTTTTTTGGCCTGCACCCTCCGCGTTAGACTGGTATCAAGCGGCTCAAAAAAAGAATCAGGAATAATGAATGAAAAACTCTAAAATTTAATATGAATCGTGGATCAACTCATTTTGTTTGATCCATGTTTGCCATGATTTTCAAGAACTACGAAATTAATCGAGAGAATTCAATAATTTAGTAAAAACCCCTACCATGGATTGTTATTTGATGTTTGTATGAGATGAAGATAAAGTTGTCGATGTTCGTCTCGTCTACCACACACCTCTAATCCCGGGCTCATGCGTCGGTTCGTCATATTTGAATACATTCCCCATTGGAGGGTGTCTTGAGGAAGAAGTCGATGTCATCGTTCTTCGTTGGAGGAGCATTTTTCGTGCAAGAAGTGTAATCCCCCAAGGGTTATCCTCTCTCAATCCCACCAAAAAATGAAAGAGGTGCCAATATAATTAACATAAGAATAAATTATGTTGGCACATTCACACAAGTTAGAAAAATTAATGTGGTGTGTTGGAAAAATTAATGTGGATGAAGCTCAAGAGGCTCCTCCACATTAAAGTGGGAGTTGAGAGGTTTCTCCTCTATTAAGAGGGGTCTGGCGGTCCCCGCCTCTAGGAATTCAAAAATGGGGGGTTTATGCTTGGGTGTTCCCCACCACCATAAACCACACATGGGAGGTCTCAAGAATAAATATAAAATGTTAAATAATTTTATTTTTATTTTCCCATGAAAATCCTAAATTCTATCTTTCACTCTTGACCCACTACGGTCAAGGTTAAGGTATCCTTAAGAGAATACTTGAGCTACCAGTTCAATGGTGTCCTCAGGTTTTAATTCTGAGCACCAATTCAAATGTTTGAAGAAACCCGCTCGCACGTTTACTGAATGTACCCGAACAAAAGTTCAGAAATTCATTCCAGGGACTCCTGGCCTCAGAATCACATGCCGTCAAATTTTGAGGACTCTTAAAATTCCCATTTAACAAAAACATTACACAAAAGGTATGGGTATTTAAATAGGAACCACCCATATCATAGTGAAATCATACACACATGTGACAAAATATCCTTAAAAATAATATCATATCCCATGAAATAAAATGGGTTTCAGAAACATGTAATCATATAATAACATACATGAAATGTGACGGGTTTAATAATCATTTAATTAAATCACAACCCATGAAAATATGTAGGTTTCAAAATCATATAACCCATAAAAGAGAAACAAGATTCCTAAACATCATTCCATCAAAACATAAACATTTTATAGAAAGAAAATGAATAGATACATGGATAATTTTCTTATGAAGGAATGATTAACACCAATAGAATGAATCTTAGATGGGAAATAAAATTTCATGCTTTTCTTAACATTTCTTGAGGAAAATATCTTTTTTAATTGGAATATGGTTTTTAAAAACATAAACCCTTTTTAAAACATTTTACTTTGAAAATAGTTTTTCAAAATTATAAATTAAGCCTTAAAAACAATAAAAAATTCATAAAATAATTTTACATTGAATTTTATTTTAATGATTTATTTGAAAAAAAATCAAAACTTTTTTGGAAAAATGGTTTTTTTAAAATAAAGATGATTTCTCACTGAATAATGAAATTTTGTCATATTTTCTTAAAAATATTTCTCAACCATCATTTGTACCAAAGAGTGTGAAAATGATACTAATAAATGGATTTTTTTTAATAAATAGGGTATAAGGGATCTCATGATAGTTATTGTGATATGGATCATAATATTTTGTTGAAGCAAGAATAAACATAAACAATCTTGAAAACTGATGATATTGTTTCAATAAAATATTATCACTTGTTAGCATGAGACCATACTATCCATGTAATAAAGTGAAATTAAATGATCTTAAAATATCATGAAAATAAGTTGATTCATGATATAACATGTATAATGGAATTATATAAACCAAGAAAATTTATTTTGGTACACAACAAAACATGAGTCTCAAATAAGGAAAACAATGACAAAACTATTTTACTAATTTGTTAACTTTTGAAACATAAACCCCATGATAGGATCATAATATAATGGATATTTAAATAACCATAAATATAAGTATATTAATCATTGAATACTTATATGGGCAGCATACACACCACACAAATAGAAATGTGTGGTGAATAAAGCAAGTATCTCATAGAAATAAAAAGTGAGATACAATCCCCTTACCTTGTGTCTTAAAACTCATCATACTCATTAAACCACCTATTTAGTGATTAAAAGTATATTATAAATCATTTAATAGACCATATTCTTAAATATAATAACTTATATGGTTTTATTACGACCTCTTATTACCCTCATTAAAACAATCCTATGATAAGGTTTCACATCGGTTAATATTCACTTTGTTCTTCACATATGTCTTAATTTGCTATATAATTTATCATTGTAATTATATCATGATTTCAAGAATCCACATAAATATATAAGAATAATTTACATTCATTATATTTTTATTATAATAATATGTAGAATATATAAGGATGAAATGTAATATACCATGCACAGAGACGGTAAGTCATATGTATGTATGATTGTTATTTCCATTTTTTACTTTCATATTGAAAGAATGCTGGTAAATTACATTTGGGTATATATATATAATTAAAGTTTCATTATAATGTTATATATATCATAAAATTTAACTAGATACATCATTAGTTCATTCCATGTAATGTGTGAATGAATCACATCATTTTGAGGGGGCTATAGTGCACACTTCCTCAAATGAAATAATTATGTTTACAATAAATAGAACGTAAATAAATAATGGTTCTATAAAAATTAATACCTATGATTAATGATATAATAAATATATTATATTACATATATATACATAGTTTCTATAATTTTTTCCACCATGATAGGTGGTAAAGGAAAAATGATCAATCATCATTTAGTGAGGCAGTAGTTCGTCGTACACATAAACATTTTGTTCATTACCCATTAAATGGAAGTGTGTGTATGTGTATGTAAAAAACATAGGATAAAAAAACTATTTATATTGATTTTTTTAGTTTTTTTTACATGAATTTAATATGTATAGTGGATGGGGTGGAGAAATAAAATAAAAAATATATCTTCAGATAAGTAGTTGCCTCTTAAATCGGGTAACTCTTTTTGGTTTGTGAAAAAATGATTCCTTGGATTTATTTATACCCAATGGGATTATTAAATGATTAAGGGATGGATGTTTGGAATTATATTGGGTGTATAATGGCCAATCATAAGTGGATTTATAAGTGTGAGGAATGGGGAGAGGTTGTGGTATTTTAAATATTTGAAAAGATAATCCACCAAATTTTTTCATGTTGAAAGTAGATCCAATAATGATAAAATTTCGAGAAAAAGGAGGACAAGGTTCAAATTTGGCTAGAACACGGAACTTGGAAAAGTTTCTTGGTCATTTTAGCCTTTAGGATTAATGTTTAATCCCTTATAATGCTTAATTTTACAATAATCAATGTAACTATTTTTTATTACATTGGAAAAATATATTTTTGGTAAAAACTAGATTTACCATATTATCCATTTTAAATTATGATGATAATAAATATGGAATCAATTATTAAAAATTACACTCACAGATGTGGTAGAAATTAATTTAAAAATAATATCACTGATGGGACGACACTGTGAGTTTTTAAAATAAAAAAGGATCAAAAGTGTGATATGTTTTTATATCCAATTTAAATGTAAAATTAGATTATTTTATTAAAATATAATATAATTAAACATTTAAACAAAATTAAATTATAATATAATCTAATATAAAATTAGATGAAAAATCAGTTTTGAATTAAAATTTGAAATTTTTCATTATTCATCCATAAATGAAGGTTCTCAAATAAATACAAAAATATCACCCTTAGATAATTATGAAAATATAAAATCAAAAGTGAATTTTATTTTATAAAATTAAATTTCTAATTTTTTCTAAAATTAATTTAACTTTTACTCATAGAATAATATGAAAAAAAGTTCATTTGAGAAAAGGGTGTTTTATAAACATTTTATGACTTTACCAAAACCAATATATTTCACTATAAATATGTTTTACTTATAAAAAATAATCATAAATTTTTATTAAATGTAGTTATTACTATTCATATATTAAATTTTTAATGGAAATGTTATAATTATATCATTTTAATAATTGTTACATTAAATTTATGGTCCATAGAAACTCAGTGTGGCATGTAACATACATGAAGTTAGTGTTTCATGTATCGTATGATAAGTTGATTTTCCATGTAATTAATGTTGAGTTTCTATTTTTTGAACGGGCTATTTTACTTAATACATTTAAAGAGATAAATGAAAATTATTTCTTATAAAAAAAGACCATAAAAACTCTCAGTGTTATATCTATGCTAGAAAAAAGGATCTTATAAAGGGCGTACTTTATGAGATCAAGTGAAAAAAATTATAAAGCCCCAAACTTTATTATATCTATTACAATAATTCTAGTAAATATTCCCCTTTATTATCATTTATATCTATAATTTTTAAAGTTCACCCATTTTCATTATTTTTTTATTAGCAATGATAAAAGGATCCACTTTATCAGTTCTTTTCTATTAGTTTTGTTAATGGGTCACATTAATCAATGCCTTTTTATTACTTATAAATACCTCCCTTTATCAACACCATTTTTAGTGCTGATATTGGACCCCTTTATTAGTTGTTTTAGAAAGTGGTAAAAAATAATATCACTTGAAAATTTATAACTTTTAGTCGTGTTTAACTCAAGTAACACCTTCTACATATGTAGAATAGAAGGAATGTACTTACTGAAAAATTATTAATTGAAATCATCCCAATACCTTGGGATAATTTCACCACGTTGCCTGATATTCTTAACAATATTTCAATATTGATCGAATAATCATTCCATATGGATGATAATGAATATTAATTTTTCATGTTCTGAACACTAGGGAATGGAAAATATCTTCTCAATGGTATTGATCTATTTTACAAAAACTAAAAGATCAATAGATCCACTGATGGAAGGTGGATGTTTAGTCATAAAAAACTAAAAATAATTTATTTTTCTATATTTTTCATTTGTAATACCATCATGATACCTAGATCTAGAAATTAATATGTGTATATAATTGATATGTTTTATTCCAGCTCACATAACATTTGTAGGCTAAGGAAGAAAATAATTTAATTTTCCATCACACAGGAAATTAACAAAGTTCTTCCAGGTTCCAGCCATTGAATGAAACAAAAATCATATTGTAGGAAATAATAATCAGGATGTGGAACAAAATATTCATGAAAACTCACTTTATCATGTTTAGATCATGAATTCTTTATTAATATATGAATCCATTGGATTATCATATGTCATTTATGGTCATTATCTAACTAAATCCTTCATTATACTTCTTATAGAGTTTCTAAATTTAAAAAGATTAACCCCAAAAAATTTAAAAGATGTGGTGGATCAAGTACCATTTTCATTATCTGGGTAAAGATCAAGTCTAGATCAATGCCCAATTTTTAGTGCTTTTCCCCAAGTTACCAAGGTTCTAGAGCCACATACACATGTAGTTTAATGCCCCTACCTTAGGATCCCAGAGCTGGTTCATTACTCTAATACATTACAATGATTACAAGGAATTAAATACCAATGGACTGGTTAGTTTATCAGTCTTGGAAAATATATTACATTCATCATACATTACAATTAAAAACATAAAATACAACATATATAATCGAGTGAGAAGGAAATTATTCTCCAAGCTTAACCCCATATATCAGTCATAATACACTTCATGGAATCCTAGGAAAATAAAACATAAGAAAGGGGTGATCTTAGATTCTTAGTAAGGGAAATTATACAATAGAAGATATTATGAATAAATAATCATAATCTTTAATGCAAGATGTATAATAGAAACCCAGGCCCTTTAAACATAATCTTGATCAAAATATGGAAAGAAAAAACAATACTATATCATATAAGATAAACCATGGATATTTCACTAGTCAAATAATCACATGGGATATTCCTATCTAATATCATAATAAAGGAATTGATAATTCATTATATCTTCACTATCAAGATACATCCTCAAGATAGCTACTATCATGATCTATCATTATGACTGTTTAATTCTGTGGGTAGAAACCTGTCTCATTTGTGTGAAGATATGTCGCCCTCACAATCTAAAACTGCTTGGAAAACAAACATGAAGGGGTTTTCACAAACTAATTTAATCTCAGGAGACCTAACAATGCATCAAGGGGCTATAGCAGGCCCCACCCATCACTTACTAAGTCAAATTCATTCCTCATATGAAATGGTAGAAACATATCATAAACATTCATATTAAAACTGGCATACAAAATTTTAATCCTTCAACCATAAATCATGAATAGTATAAAAAAGAAATTCAATATTCAAACATATAATGAAACCTTTAATACAATATGGAATAGTTTATCATATTGATTCAACCTTAATAAAGCAAAAAATCCATCAATGTATATTGACATAAATTAAAATACACCAATAAATTTATTTAAACTCTTCGAGAGATATATCTTTTTTTCTTTGAAATCATTTAAAAGCTACAAAAATATAAAATTAAATAGTTCATTTGAAAATAACATGGTAATATTATAAGGGAATCATCAAAATTATTAGGCTTTATAATGGTGGAAAAAGACGCTTGCGCCGTATAATTTTAAAAAATATATTTTTTCATTATTTTTGTCAAAAAGGTAATAAAGTACCTTATTTGGAAAATGATGAAAATATTCCTTTAGAAATATTTTAAAAAAATTCATACATGGGTATAAATGAAATTAAAAATTTTTTAGTAATATTTTAAAATTAATTTTTAGGTAACATGGACATGGATGACAAAGGTGTTCTAGTAGATAATTATATATAAACAGTATCAAAATAATAAAGAGATAGTGAAATTAACCCTTACCACATACCTTTCATTATTCGAGGATGCATTAGCATATTTAATAATGGTTAAAGTATGTTATTAAATTATACCAGAAACATATACATATTTAACATATAATATATGGTCCTATTATATCATTCTGCTAATAGTGTTTCAATATTACCATTATTTCTAGTGTTAACAGCTTTGTTTTCCCATTCCTATTTTGTCACGCCAGTCATGTTTTTTATGAATAGGATATATTTTATTCATGTCCATAATGACATTAAGTTGATAATTAATATTTTTACTCATCATATAAATTTTATAATCAATCTTGAATTGTTAACATGCAGAATGAATCTCACCATGTCGTGGAGACGGTAGGCCATACGTACACATGAGAGACGATATCATCCCCATGAGGGTATATGGTATGGAATTGGAAGGTATATTGGTTATAATGAATAATTAAATTTTATCTTAATTATTTATATCCATTATATGCATTATTATATCCATCCAATTAATGTAGTGTTGATTAACAAATAACACCATGACGTGGAGATGGTAAGTTGTACGTACGCACACATGGTGATATTAGTATTAGTATGTAAGTTAAAATGATAATATGGTTGTCCCATTATTATAATAACATACCAGTATATGTATGATACTAGATTTATTAATTTTATATGGAAACAACAATGAAATTTGAAGTAGATGAAGAAAATAACTTCGAAAGAGGTGATAAAACAAATACCTCTTTTTCCAATATCTCCATTTGGATTGCACACAAGGACTCCATGGAATTGAATTATGACCACTGTGTGGATTTTAATATGAAGTTAGGTATGTTTTGAAATGAAATTGGAATTTTTTCGATGAACCAAAAGATATATAGGTGTGAATTAAATAGAAGGAGAAGTTCCAATTTATAAGAGAGGGGCGGGGCGCCCTTCCAAACACCAAAACTATTAAATTAATATAAATTAATTTCTAAATAAGAATGGATAAAAAGTGTATTATTTATAAGATAATATTATTATGAGTATAAATACTCTCAAACAATAAAATTTAAACTTGTTCTGATTTTATTTTAAACCCTATCATTTTGATTTACTCTTATTTAATCAATTTAATTTTAATTGTGGTAATAATATTCGAAATATTAAATGGATATAAATATTCACTTATGTTCTGTAAATTTTCAATAATTAGACACTTCATAAAATTTTATACATTATAATTTTGACTTTTTAATATTTAATTAATTTTATGTTTTTTAAATAATTTAATAAAATGTTATTTTTATAAAATATCAATAATGTCAATTTTGAAACTATTCATTTATTTGACATTAAATAGAAACCAAATAGAAGATAAATTCGATCCAAAACATTGAATATACCAATAATATGTCATAATAACATATAAAGTTCATGTATCACCTTAATTAATTCACATTATATTTATTTTAATATTTTTAAACACTTATTTGATATTAATATTAATAAAATAATTTTTGCATCACAATTATGTCATCATTAATCGTAATTATTTAATATCTAAAAATTATAAATTAATTTTTATGAGTTTTTTAATTATTTTATACTTCCATACACTACCTATAGTATATGTTATTTTCTGCTTATCCATATATTAAAATAAATATACTTGTATAAAATGAGAGTGGGACATTTTGTCACATTTATTGATTTGAGTAATATTAATGTCATATTCAGGGGAAAGTGGTCATTAAGTGATTATAATTTGAAACATAGATGATAAGGGTCTAATTTAGTCATCCAATAGTATTGTTACAAGTGTTAATGGAATTTTTAATATTAATTTTACCTCCAAATACTCGATTTACCCTTAATCGTAGTAATAAAAAAATTGATAAAGTTACTATTCATAATTCCCAAAAATAAAAGTATCCTATTAACATAATTTTAAACCACTGATACCAAATATTTAATATATTTTTAAAAATCTAAAGCAATAAAGTTTCAGTAATTAATTAAAAATTAATCCTCTGTCAAAATGAGAAAAAGGTCTTCCAAAAGTAAAAATCATCAAAAGATTGACATGTGTATATTCATAATTTTAATGTTAAAATAATTACAATGTACTAAATTACATCAAATGATAATAATATAATATAATTATACTTTAAAAACATTCAAATTTATAATAAAATATTATAAATTTTTTTGATTAAATTTTTTTTTTCAATTAAACATTAGTATTTTTCACTATTAATCAAAATATAAAAGCTATCTAAATGACAAAAAAAATTTATAAAAACTGAATTATGATGTAATAAATCCAAATAAGAAGTTTATTTTGACTAATTAAAAATATAAAATTGTTAAATTTTGGATTTAAAATGGGTGCGCCATTAAAAGGTGACAAAATAGTATTTTTTGAAAAAAAACCTATTTTTTGGATTTGTTCTTATATTATGTCTAAGAAACTCATAAGTATAATATTACAGTTATATGGAATATATAAAATTAAAAATATTTTTAATACTATCTATAACCTCTAATTTAACATCTAGGTTATATATCATAATAAATAATAAGATTTTATTAATATACTGTTCATTAAAATTGTGACTTGTGCGTAAGGCAAGCCTACTCATTATTCTGTGTTGCATAAGCATAACATGGTGTTCCATAAAAATAAATCAAGAAACAAATTTAAATTTATTTATATATGAAAATATAATAAAATTTTAGGGTGTTACATTCTCACCTCCTTCAACAAATAGCATCCTCGTAATTTAAACCCATGATTGAAAATTAGGGGTTTCACATTTCAAAAATATATTTCTTGAAATCCAACATCGGAAATTTGGTTAATAAAATATACTATTAATAAGAGGAAAATTGAAATTAAAATTTCACTTAAAATTAGGGTTTCGAATAGGAGAACATTAATGGAAAGTAGAGATATGTACATAGAGGGAAAAAGTAAATATTTATAGGGAGTGATTGATGTCTTTGATCACAAACAAGTGAATTATCAATAGAAAAATAAGGGGCTCAAATCTAGAAATATATACTGATTTAAAATATCACCAGTTCAACAAAACTTAAGATATTAGGATAACACATTTTTTAAATACTTTTTCATAGATTTGTGGGATTATTTTACTATTTAGGTAAGAACTCAAGAAAACCTATTTAGTTTTATTCCATTTATCAATGTTATCCTTTGGTTGTGAATTGATCTATTTTAACTTCTTTCGATTAACCTGGGGATGGATACTGAAGATGACTCTTTATGCATGAAACACTTTTAATGAATCATACAATTCCTAATTATTTCATTCAACCTTTAAATGTTTACAAAAATAAAGAAGGTTGGCACATAATATCCAATAAATCAAACTGAAACCCAAAAATAATAATATCTGATGTTCAACATATCCCATTACAACCTTAATAATTTTCTAATATACATTTTCCCAAATTCACTATCAAAACGTCTCTATATTTACTAAAATCATTCTTTACATCAGATTCCTCAGACAACATAATTTACCACATATTATCACAAACCAAAAACTTGATTACCTTTAAATCCTTAATGAATAATATTATGCTTAGAAATCTTAAAAGTGGAAGTACTATAGTGAAATCCTTATATATCTCATGAATCTTATAACTATAGAACCAATATGTAATAATAGTTGTATCCAAATACAAAATTACCTTAATCATTCCACTTTACTCTTAACCCATTAATTACAATTCAACATCTTATTCCTTAATACCTCCTTCGTCTCATTTATCTTTTGTAGTCTCTTCAATATCCACATTGTAACTATTACTTGGACAACCTATTCTACCTATTGACCAAATAACAAGGGACAATGTGAGTAACAATATTCATAGTGATATAATCATGAAGAATCATTTATATGACTTCTTCTCAATCCATATGTTTATAGGATTAACCTAAGTTATCTATTACAAAATCTAAAGGATGATATTCTATACATAAACATATCCTCAAATTCATTCATAGGGTTATGTTTGCTAATATTTTATATCTAAATCTAATTTCCATGGTTGTTTCTAAACATCCTCTGATACCAACTATAACTCCCCAACCCTAGGATCTGGGATCTGGTGCATTATTTTAATACATTGGAATTGTGAAAAGGAAATAAATCTTGATGGACTGGTCAGTTTAGTTGTCTTATAAAATAGAATACATTCATATTATTTTACTTTTCAAAACGTAGAATAGAATATATATAATCCTTTGAGAATGTCATTATACACCTAGATTAACCTTGCATATCCATCATAATACACTTTATGAAATCCTAGGAAAATAAAACATAATAAAGGGGTGAGCTTAGATTCTTAGTAAGGGTAAGCATACAATAGAATCTATTATGAATAAATATTCATAAACCTTAAATCAATACTTATAACTGAAACACAATCCCTTTAAACATAATCTTGATCAAAATATGGAAATAATAAATAATAACACATTAAATAAGCATAACCATGGATATTATACTAGTCAAATAATCAAATGGGATATTCATAACTAATATCATAAAAAAGGAAAGCCTAATTATATACATCTACACTATCATGATATATCCTCATGATAGCTACTTCCCTAATCTATCCACATGATAGTTTAAGTTTGTCGGTAGAAACTTTTTTGATTTGTGTTAGGATCTATCATCATGAAAATCTAAAACTCATGATAAAACAAGTTCAATGGGGGTTTCACTAACTAATTTTGTATCATGAGACCTACTAATCCATCAATGGGTTATATCAGTCCCCACCCATCACTTTATAAGTCCAATGCATTCCTCATACGAAAAGGGTGAAAAATAACATAAACATTCAAATTAAAACTAGAATATGAAATGTAAATTCTTTAAACATAATCCATGATTCATATAAAATAGTAAAAAAACATTAAAACATATCAGAAAACCTTCAATATAATATGGAAGATTGTATCATAATAAATCAACCTCAATCAGGTATAAGATCCCTCAAAATATGTTGACTTAAATGAAAATACTACAATAAATATATTAAAAAATTAAAAGAAATATCCTTTTTTATTTTAAAATAATTTAAAATTAGCAAAAATATAAAAGAAAACATCTCATTTTAATATAACCATGCATGATTTTAAGGGATTCTTCAAAATGATTAGGTGTCATAATGGCAGAAAAAGATGCTCGCGCCGTATAGGTTAAAAATCATTCTTTCCTTAATTTTTTGAAAAGGTACTAAAGTTGCTTGTTTGGAAAATAAAAAAATTCCTTTAAAAACATTTTCAAAAAGTAAAACATGGGTAAAAATGGCTTTAAACAATTTTCAATAATATTTTTAAATACATTTTTAGGAAGTATGGACCTGAATGATAAAGATGTCCCACTAGATACTTATATATAAACAATCTCGGATAATGAAGAGATTGTGGAATTAAATCTTTCCATGTACTTTATATTAATAGAGGGTGTGTTGAAATTCTGCATAATTGATAAAGTGTGTTATTAAATTATACCATAACATATACATATTTATGATATCATATATGATCCTATTATATCATTTTTAATAGTGTTTCAGTATTACCATTATTTCGGGTGTTAATTGCTTTTCTTTCCCCTTCCTATTTTTCCATGTATGAAATATTTATTATTCATAAGAATTATTGTATTCATTACCATAGTAACACTATGTTTTTAATTATTATTTTTACTAATCATATTAATTTTATAATAATTCTTAAATTGTTAATGTGAATAATGAATCTCACTGTGTCGTGGAGACGGTACGTATGCACGAGTGAAAATATCACTCCCTAGAAGGTCAAATGGTATGGAATTGGATGATATATTAGTTATATAGAATCATTATCATGTTATATTAATTATTTAAATTTAATATACTCATCATTATATCCATCCAATTAAATTAGTTTTGAATAAAAAAATACACCACGACGTGGAGACGATAAGTCGTGTGTACACATGCATGGTGATATTGTTATTCATATGATGGATAAAATGAGGAATATTCATTTCCCATAATTATAATAACATCTCATTATATGTATGATAAAATAGTTATTACTTTAATATGTAACCAACATATAAATAGGAAGTAGAAGAAAAAAATAACTTTGAAAATGTGATAAAACAACTACCTCCTTTTCGGGTATCTTCTTTTGGTTTAAAGATGGGAATTAATAGGTTGAATTTCTTCCCAAATTTTGGACTATAGGATGAATTTATGGATGTTGGTATAGTTAATGGTCTATGTTTTTTTTGAACCAAAATTCTTTATAGGTTTTAATTAAAGATAAGGAGAAGTGAACTTTTGTAAAAGAGGGGAGGGGAACCTTTGGAGAAATTCTAAAACTATTAAATTAATATAAATTAATTTCTAAATCCAAAGAGATCCAAAGTGTATTATTTATAATATAATATTTTTATGGCTCAAAATCTTCTAAAACAATAAAATTTAGACATGTTTTGGTTTTATTTTATACCTTATCATTTTGATTTATCCTTATTTAATCTATTTAATATTAATTATTGTGATAATATTATAAATATTAAATGATTATAAATATTTACTTATGTGGTGTCAATTTCCGATAATTGGATACTTGATGATATTTTAGACCCTATAATTTTCACATTGTAATTTTTAATTATTTTTATGATTTTTCAATAATTTAATAAAATGTTATTTATATTACTAGGGTTGGTTTCATTAATGGAATCTAATTATTGGTCATGGATGATAGATGAATAATGGAAAATAATATTTGTTTTTTTATAAGGAATTTATGGTTGATCAATGGTGGAAATAGATATGACTAGTAAAATCCCACTAAGGATACTATTGAGTAACTTAGTGAAAAAGGGGTCATCCATAATTATTTCATTTAGATAAATTATGAATGATCTATTTAAAATTGGGTAGAGAAATCTAATGTTTCATTATATAATGATGGGATATATCATTCCCCTTCCACTTTTTGTTGTGTGACTATAACTTGTGATATCAACTCATCATGGTTTTCTTGAGTTATTTCAATGTTCAATATTGTTTTTTCACAAAAGTATCCCTGAACCAATGTGTTCAGTATTGGGATATGTATGTGTTATATAAGTGATATTGTACTTATATTCCTAAGAGATAAGGGGATATAAATGTTTTAATAAATATATGTATGTGTCACTATTAGCTTGTGGTTTAAAGGAGGCATAGATTTAACTTTATTTCAAAAAATCTAGTTGGGAATCCGGAAATCATGTTGTCTTGTATCTATGATTTTAATATATATTGTTTGGGGAAATATGGAAACAAACATACTTTAAATTATTCCACACAAATATAGATTCACTCTCAGTAAATATCATTAATATGAAAAGTAATTAATTTTAGAATCAATATTATTTCTATTGATGTTTCATGCTTACATTTTTTAATTAACTTATAAAACTGAAATAGAATAATAGGTGTATTAGATTTATGTACCAAAAACAATAATATTATAGGTTGAATAATCCCCTAAAGGGTCACTTTTTATAGTCCAAGACTCTTATATATTTATTTGTATCCCTGAAATCCTTTCTAATAACATTATCGATTACCTTCTAATGAAACTTATTGACTGAAACTAATTAATTTAATAGAAAACTAGTGATAAAATTTTATGATCCCATATTTAATGTTTAGTTCTATGATAATTATTTAATATGATTTAGTATAAAACCACATATAAATAAATTCACAAGTTTAACACAAACTAATAGAGAATAATATTTTATTAGGATATAAAGGGAATATAGCATTCATATTGGGCTCGTAGAGTGCTTCCTATATATCCTCTATTTAGAGGATTAAAATACCAAATAGTTTAATTTCGCACTTTATAGTCACATGATATTGGTTATCACTCATCACTGCAAATGAGGACTATAATTTCAAGATATTTAAATGCTAAAAAATTCATTTTTATTACTATAATCAAGGATTTATATGGAATTTAAAATCATATGATAGTTATGTTATGACCTTCCTTTTTTAGGTAGTGTTATGGGAAAAAATGTATTATTACCATTTAGGTCATGTAAATGTGATGAATATTTCGTTCTTATTTAGGAAGAGAGATAAGGACCTATAATTTAAAGTCATATACAAAATACTTGAGTTTAGGGTTAGGCATGAATAACCCTGAATATAAATATCATAGTTATTCATGAGACGTAAACTATTCTGAGTTCCATAATGGAAGGTACCTATAAAAATAAATCCTCTAAAATATAATGGGTGGTTGATTAGTAAATGTGTGGCACTTATGCAATCAAGGCATCCTAATGATATTTATTACTTCCTAAACAACCATAAGAGTGTTTAAGGATGGGTGGAATATGATTCATTAGTTTATTTAAAATTTCCTTATAACTATGGAGATATATCACTTACCATACCATGAGGATCCAATAAGGTATGAAATTTCCAAGGGGAAAACATTTTATAGGAACAAATATTCTAATTATCAATTGAATATGAAATCATAAAATCTAAAAAAATTGATAATGGAATAATCATTCAAGTGGATTTATATTTGATATATCTTGGGAAAACTAAATATATTGTGTCAATGATATAGGTTAAATGGATCTATTGATGTTTAAATGGAAACATGTGATAAATATAATGCTTTATCTGATGTTGATGACCTAGAAAAAAATTCCCTTACCAATACATGATGTTAAAACAAAGATTCATTGAATCTAATGATGTATAGAAAAATCACTCTTCACCTATCCTACTTTGAGATATTCGTTGATGTATTTTTATTTATATAGGTAAAAATTTATGAAAGGAGTGAAGTGGGATTTGAAGAATGTATCTTTCATGAGATGCTTAGATGAAAACAACTCACAGACCTCATTCATTATATCTTAGGTTTTGCTATGGAAATATACAATTTTGGTTTATAGAGACTGGTCATTTAAATATTGGGGTTCGTATTTCTCTTATTTTCTATAATTTTTTTATTCTACTTATATGTCAAATGCGCATGTAAATGGGTTTATTTTTTGAAAAATAATGTTGGAATCTCAACCTTACCATTTTCTCACACTCTTCCTTAAGGTGTGATGTGTATGCCCAAAATGAATTATGGTGACCACTCATCTTGGAATAGGTTCCCTACCAAGCCTAGATATGGGTGTGCCAATTTTATTTTTTCTAAATCTATTTAAATTATTTGTGGGATTTTTTTGTTTTATTGAATAATTCAGAGAACCTATAATTATTCTATACTCATATTGTCTAAACATTACACAATCATGCATATACGATGTCAAAAGTTCCAAAATTACATAAGTTATTCCATTTTAGTAAAATTACATAATAAAAAATAATTTAAATAAATATCATGGAAAAGAGTTAGGAGGATGAGCCCAACATCATTATAGAGTAAATTGATCATGGAATAAACTAAATATTCATACAATATGAATCATAAATCTCACATTTTAAATTATCAATCTATTTTGTCAAAAACTAATGAAATTCATAATATAATAGACTAGGTAACATTCCTTCAACATAATGGAAATAAATAAAGAGTGGTCTTCTTTTTTGAGCCTCCTTTAGCTATTAACCATGATAACCACATAATAGAAAATTAATTTTACTTTTATCTCGAGAAATAATATCTTGAATTTATAACCTTTTCAATCAAAATCTGAGTATAAGGGAAAAAAGAATAAGGAAGGAATAATTATAGGAATATATTTTAACTCACAAATGA
Organism: Viscum album; assembly: GCA_963277665.1. Classification (NCBI taxonomy): domain Eukaryota; kingdom Viridiplantae; phylum Streptophyta; class Magnoliopsida; order Santalales; family Viscaceae; genus Viscum; species Viscum album. The sequence goes on along the minus strand of OY728164.1, from coordinate 1,659,304,149 downwards.
ACTAAGTCCACAAAACCACCTTGGATTGATTAGAGAATTTGGAGAGTAATATGTAAAGTAAATGGGTGACCCACACCCTAAGAACGCTCAATGGACAAGGAAACATTAAGGATTATTAAAATATAAACCATTTAAAAGACCAAAGGCCCAAATATTATGTGGGGTTTGAGACTATATTAACATGATATTTTATGATATATTTCACTTTTTATAAATTTAAATTGTTGTATAGCTTTATTTACACATAACAATGACCATAAAGGAACTATGATATACTATTGAGATATTATTATTATTATTATTCTTTGTAATTATTATCACCTAAGTGATTGATTGGAGGCTATGAATAATACTAAAAAAGTTATGAAAAGTATGTATAAATGATTTTGTTAATGAGAAAGATTTTATTTGTTACTAGGAAGTAGGTTAATAATTTTTGAATCTAAAAAATATTATTTTATATTAAGGGATAAAATATTCAAAATGTTTTATTATTTATTTATTATATACCTGAATCACTAACATACTATGACATTTATTAAATCTATATTTAACTAATTTAGGTAATTTAATAATAATTTTTCAAATAATTATCAATTTTTTATAAGTGATGATAAAATTATTTGATGGTAAAATAGTTATTTTTCAAATAAACTATTTTTATGTTCAAAATGTATTTTACATTCAGTATGTCAAATATATAAATAATTATAAAGTAATTTAATTTAATTTTTTTATAATTTATTCAACTAAATATATTAACATTCATAAATTTATGGTTACTAGTCTTTGAATGAAACGAAATTCACTTTATGGTTGAAAATTGCATTTTTCCTGCAAATTGATTCATCGTGTTAAGTGTGTTTAAATTGGAATTACATTTTATCCCTTTAAGGAATTTAATCTATTAAAAAGGACTCCATACTTGGGTTCATAATAATAAATATTTTTTTGATATTTTTGACTAATTTTTTTAATAAACATTAACCATCATAAAAATTTATCACTATAGTGAAGGTCAACAAGCGTTATTAAGGGGGTTAAGTTAAGAGATAAAATTTAAATTATTACAAAATTTGATTTAATTTTACTAGTTTATAGAACATAGAATCTAACATTATTAATATAGGATAATATTTATTTTTGTGCTATAATACTTGAGTAAGACATATATTATATAATAAATATTTGATTGTTTCCCATTTCGGCTCCCACCTCACAACTAAAGGGGAACCTCCCATTCTCATTTATGAAAAATATTTTTGCCATTTATCTAAACCAATATCTACAAAAATACTCTTACAACATCATTACTCATGATATTGAGGTTTTTTACTTTGAAAAAGACCTATCCACAATGCATTAAGGTGATTTTAAGAGGAAAATACATGAATAGATATATAAGTTCTTACTTAACATTTTCAGATTTATTCCTTCTTAACCCTTCCAAAAATATTCTATAACTATTTTAAAATTATGAAATAATTATATTTACATTACTGAGATGTATTTATTTTAATAGTATAACTATTTTTAGTCTCCATCCCATTGGTTGAAAAATGACGATGTTGCTTGTTTGTAAGTGTGGACTACCACATCCATTAGGCAATGCTACTCATTTTTCATTTACTCTATACATGTATATTCATAATTATATATTTAATGAATATATATATTATATATATGATATAATTAATATTCTGTATTTTTTAATTATTATCCACCTTTCCTACCATCCATCCATCAAAAAATGAAAATGTTAATCGTGAAAACGTATAGGCTATCTTCTCCATGAAGTGATGTATGTAAATTTACATCACCACTTATTAGATAAAATGATTATAAAATGTATAAATATGTTAATTATGAAATGAATAATATTTTATAATTTATGAAACCACAAAAAATGTCTAATGATTGAATTGTCATACTGAAATACATATGGAAAATAGATATGATCTAACCCCAAATGTTCAGTTTAATGAATAATTATTAATAAAAGGTTAATTAAACATATGATTTAATGAAATTGTAATTACCCATTCCAATATAGCTAGTTTTAAATGTAATTCCACAATAAATAGTGTATATTTCCCAGTATTCAAGAGGCTACCATCTAGCTGCGAGGGTTTAAGTTCATGTTAATGGATACAATACACTCAATATCTATTTAAATAACAAGTAATAATTAAAATATTAGGAAATATTAAACTTAATGTAGTATAATTTGAAATAAAAATTAAATTATCATACATATCATATAGAAAATAAACTGAGTCATAATGTGGCGTGATAAACAAAAGTTATAAAATCAGTAGATAAATAAACACATGATATATTAGGGACCCGAGGAGTTTTCTTTAATCCACAACCTAGTCCATAATCCTTACTAAACCATTGGCCACAAGCCACATTATTTTTCTGAGATCTATATACATGAAGAATAAAAGTACATATAAATTCTCATAATGGGTGTGAGTAATAAACATTGGATAACAACACCAATGAGTCTGTATTAGGGTTTCTAATTCATAACATGTGTATACCATGAAGATAATAAATATATAATAAGAATATTAATCATACCATATCATCCAAGAAGTCATGTTCTAACCATGCCTCCACAAACACCTGATCATACCATCTTCATCTCCATAGGAAGAAATATATTTATATTATGTCGAATATAGGAAGTAAAAATCCATTAAACTTCTAACAGGTCTATTTGTGATATCAAGGCACCATGTCCGATCAAGATTATAGATCCTTATATCCATCTCCATCAATAGATAGGATTACAGATCATACTATTGAATCAATTCCTTGCATCAAGCGCCTATGATATTAATCCACTAACTCAATGTCTCGTTTCAGGCCCTTGTACCATCACTCCCATAACATATTCACATGTAAATCATCATTATTTCAAGTCATGTACACTCCCCCTCTTAGCGATAAACATCACATGATGGACCAAATTTCTCACTTACTAATGATAACCTTGAAGGAATAGTAACACAATGAATATTATTGAGAATACAAGACATGAATTGCATATCACCATGATAATATTTTTGTAACCCATAACAAAATGTGATCAAAATCAAACATGGAAATAGTATACTCTTGAAATACTCATAGAATAAAATATCATAAGGGCCCTCACAACCTACCCACACACACCCATATAAGATCACATTTAGGAACATTGAATAAGTAATTCCAACCTAAGAACTATACCAAGGAATCATGTGTTATTGCAATTACATGAATTTATAGAACTTCCTACCTCAATTTCAATGATAAAGAACACCATCATATATCAAAGAATCATCTCCCTACTCTTATATATATATATATATTATTTTGTTTCAACTACTCACTAAGGAGTCTTGGCACTAGTTATGACTATTTTTTTTAAAAAAAATTAAACACCGGTTAAAATACTCATTTATCTCTCCTTTATAATTTTTAAAATATTGATTTGTTCCATTGAATTATTTAGAAAATTATTTCATAAAGAATAATTTAAAATCTACATCTTATGATATACCCTCTTTATCAGGAACCAGACCAGGTACCCTAGTTAGTATATTTTTAAGAAAATCCTAGTATAGCCCGATGGGCATTCCCGATCCCCAAGAGTTGATGACTAACACTTTGAATCATAAAAAATGAATGTGGGGATTAATTTTCCGAAAAAATTTCATATGTAAAATTAAAAACACAATATTCCTATAAAAAATACACTATGAAAAATATTAAAAAAAATCAAATAAGAGTAAACAAGCCAATTGACTATAAGAAGTACCAGAAAATTGAAAAACTACCCAAGTCCCGATTGAGATACAACCTATCAAGTCCATGGTTCAATATAAATATCTACCTCCAAGAGTCCCTTTACCTTGCTTGAACCAAGATGGGGATAATCTACTAGCACCAAAAGGTACAATTAAGGTGTGATCCAAATCATAATATGATTTTACTAATGTTTCTTTAATAAATTCCAATATCCAAGTTATCCAAGAATGTGCTTTAAATTTTATAAAAAAACGCTTTGGCATTTAAAAAGAATATTTAAAAAAATAATGATTTACAATTCAAAATATGGGAATACTTTAGAAATACATGGCTCAGATTTCAAATTATATAAATATATTTAAAAATAAATTATTTACCTTTAATCAAAGGGTTCTTTACAAAAATGTTACTTTTCACAAAACAGATTAAATAAATAATTTTATATAAAATTGTTTATATAAATCCCAAGGCATACAAACCAATTTACAAAAATGGAATATATACATTTTAAATAAAAATAAGAAATAAACATGTTTAAATTATTAATAATGTTTGATAGTTCTAATCTATAGTTAACCCACACTAATGTTATGGTTTCTTGTATATAATTCACTTAAAATCATGTCAAATAGGACTCATCACCATAACATAAGGGATGTGATGTGCAGATATTATGTTTTAAAACATTGTTAGTCAAAAAGTGTCATCCAAATAGCTTACTAACTACCTAAGTCTTGCATGTGATCTAGTAAAAAATCAATGACAGGTAGTCCAATTCATAAAAAAAATGAAATTCATACCATTGTCCATTTCAAACATGCTAAGTTTCCATATAATAACCGAAATGTGTTTTTATAAATAAACATACCTTTTCACTGTGATCATAAGGATTGTATCAAAACCATTTTAATCCATTTTCATAAAATTCGATTTGAAATAAATTCACCATTCAATTTCATAATCAAATTTTATAATAAAATTTAATAATTTAATTTTTAAATAGCATCCATTAATATCATAAAAAACCTCCTAATTCAATTGAATTCGGGTTTTTAAAACATTTCCATCAAAACCAATTTGAAATTTAAATTCAACAAATCAATTTGATCAATTTAAATCAAATAAAAATCAAAAATTAAATAATTTAAATTTAAAAATATACATAAACACACCCTAATTAAATGGAATTTGGGGTTTTCCAATATCATTCCAAAATCCAATATTCTCAAAAATAACCCCAATTCAATGGAATTGGGTTTTACCAACAAAAATAGTTGAAAGAAAATTTTCCAATATGAAGAAATTTCATTTTATTCGAAAAATTAAAATTGAGAAAAAATCAATTTAGTTTTAATATAAATTGTGAATCATAACATAACCACCTACCACATGATCAGTGGATCTCAAATCACTAAATCCTAGCTGGGATTCATCAATGAAGAATGGAGATCGTGTAATTAAAAAAATATAATAAATCCCATTTTTATTGAACAAAAACAGATGGTATTAGATTCATAAATAAATATGGGGATCCATAGAAACATAGAGAGAAGAATAGAGACCGAGAGTTAATGAGAACAAGATAAGGAATCTAAATGTGAGAAGATCAAAGTGTGTTCCTCAAGCATCAGATCACTTCTAAGAGGGGTCTGAGGGGATAAGAATCCTTATTTGGTTCTCCAATGAAGGGATAGATTTTTTTGGGTTAAAGGATGTCCATCGCAGAACTAAAATAGGGGTTCAAAATTTTTTAATAAAAATTCAGATTATAGAAAACCCTTTCCACATGGTTTCCTGGGAAACTGTGCACTATTTAGTCACACCGTGCACTAACCATGAAATATACCACCACCTTGGCTTTCATGGTTATCTCTTATAGAGTGCATGTCTTGGGAAAACCATGTTTCAACCATTCAATATCCTAAAAAACTCTAAATTTTTCAGAAATTCAGCTAAAGAAACTCAAAATTAAACTTATCAAAGGATTGACAGAAATAGTTGATTAGGAATACCTAAAAATAGAAACTATATGTTACAAACTCCCCACCATAGAAAATATCTATCCTCAGAATGCCTATAAAAAATAATCCATGTAAAAAATAAGGCCACTAGTCTCTCATCACTTCCTCCCTCTCCCATTTCTCATCATTATCATAATTGTTCTACCATATAACATGAACCAAACTGATCATCCTCCAACAATGTACATTTTTTCAGTAAAAACTATCATGAAAATCCATTCAGCCACAGAAAAATCAGGTTCAACTATAAGATCATGCAAGCTTAGAACATGAGATAGATTAGATAGATACATTTGTAGCTGAGAGACGGGGAACATATTTTGTTTCAACATCAACTAAAAATAAATTACTAAATGATATGAAGCATTCCCCATGTGTTCAATATCCTTGAAAGGTCCCCTGTAACTAGGAGCATGTTCCCCTACCTTTTAATCCATCGATGTTCAAATTAGGATGAACCATTCAAGAAACCATATTCACTAATTGACAATTAAAACGGTCTATAGAGATGATTAGAATACAATTTATATCATCTATGTTCCATAAAAATTATTTTACAAATCAACTTATTCTTTATAGTCATGTCTTTCTCCAAACATAGTCCAACTAAGGAACTTTCAAAAATATATAACCAACACAATAGAGATTTTCATTTTCATCAATACAATTCCTTAAAGGGATAGATACTGATCGCAGTCTAGTGACTATTATTATAAGAAAACATAACCATCCTATAATGATCTTCTCAAGCCCCACAAAAGTCAAGAACACAAGAATGAACCATATCCTCATGAATTTGTATCACAATTTCTTTCTGGCCATCCAAAAATGGATTGTATTCTATACTCAAATCAATATGATATCCAAGTTCCTCTATATGGACTCCCAAAAAATGAGTAGTGAATCAAGGATCCCTATTAAAAAAATTGAAGATAGAACTCAATGAAAATGAAAAATCTCTTACCCATAGATATTTACCAACTCCTCAAGAATGGTGGTACCATTAATGGGTAAAAGTGATCTGACATGGTCAGCCTATCGATCAAAACCCATATTTCATTCTTAATACTACGATTATTTGGAAACCCAAACACAAAGTCCATAGAGATGTCAACCCATGTCCATGTTTGGACTGTAAGTTGTTGCATGAAACTCAAACTATTTTGGTTATTTACCTTCACCTTATGGAACATATAGAAAAAAGAGGAAAATGCGATAATGATCCATATCATTCTTGGACACAAGAAATTCCACCACATTTCATAGAACATCATTTTAATTCTTGGGTGAAAAACCCATTAGGAACTATGGAAATCGATCATAATCACTTTTTTCACTTAAGACAGCACAAAAAATAATTTTTGAAAGTAATGAATTCCATATTTGGAGAACGAACAATCAATCACAGTCTACCCAACATTAAGAGAGTATCTAATTCTATGAAACTCATCATAAAACTATTGTCCCTGTATAATAATCTTGACAGGAATGAAAATCAACTAAACATTATCCAAAAAACCTCATCCTCTCCTTCATGGACTTAAATAAGTAATCGTGCGAAGAGATCCATCAGATTCCACTCTTTCAAAGAATATTTCACAGCCTAGGTCATAAAATTCTATCCCAAGGTATCTGTGACGAAGTTTTCTTTCCCCATGGTATTGATGATTTCAATTTTGTAGTACTTTAGGTATTCCACCAAACAACTTTGGTAGAGATTTCAATATATTTTAGATAATATTTAAGTCAAGATCTTGTGGTTTGGAATGATGGTAAACCGTTATCTAAAAAGGTAGTGCCACAGCCTTTTAAGAATGTGAATCAAAACTATGAGTTTATGTTCACGGGTCAGATAATTCTTATCTTATGAAAAATCCGATGAGATCCATATGTAACGACTTGGTCACCCTTCATAAGAATGTAGAACAAGCCTAAACACAATGCTTCACAAAAGACCATGTGTCCTGGCCCATCCTCTAAAAGATTCCACACTAGAAATATAGTCAAAAGACATTTAATCTCAACAATGTCACTCATACATTTATCATTCCATGAAAAAATTACTCCCTTTAGAGTAAGAGTGGTCATCTTTGAATCCACCATTCAGAAATACTTATCAACCCAACAATAATACCCTACTAGACCCGAGAAGCTCTACATATTGAAATCATTATATGGTTGTTTCCCATGTGAGAAAATCCATTAACATTTCATGGCCAATAGATATACCATGTAACGATACTATTTTTCAAATAATTTCACATTCCAAATATAGAAATCACATTTCAAAATCTTTTCATAATGTCAGTGATTTATCAGTTAACTCATAAATTTTCTCGGATGATGCACATGATCATCCTTTCACATAGATTAAATAAGGATTCCTTCAACAAAGACCACCACAAAGGTATCACAATATTCATGGAAAATTCTATTCATTATTTCCTTAAACACTGCATGAGAATTAGTTAGAATAAAAGGAATAACAAGGTACTCATAATGGACTTATCTTCTTCGAAAGGTAGTATTCTGAATGTCAGATACTTTTATACTCAACTAATGGTAACTATAGAGAATATCAATCTTTGAGAACCACTTCACACATTTAAATAATAAAACATGGAATCAATATGAAGAAATAAATATTTTTTCCTTATTGTAACTCAATTGAGTTTTCAATAATCAGCATATAGTCGATGGGAAACATTTGCTTTCATAGAAACAAGAACTCCTGAGCCCCAAGGTGACACACTCGGTTGTATTAATTCTTTCTCTAGAAGATCATCCAGTAGGGAATTCAACATTTTAATTTAATCATGTTCCATTAGGTAAGAGGTGATAGAGATCACTTGACTGCTAAGAATAATTTTAATGGAAAACACAACCTCCCTTATTGATGGTAATCCATAGACTTTAAAAGGAAGCATGTCATGAAAGTAGATGACCACATGAGGGAGTTAACCATTCATTGATCACATCTCTATATCATAGTTAAAATCTAATATTAATTTTCCCTAATATGGAGAAGAATGTATGGTTCTATTCAACTATGGATCCCATTCTCCTTGGAAGACACAGAACACACCACTCGGTGTAGTAAAGGAAACACATTGAAGATAACTATTTTTTCAAGAATTATTCATAATGATCCTATCCAGATCGAATATGACATCAAGAGCATTCATGTAGAGAACTATAAAACACCATGAAATCTCTACATATTATAGATAAAATACACAAGTGGGACTATAGAGGCCATGCTCTCTATTTATACAAATGGGTATTGTAATATTGATTAAATAAGATAAAATTTCTACATGAATGTTTATCATATTAAAAATATGGGTGGAAATAAAAAATGTGATGAAATTGTATCAAATAATGATATCACTAATGATGATTCTATAATTATGGTACCTTTCATAGTAATTGGACTCATATCCACTTCTTTTGGAGACTATTCCACTGTGTGACGTATCTTTGTTCGGAATTCCTATGGTTGAAATCCTTTTTATCGTGGAGATTATGATTTCCCCATAATTTTAGGAGGATCTGATGATCTCATTTCATTATATAGATTATAAGATATATGGCAGAATCTATTTATGTGGCCTGATCATCCAGAAGATCCAAAGTTTCTTAGTTCCTTAGTGAAAACTATGTTTGAATGTATTTCCTTTCGTACTGGTAGAAAATCACATGACCTCTTAATATTCTTGTATGAGGTAAATTATGACCCTTACATAAATATATACTATGAGATTCATCATTCTTCCACTTTCCCTTGAAGAAACTCATGCAGCCACTTGGAGAGAAATAAACTCCTGATAACACTAACTTTCCATCTACCACCACTTCAACCATATATAAGTTATCCAACATAGCATTATAAGAATAATCATTAGTAAAAACTCATGAGAATGAATATTCAAAATAAGTCCTAATCAAACCTTTTAGCCTTCAACTTATCATTTAATATAGTATCATGTGTGAAATTCATGAGCTCAGCAAAATGGTTTTCATTCTCTTTCACGATCTTGTCGGCCTTCACGAGTTTGAATAACTCATTAGATGTGGATAACAACATCGACTCTAGATAGAACTAGTCGGTCAAAAGAAATTTTAAGTCCTTCCAATGTATTACATCATTCTATCTTGTCATTACAATAGTGTCCCACTATCTCCTACTCATTCTTTCTAGCACAATGGTGGAACACATCACATTGATTTTATTAGTTTTCTTCAATAACCCAAAGAAATTATCTATCATGATCAACCTCTTGATGGTTATTTTATCCTTTGAATGATGATGGATTCTAGTGAAGGAACTCTTGGGAACCAATTTTTAGAATGTCCCTCTAAGGTTCCTTAGCTACTGCTTGAACTAGGACTAGAGGTGTTGTCAATCTTAGAGCATGGATAACGTGCACAATCGCCTCAACCAGACTCAGGTCCCTGATAGGATTCTCTCACTGAGGTTTATTAGTAATTTCCTCTTGGATTTTATTCTCACGTATTCTTAGAGTCATTATGCTACACAAAATCATCAGACAACAATGAACACATCATACTAACACTTAAAAAATTAACAAGGTAAATTATTCCAAACAGAGAGACAATCGGAATTTGTGTTTCACTCTACCCAAATCTAAATAGAAAAAAGACAAGAAATCATCCTTAAGATTTATTTTCCAAAAAACCCCTTGAAACATATAGTTCTTATAGTCAGAGCTGTCCATACACTCAATCAAAACTACCTCCGATTTCTCGACTAAATTTTCAAATGCAAACTTACTACAACAAAAATTATAAATCTCAAGCTCCGATACCACCTTGTCACGAAAAAACTCGATTAACCTATTAACTTGATAGATGATCCAGTCCTAACCTTACCCAATGATAATTCTAGATCCCCATGGGTATACTGCTAACACATGGAAACATAATAATTGAATCTTGGAATGGTTTTTCTAATAACATTGAAGAAGTAAATGAAACAAGACAATATAAATATCAATATAAAATCCAATGGGATCAATGTAATCAAAGTGAAATAGTCCTAAAAAATCCCATGAACAACTCTAATGTACTAGAAAATAGGAAAATACCCATGTCCCAATTGAGACATAAATCAATAAGACAAAGGTTCAGCAACTTGATCTACCTCTATGAGAACCTTTTCTCATGTTGAAACATGGAAGGAGATAATCTAAAATGTCCCCAATGAACAATTATCATGTGAGCCAAATCCTAGTAGGATTTCACCCAATATTCCATATAAAATTCCAATATAAAAATTAATAATGATATTGAATTGAATTTTTAAACAAACATGTTTTCATTTTTAAAAGAATATTTAAAAAAATCATGTTTTACAATTAAAAAGATAAAATACATTTTCAATTTATGCTTCACATTTCAATTGATGGAAATATATTTCAAAATTTGTAATTTACCTTTAATCAAAGGGTGATTAAAATAAATGGAACTTTTCCAAAAATGGATAAAATAAACAAATTTATATAAAAAAATTTATATAAATCACAAGGCTTGTAAAATAGTTTAAAAAAATGGAATATATACATTTGATATACAAACAAGAGAGAATAATGGTAATATGCCTAATATTTTATGATATTTCAAGGATATAGAGACCCAAAACACAATTTATGAATGTTTTTACACATGTCCCTTGAACTCAAGTCAAAGAGGACTCATCACCATTTCCTAAGGGATATGATGTGCTAATATTAGGATATAAAATGCTGTAATTCATAATGTGTCATCCAAATACCTCACAAACTACCTAAGGATATCATGTGATATTGTAAAAAACTATTATGGTAAATTAATTATATAACTTAAATTAAATTAATCCTATTCTCCATTTAAAATATTATAATTTTCCATTTAAAAACCAAAATAGGTTTTCAATAAAAAACAAGCCTTTTCACTAAGACATAACCTAAGGGTTCTATGAAAACCATTTAAGCCATTTTAAAAAATAGAGGTTCTAAATGAATTCAACATTTAGTTTCACAATCCAATTTCACAACTAAATCCAATGATTTAATTCTAAAAAAATCATCATTATCATAAAAACACTAAATTCAATGGAATTGGGATTTTCAAATTTTTCCATCAAAACCATTTATGAAATTAAATTATAAAAATTCATTGGATCAATTTATATCAATTAAATAATTGAAATTAAAAAATTTATATTTTACAATCTCTAAAATCATACAACAATTCATTGGAATCATGGGTTTTCAAATTTCAATCCAAAACCAATTTTTGTTTTATATACCAATTCAATGGAATTGGTTTCTTCAAACAAAATAATAGAAATCCATTTATCCAAAACTAATAAATTCAATTTAATTCAAAACACTAAAATTAAACAAATTAATTTATGTTTAATATTAATTGTGAATCGTAACATGACCCCCTACTTCGGGATAAATGGATCTCGGATCAGAAAATCTGAGCTGGGATTTGTCAACGAGAGAGATAATCAATGAATCCATGAAAATTTGATATAACCTAGGTTTATTGACAGAACAATGGGTATTAAATCTATATATCATTATGGAAATCTAGGGAACCCCAAATTGAGGAATAGATTCCGCATAAGAATGATAATTGGGTGAGGATAATAACCTTAAGAAGATAAAAATGCATTTCTCTAACTTCAAATCTCTCCAAGAAGGGGTTTGAGGGATCAATAATATTTCAAGGGAGATCCAAGGATGTGATAAATTGGATTGGGTTGAAGTAAGTACATTATAGATATAAAATTTTTGTTAATAACTTTTTTTAAAATAATTCAGATTAAGGAAAAACACATCTACAATGATTCCTTAGAAAAAATGCATGGTTCATTCAAACTATACACAGACTATGCACCCATTATAAATGGCCCACATAGTTTCTCTTGAGATGGAGCACGACTATACTAACCATGTTCCAATCACAAGAAATCCAAATTCCTTGGGTTATATGGTTTCCTCTTATTGGACGCATGGATTAGTAAAACCATTTTCCAATGGTGGACTAGTCTAGAAAACCCCAGAATTATCAAAAATTCACCTGAACCAGCCCCAATGAAACCCAACCAAGTCTTTATAAAAATAGGGGTTTATGAATACCTAAAAATACTAAAGGTATATTACACAGTCTATAAATTAATACATGTTAAGAAAGAATAATTTTTATTATTCATTTCCATAATTCTTTTGTATTACCATTTTTACCTTTATTTTTCATTTTTTAGAAATATTCAAAATGGTAATATTACAAACATGCAATGAAATTATCCTGTGGAATTATTAATTTAATTTTATCCATCAGAAAAAAAATAACCCATGAATATAACAAAAAGGTTGGTGTTTGTACTACACATAATAACTTATAGAATAACATATACTTTTTAATGAAATATTCACCAATCTTGAAAATGGGAATTCCAAAACATCCTCAAATCAAGAGAATAACTAAAAGTGTAAAAAGATGTTTTTTTAATTTTCTTGAACAAAAATAGTGTATGTATTTCCAACATTAAATGAAAAAAATAAACTCAACAATTTAAATTTTCTATTACATGATTATTTGATGTGTAGTGTGAAAAAACATACATAAAAGGAATTACAACCTTTAAAGTAGTCAACGAATTCATATCTATGATTTTTTACTTTTATTCCATCAAACCATGTTATGGGATTGATTTAGAAGAATAAAATTAATTAATAGAGATTTAAATCATATTTTTTTCATCAATAACATAGTTTAAGGGTAACATGGTTTACCCTTTTAGATATCATAGATTTAAAATAAGGGTAATACATTTATACCTTACATAAGTCATAAAATTAATCAATCCTTTACATAGCCTTATATTAACATTGGGACCCCATTGGAATGTCTTCCATACCTCTACATACCTCATATGTGTCACATAAGGGTAATACGTTTTAACATTACATAGTTCATAAACCCAAGAATACATAAAAATATCTTTAAACTACCATTTCATAGCATTTACAAACCAAGATCTAACCTTACTCACAAATAAGGTTACCCTTTTTCAATGTATAGATAATTCATCTTACCATTACATAGAGTTGGATTACGGTTATGAAAATTTTAGAAAATTGGGAATACCTTTACAAGAATTAAGGAAAAACTATATTACCATTACTTAGAGGCTTTGAAATACATTTTACTCTAACATAACCATCAAAATACATGACTATGTGTAATATTTATTGAAAAAATTAGATTTCCTCATATAGAGACATAAAAATTATAAATAAGATAGGTTTTAAAGGCCATATAAAAAATAATATTCTTACATATATAAATAAATTTATGTATGAATATAGTTCTTCAATAGATGTATGAAAAAAATATATTTATTATATATGTGGTATGAAAATTTACAGAATAATACCAGGTATGAAGTAAGGGTTTAAGTTAAAATCTCATTTCATTTTGGGGTTTCATTTTAGAAAAATTCATTAATGTATATTTTATAATATATATCTATAAAACCCAATCAATTTTCTTTTCATTCATACATTACTAGAATTTTCATGCATTATTACAATCTTCCTTTCTTTTTTACTTAAATTGAAAGATATTTTTATTTTAAAAAAGAGAAATTTGTTTCTACTTTTTTGGTCGGGAATCTTTCTCCTCCATTCCAATGTTCATAAGAAGGATTTATAAGGGTTTTTTTCAACTTAATTTTTTAATAAATAATATTTTTACTGCAATTGAATTTTTTACAGATGTTTAAAAGGAATATTTCTTAGTGTTTTGTGTATGACTCACTCTTTAATTTTATAAAAAGAATGAAATGAAGGTTCTCTTTTAACATATTCAACAAGAAAAGATTTTACTACCATCATGAACACTCTTTTATTTTTTGTTCCCTTTACATCTTTCTATGATTATTTTGAAATAAAATATTTTTTCCAATATTTTGGGAAATTTATGTTTTCATATATACTGAAAGAAAATGATATTTTTCATTTTTTCAAAAGAAAATTTAAAATTATTTTCTAATTTTATTTTCCATATATTGAAATATTTGGAAAGGATTATTATTCTTTATTATAGATATTTGTTTTGGATTTCAACCACTTTGATTACATGGATGGCTTATAATGATGAATTTTTATAAATTTTTTTACAAAACTCATTTGTCTCCATAGGTCAATGAACATACTCTAATATAATGAATGTTTTTATGAGTCCATATAATTCCTTTATATGGATGACCTATTATAAAATGATTATGAATATTTATGAATAAACTTAATTTTTATCAAGTTTTCCTTTGATAAATATATGAATTTAGTGATAATATTTTTCACACTTAGTGTGGTTTTCATGACAATGTGGTTTGGAGGGAATCGTGGGAAGTTGTTTATAAGAGGGGTGTGGGGGAATAGGATGTTGTTCATGAAACCAGATGGGAGGGGAAGGGAGGGGTATGTGGGGAACCATATGTGCAGGGAGGGGCACTTGGGTAGCGGAATTGAATGATGGAAGGGAGGGGGAATGAAATTCATGGGGAACTGGATGGGGGAAAGTTAAGGGATTGTTAAGGGGTGGTGGTAACATTTAAAAAATAATTCTCACTGGGAGCACTCTCCTGAGCATGTTTCTATCCTTCTTCCCTGGATTTCTCCCATAGTGCCAGAGTTTTATTCTAACCAACTATCTCCTGATGATCTCCCTAGAGAATTATCCTTCCTACTTCCTAGGTTTACATCCACCAATTTTCTTTACTTTTCCTAGGGTTCCATTCCCTTATGTAGATTTATTTTTGTTTATGGTTTCATCATAGTTTTTGTTTTGGGTCTTAGTTTCATGTTCATTTAGTGTTTCATTCTCATGTTCATTTAGGGTTTCATCCCATTTTATTTTCTCTCCATCTGTGGTGGTTATGATATTTAGATCTATTTTTGTAAGGTATTTTTGATGGTGTGGTGGTCTATGATTTTGTATAGAATGGTGGTTGTTTCTTATCTATGATGAGTGTGTTTGTTCGTGCTCATTCGCAACATTCTTGGGAGGTTTCTCCTGCTCGAACTCCTCTATGGACTACAGTTCCATTGTTCTCTTGTGTCTGGTTAGGTGTGTTATATTACAAGAGGCTTTGGGTTGGGTTGATAGTTGTGGTGGGGGTTCTATGTAGTCATTCAGGCAGTGGTGGGGATTAGTTTTTTGTGTGTGTTTCCAGCAATGCTCATGTCTCTTTATAACAGATCCTTTCTACTCATACTCTCCCCTGGATTTGTGTACTGTCACTCCTACCCAAGTCAAACTAGGGAGGTGGTGTTCATGTGATCTTTGGTATGTGTTGTTTCAGTGGATTTTGGTGAACCATGAGTCATTATTTATACTCAGTAGTATTTGAACGACATTAATATTAGTGATTGTGGTGTGGTGTTGACGACGACCCAGTTGAGGGAGGTGATGCTACTAACGACAATGTCTGGTTCAGGAAGTGGAAATCAAATAGAAGACTACAGTGATGAACATATGATGGTGATCATGGTGTTGTGATAAATTGTTGGTAGTGATATTGATTTACTTGAGATGTGTTGATGGTATTGAGGCATGCCTCAATGGTTTATTTCTCGGGCATCACTATTTCCTTGGTCGGCTCGATCTATGCGATTTAGTGCAATGATGGTATTTTATAATTTTTAAATAGGTTGATATGTTGGTCATATCATGGTTAATTTCTATGTTATTTTTTTTAATATTTTAACTGTATATTTTTTTGTGGGTTTGACTTGAAGATGGATGTAGTTCTACAGGTTCCCACTTACCCTCAATGTTTCTTTTTAATAAAATAAAAAAAGATTTTGGTGATGATGACATGGGTGGGACCAGAATTATTTATCCCCCCAATTTAATGGTTAAAGATTAATTTTTCACGAGGTAATATGGAATTGAATTGGTAGTGAAACTAGTTCAGTAAGGGAATCTATCCACTATGATATACTTGGATGTGATCCTTAACAGAGGAAATGATGGAATGGGGAGTGAACCCAATAAAATGTGGTAATTGTTCCTATAAGATAGTCATGATTATGATCCTTGGATAATGAAATGATTTTATATTAAAATATACATTCCATATAATAATATTTCATGCTTATGATTTTTTTATTGACCATGATTGATTATTATTGATTCTACACTGTTGTGCCTTATGTCTTTTGTTAAAACAAAGCCTCATGTCCTGATATGTTATCCATGATATTTGATAATTTCGTATAACAATCATATTTTATGACCATGTTCTTATATCAGTTTTCTTATCTTATACTCACTTATAATTTTTGATTAATATCTCATATGTTTACACTTACAGAGAAAATGAATCATTCTTTCTAATCTCTCATATCCCCTTGTTATGCTGAAAGGTAATGAGGTTCATATATCTTGGTGGGGTTCCATGTGAAATTAAAATCTTGAGAGATTTTGGAAGTCATTCGTGAAATATGGTGACAATGTATCTGGTCACCATATAGATAAAACCATTAATGATTTGGGGTCTGTATTATTATGTTATATACTTAATATTAATATAAAATGAGTTTTTATTTATGAATGTAGTTATCAGTTCACCTCAGTTGGTATAATACCATGGTTTAAATATTTTTAGAGATTATGATTATAGAATATTAGTGAAATCCCATGGGGTAATTTTATGTATATGATAAAAGCAAAATGCTTTCATAATAAAGATATAATTTAGTTTCCTAGTAATTAAATCAATGTATGAATAAAAACATGTTATTGTAGATTCTATAATAGATATTCCTTGGGGTATAACCGTGAAATAGAGGTTTCAGTATTAACTTCTTCTTCAATTAGTGTGTGACCAAGAGGCCTAACTGGACATCTGGTTTGACACATTTTGGTAAATGAATTAGTTAATTATAATTTTATTTATGAACTATAATAATGAATGAGAGGATAGGATATATGAAAACATAATACAATCCATAGTGATATGAGATGGAAATAATGAATCATGTGATTAATTAAATATTCATAATTTTTAAAAACATATGAATTCTATTTATAATCATTTTATTTATAGATTTTATTATTTTTATTTGATACCCATTATAATTTTTTTGGTTTTTTTAATGGATGGAACCAAGGGGAATCCTGGGGAAAATGAATGTGATGACCAATGAAATAACATTCTTCATGAGAAACCAAATTAAGTGGGATCTAGGATGAGAAATTAGGTAGCTAAAATCAAAAAACACAAATTATATAGTAATAGTGACAAGAATCGTGTTAAAATTCCAAATGGCCAAAAGAAGGAACAACACTCCATTGCACCTATTATGTGAAAATTTCTACCAACCTTCAGTGGATTTAAAGATATATTTATTTTTGAGTAATAGATATTTTTTTATAAATTATAATTATTTTAATCATGGGATTTAACCATGTTACGGTAAATTTTATTTTTTTTATTTGAAGCACACAACTATTTAGTGGTGGAATCATATAAATAAGAAAATGGTATAGTACGTAAATGTGATATGACATGTGAAAAGATTAAGAAGTTATTTCGAAAAAATAATTTTCATAAAACGATTTTATCTAAAATTGAGAGGTAATTTCTAAAACTGACATGTTTGTATAATAAATTGATTAATATATGGGAGGAAAATTTCACCAAACAGTAAAGGTATTCTTCATGTTTTATTATTTACTCTCAATGTGATGTTTTAAATTATTTGATGAATTAAGAAAAATGATTAAAAATATATTTTTTATAATAATCATTTATATCTATAAATTCATCATATTATATTCTCTTATGATAGAAAAGGATAATAGAGGCTCCCATTTTTCTAGTGGTTTTGGGTAAAAGAAGGGAAAGATGAAAGATCAAGGTAATTATAATAATAAGACCCAAAAAGGAATGAAAATTAAACATCTATCATGCCAAAAGTGTGGAAATAAGCATGGGAAAATTTTCTCAAGTATTATAATAAATGTTTTAATTCATGAAAAGAATTCCAATGATTAAGATTATAATGAGTTAATGTGAATATAGTGGTTAATTAAAAAAATAGAGTGAAATCCCAAAAAAATGTTCCACCCAAAATTTAAATCTATAAATTCAATGAGCATAGATATTAAATTAATTAGTGAATTAATATGAGCGTTAATTATGATAACAATTTTCAATAACCTCATATAATGGGAAAAAAAGAATGATCATATAATCTCCACTGGTTAAGTGGTTCTTTTGAATATAGTGGTGAAACATACTCGTACCATCCACAAGGATGTTTATAACCTTGTTAAGAGATTTTTCACTTGTGGCTTCCTCCCGCGTGGAATCAACGCTCAATTATTAACCTTAATACCTAAGGTTGAGAATGCATCTGAGATCCATCAATTTAGACCGATTTCTCTTATTTACACGATTTTTAAAATCATAACCAAAATCATTGCAAATAGACTTGCTCTTATTTGTAATAGAATTGTTTCTTGGAATCAGTTTGGATTTATTAAAGGAAGATCCATTCAAGATTGTATTTTTCTTTACTCTGAATGGTTTAACAGTTTAAATAAAAACAACAGAGGAGGATGTGGGGCGATGAAACTGGATATCAAAAAATCATTTGACACCATTGATTAGAATTTCATCTTTAAAGTTCTAAAAATCTTTGGAATTCAAGATCTTTTCATTGGAAGGATTATGACTTTATTTCATTCAACTTATATCTCTATCCTTATTAATGGATCTCCTAGAGGTTTTTTTAAGTGTTCTAAAGGTGTCAGACAGGGTGACCCTCTTTCTGCTATTATTTTTGTTATTGCTGAGGATTATCTTAGTAGACTCCTCAGTAATCTGGTTGATCAAAGTAAGATTAAACCTATACAAGCTAGTATAAATCTTAATGCTTCTACTAACCTTTTATATACTGATGAAATTATCATGTTTCTTAAATGGGATCAAAAGAATATTCATATTCTTAACAAAACTATTGCTCATTATGAGGAGTTTTCTGGTCATGCGATCTCTTGGAATAAATATTTCATTTTCGTTGTTAAGAATTTTCTTGTTGGAATGAAAACTAGCATTACCACTTATTTGGGAATTAAAGATGGTCTCTTTCCTTTCACTTATTTGGGAGTCCCAATTTTTTGGGGGAGACCCAAAGATAGCTATTTTGCTAATGTTATTGATCAGATTATAAACCAACTTTCCAATTTGAAAGATAAATCTCTCTCCATGGCTGGGAGAATTTGCTTGGTCAAATCAACCATTGTCTCTAAAATGGTCTACTTCCTCATGATTTATAAATGGCATGTTGGTATTTTCAAAAAAAATTAATACTTATAATAAAATTTTCATTTGGACTGGAAGTATTCTTGAAAGGAATCTTCTCACTATACCTTGTAATTCATGTTGTAGATCTCTTGATAATTCTGGGATTGGCATAAAAAATTTAAAGCTTTTCAATGATGCTCTCCAGGCCTATCTAACATGGAATATTATTAATCCCTCTTCTAATGCTACTAAATTTTTGTATCATAAATTTATTTCTAAGATTTTAAAAATGAATTTTACCTTCATTAACTCTTCCATCTGGCCATCTATTAGGGACTCATATCATAAGATCATGAAGAATTATAGATGGATAGTAGGTGCCAGTTCTTCAATTAACTTCTATTGTGGTGAATGGTATGATAACCCCTTGATAACACTGTTACATACTAGTCACATTCCTGAGGACACTAATAAATCTATAAAAGATGTTATTCAATTTCATCGACATGATCCCCCTGATAATATTATGCAGATCATTGATAATCATTCTTTTTCCCCTGATGGTGACTTCCTTGTCTAGGAACCTACCCCAAATGGCATTCTTGACTCTAAAAACTTTTATAAGAAGAATTTTTCTCATATTGAATCAAATTATCTTTGGGTGAGCCAGTTTAATAAAACCTGGATTAAACCCTCTAGTCTCACTCTCATTTGGCGTATTGCCCATAATAGATTGCCTACGGATACTGTTCTTCATGTTTTCGGCATCCAACTTTGTTCTAAATGTCGCTTGTGTAACCAACACAGGGAGGATGCGGATCATCTTTTCCTGTCTTGTGCGACAGCCTCTACCTTATGGAATTTTGTTTTTGATTTATTCAACTACAGATGGTCTTTTACTAATTCTATTTATGTGTTTCTTAAAAACTGCACTAGATCTGAACTTTCTTTGCAGATCAAAAAAATCTTCCTGGTGACAGTGGTAGAACTCATCCATGAGATTTGGTACATTATAAATAACCTTATTCATAATAATCACACTTTTAGTCTCAATGCAGGAAAATATCAGATTCTTGTCGCGATCGAGGAAGCTGCTATCATTCAAAAAGACTGCTGCAAGAACTCAGTTCGGGACTTTGAGATCCTTCTCCGCCTCTGAGTTCATGGCATTTACCCAAAGCCCAAACGCACCTTCAAGGTTTTCTGGTAGGCACCAATGTCAGGATGGATCAAAGTCAATGTTGATGGTGCTTCCAAAGGAAATCCAGGCCCTGCCAGTTGCGGAGCTATTTTCAGAGATTCTACTCGCCAGTGTCAGGACTGTTTCTACAACGGATGTGGTCACTCGTCATCGCTGGAGGCGGAACTGTTGGATTTCATCCATGCTGTTGACTTTTTTCTTCAATGATGTTGGAGAAAGTTATGGATTGAGAGTGATTCAACCACTATCATTCATTCCATCTGGAATGCCATGATTCATCTGGCTTGGAAACATACTACTCATTGGATGAACTGCCTTAACTCGCTTCATGGGATGGATTTTATAGCTACCCATACTTACCGTGAATCGAATTTCGTTGCTGATGATCTTGCCAACAAAGAATTTCACCAGTGCATGACTTGGTTGAACTCCCCGACTACTGATTTATTTGAGCTTTTTGATAGAGATTGCAAAAAAATCCCCTATTTCAGACGCTTGTAACTTTCTTGATTTTCAATAAATTATGCTTTGGTCTTTGACCAAAGAATTACCTTTAAAAAAATATCATAAGTCAATAACTATTACCCGATTGAGGATTTTGGAAATGTGATTCATATAAATATTGGTATTCATCCTCTAGATATGTTATTTTTATTATTTTTTGAATGTATTTGATTGATTTATTTGGATATCATACCAATTCATAATGAATTTAATCCATATTGGACAATAAGGATCATTCTATTATCATCATTTAGTGTGAGGATGCATATTAAATTCCTATAGAAATTATATCTAAAATATGGGTCATACAATCCATTCATGAGGTATATCAAACTCATTTGGGCCGATAGAAACATAAAATTGAGGATATTAAATTTTTTTAAGAATATTTCATTTTATTTTCCAAATATATTACTATTCTTCACATGAATTATGGATTTATGTATTTAATGAAATTTTTTTATAAATTTTTTGCCACAATTATTTATTTTTCAAAAAATTTGATTTTTGTAAAAACAAACTGTTCTTCAGGATCATACATAGTCTATATAAATGTGTTTTTGTAAGAAAGATGAATGTTTTTGAATGTTCGAATAAAAAAAGTTGGAGAAAATTTTGTATCTTTGGGAAATTTGTTTTTTTTTTGGACACAGTTTTTCGAGAATAGGTTTTCAAACTAATATGTACGGGGAGAATAAGTTGTAAGAAATATGGAAATTAGAAGTTTTATAAAGTTATTAAAAATATACATGATCAGTCTCTAATTTATTGATATAAAATTAAAGATCTATTGAACATGGTGTTTTTCATAATGGCAATAGTTTCTTAGTGAAGAATTCATTATGATGATGAAGAGTTTCGTAAATGAACGTAAATTCATGAGTTAAAAATTCCTCAATCATTACAACCTAAGGCAACCAATGTTTTTCCAATATTGATACTATCATAAATCAAGAATAATAACATGATAATGGATTTTGAAAAAATGGAGGAATCTTAAGGATTGTATCGATTCTAGGATTGAAGACAATGTTTTCATCGGATCTAGTGGTACCAGACACATAAGGCCTCAGAAGTATGAATGAGTCAAAAATGATGAAGTCTATAGATTATAAAATATTAATATTGTATAATAACATCATCATAAAATTACACTATAATAAAAATTTCATCATTATGAGGATTCCATGAGATTGATGTTAAGGGTGTTCATCATACTGACTCATACACGGGAGGTGAATCAGACTGACTTTGAGGCACAAATTCAATCTGACTGACTATGACTAAGAAATTCAATTACAATAACTTTACTAAGGAATGTTAATCATAATGAATATGAGCTGAATGTTTAATCATACTGAAACTTATAAGGAATGTTAATCATACTAGATCTGGGAAGTAATGTCGATTTAACTGACATTGAGAAGGAATATCAATCAGACTAACTCTTTAGAAAAATGTCAATTGTGATGACTCTAAGGAGTAAATCTAATCATAATTAATTTAAGGTGGAATTTAAATTATATAATGTTATGATAAAGCTTCTTTATATTAATTCAAATATTTTTATTTATAATATTTCGAGGATGATTCATCAAAATTATCGGAGGAAGAAGGATATATTGTAATGAGTTATTAAAGATTGTAAGACTGTATTAGGTAGAAGAATAAATTCATATCATAGTGAGATAATGAATTTACATCATAATAAAATTATATTTTATAAAATCTCTGTATATTAAATTGAATTTAGTTTGTTGAAGTTATATCAAAATGAAGAAATGTTATAATTTTCAAGAAGACTAATTTTGGAGAAATATTGAGAAGGTGTGAAGTTGTCAAAGTTGATGTTTAAAGGTGTTTTTTTATGATTTAGAATTTCATTAGGTTTATTTTTTATATTTTTACATTATTCCCTATTATGACATGTATATAAATAAAAACAAAGTACATTCGTACTTTGAAGTTTTCTCATTATAGAAGAAAAGGTAGAGAACTGTAGAATCCATGTCAATGTTATCATTCCAGATGATATCACTTTAAAAGACATGGTAGTGGAATGTTTTCTTATCCAATAAAGGAATATTGGGAAATATAAGATGGGATTGGGGAAGATCGTATAGAGTAGTGGAGCATAGTTTGATAAGTTTCGATTAAGAAATGGTTTCATCTTAATTAACCAATTATACTGAGGACATCGAACATAAGGTCATTAGACATGGTTTCTGAATAGTGTTTTGAGGAGAAACAGTTTTTTTGATATTTTAATTTTTTGGCGGAATTATTTTTAATAAAACATCTTAAACTAAAAAAACAATAATAATCATTCCTATCATTATAGATATTTTGTTTAATGATAGTTCATATAAGTTTTATTCACATATTCATAATATTAAATTTTCATAGGCCCACCAGAGTGGCTATGGAAAGGATGTAGGGTCTCACTCTGAGGACAATCCTTGTTAATATCAGGTTCTTAACTTTCTTTCCATCTTTTAAATAAATGATTATTTACTAAAGGATGATAAAGATTATTAACTTTATAGGGTTTTAGGGGTTATGTTTTTAAATGTATGATAAAAAAAAGAGAATAACCAATTCATCCAACCCCCTTCTCAATTGTTATATGATCCTTTAGAATATCAATTAATATTAGATCTATGTCTCTTCTATTTAATTCATATCATTGATAATATCAATTCACCCAATATTATAGGAATTTTCATATATGAAGGATAATTATTTTTGATGAAAAAATTTGGATGATTTCATATCCTCTGTCACTTGGCCTGAATTTGTTGATGCTCATACAATTAATTTTCCACCTATTGAGAATTATTATCCTATAAAAATTGTTGAAAAATAACTATTTAATCAGATGGAATGAAAAAAAATCTATCATTTTGTATCTATCAATAATTATTTATATAAAATTTATGGTTCTTAGAACATCAATGAGTAAGTGAGAAAAGTTGTAATTTTTTTTTCAATGGAATTATAAAGTGATGGAATGAATGATAAAAATACAACATCATATGTTTAAAGACATTAGAATGAGGGATGACGAGTCTATTGATCAATATATCACATGGTTAAGTGAAATTATTTATAGCCTCATAGGATTTAGAGACATTCAAAAATATTATACAATAGTGATGAAACTTATGAGAATGTTTTTAGATAGGTTTGATTCTAAAATTTCCTCTTTATATAATAAACATGATTTTTCCCTTGATTAATGGCATATCATTCTTATTAATTGTGAAAGTATAAGAACAAAAATGTTCAGAAAGAATAAGAAAGATGAAATTGATTTTGAAGAAACAAGAAATATGAAAATTGATGTTCTCAAACATACTGATCCTTATTATTCTAAATATAAGGAGTATTATGACTGGAATGTCACAATAATGTCTCCTATATCTAATAACTATCAAATAGGAAGAGGAAATTATGGATCTAATCTTCATCTGAAATGTTTTGAGTGTGTTGGAATGAGGTAAATTCATATGAATTTTCACAAGAATAAATTTTGGGAATATCAAGATGATTTTAATGAAAACCCTCCATAGAAGAATTGGAACAAATTTTATAATGAATAAAAGTCATCCGAAAAATATAAGAAGTACACTTGAGAAAAAAAGGTATATTGATTAACAAAGATGAATCATAATCAAAGACAAACTACTCTTTATATGTTGAAATCTATGAAAAGTTAGGAAATTAATTAAAAAAGATAAAAAAACAAAAAACACCTCAAACAATGAAAAATAAGAAGGTGAAGAGTCTCCCATAGAGTATCGGTGCAGAACAAGACATATTTTATGTCATGAGAAAAAATAAAAATCTTAATAATAAAATGAATATTATAATGAAATGAAGTTTAAAACTTTCAAAAGGTGTAAAATATGGTGTTAATCAAGAATAAGAATACATCCAATAGATATTATGTTACAAACTATGAATTTTTAAACAAGGAAATATAATTGAAGATCTCAATAATAATTTGGTACATAAAAGGAAGATGATAAAAATTTTCAATAAAAAATTTTTATTTCTAAAATTACAATGAGGAAGATGATTAAAGACATAAAAAATACTTGTATATAGAATATGTTAATTCTAAATTTGATGAGAAGTTCAAATCTTGAACCAGGTGAAATATTCCCCCTCTAAAAATAATTTTTCTTTTGATATTTCTATCATTTTAGGTGATAAGAAAAGTGCTGGTAACTTTTGGACTAAGAAGAGATATAAGAAACTTATCACATCTAAAATATTTGAAAAATTTCTTAGAATGAAATATTTTCCCCACGTAGAGTATTTTAATGAAATACTATGATATAAATCTCAAATAAATCTATAGAGAATGATATTACTTCAATAGAAAATCAAAATTTGATGGCTATTGTTGGTGTTGTAGAATCTATGGTCATAAGGATTATAATTATTGTCATAAGATTTCACTTATTAAAATATGGTGTGAACATAGTGAATATAATGGTGGAATTTGGATGAGTTACTTTCCAAACCAAAAGGAGGTTAGAAAATAAAAATATCAAGACCTAGAAGCATTACAAAAAAATAAATTTTAATTTCTAGAAGATGTTTTTGGAAAATGTGATTAGGTTAGTCATATTCTTGAAATATATATGACACTACTTCTAGACTATGTTTATTATAGTAGAAAAGAAAAATAATCTATAAAAAAGGAAGTTAATGAAGGTATTTCTATTGTTGAGATAGCTTTGGATTAAATTAAAAGGAAAACCCATAGAATCCTAATAGTGGGTTTTCTTAACACAAGACTTGTGATTTAAAATTTATGAAACTAGTTGAAAATCATGATGGAGGTGATGATAATTTTGGGTAGGATAGTTCTATGATAACCAGATGAATTGGAATAGATTGGATTGTAGATAAAAATTATAAATCTCTAATTTTTATTTTATTTATAGACTAAAACTAAACATATATTGTGTAGGTTAAATTTTTTTATAATGGAAAATAAGTGATCTTCATCATATATTGTTATATTATCTAAACAGATAAATATGGAAATTTTACTACAAATGTAGAAAGAACCAATATGAATCTCTTCCGAATAAGAGAATTTAACAACTTCTGTTACTTATGTATTTAAGATGAAAATAACTTGGGGCACCAAATACTCGGTCAACATGGGAAGAAATACTTGAACAATCTTTCTATGGTTCAGGTTTTTGGAAAAATATTGAATTGAAAAGTACAGAATAAGATGTTTGTTTAACTTTTACAAATGGGAAGATAACTAATAAAAGTCATAAGAGCATTGAGATTCATTCTACTAGACCTATTGATCTTATTAATTCCAATTTATGTGGGCTGATGATACATTAATCAACTAAAAAATATTGTACTTTATCACATTCATTGATGATTTCACATGAATGAAAAATATCATGATTATAAAATAAAAGTAAAATGCTATGGAAATTGTTAGGATTTTTAGAAAATAAGTTGATAATTAATTGGGGGTTTATAAAAATAATTTAATAACAGATAACAATACTAGAATTTAAAAGATATAATTATGATATTTATACAAGAAATAATGGTTTCAAACATTAGTATATTACTCCCTATACTCTAAAATAAAATTGAGTATCAAAATGAAATAATATAAGTTTTTTGGAAATTGGATGAATTAATTAAGTTGAATACATGCTTTAAATGTTCTACAGTAGAGATGTTATTAGTTTTTATATACACATTCAAAATATATAATTTTTTAGACTGAAAATCAACATGACTTATTATGAAATTTGGTATAACTAAAATATTCATTGAAATGCCTCAATGTTTTTGGAATTCACTATTTTTTAATGAAAAATATTCTATATCATTGTATTTTTGATGAAAAATGTGAAGAAGAAACTTTCATGGGTTTCTAACCCAATGGATGAATTTATAAATGTTTGAACAAACACTTATAATAGATGTTAGACTCATATGATGTGAAATTAATTGAAAATACAAAACCATTAACAAAATTTGGTGAGATTATTAAAGAGGATAAATTATATCCTTATCAATATTCAAGATAATCATGTGATGAGGAATGTTCATCCAAGGATAATCATTAAAATTTCTTACTGTACCCAAACAAATCGAGTTTGAAAAGAATATTGGGAATCATATTGATTTGGTTAAAACAAGAAGAATGTTGAGATTAGAAAATCAGACATCACTCATCTCAAAATTTGTACCGGAATAAATTTTAGAAGATATACAACATAATAAAAGTGGTGGATTCTATGAATGAAGTGGTGTATTATATTAAGAGAAATAAAATATTATAACTTGTTCCATAGACAAAAATTAAAATTGTTATTAGAACAGAGGGGGTTCATAAAAACAAATTGAGTGAGAATATATGTGTTTCAATAAAAAAAAATACTTGTTTATAAAATCTATGCATGGGTGTAAAGTTTGAAATTTGATGAAACCTTTTCTCCTATTGCAAGGATAAAAACTATTGAACTATTTTTAGCTATAGATACCCATTATAATAATAATATATATCATATGAAGTGTTAATTTATCAATGGTGAAGTCAAATAAAAATTTTACATTGAGTAATTCTATGGTTTTATACTTGATGAGGATGAAAAGAATTTTTGTAGACTGAAAAAATCATTGTATGGGTTGAGGCAAGCAACATGTTCACCGTATGAAAAGCCTATACTTTTTTTTGGGAATGTTTAGTTTTTCTAAATAAAATGTTGATTGAAACTTATATATGAATGATTTTTACTCTAAAAATTTGATTGCAATTTTTTTCTAGATTATATAATATTTTCTCGGGTTCGAGAATGTGTTTGTAAAAAAATTATAAATAATTAAAAAAGGATATTTGAGATATAAATGATAAGTGAATTAGAATTCTTCCTTGGTTTAAAAGTTCAACAAAATGAAAATTTGGTTTTCATATCTGAAGAAACGTGTGATAGGAAATTCTTACAAAAGTTTGACATGGAATAATACAAATATGTTTCTACTCTTATCTCAATGGGGATGAAGTTGGGGAAAAATGAGACCAAAATAAGTGTGAACCCGGAAGACTTCTCGAATTTGATAGGAAGTATACTTTTACTTACAGTCTCAAGTCTTGATATTGTTTATTCTATTAATTTTTATATATATGTAAAAATAATTTTATATAATTAAATATTTTTTCAGAAAATAGAATTCTAAGATATTAAAAAAAATTCAAATGGGTTTTATACAAAAGGAATTGTGTTGTGATTTTTAATCGTTATAATAATGCCTCTTGGGATGGAGATTGTAATGAAAGAAAATGAACATCAGGAGGAACATTTTTATTGGGTAAATTTTGTGCATGTTGGTATAATAAGAAAAATAATAGATAACTTTAAGAATAGAAGAATACAAATATGTTGTTTCTACTCAGGATTTTATTGAGATGTTGTGGACAAATGTTCAAGTAGAATATTTGAAAGTTAATGTTCCTTAACCGTTGAATATACTATGTGATAATCCGAGTTCAATACATATTTCTAGAAGTCATGTTTAGTAATCAAGATCAAAACACATTAATACAATGTATCAATTTATAAAATATAATTTCCCTATTACAGATGATTATATATAATATATCTCAAAAAAGTATAAAATTGTTGATATCATCATAAAATATATTCTAAATGAATTATTTGTGGAATTTAGGATGTTGCTCCATGTTCTGCCTCCTCCAATGACTTCCCAAGACATAGAGGAAAGTCTCCCACCAGGATTTGGATTTTGTTTATAATGGGGGAGATAAATTAATAACTTTTTACTTTGTAATAGGTTTTTACTTATCTTTATTTGTTGAATCTGAAGCTTTAGTTATCATAAAATAGAGGAGAAAAGAAAAAATGTGATGGTGAAAGATAAAAATGAGGAGGATTTTATCTTAACATGGAATAAAAGTTTGATTGTCATTGAAGGATGAGATTATATAAAAATTTATTTTATCTAGTACTGTGGTGTTAGGACACTCTCTTTTGAGAAAGGAATTGTTTTGATAAATGTTTTAAACCTTGAGTTGTGAAATAATTCTGAGAGGTAAAAAATCTATTAATGAATGTTATCAAAAAATAAAAATGGGGAGATTTAAGAACCTTCATAATTATTTTTTTAATAGTTTTTTATCTGTTTATATCATACTATTGTGTTAAAGAAAGTTTTCATTCTTCATGATCACACCCGGTCCTTCAGAATCCATTTTTTTGTAAGAAATATGGAAGTTACTAAATGTATTTATCAAAACACAATGTGGATAAAAGATAGTATCTTTGAGAAAAAAAATTCAGGACACATGTTTCATGATAAAGGTATTCCGACTGAGCAGTACTAGATGTTGAATCTATAAGGACGATAGAATATTGATGTGATATAATAAAAATCATCATTGGTCTGTAATCCATTATTATCAAGTTCAAGATTAATTGGACATGGTGTTTGTTAGAATGTTATAATTTGGTGAGTGAATAAATCATAGTGATGTTGAAGAGGAATATTATATAAATTGACGTCATGAGTTAGAAATTTCTCAAACATTCTAACCTATGTCTGAAGAATCATTCTCAATATTGATTTCCTCGTAAATCAGGTAATGTATCATGATAAATGATTTTTTAGAAATCATGTTAATATTAATACTATAATGGTTCCAGGAATCTAGGAATTATTTTCATCAGATTCTTATGTATAAGACGTAGAACATTTTAGAAGTCAGAATGAGTTATAGATGATGAGGATTGGGGAAATTCAATGTTACAGTGAAGATAATTCCATCGTGAAGAAAATTCCATAATTATGTGGATTCCATTAGACTGAAGTTGGGGAATTTTATCAGACTGACATTGAGAAATAAATTTAATCAGTCTAACTATGAGTAGTAATTTCAATCATACTAACACTACGTAGAAAATTCCAACAACATAAATTTGATAATGGATGTTTATTGTTCTTACATAGAAAAGAAAAGTCAATTCGACTGAATACGATAAGTAAAGTTAATTGGACTAACTATGTAAAGGAAAGTCAATCAGACTGACTTTTTGAAGGAATGTGAATCAAATTGATTCTGAGAAGGAATTCGAATTGGACTGACATTGAGGAGGAATAAAAATTGAACTTACTCTGGGGAGGAATGTCAATTCTGGAATGATATGAGGAAGTATCTTCATAATAATTTGATAACTTTTCTTTAGAATAAGAAGTGGATATTTCAACATAATGATCTAATTAAGAATGTTAGATCATAAAGTGAAGAGAAATATAGTCATATCTTAAGGAGAAGATGATGAAACATATATTATAGTGAGATGATAAAGTTTCATCGTAATGAAAATACATTGGATATAAGCTATGTAATTTACATTGGAATGAGGATGAGGAAGTTACACAGGACTGATTAAAAATTACTATGTTAGAGAAGTTTGGTTTTTGAGAATTCTGGAGAAGGTTGGAATTATTCAAAGATAATGTTTAAATGTGATTTTTTTTAATGACATGATATTTGAGTAGGCTAGAAATGTTTTTCAATTTTTCACCTCTTCCTTTTTTGTTTTTCCTATAAATATAAAAATAGTATGTTTGAACATTTCTAACATTTAACTAGAAATGAAATGGGTGAGTGTTGTGGAATTTGAATCAAAGTTATCTTTATAGATATATAACTCATTATGACATCATAATTATAAAACTTTTCTTACAAGACTGAGGAAGATCCAACTAAGGAAGATTGAACTAATGATGATTGGACTGAGAAATTGAGTATAATTTGAAAAGTGACATTTGATAATAGGGTTAAATCTACTGATTTGATCATAATAAATCAATTGGACTGATGAAATTTGACCTTAGGTCATCAATCTAAGGTAGTAAAAAGAGTTTTGAGGAAAATAGATTTTGTTTTTTTCATTTTTGGATTAATAGTTTGTTTGAAATTTCTATTAACTGATTGGATTGAGTATAATCATGACAATTTAGAGATATAAGTTGTCTAATGGGAGTTGGAAAAAGTTTTATTCACTTATTCATAATGGTTAATTTCAATGGATCCATGAGAGTTCCTATGGGAAGGAAGTTGGTTCTCAGAATAATGAAGAACCATGTAATATCATATTCATTACTTCCTTTCAACTTTTACATGCATTAACAGTTATTAAAGGAATATAAAGATATAAACATTAATTGGTTGTAGGTGTGATGTATTTAAAAATATTGAAACATATAAATGTGAACAAATGATTCAACCCTCTCCCAGCCCTCTCAATTTTTATTTGATCCTTTAGAACATCAGTTTTCAATTAAAAACATACATTGGGATACTTTTATTTAAATAAATAAATATATAATGGTACTGATTCAGTTGCAGGAATTTAAAATAAATACTGGAGAATTCTTGATAAGTGACTCTTACACTATATTGTGTCACCATGGGGTGCACATATTATTTTTAAAAATAATAATGATAGGTAAATGTGTCTTTTATTAATTTGGATCTTAATATGATTACAATCAAAAAATGATAACCTTCTAACATGTATTCAATGTATGTTTGATCAACTGAGATTAGTTCAATAATTTTTAAAGATTGGTCTTTGATTAGGATTTTATCATTTGAGGATTGAAAAGGAGGAAAACCCTAATAAAACATTCTATATAAGGTATATAAATTTTTAATTTATAGTGATTCAATTTAGACATTTCAATTCCCCTACTGTACTCATAGATTTATTCAATAGAAACAATAGAGATTACCATGATTAGTTCATGGTAATCATTATTGATGTTATTTTTTTATATTACATGAAAAAATCGGAGCATTAATATCACTTTATAATTAGGTTAATGTCTTATAGAAATGATAATTATTTTTAAAAATTTATCATCTATTAAATTTGGATATAGAACACTTCACTGATGGGTTTTTTAATAACATAATAGGGTATATTAGTGGATCCTTCAATGTTATATTTTATTAATCAACCACCCATACAAACCATAGTGACCAAGATCATATCATTCTTGGGTTGGATGAATAGTATTGACACATTATGAGAAATCTTATATAGTTATCAATTCTAATATCAAAGTGTGATTTTATGGGAGCTATGTCTCATTGGATATATGAATGTGAAAAACATTACAAGGAGATGAAAAGATGGATGGTTTTTGAACATGTTCCCATACTACCATATAGTAATAAAGGGTTCGTTCTCTATAGTGGTTCATTTAATAAGGGACTTAGATGAGTCCTCATGCTGAATGATATGGCGATAGATTATGCCTCACACCAATTATGAATCATGAAAAAATTTACCAAACCATCGATTTGGAATTGGTAGTAGTAATATTATCATATAAAATATATCTAAATTAGAATTTAGATAAAAGGAATCATATAATAACATATCATAATATCTTGATGTAAATATTCGCATAGAATATGACAACCCTATTTTATATTACACACTTAAACATGATTTATTATATAACATTCACTTGATAAAACACAGTTGATCAAGTTGTCTAGGTTCTTTGAGGCTTAGGAACATATCATAACAACTTAGAATAGAAAACACACAACATCTTTATTGAAAAATTTCTTTACATGACCATTACATTCCCTTGTACTTATCATTGCATGGGATGACCTGAGGACATGCATAAGAAAAGGGTGAGATATAAAGCCCAGTACGTGAATAAAAATGGAATTACATGAGGAATAAAATACATTTAATCAATAGGAATATAAATGGAGCAGAGAATAAATATGAACATAAAGGTGTGATAAATCATGATAATCATAACTTGTAAATGTGGTAACAACACATAACATGAAATTAGCATGAGCCAAGGCTCATTGCTCATGGAGCATGAGTAAACCCTCATTACACATGAAACAAAAGTAATCCCTCATTGCACTTGAATTATCATGAGTCAACACTCATTTCACATGATGTATCATCATACTATACTTTACCCAATGCATTGGAGTTCTATTTGGGTGCACCCTTCTTAAACATTTCATTTCATGCATATGTGTGACACAGGGATCATATAACATGGAATCAATCAACCTAATAAGTTATTAAAAGATTAAGGAATGTGGAATAAATACATGAAAGTACCATTCAATATGTATATGTTCATATAGATGAATTCCCTTAATGTACAAATGGGTATCGTATTCACTACACAATGATCTTGGCTTGGAAAAACGCAGTGCAATTTCGACAGCATAACGACTTGACATAAGAATTCAAAAAAATGGATGATGAGAGAGAAATGGGTGTATCATCATATGTACATGAAATGTAAATTATGGGGGGTCGTATTTATACATGTCCCAACAAATGTAATGTAATTTAGATATGTAATACAAAAGAATTTCGTGAATGTAAATGAGGAGTGAGAAAGTCAATAAGGAATTTCGGCATGGTAACAGGTGTATATGGGAGTAATTAATGAGAGATAAAGGGGATCTATAATTATTAAAATATAAAGAGGAAAGTATGGGTGAGGTATGAAATCATACCCCACCATATGTAATTTAAAGAAAAAGGATATAACAATATAAAGAAACATGGACAAAATTTAGAAATGAAGAAATCCCTTACTTGGAAGTCTGATCCCAAAAGCTTGGGAGAGGCTTTAGAGAGGCTTCTTGGGAGCTTGAGGCACCTTGGGAGGATTCTAGAGAGAGGAGGGAAGGGTTTTTTCCAACTTTAAAATCTTTGAGTGAGGAGGAAGGGATAGATTGGGTGAGTTTATAAAGGAAAGGAGAGGGAATTCATTATTATTTAGGTTTGAGACACCACATATTAAACTAATCAAAACCATTAACAAGCCCATGGTTTTTGCCTATGGTTATTTCCAAAGAGGAGTGCAAAAAAATATTTTTGTAAGG
This sequence comes from Viscum album, assembly GCA_963277665.1. NCBI lineage: Eukaryota > Viridiplantae > Streptophyta > Magnoliopsida > Santalales > Viscaceae > Viscum > Viscum album. The sequence goes on along the minus strand of OY728164.1, from coordinate 1,659,269,320 downwards.
AAAATGTCCAAACTTCTTAAAATAATAGGGATGCTTATTTGGAAGAGAGTCACACTCTCAAGGAAATCAATTTATAAAGAAAAAATGTTTTATAAGTCTTGAAGGGTCCACTAAAGCACTGTAAAATATATCAAAAAAATTAAAATTACATTATTTTAAGGTTAAAACATATATTGCCCTAATAAAATGTTTAAAGTATTTTATTACATCACTATTGGGTCAATATTATGTCATAAAACAAATTATATATTTAAACAGTATTTAAATTTTTCCCAAAAATATGATTGTCTTAGAAAATTATTAAAAATTCACCGTTGGATAATTTCAACATCTTGATTCCAAAAATTGTATTCATTGTATCTAAATAACTTTATAAATATGTGAATTTTTTCTTTTAAAATAAAAACCAACATTTATAAAAAATTTAGGGGCTTTGACAAAGATATCTTTCAAATATTAATAAACAATTTCAATTGCATTCATAAAAATTATATGATCATTTATAAATAATAAAATTAATTTAATATTAAAATATTATTTAATTAAAAAATCATTAATTTATCCAAATAGATTCCTTAGTTGAAAATTAACTAAAAATACTATTTTTACTTTAAAAACTATTTACAGAGTTACAATAATAAAGTAAATGTATATTCATTATTATACAAAAAAATAATGAACATAAACATAGTGCTAAGGTCTTGTTACAAAACCCCTTAAAAACCTGCATAAGACCTTAGGGTAAGGTGCGTGATGGTGATAGGCTCTTGGGGAGGCTCGGATAACATCGTTCGAGTGGTAATCTCTATCAACTTCCATTTCTCCCATAGGCAGTTCTTCTCTAGCTTAACATATTAAATCTCAGCTAGGGATTGGTCAAGTGCTAAGCCCAATGACACCACCCCCTTTCTGAGCTCTAATAAATTGTCTTCATATGGAGCAAGTCTACTGGATGAGGCCTTCGCTTCCTTTTTTGAGTAAATTGGATTTGTTAAAGACCTATATTTATAAAAATCATGTTATCACTATTCAACGGCTATATTAGCAACGGTCAAAATTATTAATGGTATTTTAAAATCCAAAACATAAAACCAAATAAGTTCATATGTTTTACATAACTATAAGAAGACATTTAAATAGCCCAAGTTGAATTTTCATTAATGAATTTTTGGTTCATTACACTCTTCCCCCTTAAGAAATTTCTCCCTTAAAATTTCCTATTTCCACACTAAAATAGATGTGGGTAACTCTACTTCATCACTTCTTCTGATTCCTACATCGCTTCTTCAAACTAGTAGTTTTTTCACAATACCTTGACAAGGGGCATTGTCTTATTTTGAAGAAATATTTCTCTAAGATCTAAGATCTTCACTGGTTGGTCCTCGTAAGAAAGATAGTCCTCCAGATGTACTACCTCTGAAGAGAGTACATGTGAATGGTCTGGTATGTACATCCTTAAGGGAGATACATAAAAGGCATCATGTACATTGGCCATGGTAGGTGGAAGTGCTATTCGATGGCCCCAGCCCCGACCCAATCAAGAATCTATAAGGGGCCGACGTACCTAGTACTTAACTTCCCCTTCTTTCCAAACCTAATAACCTTATTCCATGGAGATATGCATTGAAACACAATGTCTACGACATTGAACTCAATGTCTTATCAACGGTTATCCGTATAACTCTTTTGTCGACTTTGGGCTTCTTTAATAGGGTTTTGAATGGTTTTCACCTTCTCCAACATTTCTTCAACCATTTTAGGTCCTAGAATCTTATTCTCACCGACTTCATCCCAACACACTGGTGTTCTACACCTTTTCCCAATAAAGGCTTCATATGGTGCTATTCGGATACTCAAGTGGAAACAATTATTGTAGGAGAATTCAACCTGTGGAAGATATTGGTCCCACCCTCCTTTGACGTCCATATAACATGATCTTAACATATCTTCTAGTGTATAAAAATTTTACTCATATTATCCATCATTATGATGATGATAGGCCATACTGAAGTTCAGTTCAGTGCTTAGAGACTTTTGGAGACTTTTCAAGATCTTCATGGTGAACCTCAGATCATGATCAGATACAATAGATAGTCGTACACCATGCCGCCTTACCACTTCTTTGATGTAAATCCATGCATGTTGATATAATGATAAGTCCTCTCGAATCACGATAAAGTGAGATTTCTTCATAAGAGGACCCACAACGACCTATATAGCATTGTTTCTTCTAGATGTCCTTGGAAGTCCAGTGAAAAAGTCCATGGTAATGTTTTCCCACATCCATGTTGGTATGGGTAGTGGTTTCATCATCCCCTTAGACTTTTTCCTATTATTATACACTTGTGGACATACCAAGGACTTTGATGTATATTCAGCAATCTCCCTTTCCATATTGTCAAACAAAAAGTTTTCTCATAGATCTTGATACATGTTTGTGCTCCCCGGGTGATTAGAGAAGGTTAAGCTATGTGCGTCATTCAGAAGATGCTTCTTTATCTCTGGATCAGATGGTACACATAATCGTGACACAAATCTCACAATTCCATCGTTATCAACCATGAACTCTGTGGAATTCCCATTTTTGATAGCTCCTACCCTTTTTAAAATTTCCACATCCTTTCTTTGAGCATCCATTATTTTCTCCAAGAGGGATGGTTGATCAATTATTTGAGAAATTATTGATGATGTTCTTCCCTTAATGATTCCCATGTCCATTCTCTGCAAATCTAATAAGATTGGATCCTTTTAAATTCTCATCAATGACAGAATCGCTGGATTATTTCTTCTTAGAGCATCCCCCACCTTGTTCACTTTCCCAGGGTCGTAATGGATTGAGCAGTCACAATCCTTGATGAGTTCTATCCATCTTCGTTGCTGCATATTAAGATCTTTCTGTTTGAATATATATCTGGGTCTCTTGTTATCATTATATCTCTCACACTTCTCCCCATAGAGTTAATGCCACCTGATTTTCAATGCAAATATCATAGACGCCAACTCCAGATCATGCGTGGGATAGTTTTTGTCATGGATTTTCAGATGCCTTGAGGCATAGGCTATCAATTTATCATTAGGAATCAACACACATCCTAGGTAATTCTTTGAAGCATCACTAAATGCCACAAAAAGTTATCCACTCATGGGTAATGTGAGAATGAGCGTAGTGATAAGCCTCTTTTTTAACTCCTTGAATCTCTCTTAACATTCATCACTCTAAGAAAATTTTACACCCTTATGAGTTATCTTGGTAAGAGGGTTGGACAATCGTGAGAAATTTCTCATAAATAGGCAATAATATCTAGCTAACCCCAAGAAGCTAAGGATATCTGTTACTGATGTTGGCCTCATCCATCACTCAATTATAGTTATCTTTGAGGGATCCACTGATATCCCATTTCTTGTGATGATATGACCCAAGAATGAGACCTCCTTTTACCAAAACTCACACTTGTTGTACATTTCATCGAGATTATCCTTCAGCAAGGTCTCTAGTATAGTTCTTAAATGCTTCTCATGATCCTACTTGTTTTTGGAGTGTATTGGAATATCATCTATAAAGACTACCACAAATTTGTTGAGGTAATATATAAAGCCTATATTCATCATGTCCATTAATATTTCTAGAGAATTAGTGAGTCTGAAAGGCATTACTATGAATTCATAGTGCCCATATCTTGTAGAAAAAATCTATCTTGGGGATATATTCCTTCTTCACCCTTACTTTATAATATTCCGACCACAAATCTACCTTGGAGAAGTATTTTTCTCCTCATAGTTGATCAAACAAGTCATCAATTCATGGAAGAGGATAATTTTCCTTTATCAATATTTTTTTCAGCTCATGATAATCAATGAAAAGGTACATTGACCCATCCTGTATCTTGATGAAGAGGACTGGTGCACCCCATGGTGAAACACTTGGGTGTATAAACCTTTTATACAGATTCTCATTTAGTTGTTTCTTCATCTCCTCAAGATCCACAACAGACATTCTATACAGATTGTTGAATATTGGAAATGCCCTAGGTATAAGGTCAATTGAGAATTCGACATCACTTCTTGGAGGGAGACCAGGAAATTCCTCAGGAAACACTTCAGCGAATTCCCTCACAATAGGCATGTCTTCAGGGATGATTGCTTCCTTGGAAACAATCATTTGATCCAGATACGTGTTCTCATAGGGCAGTAATATCCATGGTTGAGATGGTGTAACTAAAGAAGATTCATCCTCCTCCTTGCACTAGTACAAAATCGCGGGTCAATTCTCAACATGGAGAGTGATTTACCTCCCATGACAATTTTTGTTGTCTCTATATAATGAAATCCAATACATACCAATAATTGAATCAAATTCTACCAGAGGGAGTATGATAAGGTTCTCTGGGAAGTTCAATCCAAAAATTATTACAAGGGAGGAGTTATATTCATGGGATGAAATGATTTCCCCATTTTCCATGATCACTGACATCTTTACTTCCATTATTTTTGGTGGCGTTGGAACTTGTCTACTAAACATTCAGGATATAAAAGAATGTGTAGAAGCTAAATCAAAAAGTACATCCACTATTCTTGAATAAATAACTAGTGTATAGTTGTCTACTTTGTTGTCGGGGTTCACTTTGGTGGTCATGATGTAAAAAGCTCTCCCTTGATGCCTTGGAGGTTGTTGGTTGCCTCGAAAACCCTAGGCTGGGGGAACTGATTTTAAAGATTCCCTAGTTTTTTGTAGTTAAGGAAATGAACAATTCATTGATATTAGAACAGAGTGTTACTCTCCTCTTTCAAAGCAGTGTTTTTTTCTTGTTGGAGTTAACAGCTAGTTTTCCTTCTCTTCCACACCTAAAGAATTTCCTCTTCCCCTTCTAGCAATTATGGAATGCTTATTTACCCACCTTTGGCAAGTGGGGTGCTATATTTCTTAGCACCATTGGATTTATCCATCGAACCTCCAAAATTGAAGTCCACCTTACGCTTTGTATTCCCATTATACCCCTTATATTCTCCAAACTCCATTTCATCCTTGAGGGAATGTAATAAAATTTCCACATAGCTATCAGAGTTACAAATTTATAGGGCTATCTGTAAGCTAAGTTTCATCCCACCAAATAAGAAGTAATCCTTTCATTCTGGGGTGACGACAAATCCAGATTTGTATCATGAAAGCCTTGTGAAGTTTTCCTCATATGCTCTGACAGATTCATATTCTATTTTCTTGAGGGCATGTTAGTCCATTTCCATCTTAAGCTTGAGGGTGCGTGGAAAATATTTATCCAAAAACATATTCTAGAAATCCTTCCATTCAAACACCTCAATCTCCTCGTTAGGCTTCGTATTTATGATCAATTTCCACCATAGCTCAGCTTCACCCTCTATATGATAAGTATCCAGGATAACCTTCTCTTGTTCAGACCATTTAAGGATGGAAAAGATATTTTCAATGGAGTTGATCCATTGTTCGGTGATTGAGGTATTGGATGATCCATTAAATATAGGAGGCCTTTGTCTCATAACACTCTCAATAGTGATTTTTTCTTTGTTGCGGGGGGGGGGGGGGGGGGGGTTGAACGTTCCCCATTTCCCATGTTTCAATTCAATGATTAAGTTAAATGAGAGAGTATCATGATAATGTTTCTGATTCCCACTCTTATCGGATTGGGGATCTCATTAGAACAGTCATCACATTGATCTTCACATCGGTTATTAGCCCGAGTCCTCCTATTACTGGCCATTCGCTGGAATAAAAGGAAAGTTAGGGGTAACACATAAAGGGTAATCCAAAGTAAAAAACGAATGACCCATAAATTACTTTTATTTCCTTAACTTATGAATCTATAAGATTCAATCAATGTTATCCATGATCCACATTCTAACATGTATTCATAGAGGGATTTTTTTAATTACCTTAATAATGGTCCATACTAAGATTGTGAATATACCAAAGCATATCCCCAAGGAGTTTCGTAACCAATAGTGAAGCAAGGACTATTATCGTGAACCATGATACCCCATGTCAAGCCCAAAACTCCTTGTCAGAGTTCTCACTCCTAGGTATATATGTTCCAGAGCCACCTCTACCTGCTCATATCCAGACATGGATGTATTTTCTTGATAAACCACTTACTCAACACTCACCAAAACATAGGGATTTTTTTTATACTTAGTGTCTTCTCTAAGGCTTTACTAGGGTTTTCTAATCCTAATCCCAAAAATAAATAAACCTATCCTCTGATACCAACTATGACTACCTTCTTTTCATTACATACTTAAACCTGATTAATTACTTAAAATTCACTTGATACAACATAGAAGATCGAGGGATAGTGTCTTTGGGGATTAGGAACATTACATAACAACTTATAACATAAAACACCAAAAATCTTTATTGAAAACTTCTTTTACACGACCACTACATTCCCTCATACTTATCATTCCATGGGATAACCTGAGGACATGCGTAAGAAAAGGGTGTGCTATAAATCCCAGTAAGGGAATAAACATGGAATAAAATGAGGAATACAATACATTTTAGCAAATAGGAATATCAATGGAGAATAAGAGAAATATGAACATAAAGTCATGATAAATCATGATAATTATAACATGGAATTGTGGCAACAACACTTAACATGGAATTAGCATTAGTCGAGGCTCATTGCACAAGGAGAATGAGTAAACCCTCATTGCAGATGAATCACAAGTAAACCCTCATTTCACTTCAATTAGCATGAGTCAACACTCATTTCACATGATGTATCATGATACTATAATTTACCCAATGTATTATAGAGCTATTAGGGTGCACCATTCTTAAACATTTCATTTTATGCATAAGTGTTCAACATGGATCAAATAACATGGATTCAATCAACATAATAAGTTATTACATGATTAAGGAATGTGGAATAAATACATGAAAGTACCATTCAATATGTATATGTTCATAAAGGTGAATACCCTTGATAGATACATGAGTATAGTATTCAATACACAATGATCTTGGCTTGGAAAAACACGGTGCAATTTCGGCAGCATAACAATGTAACATAAGAATTCATAAAAAATGGTTGATGGTAGATAAATTAGTGTATCATAATATGTAAATGAAATTCTTATCAAGGGTGGTCATATATATACATGTCCACACAAATGTAATTGAATTTAGATACGTAGTACAAAATAATTCCTTGAATGTAAATGACGGGAGGGAAATTCCTTACGGAATTTCGGCAAGGTAACCAGTGTATATGGGAGGATTAATGGGAGATAAAGGGGATATATCATTATTTAATCATGAATAGGGAAGTATGGGGGATGTGATAATCATACCCCAATATTTTTAGTTGAAAAAAAAGTATATAACAATGTAAAGAAACGTGGAAAAAATTTAGAAAGGAAGAAATCCCTTACTTGGAAGTGTGGTCCCAAAAGCTTGGGAGAACATTGAGAGAGCTATCATGGGATCTTGGGTCACCTTGGGAGGATTATATAGAGAGGATGGAAGGGTCTGTTCTAACTCCAAAGGCTTAATGTGAGGAGTATGTGGGAGCTTGGGTGGGTTTATATAGGAAAGAGGAGGTAATTATTTATTATTTAGGTTTGGGACATCACATATTAAACTAATCAAAACCACAAAACAAACCATGGTTTTTGCCCATTTTTTTTATAATGATGAGTGGAAAACAATATTTTATAAGGCCAATGTTATTACTTCTTAAAATAATAGGGTTGATTTTGTGGAGGTGAGTCACACTCTCAAGGAAATCAATTTAAAATGTTAAAATGTTTTATAAGTTTTAAAGGGTCCACTAAAGCATTGTAAAATAAATCAAACAAAACTAAAATCACGTTATATTATTGTTAAAACATATATTATATGGAAATAATGTTTAGAGTATTTTATTACATCACTATTGGGTCATTATGATGTCATAAAACACATTATATATTTAAACAGTATGTAATTTTTACCCAAAAATTCGACTGTCTCAAAAAATTATAAAAAATTCACTGTTGTATAATTTTGATGTCCTGATTCCAAAAACAGTATTCAATTTATCTTAATAATTTTATAAATATGTGAATTTTCAATTTTAAAATAATAACAGACAATTATAAAAACATCACGGGTTTTGACAAAGACAGCTTCCAAACGATAATAAACAATTACAACTGTATTCATAAAATTTATATGATCATTTAAACTTAATAAAATTAATTTAATAATAATAATATTTTGTTAAAATATTTTTTTATTCAAAACTCAATTAATTTATCAAAATAGATTCCTTATTTGAAAATTAACTAAAAATACTATTTGTGCTTTAAAAACTATTTATAGAGTTATAATATTAAAATGAATGTATATTCATTATTTTATACAAAAATAATAAACATAATAATAGTTCTATGGTATTGTTACATAACTCCTTAAAACACCATCATGAGACCTTTGGGTACGGTACGCGATGGTGACAGACTCTTGGGGTGGCTCGGATAACATCGCTCGAGTGGTAATCTCTATCAACTTCCACTTCTCTTATAGGTGGTTATGCTCAAACTTAATGTATTCAAGCTCGGTTTGGGATTGGTCAAGATCAAATACAAATGATGCCACCTCCTTTCCAAGCATCGATAAATGGGATTTATATGGGTAAAGTCCACTGGATGAGGCCATCGATTCCTTTGTTTGAGTAAATTGGATTTGTTAAAGCCCAATAATTATAATAATCATGTGATCATTATTCAACGACTATATTAGCAAAAGTAACAATTCTTAATGGTATTTTAAAATCTAAAACATAAAACCAAATAAGTGCATAAATTTTACATAACCATAAGAAGACATTTAAATAGACCAAGAAAAATTTTCATTAATGAATTTTTGGGTCATTATATAGAAAGAGTGGAATATGTGTCCTAAGATACAGTTTCAGGTGATTAAATATTATGAATACTTTGTACATTACCACACTTGGAAGGTGTACATGGTGGTTAATGATCTATGTAATAAAGGTTATATTAGTTTTTCCATGATGAGGATTTAAGAAGATCCAATAAATACTAATTTATAAAAGAAGAATATGGAAATAATGAGGAAAGGGGATAGATCACATCTTACTTAGATAAAGTTCAACTATCTACCCATGTGAGCATTAAATATGTATAAATGGGAAGTGCAGAACTGTAGATGAAGTTGAAGAATTTTCATGAGTTCAATCATAAATGTTATGGAATAATAAGGCTTGATTACATAGTATGTGTCATGTAAAACCATGAGATTTGGGAAAAATATTTAACTAAATAAATACATATTTCAAAATCTTGTCACAAGAAACAAAAAAAATCATTTCATGATATATTAAATGAACATTAATAGGGAATTAAAAAATGAATAAAAATAGTAGCAAATAAAAATATATTAATAAATTAAAATTTATAACATCTATTAGATATATAATTAATATAGTTTATTAATAAAATGGATTGTTTATTCTCAAATACCTATTTAATGTGTTAATAATTTAATTCAACCACTTTTAAATGATTATTATGAATATAGATATTACATTATATTGAATGAAATATTAACATTCCTAAAATTTGAAATTGATATGTGATAACATTAATATCAATTATAGTTTTAAAAGGGTTGTTTCAATTTTAGTATATTTTCATTATATATTTTAGTTTCATCTACAACATAGATTTGAAAATTTTATAAATTTTACTTTTAATAATGAATTTAATTTCTAAAATGATAATATAAATATTATTTTAAGATGAATTTTTTATCCCTTTCTAAAATAATTTATTATTAAATGAATAGTTGAAAATATATATTTTATTAAAATCATACTGTTTATGACTATATCAAGAAGCAAGTATAATTTTTAAAAAATAAATTTCGTAATGATAGAAATATTTATTTATTGAGACTAAAATTTTATTTTAAAAAACTATTGTGAATTTATAAAACTTATTTTCTTTAAAACTTAAGTGATATTTAAAAATGAAATGTGTGTTTTGGGATTTTATTTCAATAAAATATAATATTAATAAAATCAAAAATTGGATTGTGATGGTCAGAGTAGAGTACTCAGGAGGGGGTAAATTGAGTATCTATAAAAAAATTTATTAAAAAGGTGTAATTTGAAGTTCCCCCAATATTTAAAATTAAATTTACCATTTAGCCCGTAGTAAATTTATAAGAGACGGACTGTTCGATTAATTTCTCAAAAGATCGATTAGTTCTCAGTTGTATCAATTTGATAAATAATATAGCTTTTGAAACTAACATAATAAGTCAATAATCTTATAAACACTTTATAAGACTAACTACCATAGTTCAATTTTATTTTATTAATTATGTGATAAAACAATGTAAAAATAAAATGTAAAAACACACCAGAAATAAAACAAGAGGTTCAGTATCAATTAGAGACTTAATCCTCTACACATGGTGATCACTTGCCACCAAGCTATTTAAATTAATAAAATATTTCATCCAAACCCAGTATCAGGGTTCACAACAACACATAAAGCTATACAGGCCACCATTGACCTCTACCATAGTTCTTCGTGGAAAAAACAACAAAAAAGTCACACACAACCTCTTCCACAATTCTACGTGGGATACAAATGGATAAATAGAGTGTGATATTAAGGATATCATGTGTCCTCCAGTTATGCATAGGAGTACGTGTGTGTGCAACACACAGATACACGCACATATCAGAAATGTAACAAAAAGTAACACAATATAGATAATGATGTGGAGTTAGGTTTAGAAGAATATTTGTGTTATACGGTGCATCTCTGGACCTTTTTAATGAATAGGATTTCATGTTCGATTCATCATCTTCAAGTTGACTCCAAAATCGAGTGTTGTAGCCTATGTGTTCTACCTTCTAGGAGTGATTATGGTTCTTCATGTATATTATTCTCCTTCATTGATATGCTGAAGTGGTTTTTCAAATCAATGTTCATCTCGGTTTAGATCGCCACATGTGTTCTACCTTTTTGTTATTTAATTTACAATAGTTTCATGAGAGTTTCATATGTTCTTTAGTATGTCTCTATCTTGCACATAAGCATGCACTTCCTCACATTTTGTTTCTTTTGTATATATTCCATCTTTAAAAATGATTCTTATTTTTGAGGGATGACAAAGAGAATGTACATTCCATGTGAATAGGTTCATCGTACCTCATACTATCTGCTAAAAGTCCCATAATGGATTATAAAATAGTTTAGTATCATTAAATGACACAAATATGACTGCTGTAAATAATATTAAAAAAGAAATATTTAAATAGTCTATTGGTGACTTGTCTATTGGTGTATCCTTATTTTGATGTCTCAATATGTTAGTGTATCAACCTAGCAGTGACTTGTTCCTACTTTCGATGAGATAGTTGAACTATCAGTGACTCATTTCAACTGATGGTGAGTCTTTGCATTGATAGAACCATGAAACGGTAGGTCACTTGGACTGATGGTAGGTCGTCTGCATCGGAGAGTCATATGCAATGGTGAGTCATCTGTGTCAGTGAGACATATGCAAGAGTGAGTCGTCTTCATCGGTGAGACATATGAAAGTGTGAGTCATCTACATCGATGAGTCATGTGAAATGTTGAGTCCTTTTAATGATATTAGCTTCACATAGTTAGAAAATATTCCTTTCGGTGAGTCATTTTTCTATCATTGTCAATGACTCATACTTAGATAATTTTTGATGCTATGTCTATTTTACAGTTCATCAATTTCAAAGTGTGTCCATACTCATAATTTACACATAGATAATCATTTATAAGCTCATTTATACAAAAATACACATAAATAGTTATATGATTGAAATGATATGATATACAAGATAATGCTTTAAAATAATTTAGGATCTGACATGAGGTAAGATATATGTTAACGTGTGATATGACTTGTGATAATTAAAACCATTAGTGTCAGAGAGAGTGACCAACAATATCTATGGGCCAGTAATCTCCCCCTTTATGATGATCACAAATCATGAAATTATTAAGTACTTTTAGAGAATGATTAAAGGAAACAATTTGATTATGTGTTACCATTAAGTGAATTGAAATGCATTAGAGATAATAATGCATAAACACATAATAATTATTAAACTCATAATAATTACACAAACACATAATAATTATTAAAATCATAATAATTAAATCAATACATAATAATTCGTAATAAAGTTTTCCCCATTTTAATAATTCTTAATAATGTTCCCCCTCTTATGGTATTATAAAAAAGTAGTAGGTGAAAAGAACGCTAAAAATAGAAAAGTAAAAGCAGTGAAATTTTAATAAAAATTAAATTAGACTAAAGTATCAAATGTTCAAGCACTCAGACCTATCAAAAAAATCACTCCACCCAATTGGGTAGGGTTAAGGGGTTCTTTCCCCTTATCACAATGATCAATGGATGGTTTAGATGAAGGGTTAGGATATGAATAAGGAGACTCTAAATGGAATTTTATGGGAGGTAGAGGCACTCTTTTTGGTATAGTGTGAAGCTAGGGAATGTCTGTGATGAGAAATAAGTTGAGACTGAATAGGATATATAATGATAGGTTTAATATAAGATAAAGCTTAAGACACTAACATATAAGTGTGAGGAGGAAATGAACCAGTAGGGGAAAGTGGTGCAACAGTAGGTACCCTAATGGATTCACTTTGGACAAGAAGATATAGTTTTAATAGCATGAAGAATTATTCAATGATCTCACCACCATATTTCATTGCATTTTCAAAATCATATTTTTTTTCTAAGAACATGTCCAACAAGGGAGTGAATTTTCTCAGCTTCTAAATCAGATCCATAAAATCTTATGTCACTATAGGAAGAGTAATATTGGTGGCCAAATACTTAAAAGGACTATTCATTTGATTCTTTGTGATGAGTTTGGAGAAATAATCATTAATATTTTTTGCCAGATCTTCCTGAGTGTGTGAAGAAATCCTTGTATAACATATCACATGTTAATGCACTGTATTTATAGTGTCCTCAACCTTGGACATAAAAGAAATTAAATCTTTCAACTCGTATTCCAAGACAGTACTAGGAGTGGAAAGATCTATAGATTGTGAAGGCTGAACAGGTGGAGCAAAGTTTGAAGTAAGAGAAGAGGAGGAAAGTTCCTTAAATTATTTTCTCATTTTTTCCATATCATGATCTTTAAAATGAGATACAAGATTATCAAGTCCTTTCATGATACTTTTCATTGTATTTATTTACTCGGTGGTTAAAGAATTAATTCTAGTGGTTAACTTCTTTATCTCGTTTCTGAGCTTGGTGTTTCTTATCAAAATTGTTTCTATAGTTGTAATCAAATTTGGATGTGTTTATTTTATCACCATCTTAGAAACTGATGCAACATCAGATTGAGATACACTAGTTAAGGCAGGAGTAGAACTAGAATCTCCATCTTTCTCTACACCATCAACCATAGATCATATATCTTTAAAATTTTCAGTCATATTGGTGTTCTATATCACTGGTTAACCAATCTCATATCTTAATTGATATTGTACTAAGTGTCGTATGGAGGCACATATTTCTTGTTTGAATTTTTAAAAATCGAATTAGTGACATAGTCACTAGAAGAGATCTCAGCCACTGGTCCCATGTAGCAAGTGCAAAGTATTCATCATCAGAATATTCATAATCTAATACCAGTTCCACATACCAAGGATTACTCACCCATTCATCCATAATATCATAATCTACAGGAGTATAAATATCAAGCCTTACTCTTCCAATTTGGTGCTCTTCATTAGCTTGAGAAACTCTTTCTTGAATCTCTCACTTAGTGTCATCTTTCTTGGCAGATTTATTCCCCTCCCTTAATGATTCCTTTAAATATTTCTTCTCCTTATCTAGAGTTCATTTTATACTATATAAAACTTGAGATATAGGTTTTTCTGGAACAAAATTTGCATCTTGAACAACACCCTCAAGAGATACAACAACATTAGCTTCAACAATCTCCATACTAAAAGCATCTAGATTCTTATCAGGATGATCAGACTCATTATCACTTCCATTTTCACTACTTTCTTCATTATAATCATCTTTATCCTTTTCACCACCATTTTCATCATCAAATTTCTCATCTTATTCTTCCATACCTAATTCTAAATAACTTTCACCACTACCTTCTTCTTATTTATCTACTTCTTCACTAGATTCACTAACATATTTTATACTTCCTTCAACTTTTATTTATTCACTTACAGTATATTTGAGATTACTTTCATGAGAAAATAAGTCCAAAGGTGGACTTAGAGACCCAATTGAAACTCTCTTTGTTGGTCCAATTGTGTTTGGGTCGCTTTTATCATCAACTGGTGATCCCACATCTCTAACAAGAGTAGCAACATCCTTCTCCTCATCTGATGACTAAATTTCTTATTCATTTGGACTGAGGCCAGGATCCACTAGATCCCTTGGTCTAACTAGATGATCTATAAGATTGAGCTTTTCATATAGTCTTTCTTCCTCAAAAACCCATTCCTTTATCCATGGGTTAGAAATAATTTTTATTATCTTACAGATGTCAGAAGATAAGAATATTCCCCTACATTCACCAACTACAACATCATCAAATTCACTTACACAGACTTTGTCCTTTATCATTGTCTAAAATAATTTTGGAGTAGAAAATAAAATTTTACTTAGAACCCGGTTTTATCATCAAATTTCAGTGCACTATTAGATATCAGCACAGATTTTATTTAACTCTTTTCTATAGTAAATACACAAAGAATACATCCTGATACTTGAGAGATGAAAATTCCCCTTTCCCGGGACAAATTTGGTGCTGAAAAAACATAAATAAAATTCTATAGTCACCATTTAATTCCGAAGAAATCGGTCTCTTATGGTTCTAAATTCCAATTAGCTCTTTTATAGATTTCTCATAGTAAAAGAATTCAATTTTAGGATGATATGTGCCTTGATAATCATCAAACATTCCATCATGAGGAATCGTAATACATTCAGCCTAATCTCTTGAAGAGAAAGAGATTATACTAGCTTTTAATATTGACCTAACCTAGGAAACATCACTTCCTTACAACATAAGTTCCATATTTCTGTAAAATTAATGTACCGACTTTGGGTAGAGGGATCTGTCATTGTTTGATAACCAGTCAATCCATCTTTAATCATTTTTCACCTTAAACAACAAAGACTTTCTCTTTAAGATCCATTCAACTAGTACTTATTTCTCTATGGTTACAATATGGTTTTCCTGACCAGGATTTACTCATCCTGAATATTTCCCCAATTCACCTTTCTATTTTTTAGATGCACAAGACTCACCATCTTCAAGCGCTCACTTCACACGAACTATTTTAATCAGTTCATTCTTGTGGTCAGAAGGTGAATTGTCGGGGGTAATAAAAGAGAGTGGTGAACGAGAGAGATTAGCGGGAAAGAGGTATAAATGATTGATTCAAATTTTTATCATTTATGGATTTTAAAATTGCACAATTGAGAAATCGGGAATTGGGTTAAAAAAACTTAATGAAACAATGTAGTTTTGATAACAACATAATATATATAGAAATAGCGAGTCATCAGTGTCGGCATAGAAGACGTTTTATAACACTAATGGTGTCAGTATGATATACTTTGCGCAACACGAACATCATCGGTAAGATATACTTTTCATAACACTAATATTTTCGGTATGAAAATGTTGTCCACATGACAATGGTGTTGGCATAACAACTACATTGACATGAAAACTTCACATAAAAAGATTAAAGGAAAGTAAACACAAGGTCTTACTAATTGATCATTCCTAACTCATGTCTAATGTAATTCATTCTCTCGGAGTTTAATGGATTCATGAATATGTGAGAAAGATAATAATTAGTGAAAATAAATTATAATGTGATATCACACATTTGATAATGATCTTTCAAAAAGTGATGTCTTACATCAATATGAATTTTTTTCTATAATGTGAAACTAGATTCTTAGAAATGTTAATAAAACTTTTATTGTCACAATTTATAGGTACATGTCAAAATTTATATCCATAGTCTTTCAAAGTGTGTATCATCCACTAAATATGAGAACAAAAGCTACCAGTAGCTATGTATTCACCTTCTATAGTACATAATGCAACCTAATTTTGTTTCTTACTACATAATGAAACCAAATTATTTCCCAAAAAGTGATATGTCATAGAGGTGCTTTTTCTATCTAACTTGCATCCTCCAAAATCAGAATATGAATAACTCACTATATAAAATGGTTTCCCATTAGGGTAAAACAAACCTAACTTGATTGTAGGAATAATGTACTTAAAAATTATTTTAACATCATTTAAGTGAGATTCTTTGGGATTAGCTTAGAAACGGGCACACATACACACAAAAAAACATTATCCTTGATCAATAGATTTACCATCTTCATCAAGATCCAACTTACATGTAGTACTCATTGGAGTGTCCCTAATTTTAATGCTATCAAATCCAAATCTTTTTAAAAGTTATTATGTTTATTTACTTTGACTTAAAATTATACATTATTTATTTTAAAAAAACTGAAATCCAAGAAATAACTATTGTTCACCCATTAAACTCATTTCAAATTCATTTTTCATCATCTTTGAAAACTCAATACATAAAGAATTTCTTGAAGATCTAATAATAATATCATCAACATAGATCTAAATAACTAAATTATATTTAGAAATTAGTTTTATAAAAAGAGTTGGATTAGTAATTCTATTTCTAAATCCTTTGGAAATATGAAAAATATTTAATCTATCATACAAAGCTCTTTGAGATTTCTTTAAACCATGTAATTATTTTGTTAAATTGTATACATGATTTTGTAAATTAGGGTTTCTAAAAATAGGGGTTGTTCAAAAAAAAACATCCTAAACTATATTCCCATTTAGTAATGCACTTTTAACATCCATTTGATTAATTTTGAAATTAATATGGGAAGTATAATCAAGAAGGATTCTGATGGCCTTAAGTCTAGAGACAAGTGAAAAAGTTTCTTCATATTCAATTCCTTCTTCTTTAATGTAACCTTGTGCGACCAATATAGATTTATTTATAATAATATTACCATATTCATCTACTTTTTCCCTAAGCACGTACTTAGTGCCTATGGTCAAGGTTTCTTTAGGTCTATCCACAAGTTTCCAAACATTATTTATTTTAAATTGATTATGATCTTCAGGAATAAAAAACACCCAAAATTCATCCATAATTGAATCATTTTTTTGGGTTCATGTTGTGACATGAAATCTTGATGTTCAACCTGATTTCTAAGAGAATCTCTATTTTTTGTACATTTATCTAAGTCTCCAACAACAACATCTAAATGATGGTTCTTGAGGGTTCTAGTTTGTCTAGAAAATGAGGGGCTTGTAATTTTAGGATCATCTGCAGGTTTGGGATCATCTACAGGTTTGGGATCATATACAGGTTTGGGATCATCATGTTTAGATTCTGATGAATTTCCAAGACTATTTTATTAAACAGATTGTTTGACTAGATTATTAGATGATTTTTCATTTATGGCTAGGTTTGACATATCATCTTCAAGGTTGTACAAAGATATCCTGGGTTCATGTGGATTTGTTTCATCAAATTTGATATGCATAGATTCTTTCACACACTTGGTTCATTTATTAATGACTCTTTAGGATTTACTTAAGGATGAGTAACCAAGGAATATTCCTTCATCGCTCTTGGATGAAATTTTTCAATATTGTCCTTAGTATTTAGAATATATACTTGGGAACCATAAACATTAAAATAAATAACTTTGGGTTTTCTATCGTTCCACAACTCATAATGAGTATTCTAGGGGATATGTATAATTAAGACTCTATTAATTATGTATGAATCTGTATTCAAAGCCGCGTCCCAAAAGTAAATAGGTAAATCATATTCATTAAGCACTGTTCATGAAATTTCTTGTACGGTTTTATTTCTTCTTTCCACAAATCAATTTTTCTGAGGTGACCTAAGGGTATAAAAGTTATGAATATATACATTGTGTGGGAAAAAAGATTCAAATATATGATTTTAAAACTCATGGCCATGATCACTTCTTAAATATTTTATTCTAAGTCCACTTATATTTTCCATTGTTTTAGCATAATTACTGAAGAAAGTACATGCTTCACTTTTGTGAGCTAAGAAAAAATTCCAAGTATACCTAGAATAGTAATCCACAATAACAAAGGCAGTGTGCTTCCCATTTAATATAGAAAATAGAGAGGGTCCAAAAAAATCCATGTGAACTAACTCTAGTGGTTGAGAATTTGAAACTTCTTTATTTAATTTTAAGATATCTTGTGTTGTTTACCTTTTTAACAAGGATTACAGACATTGTTGTCTAGAAACTCATGTTTAAGTAGGTCCTTGACTAGACCTTTTCTAGTAATCTTTCTAAGAGAGTGTACATTACAGTGTCTTAATATCCTATTCTAAATCCAAGACTCTTTATAAAAGTATTTTAAAAAAGAAACATTTTGAGAAACTAAAGAATTTAAGTTAATAGAATATACATTTTTCATTTCTAAAAGAAGAAAATAATAATTCATTATTAAATTTTAACACATTACAAGAATAATGTTAAAATATAACATGAAATTCATTATCACATAATTGTGAAATACTAAGAAAATTATACTTCAATCCATAAAAAAAGTACTTTAAAGATTAAAACTGAGTTAGAGTTACCGATATGGACTAAGACAATTATTTTTCCTGTAGCATTATCACCAAACGCAACATATCCATCATCAATAATGATAAGGTTATTAAAGCATGAATAATCTCCTATAGTGTGTCTTGAACATCCACTATCCAAGTACCATAATCTCTTTTAGACGCTCTTCAAATATCTTTCCTACAAAATAATAAAATAAAAATAGATTTTCGTACAAAGACTTGTTTTTGTCCAGTGACATTAGTAATTAAATCATTAGGTACCCATATTTTGATTTTGTATTTCCTATAAGAATTATGTAACATATTTGAAAAATAAACACTATTTAGTCCAATAAAACTAGACGTATTACGAAAAAATTTAGAACTGGTTCTAGCAGTAGAATTTTTATTTTTAGATAGAAACTAGATTTTCTATATTTAGTTACAAAATGTATTTTAGATATGTTTCTTTGTACATACTAATATCAAATACCAAAAGTGTACATAGGAGCTATTTGTTTTCCAAGAATTTGAGTAAAGAGTATTTTTTCCATTGGTAAACATTTCTAGATATTTCTTCAATTTCTCATTTGACATTTTTAATTCATTATTTACATTGAGAAGTTGATCATTATTTTCCTCTTCAGTAGTACGTTCAGACTTAATAGTTACAGTAAGATAAGGTTATTTCTTTAAAGATTTATATTTATCATTTAGTTCATTACAACTTTCTTCCAGCATGTTACAATATTCAAATAGTTCAACAATTTTCATATTTTTATACTAACTTTCATTTTTAAAGGGACATCCCAACCATTTGGATATGCTCACATTGAATTTTTTTAGAGGGTAATTCCAACCATTTAGATAACCTCAAATGAGACTAAATCCAACCATCGTAGAGGTGGAAAAAATTGAAATAGATAAGTTATTTCTATTAGAAATAATTTATCCTATTTGAAAATCACAATTGGTCAACCTCATCCATGTAGTTCCCAAGAATATCAGACTCCCCATTGTGAAGAATGAATATAATCAATTAATTCTTGTAGGATTTTAAAATAGCTTCACATTGTGTATTGATTTTAGGTTTCTAAATCTTGTCTCTGAAAAAGACCACATTCTCATTCCCTTTATTGACCAAATGAATTATACATTTTCATGAAGAACACATTATTGTTTACTATATGGATTTTTAACATATCTTCATGCACTGATTTCTCCCAAATGCCCAGAAAATATGACATTCAAATATCCATTTGGCACCTTTTACTACAAAAGGATTCCATTTTGTTTTTGGAATATTGTAGCTACATTTAAATGGATAATTCCAAGTATCTTGTAAGATCATGATTTGGATTTATTTGACATCTATTTGGATGAAATCAATATTATTGGTTATTAATTTGATCCTTAGTTGGGTGATCAATAAGAATATTTTAACACAAGTATTGAAAAGAGTGTCATTTTGTACTTTGAAATGTTTCTTTCATGTTTAATAATGGGATAGTCTTAAGAAATATCAGTTAAAAAAATGTATCAAGGTAAAAAAAATTAATATGGAAGTGAAAAATTCTTTTCCATATCCAACTTCTGTGAAAAATGATAGATATTTTTTAGGATATGTAGGATTCTACCAAATATTTACCAATTAACATAATATGATTTGTTTTCCTCATTCTAAGTTATATTTAAAATAATATTATTTAAATTTTAATAATAAAATTATTGAATAATTTTATGAGTTGAAGATACGACTGATCAGCTAACTATTATTACAACCACAAAATTGGGAATATCCATTCACTACTATAATTTTGGGTTGATCTATTGCTAGCCTATATAAGATATAACTAAAATTACTAATAAATGACCCCTTTATTAGTGCAATGAGAATTTATGATAAGGGGGCCTTTATCAGCATTAAACACAAATGATGATAAAGGTCTTATTTCATAAAATTATTATATTTTTTAAAAAATAACAATAACAATATATAAATATATTTATAATTATATAAATTTAATATATTTTACTAAATATGATTTAGATAAGGAAAAATATCCCTTTAATCATAATATATATGAAATTTAGTGAAAATGTATTACAATTTTATTTAAAAAATATTAATTAATAAATATTAAAATATTACCATGTAATAATCATTTAATTGCAATTGGGTGAAGTAAAATATCAATAAACTGTTGAGAGATCTATGATATATTTAATCAAAACATAAATTTAAATGCAAAGGAATTTTGATCTAGATACCCTTTTGAGCTCTTTCACTTATCACGTCAAATCTTGTGAAGATATCCATGATGTCTTGACTAGTGGAGACACTGATCCCTATTTTTCGAGGAAACAAATGCCTAGAAGGCCTCCAAAAGTGAGTTTTTATTTGAGATACAAAAGTTTCTTCTTATGCGATGGAATTTAAACTTCGTTTAAGAGAGTTATATTTTCCTTTTTCAGTGGAGACTATGTTTATTCCTAAGACTTACATTCATATAGATATTTTAGTCTTTATATTATAGCATTTTTATAGTATACTTTTATTTATAATTAAGTATATTTATATTTTATTCTATTTACATATATTAAATCAACATTATAATTAAATATTTTATCATATTTTCATTAAAATCATTTTTTAAATATATAAATTAAATGGAAATAAACATTCATGATTTTTTTATTTAAAATAAGAAATTATACATTTTATTTACATTAAAAAAATATATACTTATATATACTTATACCAATATATATATATATATATATTAATTAGTAGATATATATTTATTTTTATATTTTAATATATTGAAATGAATATTAATATATGGTATATTTAAATAACTATAAGTACACATATATCATACACCCACACAAATATTTTATAAATCAATTTAAAAATAATTATTGAATTATATGAATAAATATATATATATGTGTGTGTGTGTATATATATATATATGAATAGAAGAATACATACTATAAAAATCATGGTGCAGTGTTAATGTTTTTCAAATCGTAAAAGGAGGTCCAAGGATCCAGATACAAGCAAGGGTGAGTAGGAAGATGGATGGTGTAAAAGCGGTGATAAGGGGTTTTTCGAGCACTATCAAATGGTGAATATGCATGTGTCTGGAAGATTGTAACACCACCAAATGATCAGGATGGGTGACTTTCTGGTAAGTTTCTCAAGGTGTGTGATTGATGATAAATCACACTGGAAAGTAAATTCATTGTCTTGTAGGGACTTTCATTTGACAGATGACACGTTCATGCATGTGGTTGGGCCCTAGGGTGGGGACCACGTGTCTGTGGGGCAATTGGTGGTACCTGGAAGGTCAGGACCCGACAGCCATGTTAAGGATGAGATGTATGTGCTATCACCAGGACCCACTTTTCACATTTGGTATCAGAGGTGGTACCTAAACTTAAGTGTGGTGCACTTCCTGGGATGACATGTAAGGCCGACAATGAGGACATTGTGCTCTGAAGGGGGGATGATTGTAACACCCACAAATGATAAAGGGTTAAAAGACTAAATGATATGATTCATATCAATAAAGTTGGACCTTCCTTTTCTGGGGACTACCAGATTTGAACTTCACAGTTAAACGTGTTTTTCTTGTAGTAGTGATTAGGATGAGTGACCTTATGGGAAGTTTCCTAGGGTATGTGTGAGTGAGGATAAAACACACTAGAAAGGAATTTTGTTGGCCTGTGAGGATAATAATTCATCAGATGATCTGTTCGGGAATGTGGGTGGGCCCTAGGGTGGGGACCACGTGTCTGTGGGGAAACTGGTGGTACCTGGTGGGCCCGGACCTGACGGTCATGTTAAAGGCATGGTGTATTTGCTCTCATTAGGACCCAGTTTTTACATTTGGTATTAGAGGTGGTACCCATCCTTAAGTACGGTGCACTTCCTGGGTTGAGATATAAGGATAAAACACATTGGAAAGGACTTGTGTTGGCATGTGAAGATAGTCGTTAGTCAGATTACCTGTTCGGGCATTCGGGTGGGCCCAAGGGTGGGGACCACGTGACTACAGAGCAACTGGACATACCTGGCGGGCTAGGATCTGACGACCATGTTAAAGGTGGGGTGTATGTGTTGTAACCGGGACCCAGTTGTCACATTTTGTATCAAAGCTGGTACCCAGCCTTAAGTGTGGTGCACTACCTGGGTTGAGATGTAAGGCCCACAACGAGGACGTTTTTCTCTAAATGGGGGGTGATTGTAACACCCCCAAATGAAAATGGTTTAAATGACTAAATGATATGACTCATGTCAAAAAGGTGAACCTTTCTTTTCAGGATCCTACCTAAATAGAACATCACAGTTAAATGTGCTTAGCCTGCTGTAGTGATCAGGATGGGTGACCTTCTGGGATGTTTCCTAGGGTGTGTGTATATGAGGGAAAAAACACACCGGAAAAGACATGTGTTGGCCATTGGGGATAGTGATTAGTCGGATGACCTGTTCATGCTCGTGGGTGGGCCCCTGGGCGGGGACCATGTGTCTGCAGGGCAACTGGCAGTACCTGGTGGGCCAGGACCCGATGACCATGTTAAAGGTGGGGTGTATGTGCTGTCTAATGGACCCAGTTATCACATTTGGTATCAGATGTGGTACCAACCCTTAAGTGCAGTGCACTGCCTGGGTTATGATTTAAGACCCACAACGAGGAAGTTGTTCTCTAAAGGGGGGTGATTGTAACACCCCCCAAATGATAAAGGTTTAAAAGACTAAATGATATGACTCATGTCCACAAGGAGCACCTTTATTATTGGGAACCTACCTGATTAGAAATTAACAGTTAAACATTCTTGGCCTGGAGTAGTGATTGGGATGGGTGACAATCTGTGATGTTTCCAAGGGTGTGTGTGAGTGAGGAAAAAACAAACTGGAAAGGAAAAGTGTGGGCCTGTAGGGACATTCAACAGTCAGATGAACCATTCGGGCATGTGGGTGGGACCTAGGGTGGGAACCTTGTGTCTGCGTGGCAACTGGTGATTCTTGGCGGGCCAGGACCTGACGACCATGTCACATTTGGTATAAGATGTGGTACCAAGCCTTAAGTGCAGTGCACTGCCTGAGTTAAGATTTAAGGCCCACAACAAGGAAGTTGTTCTCTAAAGGGGGTGATTGTAACACCTCCCAAATGATAAAGGGTTAAATGACTAAATTATATTACTCATGTCTACAAGGTGCACCTTTTTTTCGGGAACCTACCTGATTAGAACTTCATAGTTAAACGTGCTTCGCCTGGAGTAGTGATCGGGATGGGTGACCTTCTGTGATGTTTCCAAGGGTGTGTGTGAGTGAGGAAAAAACACACTGGAAACGGTATGTGTAGGCCTGTGGGGACATTCAATAGTCAGATGAACCATTCAGGCACATGGGGGGCCCCAGGGTGGGGACCACATGTCTGCGTGGAAAATGGTGATTCTTGGCGGGCCAAGACATGACGACCATGTTAAAGGCGGAGTGGATGTGCTGTCACCGGGACCCAGTTGTCACATTTGGTATGAGAGGTGGTACCCAGCGTTAACCCAGTTGTCTCATTTGGTATTAGAGGTGGTACCCACCCTTAATTGTGGTGCACTGCTGGGGTTGAGATGTAAGGCCTGCAATGAGGACGTCGAGCTCTAAAGGGGGGGGGGGGGGTTAAACACCCCCAAATGATAAAGGGTTAAATGTCAAAATGAAATGACTCATGTAAACAAGGTACACCTTATATTTCAGGAGCCTAGCTGATCAGAACATCACAGTTAAACTTACTTGGCCTAGAGTAGTGATCAGAATGGGTGACCTTCTGGGTTGTTTCCTAGGGTTTGTGTGAGTGAGGAAAAAAAACACTAGAAATGACATGTGTTGTCTTGTGGGGACTCAGATGACCGGTTCGGGCACGTGGGTGGGCCCCAGGGTGGGGACCACATGCTTTCTTGGAAACTGGTGGTACCGAGTGGCCCAGAACCTGACGACCATGTTAAAGCGGGGTGTTTGTGCTATCACTAGGACCCAGTTGTCACAGTTGGTATCAAAGGTGGTACCTAGCCTTAAGTGCATTGCACTGCCTGGGTTGAAATGTAAGGCCCACAGCGAGGACGTTATTCTCTAAAGGGGGGGGGGGTGATTGTAACATCCCCAAATTATAAAGGGTTAAATGGCTAAATTATATGACTCATGTCAACAAGAATCATCTTTTTTTTGGGAGCCACCCTGATTAGAACTGCACATTTAAATGTGTTTGGCCAGGAGTAGTGATCAGGATGGGTGACCTTCTTGGACGTTTCCTAGGGTGTGTGTGAATGAGGACAAAACACACTGGAAAGGACTTGTGTTGGCTTGTGGGGATAGTCATTAGTCAGATGACCTATTCGGGCACATGGATTGGCCCTAGGGTGGGGACCACATTTCTCCAAGGCAACTGGTGGTTCCTGGCGGGCCAGGACATGACGAACATGTTAAAGGCGGGGTGTCTATGCTGTCACCAGGAACCAGTTGTCACATTTGGTATCAGAGGTGGTACCCAGCCTTAACCAAGTTGTCAAATTTGGTATCGGAGGTGGTACCCATCCTTAAGTGTAGTGAAATTCCTTGGATGAGATGTAAGGCCCACAATGAGGACGTTGTGCTCCAGGGGGTGGGGGTGATTGTAACACCCCCAAATGATAATGGTGGGGATGATGTGTTAGGGGGGAACTGGTGGTTCCTAGCAGGGCAAGACCCGACGGAAATGTTAAAGGCGGGATGTATGTGCTGTCACCGGGACCTAGTTGTCACATTTTGTATCAGAGGTGGTACCTAGCCTTAACCAAGTTGTCACATTTTTTATCAGAGGTTGTACCCATCCTTAAGTGTGGTGCACTACCTGGGTTGAGATGTAAGTCCCACAACGAGGAAATTATTCTCTAAAGGGGGGTGATTATAACAACCCCAAAATGATAAAGAGTTTAATGACTAAATGATATGACTCATGTCAACCAGGTGCACCATCCATTTCAGGATCCTACCTGATTAGAACTACACAGTTAAACATTCATCGACTAGAGTATTGATCCGAATGGGTGACCTTCTAGGATGTTTCTTTGGGTGTCCATGAGTGGGGACAAAACAGACTGGAAAGGACATTTTTTGGCCTGTGGGTATAGTCATTAGTTAGATAACTTGTTCGGACACGTGGGTGGGCCCCATGGTGGGGATCACATGTTTGTGGGGCCACTAGTGGTACCTGGTGGCCAAGGACCTAACATCCATGTTAAGGCATCGTGTTTGTGCTGTCATCGGGACCCAGTTGTCACATTTTGTATCAGAGGTGGTACCCAGCCTTAAGTGCAGTGCACTGCCTAGGTTGAGATGTATGGCCCACAACGGGGATGTTTTTCTCTAAAGCGGTGTGATTGTAACACCCCTAAATGATAAAGGGTTAAATGACTAAATGATATGACTCATGTCAAGATGGTGCACCTTTCTTTTCGAGATCCTACATAATTAGAACATTCACAATTTAACGTGATTGGCCTGGAGTAGTGATCAGGATGGGTAACCCTCTGGGAAGTTTCCTAGGGTGTGTGAGAGTGAGGATAAAACCCACTGTAAAGGACATGTATTGGCATGTGGGGATAGTAATTAGTCAGATGACCCGTTCGGTCACTTGGGTAGGCCCCAGGGTGGGGACCATATGTTTGTGAGGCAACTGGTGGTTCCTGGAGGGCCAGGACCTGATGGCCATGTTAAAGGCGGGGTGTATATTCTGTCACAGGGACCCAATTGTCACATTTGGTATCAGATGTGGTACTAAGACTTATCCCAATTTTCATATATGGTATCAGAGGTGGTACCCAGCTTTAAGTGCAGTGCACTGCCTGGGTTGAGATGTAAGGCCCACAATGAGGACATTGTGATCTAAATGGGGGGGGGGGTGATTGTAACACCCCCAAATGATAAAGTGTTAAATTACTAAATGATACGACTCATGTCAACAAGGTGCACCTTCCTTTTTGGGAGTGGGGACAAAACACACAAGAAAGGACATGTGTTGGTCCGTGGGGATAGTAATTAGTCATATGACATGTTCGGGCACATGGGTGGGCCCCAGGGTGGTGACCGCGTGTCTGCGGGGAAACTGGTGGTACATGGTGGCCCTGGACCTGACAACCGTGTTAAAGCGGGGTGTCTATGTTGTCAATGGGACCTAGTTTTCCCTGCGATACTAGATGAGGGATGGATTTTTGGGGAAATTAAATTATAAAGGGGGTAGGGATAACAATGGGTGTGAGTGAATAAATATTTTTTTTATAATTTAACATTGATATTTTTCTGATAAATTGGGACTTTGTCATCACTTATCAAGCATTGATAATAGGGGGGTTTATCATTTATTTTTATTACTCATAAAACAGGACTTTATAAGTGATAAAAATTTTCCAATTAAGGAACCTTTATCAATATAAAAAAATCCCTGATAAATCCCCCCTTAATCAGTTCTTTTTTAGGACTAATAAACATTGGATTTTAACACATCTTAGAATAAATGATCTTAAAAATCACTGATAAAGGCCCCCTAAATTTGATATTTTTTTTACTCATAGTAGTGGGATTATAAAATCACATAGATTAACAATTAATTTTTAGTAATGTTAATTCCAATTTATAGCACATTTACAAGAAAAAAATGTAGTAAGGACATGATCTACTTTTTGATGATTTGAACGAAGATGTGTGGGAATCCCTCCATCAAAGAATTTATTCAACAGAACAATTCATTTCATTTTCTTTACGAACATTGGATTCTACTTGGGTCAAGAACACTACCTCCATAAAGGAGTTCCTTGTAGTTAATTTTCAATTAGATTTTTTTAGATGTTATTTTCTTAGAACTAATTATATTTTTGGGCCATGAATCTATTTTTTTAAAAAATAATATGGAATATTGAAAACCTAGGTCAGTAATATGGGTGATACATATATAAGAGTTTTAACATATAAATTAATGATAAATATTGAGTTGTAAACTAGGTGGCTGGTCACATAAGAAAAAATTCTAACACCAATGAATGGTAAATTCAATATTAGTAACCACTAAATGGATATATATTTGGAGAAAAACAATGAATAATGAAAGATAATGTATATCATTTTGGTTAGAGTGGACAACTCAATATGTTGGAGGGTTTTTATATTCTAATTAGACTATATGTTTAACAAAAAATTATAACCAGATCTCATCAGTTTATAAAAATTATCTAGTAAAATACAATAATATAAATCTATAATTCAATGTTTTTAAATGATTTCCAAAAACCTCAGTCATATCCTAGTTAAATTAATTTTCAATTATGTTAATTTTTCAAATAAATCTGGTGAAATTAATAACAATATAAAAACACTAATTAATTGTACAAATAAAATTTTTATTTTTTATAACCATTTATAGATTCTAAAATATAAATTTACAAAAAAAATTAACGGTGAAAAATAAATATAAGAGTTTCAATCTCAAGATGATACCTAGTCATATTAAGTTATTAATCATATGATTCTAAGTAATTTATTAATAAAATAGATTAGATCCCCAACATGGATCCTATTTTTATAATAAAAAACATGAATATGGACTATAGAAAACACACATCATATTCCATATTTCTATATGAGATATCATGTGTAAATAAAATAATGTGAGTATCATAGTATAATAAAATATATTATAGTAAATTGTGTTTAAAAAATAAATAGATAAAGAAAGAGGCTCAAAATTGTAATGAAAAAAGAAGAAGAGAAAAATATTAAGTAAGAGATTGTATAGTTATTATTTCATTACTCATGAAAGAACATGATGTAGAATATTATTATTATTTGTTATTGTCTATAAATCATTACTAAGAAGCACCTGAAGATCCTATATCATTACTAGTGTTCATGGAACAAGTTAGTCATTCAGTGGTAAGAAATTAACCAAACACTAAACTTTTCAGTTTGCCATGATGGAGGAGGGGTTACAATAATATAACTACATGTTTAGTGTCTCCACATATATCTTGCATAATAGTAATAAAATAAGTTTAATTCTGGAACTGGACCATATATCCCAAAAGTATGAATTTTTTTAATTTATACTATGTATTTTTTTAAGAATAAAATTATTTAAATCTATGAGTATTTGAATTTCATTAAATATATTAAACTAGAAATTAGATAAATATAATTTTAATTAAATTCTATAATTATTTGGTAGAATAATTCCAACAATTGGAAGAAATATCATAATGGTGGTAAAATGTTCATATGGGAGTATAGTGATTTAAAATAATGGTAGAACATTTTCTTTTGAGGTATATAAATAAATAATTTATTGTGGTATAAAATAAAAACTAATGGTAGCATCATCATCTAGTTGCAACATGACAGACCAGGTGGTAGTATAACTATAATGGTGGTAGTATCCTTAAACTAGCGTTACTGTTTTGATACTGTTATGGTATTATAATACCTCTTTTAGATGATTAAAATTCCTTTTAATGGTTGTATAGTTTCCCTCTCATTTTAAAGAAATAACTTGGATGTATAAACATTCACTATTAGTGGTTGATTATTCTTGATTTTTTCTCCATTATACTAGATGTAGTAGATTCACTTTGATAGTAGTAGATAAAAGCTGGGGGTAGTCTTGTCTTCTAAGGGTATCAATTTCCAACTAATAGTCAGACACCTGAGTTAGTGTTAGAACATATCTTCTAGTGGTAGGAGCATCAATAATAATTTACAGTGTTCAATGGATAGTATCATAGATACACTAGTGGTATCATGGTCGATGCAGTGGTATCAAAATTGACCAAGAATAATTTTCCAATATACCTTTTGTAATTATAAAATATGTTTCCATACGTTATCTATGGATTAATTAACATTCTCTAGAAAATAAAAAACATTTTTCATATCATTCATAATTTTAAATAAATAAAAAACTATAATAAAACAATATGCTTTGGGAGAAATAAAACATTGGATTGTTTAGGGTAATAAAAAAATCTTCCCTATTTTGGAAAGAAAAAAACATTGTTTCAAATTGAACATAGGATTTATGTTGTATGAAAATTAGTATAATTATTTCACATTATTCTTCCAAACAGTATTATCCCCCCCTTGGGGATTATTAAAACTATCGAAAAAATGCATCATAAATTATTTTCATTAAAAAATAAATTCAAATGATTACATGAAAATATTCAAATAAATGAAAACACCATATCATATATTATAATTATATTGATGATTCATCGTCATGATTGTTATTAGGATTAGTTGTGTACCTACCTTTTCAGATTATAGTAGGAGTAGGAGTAGGTATAATGGAAGGTTCTTGAGGTCACAAACTAATATAAAATTTTTGTAGCCTTGTATTTTTCACTGTGAAAATAGGGGAATGTCAAAAATGTATGACATAAACTTATTTTTTCTGATGGGGTAATAAGATAAGCATAGTAACCATGGTTTTCAAGGGAATGGCTAGTGGTACAACGACTACTATATGAGTAATGTAGAAAAAATGTTCCAAAATATACACAAACTGTTATGTAAATCTTCCTCTATGCCCCATTATTATAGATAAATCATTATTTTCATCATAAGAACTTGTGAAAAGGTTATAGGTTCCTCAATGGAGATAATTTCTTCTTGAATTCTCATGTGGAAAGAGTAATTATGAGATTTTATTCTATGAACATAATGTGAGAATTAAGATCATTCTTGCTAAAAAACATAGGAATATAATACATTATATTTTTTGTTATGTCAACCTTGTCACTCTTAAAATAACTAAAAAATTATCTTTCCTGAATATTGAAATGATCTCTCTATTATTTTCTCTGTAATTCATTAACCTAGTGAGATGTTGGAAAATTAAACAACACTACCTATAGATCTTCTCTAAAAAGTACTTAACCAAATCAGCATCAATATTGGTAGGTATAAAGGGATTATAAGATCTATAATAAGAATATATAGATGTATAATGTGACTCTAGAATGCCAAAAAATGAGCGGTCACTCTATGTCTGGTCAATTATCATGTCCTCCAATGTGGAATGAATGTACTCAATAAGTTCCATCAAATGTTTATTCTAAATCTCTAGATTTCTAATCCTTATAAGCAGCTTAGGTTTGATTTTTTCACAATAATAGGAAAAAATAAAGGCCAATTAATCATCTTTGAATTTTTTATCTTTGATGGTAGTTTTTCTGAACAACCCATTGATATCAGACATAAAATATTCCTTAAAGGATTCATCATTTGATATTTTCAGATAACTAATTTTAGGTGGAGTGGGAGGAGGAAGAGAATTCCTCTCTTAACTAGGTTAAGGTAAATTCTCAAGAATTTATTCCAAAATATATACTCTATAAGAAGAATTTTATAATAAATATACCTCATATATCTTTTACCCTAATGATCCATTGGGTTCTCTCTGAGTGACAATGATAGTAGGTCCACCATGATCTGGTGGATTCCCTCATCGTCATTGTCTCCATTATCTAACTCTGAATATATGATTCCATGATTAGTATATCATGGGGTCTTCTAACCATTAGATAGTTCATCTTTATCACTTTTATTTGAAACATCTTCCTCAACTAGGTTTCTAGCAGCCTAAATCAATAAATCATTCTAGGAGAATCTATTCAAATGTCAACTAACATTTATAGAATATCTAGAAGCAATCATGAATGTTTTAGAATTCTCATCCTCATATCCACCATCTATATCATATTCAAATTCATCAAATAAAATGAAAACATTCTCAGGACATTATGAAGTAAAAACTTTAAACTTGGTTCATTTTGATACTTCTATATCTTTCGATTCACCATATTCTAGTAGTATATTTTTATAGGGTAAGGAAAGTGGTGGATTTGGAGTTCTAAAAGAAACATCTGGTCTCTAAACAATGTCAGTTTCATTGCCTTTCCTAACATAAAAGTTATATATTCTTTCTTTTCATTAACATGATTTTTACATCAAATTTAGAAACTTCCTTAACCAAATTTTCATCTAAAAAGTAAAACAATATCTTATCAAGAACTATGTCCAGATAAAAAATCACTTTTTTATGAAGGGTTCAACACTATATTTAATTTATCACATATAATTTCACAATCCACTACCAATAACATCTATAAAGGGTTCTAATTCACCTTCATTCATTTGCATGTGACTGAAACAAGTTTCATTCCATCAGATTTGGTCGCATTTTCTTCTCCTTCAATAACAATTCCACTTGCATCCATCCAAGTAAAAATTATCATATAGTATATAATGGAATTTGAATACGAAGTAGGCTTACAAAATTTCATAATTTCACAATAATGTGTCTACAGAGATTCATATTATCTTAACGTTTCATTAAATAGAAAAAATATATCTTTATAGGTTATTATACTGAATTCCTCCTTCCTATGATACAGTTTGTGTGAGATTATATGAAAAGAACTCTATGCTATCCAAATATTTATACTATAGTAGGTCTTCTCACAAAATCCTTCCCAATTTTATCAAAAAGTTCATCAATAAGGAAATATTTTTCTTGGTAAATGGGATAAAATCCTTGATATTCCTCATGGACTCCTTCGTGAGATACTACTAAAAATATAGTTCAGTTCTTTGATGAAAACAACAGAACTTTTCTACAATAAAAATTATACTAAAATCATTCATAAATTCAAAATGGAACTTAAGAATTTTATAGATTTCATGAATCAAACTAGAATATAATGGTCTATCATTACTTGAAAACCACTCTATAAATCATTTTTCATAGATAACATTCCAACTGATAAACCTTCTTGAAGTTAACTAAGAAGAATCAATTGTTTTGGAAGTGAATAAGACACGTGATGGAATATAAGGATGTAATTTCCAAAGTTGGAAACATTTTGGTCTTTTACATATATTTCATGGATGAACCTCATTATATGAAACATCATTATTCTTTACACTCACAAATGTAGAACAGATTCTGGGTTTGGAGGATGAAGTTGGAAGGCCATAGTATTGTGAAAGAAAGGAAGAGTTTTAAAGGGAACAAATTAAAGAGGATCCCTATTATGAGTATTATTATTATTTTTGTAATTTATAGATAATTTAATGAATTTAATTTTAATGTATACTAATTTTAGTTAAATAATGAATTATAAGTAAAATTATAAAATTTTGTAATTGAAATTCTTTGAAAAGTATCAACCAAATTAAATAATCCTCATAGTAGAAAGAATACAGTAGTAATCCTTTGTTCTACGAAATTGTAATAATCCTTGGTAGAAAGAAAAAAATTATTAATATATGATAGAATGACATGTTATTAATCCAAGGTAGTATGAAAAGCTCAGTAAGCCACAATATAAAGAAATTGTTATCACTAGACTTTTTGAATTAAATTTAATAGAAAAAATATAATTAAAAAATAATAGATGACGCCTAATTTATCAATCCATGTTCATGTATGATATATATAATTCTATAAATATTAAAAGGATTTTAAAATATGTATCCAAGATGATGTTCAGTACCAATTAATTCCTGAGTTATATCATGTTTTTGAAAATTCTCTCTGAAAAAATTAAGTCATCCTTCATTTTACTTTTCCCATGAATGGGATAAATGATTATTAGAAATATTTATGTATATTATAGTGTATAATTATTTATTTACATGTCTAAAATGATATACTTAATCTATTAATGTGTGATTCACCCATAAAAATTTGAAAAATTAATCCCTGAATCTATTTAATCAACTTTACTAGTAGATAATGCAACAAAAAACTAATTTTTTACTAAACCATGATACTAGAGTCTTTTCAAAAAAATAAATGTTCCATATTTTAAATATATATCTAACATACATCAATCAAAATAATCACATTAATAAATAACCAATTCCAAGGTCCGTTATTTAGAGTAAAAATTACAAATATATTTTTATTATTGATGTACTTCAATAACCTTTTGACAATATTCATATGAGAATATCAGAGATTTTATTGACAATTTGAACACATTAAAATCATATAGGCTAGATATTACAAAACATATACTCAATATCATACCTTTTTAAATGGCTTGATCAACTAGTTTCCCAGTTTCATTAAGATCTAATTTAAAAGTGGTAATCAATTGAGTTTCACTTTCATTTTGAGTTATCATTGTAAAAATGTTTCAAGAGATCATTTTTTTATTTTCTTTTATTTCATATTATTTATTCCTTATATGGAAAAATCTAAAAACTAGGGATAAATTTTAAATCTTCCATTAAACTTAGTTCAAATTCATTTAACTTTATTTTTTAAAATTATATAAAAAAGCAGTTTTTAGATGACTATAAACTAATATCATTAATATATATTTTAACCACCAAAATATATTTGGAAATAAGTTTTATAAATATGTTTGTATTAGTTAAACATTTTTAAAATCCATCGAATATAAATATTGAATTTATATTATAATACCATTCTCTATGAGATTTTTTAAACCTTGCAGATATATTATTGATTTAAAAACTTAATTTAAAATATAAGGTATTTAAAATCACGTTTTTTGTTCAACATAAACATCCTCAGCAATATAAAAATCAAAAAATAACTCTTCGGATCTATTTTAAATTGATTAAAATTAATTTTTGTTGCATAAAATTTAATCATGAAAATGTCATAATGTTATACTACTGGTATTAAGGATCATTCATAGTAAATATCTTCTTACTCACCATACCCTTGTGAATTAAGTTTTCCTTTTTCCTTATTATTTTTATTGACACATAAAAAATTCTAATAACACATTTAGTTCCATTGGTCTTGATGTCTTCAACTACATTGCAAACACTGTTTCTTCCCAACTAATTCTACTCTTTCTTCATATACACAACCTACAATTCATCATCTATACCTTATTTTATTTTTTAGGTTCATGTGGGGACTAGAAGGTTTTATGTTCAACATTTTTTTAAGATATGATACATTATAATTACATCTATATTGATCTCTTACAACAACATGTAATGGATAGTATCTATATGTTTTGATGGCTCTAGGGATAGATCTACTTGGGACATAATTTCCATAATTAGGGTTTGGATCAATGAATTACTAATAGATGGTTGATTTTTTTATAGAAATTTTTATATGAAAATCACTAGTCTTGATTGAGGTGCTGATATTGATGTTATAAAGGTTATACTTAATGTTTTACGATGATGTTTTAGGGTCATGTGGATTTGTTTTGTCAAATTTTCCATTTGAAGATTCTTCTAAAATATTGTCTCTTTTAGTGTACATCATATATGATTTAATAGACAATGAATATACAAGGAATATTCATTCATCACTTTTGAATTAAAATTTATCACAACATTCCTTTTTTTGAATAATGACCTTATAGCCACAAACACTAATGTTTTCTTTGATTACACAACTCATATTGTGTTTTCATTAAAATTGGTCAAATAATAACCCTTTTAATGATATATGAAGTTATATTGATAGGTTATTTCCAAAAATAAATAGGTTGTTCATACTCATATAGCATGGTCCATACGATCTCTTGAAGGGTTATATTCCATCATTTTACATCACCATTCCACTAGGGATTCCAAGGAGAAAAAAATTAATGATCAAATCCATGTTGTTTAAATAAATGTTAAATTTCATGATCTTAAAACTAAATTTGAAAATCACTCCTTAATGTCATAATAGTAAGTCAGATTTTATTGTATATTTTTTATTATTTTTAAAAACAGGAGAAAGCTCACTTTCGTTAGTTAAAATTAATACCTAAGTATATATAGTTTACACATCTACAAGAACATAGCAATAATGATTCACATTAATGTTAAAATCCCTATAAGGTCCAAAACAATTATATGAATCAACAATGGGGGTTGATAAGTTTCTATATTTTTCATTATTTTGAGGAAAATATTATGATGTTTCCCCTTTTTATGGGGTTTACTAACACTATATTTTGATAACTCTAGTTTATGAAGATCCTTAATTAAACCCTTACTAGTTAACTTCCTTATATATTTATGGTTGTAGTGTCCATTTATCCTATGTTTTAACCAAGAATATTTGTAAATGGTATTCATAAAATAAACGGTCTTAGTAAATAATGAATCTAAATCATCCAAAAAAACATTATCATTACGTAAGTGAGAAAAGAATAATGCATTCTTAGAATCATATATTTTGATAAAATATTTTCAAATTATTACTTAGAAATTATCATCAAATAATTATTATGTACTAAGCATATTATACATAAGGCAATAAATAAATAATAATTTAGAAAATGAAATAGAAATAGAGCTATAGATTTTACCAAGTCCTGTTATTTTTTCTTCAGCATTGTGACAATAAGAGACATGCCCACAACTCAAATTTTTTAAGTCATATTAAGCTTTCTGAGTATATAGTCATGTTTCTAGAACATACAATTTCAAGATACCATAACTTTTTTCTTGTACACTTGAATCATGTTTCCTAAAAAAATTAAATATGAAATGATTTTGGTGCCTACACATTCTTCAATCTAGAGAATTTTTCAAAAAAATATTTCAAAATCAAAAATGGTTTAAAATATTTAAAATAATAATTAGTAAGACTTTTAAAAATGAAAAACACATTTGGTCCCATTGAATATGAAATATTTTTATAATTTCAATATCTTTTGTTAGGAATAAACTTATTTTTAAAAATTCTTCTTTGATAGGGCCGGTATCCAATCACAATTGTTTACATGGGTGTGGTATACATTACCATATTCATGTTATTATATTCTATTATAATTGTATACCTTTAAACATCCTTTTTATGTTTCTCAATATACGTTTTAATTTCAATTTTTTAATATATGGGCATTCATTTCTTATCACCTAGATATTTAATTTTTATTTATGGAACATAAAATAGGTGACCTTTTTATAATCTTGTATTTATCTATTAATTCATTCATATATCCTTCTAGAATGGCACAATATTGCTCTATTTCTAGAGTAGTCATATCTGATTATAGAGGATTATCATTAAATGAAGTATACGTCATTATCTCTCATTTACATACCATAAAGCACATGTCTTCCCTTTTATCATTGTCTTCTTTATTTCAATCAGGCTCACTAGAACTATTGACAAAGGTACTCCAAGTTTATTTTATATCTTTTTTTTTCAATTTTTCTCATACATTTTTTGATAAATTAATTTTTTACATTAATTTTTGATATACCCTTTCCTCATTCATCCATAACATTTTACTTCACTTATGTTATTTTATTTTTCCATTATCATATTCTATCATGCATTACTCCATAGTTTAATTTCATGATAAATTTCATCTTACTATAGAAAATATTAAATATTTTGGCTAGATGATTCATCTTCTAAACGCTATTAGAGGATGAATTCTCCTCAAATGAGTTTCATTCTTATATTTTCTCCTTCATCATTCATTCATATGTTTATAAATACATGTATTTTACTTTCAGTTTATCATCTTCTTTTTTCACATTCAACTCATCCTAGTACATGTTGATTTTGATAAAAATATCTCCCACAATCAGTTTTATTATATCCCGTGATTCATTAATGGTGATAGAGGTTCATCTCAATTGATATGGTAATAATTACATGTGTCACATCACTTGATCTTTTTCATATGTTTTATTTACAAGCCCATACATAGTATAGAAAATTTCATTTCACCAAAGATAACTATTATAAATTGATTCATATAAATTAATTTTAAAATTATTGAATTCAATATTATATATATTTAGATGAATTTCATAAATATTTTATATTCCTTAGGGATACACAACCGACCACCTCCACATGGTGACCCGCATGACTCAGCCTCATGTTGCCTCCCAGTCACCATGCATGGAGACGAAGTCACTCCGCTTTGACGATGCATGCTTACACCGACTCACCATATCCCCAGCTACATCACCTCCTAGTTATGCTCCTTTAAAAACTACTAGATTCCATTTTCTCACCTGATCGCGACACCATCAGAAGATAGGGGTCCCTCATGATGATGGCTTCACATCACCGGTCATTTCTAAATGATCTTTTGATAGTATGATGTGTCCAAATATGGATGGTAGGTATATATGAAGAAATGAAGAACAAGGTTTTAAACACAGATCGATGGTCATGTTCATGCGACCATTGATGATTTGATGTTGAAATTGAAAAACAAGGATTCAAAATAAAAATATTCAATTTAAAACTAGAATGTGAAATACAAATTAAAATATATCCTACATAAAATCGATCATTCTTCTTTAATGGAACATCTATTACACTCTCGGTTTGATCTGGAAAGGTTTTGACAATGGTTCCTCCTTGATCTGATGAAGAGAAGATGGGATAGAGATAGGAGAGATCTTAGTGGAGATTAGGGGTTAACCCTAATAAAAACCCTAAAACTCTCATTTATAGAAAAACACTGAAACCTATTCAAATGTTCCTGGAATCCAAAACATCCATTCTCACTCATTTTATGTCTTTCCTATTTAAAAACCCCCAATTTAGAACTCAATGATGGTGTCAACATTTCAATATGATACCCAAATCAAAATTTATTTGATAAGATATTAGGGGTAAAAAAATTAAGTCTAATTATTGAAATTATGACTTTTCCCATAGGTGAATTTTTATATAGAAACAATGTGCCGAAAAAAGTTATATCCCACTTAGTGTAAAATCCATGTACTGGATTCAACCGTACCATTTTATTTCTACTACGGGATTCCATTTATTAGTTATCCCATTTCCTTCACATGCATAGTATAAATCATACTTAGTATTTTTATAAAATTAATTCTGAGTACACTAGGCCTCATAATTGCATGTCGTCTCAGCACCCATGTTTGGAAATATATATAGATATATTTAAAAGTATTAAAAGGAAAAAAACAGGTCTCTACAATATATATATATATATATTGTTAACCTTAGTGATGAGAGAAAACCCCATTATCATTTATGTAAGAATAATAAATATTAAACAATAATAGATTAAGATTCTACAATCATTTAAACTAAAAAAGTATATAAAACATCCAATGGGATGATGTAAAATTAATCATTGACTATGATTCATAAAAATGTGTGAAGTTGAAATGATATTTTATACGGAACTTCAAATATTAGTTTCTCATTGACAATCATTTGCATTTTGGGCATTACAATTTAAATATTGGTAACATGGTGTTCCTCATTAATATATTGTTTAGAATAAATGCTTAAGGACATGTATGAGTTCATGTGTGGGGGTATTTAATTGCCTTATTTATCATGGAGTTTTTTATATCTGGAGTATGAATATTAAGGGTTTTAATTTTTTCTACATGTAACTAATTGATTTATTATATTGATGAAAATTTCCAATGGATGAAATAATTTGGGGAAAGGATATAAATATGATTAAATTGTAGGTCATTTGAGATTATTTGTTTTTTAAATTTTACTATTATGTAAATATATTTTATAAAAACTTATCCGGCATCTTCTCCAACCATCAAACTCACATCATGTAAAATATCCATCCAAAGGAGATATCTTACAAATAAATAAGGTGGATAGATCAAGTAAAGTAAAGGTATGAATTCTATAGAATGTGTGGGGAGGTGCAATAGAGAACTAGTAGAAGATTAGTATAGTGATGACTAAAATTCCTCATGAGTGTAAGAAGGTACAAGAGATAGTACGATTCCAATGGATCAAGTATGAATCAATTTTTGAACAGAATAAAAAATAATGATTATAAATAAGTGAAATCCTACATTGGTTTCTTATATGGGACTCCTTTATGTTGATATTGTGCACCGTATACAAAAAAATCATTGTATCTTGCTCAATCACCCACACATCTTCTAGGAAACTTCTACTACGGCCTATGTCTATTGAGATTCCCAAACCACCACTCTCAGATGACTTAAAAACCATGGTTTAATTAGGGAATCTTGTTCATTAGACATGGAACCACTACTAAGGTATGAGATTAGATTGGTACTTTATTAGAAGCTTAGGCAAATACCCTAGAGGGAAATTTTATGAAGTCAAATCCTCACATGAAAAATAAGATTTTACGGTCTCCAAAATTCACATAGAGTGATAATGTTATGTTTTATAGGGAGATATATAAGATGAAAAAATTTAAAAAATTCCATATTTTGGTGAACCATGGGTTACAGGGAGGTCCTCAGATCTAAATAACCAATAAAATGGGGGTAAGTCGTGTTGATGAGTGTAGTTGATGAAAAATGGGTTCCATTATTCCATACTGGTGCTTATGAATGGCCAAAAATAGGATCTAAAGAATAATACACCCTAAAAAATGACATTCTAATAAGGGTGGTCAGGAAATGCATAGATGATGAATAAAATATAAGGGGGAATGGTGAGCACTATATCCTAGTAAATCTAGGAAATTTTACACATGAAATGAACGAACATAAATTGACAATGGAAATGATGTGTTAATTAATTTTTAATATTACACTTTTATTTATGTAGTATCATAAAGAATAAAATTGGGGATATTAATCCTGTAGTAAAAATAAATTGTTTCCAATCGAGGGACTTATGGTTGGAAATGGTCGATCCAACACTAGTGAGAGCAAAACCCATAGATCATATGGGAAGAAAAGACTCAAAATGGTCTATGTTATATACAAGAATATTTTTAAAATCTACTTTAAAATTGAGTGTGTGGGTAAGGATTGTTGCATCAAATTGTGAAATTTTTGGGACTTCCCACCTCCAAAGTAGGTGTTTGAAGATCATACCATATGGATAATGATGAAAATGAATGGGTTTTTTTCTAGTCAAAAGGGACTTTGAATACTCATTTCAAATTATCATCATTTATTTTCAAGGATACAAAATTATAAGAGAATTTATATATTTGTTCATAATACACTCTCTCTCACCTTTATTATATAATTATATTTTTGAAAGAAAAAAATAGTATTATCCCATGTGGTATAATAAACAGAATTGTTCAATTCAAATCAGAGTATAAATGTGAGAAAATATAGAAAATTGTTAAAGAAAATATTAAGAAGGGTTAAGGGAATATTTTTTCTATGAATATAAGTTAAAAACTATGTACACAAAGAGCATTATAGATCATAGGTAATTAAGAAAGATATAGAAGATCAATAAATTATTGTACTCAATTTTGGATACCTCTATTTTTTCCTATATTTTTAATATTCCTTATAATCCACTTTCCACTTTTGTTCCATCTAAAATGTAGGTTCATAATTATATAGTGATTTGGGAAGGGATGGGTACCATCTTTTGCTGATTAATATTAGTAATTCTTATTATGAATAATTTTTCCTTTTTATTATAAATTGATATCAATATTTAACTACAGAATAAATCATGGATGTGAATGTTTATAAATTAATTTCTTTACATATTATTAATTACCTTGATCAAGGTTCCATCCTGCACTCTACATAGTTTTATATCATATTCATTGGATGATCATAGGATAAGTAGTGGGATTTTATATATTTCCAACAAATGAAGAATTTTCAATGGTTATTTATGGTTTACTAGGGAATCACAATACCTAATTGGGTATTTCCTAAGTGAATTAATTGTGATTGCCAATGACTTTCACATATTGGAAGGAGGGTATATAAAATAAAATAAATTTCTAGTTTAGTCTCACCTTAATAAATCAATCAAGGGTAAATAGGGCAGGTGATATTGAAAAATCTCTATATCAATTTCCAAGGGATTGTGATTTAATCTAGAAAACCATTATATTATTATAAGTGTGAATCAAAACCTGTCGTAATCACCTGTCACTTAATCTATTTTTAAATTTCATGTTTCATTTATTTATTTTTCCTATAAATAAAAATACCATCATTTATTTTATTAACAATGAAA
The DNA here is from genome assembly GCA_963277665.1 of Viscum album. Classification (NCBI taxonomy): domain Eukaryota; kingdom Viridiplantae; phylum Streptophyta; class Magnoliopsida; order Santalales; family Viscaceae; genus Viscum; species Viscum album. Next base: position 1,659,227,612 of record OY728164.1, on the reverse strand, counting down.
ACATGATTTATCTCAATACTCTCTTGAGACAATGAAGGTTACTACTATAAGTAAATTACCTTAGAAATTAATTAGCTTTTTCACTACCCTACAATGGGTGTGTGTCAACTATTCCAAGGGAATGCATAATTTCTCAATGTTATTACAATATTTTCTTAAAAATTATTTATTTTATTTTCTGCAATTAAAATAAAATTTTATAATTTCGATATAATTAAATGATTTTTTTCATAAATAATGTTATTATGATGTGGGAAAACTATTTACCACCTTTTTATTTTCTATTATGAAAAATTAATCTTTTTTGTGTGTTGTGTGGATTAATGTCTCCTCGAAGAGATGACATATTTTTTCTCCACCACCTCTCTTTGGTGATTATAATGGTAAAATTAAACCATAAAAATTAATTACGTTATAAATTTTTGATTTTGAATAGAAAAATTATAATCCACATTATTTTCTTCCCATTTTTCAAGAAATGAAATTCTTTACCATGTGTTGTGCAGAGAACCTCATCTATAAAGTAATGTTTATTATTTTTCTTCTAACTCCATTAATATTTATTAAAATATATTAAAATATGATTAAACACCTAAAAATTACCTCTATAATATAATTATTTTCTTGTAATATTGATATTATACACAAACCAAACAACATTCATAGTTAAAATCATCCATTAATTATGGTATGTTCATGTTTGGGCCAATTTAACAACCAACATGAAAAATGATATAAAATATTATCATGGATGAAGGTCAGACCATAATTACTAAGGATATATGATATATACATATATAATTAAATAATGAATATTTTTCGATAATGGTATGATTAATATTAAAATCATTAGTTAACATACCACTAATTGATTGTAAAAAAACATCAAAACATGTTTCTCATCAATTTTTCCTATAAGAAACATTGATAAAATATAATATAATTAAATTATGACATTATAAAAAATCATGAAACTTAAATTATTTACCTCATATTATATTTTAAATATGATTTTTTTATTAATGGATAACAACACATCTTTAATTAAAACTGTTTAAAATGATCTATATTCCCCACAACTGATAATGAAAATTTTTATTGAATAACTAATATACATGTGGAGAATAAATATATTTTATGATTATAAAACATCATGGATAAGATTAATGTTCTTAAAAAGGTTATTTGGGTAGTTTTTTGTGTTACATAGAATCTTAAAGTGATATTAACTAAGATATAATTCATGTTAAGGGTTTCTTCATATCAATTTCAACTCCCTGGGAAATTTTTTATATTTTACACCATCATTTATTTTATAAGATATATTCATAACACTATTTATATAATATATTGACATATTCTATTGTTACCTCAAGAATAATTTTGGGTACTCTTTTTAAAAAAAAATTAATAATCATTCTTTGGGGTGTAACATGGTGTGTTTTGGGTAAAATTTTAGAAAGATAGAATAAAAAAGGGTTTTGCATCGTTAGCACATTGTTAGAAAAAATCATGCACCCAACCCCAAAAATTATGCAACCCAGGACAATAGGGAATCTCATGGAAGATAAATTTTTTAGTAAAACATGTTCCTTATATTGAGAAACCATGTACCCAAATATAAAAGGAACACGTTTGGTGCTTGGTTATAGAAAATCATGTGCCCCTATGCATAAAACCATGCGTAGGAATTAATTAACATCAAAAATTAAATATAAAATTAACAAAACACTCATAATTACCTCCAAATAGACCCAAATTCATCCATAGGTAAAAATTCACTTATTTGGAGATCTCTGGACAAATTTTAGGACCTCGTGACTTCTATTTTTTGTAAATTGAATCCCGAATTGAAGTTCAATTCTCTCCTGGTAAGAAATTTCTTTTCTCGTTCTTCTCTAATTCTTCCTCTATGCTTTCCACTTTCTTTTAGCAACGTAATCCACTGTATTGGATATATTTATATCTATTTAGTGATATTTAGATCTATGATTCGATATCTATATCTAATCTCACAGTAACTTGATTATCATTAATATTTATTTAGGGTTTTGAGATTTGGATCTTAATCTACATCGTTGTGCTGCTCAACTTTCAGGGATTTATGTTGGGTGAATATTATTTAAAAAACTAAAGTTGGTGGCCAATTATTCATTCCCCATAGTTTCGATCATGATATGTGTAGTAATGTTTTTGTATTTCTAGAATTATTTAGCATTCAAATTGATAAATTTTATTATTTGATATGGACAAATTGAGAAATTGGTTTATCGTTGAAAATTGATGACTAATTGTGGAGTTAATCACGAGATTAAGGGTTATCAATTTTTGTGATTAATTAGGGAGTTAATCATTAGATTAAGGGGATTTCCTATTATATAAGTAATTGAATTATTAATTCTATGATTTATGGTTATGAGATTTAGATATTAAACTAGGTAATTAATCACCATATATTTTGATAATTTGTTTAAGATAATTAATTTATGAATTAAGTATCAAATATCATGATATATGATTTGTGATAATTAATGGCAGACTGATTATATGGTATTTATGTCATGATATGGGATAACTAATGGTATATTAATAATAAAATATTGAATTTGGGAGTATGATTAATTAATTGATAAATTAATTAATGGTGGTTTAGATACATGTAAATTGGTTATATTTTTTTTATATGTTATTAAATGGTAAATGGTAACATGGTCATTTAGAAATGTTTTAAGGAATAGTAATATAGTCATTTAAATGTTCTATTTAATGAGAGCTAACATTGCCATTAAAATGGGTGAAAAATGAGAATCTTAATAGAATTATGGATTTTTTTGGTTGAACAGAGAATATTTAAAAATGTGATAAACTATTTATATATGAATTTTATTTATTTCCATATATAACTACATACATTATTTTTGACTATATTGGTTTCAGACACCATTAGTGGAGCCCTAGTGAGTTGTACTCACATTCTATTCAGGTTTCATGATCAATACCTGAATAGACATTATTGTTGCAAGACAAGATAAGGGCAAAGTCCATTGATGATTCAGGATGGATCTTGGATGAGGGTTCTGGATTTGGTTCTGGAATCTTGTGGTAGTCATTAGTGTCATTACATTCAGTTGATTTTTAGACAATGACACTTACATTATCATGTAATGTTTTTTCATTTCAGTTTATTACTGTATATCCTATTTTGGATGTCTTGTGACATTGGTAATTTTTTTATTATATATGATTCCACTATTGCCTATTTAATTTCTCTAGTTTTTTACTCTAATAAAATAGGTTTTAGTCTCCCCATGACTAACTTACAAAACCCTCACTGCTAGTCAGCAACCTGTGGAATATGGGAAGGCATGCCTGAGGTCATGTGGGAAGCTGGTTCGGGGCCCATGTGTCTGGAACCTAGGCCGTGACGTCCCAAAGTGGTATCAGAGCTCCAGTTTTCTATTATTATTCTTTTGTCTTACTATTTGGGAAAGGTATAAATATACTAAGAATAGTTGGGTATTGGTAATGTGATTTTTTATGGGAGTTTCAAACCCATGTATAGGGGAAAACATGATTACTCATGTTAGGATTGTTGTTATTGTTATTTGTTGTTACAGTTTAACATTATTTCACCATGCCTGACACACTTGTCATGTGATGTGGAAAATTTTGAGAACTGACTCATGGCTTATAATTACACAAGATATGAGTCTTCATGCATCATTATATGCACTAATTATTACATGTTACATTCATATCTTTAGGCACACACAAGAAAATGGGTTATGGGTAAGTTATAGAAATTGAACATTTTCCATGCTTGTAAAATTGTTATGAAAATGGTTCCTATCATGTAGTTGAAAAAGATTTTAAAATGATGCATGAATAGAATAATTGGGTGTCTAAAATAAAAACATGAAGTGACAATTTGGCTACCCTTGTTCATCAAACCTAGGTGTATGGTGGTTATGGGTATCAATAGCACTCAATTTTGACTACATGGAGGCAATTAGGGGAAATACATGTTGTGGCTTGTGGAGATTATCCTCTAATGTAAATAAGATAATTTGTGTTATGTGTACAAATATGTGTGTTTGATATGGTAGAGATATGCCTCAATGATGATATCTATTGAGAGGAGAACCATAGGAAATGGTCATAGATGATCTCCCAATGGTTGAAAAAGATGCACCAATAGTGTTGGATAAAGACTTAGGGAAGATGTTCTAAGAGAACATCACTCACATCATGGAATTCATGGAAATGGAACCATGGTGGGCTGTGAAAAGATGTTATGATATGACAAGTGAGTTTCAGTTTCATCGCCCTCCAAATTTTTCTAGGGAGGGTGGATGTGAGAGAGATGAGTTCTGGATTGAGTCTATATAGACTAAACGTGATAACCTAGAGGCCCCTATTGAGAAGAGAATCAATCTGGAATATTATATGTTGTGTGGTTAACATAAACATTGGTGGGACATCCGTCCTTGGAATGGATAGATGGATTCTATTGAATATAATTACTTTCAAGAGATGTTCTCCGTTCACTTTTACCCAAGGACTCCTGGGTATGAGAGTGAATCTTTGTTCATGAGATTTACTTCGAGGAGCATTTTTGTATTGGATTATAATGGAATCTTCATGTATTTTCATCACTTTTATCCTACATTGGCAGGAGATGTGGATAGTATGGAAAATAGGTTTCAAGATAGATATTGATGTAAAATTTTCTCCTAGGTGAATATATTCACCCTGAAGAATTTTATAGAGATTGTTAATTTAGCTATCATCTCTGAGGGGAACCTGAAGGAAGATTTTAGTGGTAAGAAATGAATTACTACTGGATGGTCATGTGGTTTCACATTAGAGTGTTGGGGGAATCACTATGACAATATTATCAATAATAGTATGAAACAGAGTATCTAGAGATTCAATTAAGTTAGAAGTACCCTTTCAATGATAGTTTTTCTCCAGTTATTTTATCCTAAACACTATTTTAGACACTACCCCAACCACTAGTTGAGTGACGGTCTTGTGTAAAGATGATTCATATATAGAGGTTCTTTAGTAACATGTGGTGGTCAGGTAGTGATGGTGGAGCTCAGAAGAACTCAGGGTTGTGGAGGATATATTCTACACCAAATTATTTTTAAAACTAGAGTTCTACTGGTTGAGAAGGTGGATGTAGTGGACACGGTGCTTCTGGTAAATATCACTCGTATTAGAAGAGTAGTAAAACTCAGGCTTTGACCTCATTATGGGTATAGACTGGCTAGTCTCATACCGATCCCACAATGATTGTTACCGTAGGAGTGTGACTTTTTTCTCTTAAGGGTGGCCAATACAATCACCACGGAGGGTGGTATATTCAGAAAGGCTAAGTAGGTCCAATTACATAGAAATAATGAGAGCTCAAAGACTAGGTTTCTAGTTGAATGTTCGATGATGGGGGAGAGAATCAAGACATTTTTTCATCTTTAGTCGAAATGTTTGAGGATGTCTTCCAAGAATACTTCTCAAGGATACTACCCATGAGAGAAGTAAAATTAGTTATAGAGTTTATGCTAGGTGATGATCCAGTGTATATTCCGCCATAAAAAATGGAATTGAATGAGTTTCAAGAGATCAAGAATCAACTTGAGGAATTTGAGGAAATTGGATTTATCCATCCAAGTATATTACCTTATGGATCACCTATGTTGTTTACAAAGAAGACTAATTGGTTTTTTTGTGTCCAGTACTAGAAGTTGAACCAAATGATTGTGAAGAACCGAAATACTCTTCCACATATTGGGGAATTTTTAAACTAATTTATGGTATATTGTATGTTATTTAAGATCGACATAAGTTTATGGTATAATCAGTTGTGATTTTAGGATTCTGATCTATGAAGGATTTCGTTAAGAACCATGTATAGCCTATATGAGTTTCTCGTAATTCCATTTGGGTTGAAAAATGCACCAGTAGTGTTTTTGGTATTAATTAATAAGATCTTCCATACTTACCAAGATAATTTTCTTGTAGTATTTGTGGAAGATGTCTTGGTGTAAAGAAAGACCCATGAAGATCATTCCCAACACAACGAAATCATCCTGAGTACAATCATAAAGTACCGACTATACACCAAGCTACCTAAGTTTCAGTTTTGGAATGATCAGGTACTCTTTTTAGGACATATCCTCTTAACAGAAGGTGCGTTAGAGGACCCAGAGAAGGTTAGAGAAATGGTTTCTTGGGATCATATGAATAACATGTTTGATATTAAAATGTTTCCAGGATTATCTTGATATTATCTATAATTTATCCATGACTTTTTGGTGTTTTGAAGTGCCAATTTTGGGCTATAATAATAAGAGGATATTGTTTGAATGGTAATAATCTTGAAAAAATTAATTCTAATAGTTGAATAAGTATTATACTTCCTCACTAATCTTGATCGTACCTGAGTTAGTTGAGAATTATATAGTGTGTTGTGATTCTTCTATGATCGGATGGGAGTAGTGTTGATTCAAGGATATAGAGTTGTTGTGTCTGTGTCTTGGTAGTTGAGACAAAAAGAACAGAACTACCCTACACATGACCTCAAATTGAGACCTATGGTTTAGGATTTAAGAAGTTGGCCACACTATCTCTTGGAAGAAAATTTTATAGTTTATTATAACTATACGATCTTGAGGTATATCTTCTCATAGATCTATTTTAATCTTTCACAACATAGATGGGTAGAGTATATGTAGTCATTTTATTTTTAACAATGCTATATGCCTAGGAAATGAAATAGTATGGGTGATACCTTAATAAGGAAAATTCAGACTCAGATGGTTCAAGAGTCGATTGCTGAGTGGAAGATGATGAATTTGCTAGATGAAAATCATGTGTTGGTTTAGGAGAATCAATATTAGATGCCTCTTGTTTCAATTTTCATGGATTCTATAATTTTGATATGGATAATAGATAGACAGTATGAGGATCCAGAATTTTTTTCATTGAGCTAATTCTCAGAGGTCAGGGAGACACCTTTGGATAGTTTAATAGATGAGGACAAGATTATCAATTTGAAGGATCGAGTGGTTGTACTTAAAAGCATTCAAGATGATCCCATGAAAGAATTTCATACCTCAAAGTGGGAGGTTCATACAGGTGTGAAAAAAAATTACCATGATCTATAATGATCGATTTTTTGTCCATGCAAGATAAATGAGGTTGCAAGGTTCATGACTTGATGCTTCACTTATCAGCATGTGAAGGAAGAACATCAATGACCTTAAGGTTTACTATAGTCATTTCCTATTCTGTAATGGACATGGGATGATGTGACAATTGATATTTTTGGTGTGTGTTATGAATATTCTTAGGAAGAATGATTCTATATGGGTCATTTTGGACCGATTGAAAAAGGTAGCACATTTTATATCTATATGGGAAACCTTCAGCATAGAGAAGATGGGAGAAGTGTATGATCGAAAGATAGTCCATCAACATGGGGTGCCACATACTATAGTTTTATATTTTAACTCACACAGTAGATCATGCTTATGGAAGGGATTGTATAAAGAACATGGTAGATGTGTATTATCGACTAAAACTTTCCACCCATAGACCAATGGGTATTCAGAGCATACTATACAGAGGATTGAGTATATTTTGTCGGAATGTGTGCATTTCTTTGTTGGGTCATGGGAGAAACACCCTCTTTTGGTGTAATAATCCAATAATAGTAGTTATCATGAAACTTTAAAAATGGAACCATATGAGGCTTTTTATGGTAGGTCATGTAGATCACTACTATGATGGATGGAGGCTAGTGAGTCAGAGTTGTTGGGGCCATGTCTCTTGCAGGAGACATCAGAGTAGGTGAAGCTGATTAAAAATTGTATGACTATAGATCAAAGTATAAATAAGGATCATTCTAATATAAATTGAAGACCCATATATATTATATAAATTGATCATGATTTCCTTCAAGTGTATCCTAGGTTGTGTCACCATAGGATAAGGAGAGTAGGAATGTCGGCACCCAACTTTGTTGGACTGTTTGAGATTGTAGAGAGAATTGGGCTCATGGAATACCAATTAGCTCTTCTATATAAATATGACTTTATTAATGATGTATTCCAAGTATCAAAATATCGTTAGTATCACCAAAACCCTTATCCTATAATTTATTTGGATGATAACGAGCATTACATAGATTCTTCCTCTGAGGAGAATTTGATATGTGTGTTGGATAGTAGTGAGATGTTGTTGTAGGGAAATTCTAATCCAATGGATCATGTACTATTTCCACATGGGATTTTAATGTAATAAACATGAAAAAGAGAAGAGGATATATGGGATCAGTGGCCTGATATTTTGGAGTCAGAATGTTATAGAATCTTTGAAGTGTAGTTTGAGGATGAGGTGTTATAAGGTGGGTAAATTATAAGATCCCGAATATTTCTGAAGTTATCTTGAGAATAATTAGTGGTATTGTTTTTTTAAAATTTGAGTACATTTTTTATGGTTATAAAAAGGGGTGTTGGGTGAAATTTGAAAAATATAGATGAAAAGGAGGATATGAACGGTTAATGCACGGTTAGAGAAAACTGTGCACCCAACCCAGAAAATTGTGCAATCCTGGATATTGGGGGATCACAAAGACAATGAAAACTATGGTAATATTTTCTCCCAAAAACGAAAAACTGGGCACCCCAAATATAAAAGGTTAACAATTGGTGCATGGTTAGGTTAAACCATGCAACCCTATGCAAGACACCATGTGCGATAATTAATTAATCAACAAAATAAATTTTAATGTTTCCCAAACACCCTAATTAACTCTAAATTGATCCCCATTCATTATTATGTCCCCATTATTTTATTGGGAGATATCTGAATGAATTTTTATCCATCCTCACATCCTTTCATCACAAATAAAATCCCAGAATGAAGGGTGCTTCTCTCTTAGTGAGTGATTTCTTCTACCGTTGTTCACTCGTTCTTCTTCCATCCTTTCTCCTTCCTTTTAGGAATGTAATCCAATGTGTTGGATTAATCTATATTTATTTTTTGAGATCTAGATCTATGATTATATATCTATATAATATAATATAATATCTTTATTTTCAATAATCTTGATTTATGGTTTTGAGATTCGGATCTAAATCTACATCGTTGTGCTGCTCAGTTTTTAAGGATTTTCATTGGGTGAATATTATTCAAAAAATTGAGGTTGGTATTATAATATTATTTCCTCATATTTGAAATCTTGATATGTGTATTCATGTTTTTTTTATTTCTAGTGTTCTCTAGCAGTTCAAATTGATAAAATATATTATTTTATGCATCCATTTGAGTAATTGGTTTATCAATGAAAATTGATGAAAAATTGGGGAGTTAATCATGGGATTATAGGCTATCAATTTAGGTGATTAATTGTGCTGTTAATTATGGGTTGAAGGGGACACACTATCAAATAATTAATTATAGTATTAATTATGATATTCAAGGTTATTCAGTTTAGATAGTTAATTGGGGAATTAATCAAGAGATATTGAGATAATTTGATTGAGATAATTAATGGATATATTAATTAGGAAATATCATGATATATGACATGAGATAATTAAAGGTAGATTAATTTTGTTATATTGATTTCATGATATGGGATAACAAAATGGTATCTTATTTGGGAAATATTGATATTGCAAGTGTGATTAATAAATTGGAGAATTAATTAATGGTGGTTGAGATATATGTAAATTTGTGATTTTTTTATTATCAGGTTTTAAATGGTAACAAGGTAATTTAAAAATGTGTTAAGGAATGGTAACATAGTAATTTAAATGTGTGAGTTAAGTAATCGTGACAATGTCATTTAAATGTGTGATTTATGGAAGGCTATCACAGTCATTCAATTTTTTTTGTTAAGGAATGGTAATATGATTGTTCAAGTTTGTGAGTTAGGGATAGTAACATGGTCATTAAAATGGGTGAGAAATAATAATGGTAGCATGATTATACATTTGTGTGGTTGAATAAAAAATATTTATTAATGTGATAAACTATTTATTTATGCATTATAATTTTTTTATACAACTGTATACACTATTTATAACTGGATTGGTTTTAGAAACCATTGGTTGTGTCCTACTGAGTTATACTCACACCCTATTTGGACTACTTGATTGGTACCTAAATATAATTTATTGTTGAAGGATAGGATAAGGGAGAAGTCCCTCTATTAGATTGATGACTGGGGATGGAGCTTGGATGAGGGAAGCAGACATGGTTTGATACCTGCTTGGGAGTCATTAGTGTCTTTAGGTTTAGTTTCATTTTAGACACATTGACACTTACTTTGGCAAGGTAGGTTTTCCCTTTCAGTTGTGTACTGTATTTCCTATTTTGGTTAGTTTTGTGAAAAAAATAATATTTTTATTAAATATGTATCCTCTACTTCTTGTTTATTTACCTTTATGATTTACTCTGATAAAATAATCTATAGTCTCCACATGTCTGACTTTCCAGACCCTCGCTTCTAATCGGCATCCTCTAGGGTATGGGGAGGCACGTCTATGATCTTGGGGTGAGATGATTCTGGGCCCCAGTGCATGGAACCAAGGTCAAGTCATCAAAATTTACATAACATATGAAAATATCCCCCATTTATCCTATTTTAATTCCCATTTCATGATTTTGATATCATTTTCCGTTGATTCATACATTACAAATACTGTGAGGGGTTCATCGACTCAATTTTAGATTCACAGGGTGATAGTCCTTCTTACATGAATATACCTTTAAATCATTACATATCCTATAATTACCATAATTAATATGGTATTTTCTTTTTTTTTTCTCTATGAAAATAACTTCCTATCATCAATAACTACTTTTTTATGAGTTTTTATCCAAAAAATTAAAGTATAATTGTTTCGCGCGGAATCCGGGGATGACCTCCTGGACGGGAGATTCAAACGTTCCGATCGGTTTCTAACGGGTTTGTTCGTAGAACCGGAAACATCCAATGATTCCACATCCGTTTGGACCTACTTTCCAAAGGCAGGCGCTCATTAGCTTGTGGTCTAATGAGGCTTAGGAATTTGCATTGGTCGAGAGGATGGGAGGTCGGACTCATCACACCTTTTTGAGGGGAATTATTGTCTACTCCGGGACTCTCTTTATAGATTTAAGTTAAGTTCGTGAATCCTTATTACATTACCAAGTATAAAATGAGCTTTCCTTTTTAACAATCAATGATTAAATATGCAAGAAATTTAGAGAATCTTTTATATGTATTCGAGGTTCTTCATCAATATAGAATCATCTATATTTGTTTAGAGATTCTTGGTCAATGGTATCCTTCAAAACATTTATATAAAAGTCTCTTGGTCATTTTGATGACCAGGCTGGTTTTAAAGCCACTCAGTGGGGCACTTGAAGTTTATCGTCATTCAGAAGGACAGAGATTATTTCAATGTTGGGATCGAACCCATGAATGGGCTACCTACGTATCCTTTGTTTTGAAAAAAGGAATCAGAACCCACGTAGTTCGAGGAATGGGATATGATGTTTTATGATTGATGGCTCAAAGATGAATGTCATAATTACTTTTACACTCTAAGCTCACGTGAGTCATGCTCGGTGTGAGAAACAAGAGGTATTGGTAAAATTTAGACAATTGTGCCATAAAAGATGCAATCATAAGAATTTGTTTTGGGGCTTATGTATAGATGACTGCCCAGATAGGCGAAGGTTTAGGATTTTACTTTTAGGAAGAAAATCCATGAACAGGGTCCACAAAGTTATATGTGCTTCATGGAGATTTGAATACTCTAATCTTGAGGCTTACTCCTAAGGAGGATGCCCAAGTTAGGAGGGGACTTATGATTGGGTTTTATTCCTGAAAAGGAAACCCAAATCAAAGGAAATTTATGACTGGTTAAGAGAAATTTTAAGAGACTTGGGGCTTACTCTTAAGAAAGATGCCCAAGATTTATGACTAGGACTTATTCCTGAGAAGGAAGCCTAGGTTAGGGGACTTGGGGCTTATTCCTGAAAAGGAAGCCCAAGGTTATGAATGAGTCTTATTCCTGAAAAGGAGACCCAGGTTAGGGATTAAGGTTTAGGGCTTACTCTTGAGGAGGATGCCCAAGTTTAAAGGACTTTGATTGGGGCTTATTCTTAAGGAAGATGCCCAAATCAAAGGTTTTATAACTGGGGATTATTCCTGAAAAGGAAACCCAGGTTAGGATTCTCTCATCTTAAAGGATGAGGTTGAATGAATGAACTCTCAATCTTTTGCGAAATAAAGATGTTTAAATCACTAGGTTTTGAGAGATATTTCACATAATTCCTTTCAAATAAGGATGTCAAATCAAGAAATCATGCCATAAATGGCTTTGAAGAGTATCTTGAAGACTGAATCTTGAATAGGAAGGGTGAAATGGCTTAAGAGGGGTGAAAAAGGGCAAGATGGGCACCCAAAAAGATAGGGGCGCGCAAGTATTGAAGGCCGCGCAAGTCCTGCGGCGGCGCGCAAGTATTGGTCGCGCAAGTATACTTGCGCGACATAAGGGATACTTGCGCGATTTTCAACCAGAGTTGAATTACTTGAGCGACTCTTTATTAAACCCTTTCCCATCCTCTTGAGGTTCTTCCAGAAGAGGGACGCGCAAGTATTGAAGGGATTAAGTCGGCGCGCAAGTGTTTGATAAGTTTCAACACTTAGGCCTTCCTTCTTCCCTTTAGATCTTCCATTCTAGGTAAGAAATTACCTTAGAAGTGTTCTGGAAGCTTTGAGAAGAGACTTGGGCGTCGGGAGCTTTGATCCGAGTTTCTGGGAACCGATCCTCTTGAATGGGGGGCCCACAGGGTCTATTTATAGGCAAAAGAAGACCCCGGGCGGTTACTGGGCGGTTATCAGATCTGTCGCGCAAGTCCCTTGCACGACCATGATGGGTCGCGCAAGTATTGAGGCGGCGCGCAAGTGTACTTGCGCGACCAAGATGGAACTTGCGCGATACATGAGCCATGTTCTCCTTTTCCATTCCTTTGTCGATTTTTGATGTTTCTTCAAAGGATTAATCACTTTTTGCTTAGATATTCCCCTTTTCCGATCTTTGGATTCTGTGACGAAAAGGAGCGTCAACAAAAGTCCCCCCTCAGAGTTGGATCCGGAGAGAAATGAGGATTTGACTCTGAGGAAATCGAATTCCTCTAAAGGAAAAGGGCGGCGCGCAAGTCTTCAAATGCGCAGAGGGAGGCGCGCAAGTCTGCGTCGCGCAGGCCTTAAACCCTCTGGTATGGCGCGCAGGTAGGCCTCCTGGCCTATAAATATACGCCCCCACCTCCGTACAAGTATCCGGATTTCCGGACTTCATACCTTCTCGAGCTCTCGCCGCGCAAGTCTTTGTCGCCGTGCAAGTCTCCTATTTTCGCTGTTTCCTCGCTGCCGCGCTACTCTCAAGGTAATAAGGCTTGCGCGGCACACACTTGCGCGACAAATACTTGCGCGACATGAGTACCACTTGCGCGACATCTCCATACTTGCGCGCCTTAATGCCTTAGCCATTTTTTTCAGATTTTCTCACAAATTTTATGAAAAAATAAAACCCATTTAAGAGTTTAATTTATTCAACTCCTGTGCAGATTCAATGGCTCTTAGACCTGGATTCCTTGATGAACTGGCTAGCAAGCGGATAGATGATATGATGAATATCATTGGCCCTGATTACTATACTGTCAAAAACAGCACTCTTCCAGATTTGGCTAAGTATCTGAAGAAATATCATCACGACTTTCCTCACTGCACTTATCTACCTTTGTATGGTCATGGTCATCTGCAAGAAGTCATTATTCCAGAAGTAAAGAATTATCTTCCATTTTCTTGGTTTCAGAATTATACCAATTTTGCTTCAGCAAATATCTCAGGCGGGGGAGTATTTCAAACTGCTGGAACAGTAGAGAAGGCGTATGTGATGCATCATAGCCCTTGCACACCAGATCTGAAAAAACATACACCTGAGCTTCAACCACATTGCCATCCTTCAATCTTCCGAGATGCTCAGATGGATCAGTCCAAAGGCTGGAAGAAAAGTTGGGATTTCCGCCCTGGGGGAGGTGTGAAGCCAACTTGGATGTGGGCATACTGGGTGCGACAGACTTGCGCAGAGTTTATTGAGGATCTGAAGAGAGCTGCAATATATGAAGCTGTTTGGGTTGGGCAGACATATATTTACAGACATGATATCTTCGTGCCAGAGATACTCAGTCACTGGAGTCCAGCGACTAATTCTTTCCACTTGACTCATGGAGAAGTAGGTATCAGTTTGTGGGATGTCCACAAGATTTCAGGAGCTCCAATCTTGGGCGATATGTATGATGAATTCATTCCTCCCAAGGTGACTTGGAATGATCCAGAGAAGACTCCTGTTTTGGCTCGAGAATTATTCAAAATCTTTCATAAGCTCAAGAGTTCAGAGACCTCATTAACTCATTTCAGAAAAGATATCCATCCGGAAGAATGGATGAAGGTGTTTCTTACTGAGAAGAAAGGGATGGAGCCAAAGGAAAAAGGATCCAAGAAAAAGAAATCCAAGGATACCCGGCCCAGACGTCCTACCACTTGCCCAAAACCTGAGAAGAGAGGAGCTCCTGGCACATTCTGGCCAACTTTAGAAGCAGGAGAGTTTGAAAAATGGGGCTATGAAGTGAATCAAAGAATTCCAAAGAAAACTCGTCTGGCGGGTTTCTTGGCAATGTGGCTCAGTATTTACCTCTTGCCGGTCAGAGATTCGAAGGGAGGCGTTAGGCCAGGGACCTTCGTCATTGCGGACAAGTTAGCTGAGGGAAAAATGGTTGGGTTAGCTACCCCCATTTTAGCAAAGATTCACAGGAGTTTACTTCATGTCTTCCAGGGTAAATCTCCTTTAAGAATAGTGGTACCATTCCAGGTTTTGTGGGGATGGATTGCCACTCACTTCAGGACTTACAATGTACAGAATGGGTTACAAATTCCTGGAAGCTCATTCAGACCGTCAGTGCAAGCATTCTCTGGAATTGCTCCATTAGATGTCAATGGTTATGACATAAAAGTAAGACTAAGCATGTATAAGGAATTCAACTTCTTTCCTTATGGAAGTCCTCCATCTGGGCGGTTTGTTGATGATGGGAAAGCCCCTTTGGATTTGAGGGCATACATGCTAGCTTGCAGGGATGGCGTATTAGTAGCCAGGGTTGATGGAGAAATCATATGCGAGGCCTATGCTCCATATAGATTTGCACGCCAATTCAAATGTTTACAACAGATTGTTGTATCCCCTCCAGTACACATCAGGTTAGAGCAACATCCGATGGTTGCTCGACAACTATGGTTGCTGACGTCAAGAGAGAAGACTGGAGCAGTATTTGATCTACCAGTTGAAAAAGCGGCACATTATCTGACTACTTTTTATGCCGAACACTGGATAGCATCATACCCTAAAGGGATATTGAATCACCCTGTATATCAAGTGGGAAAGAGGAAGAGGACTGTAGAGAAATAAACTCTTCCTCATGAAGGTGCTGCTTCTCCTCCTGAAATAGGTTCAACAGACTCCTCCTCTAGAACTGATTCCTCGGATTATCATGATGGGGATGATGAGGCACAACCGGCAGCAAAGCGGTTTCGTGCCCGATATAATCCTCCGGCCAGAGTTAAAAGACCCACTCCATCAGCTCCTGGTGAGTTATTTGATTGTAATAACTTCAATCACTGCTACTTTATAAAGTAATAAGTCTCACTTTCTTATTCTCTATCTGTAGTTGCAGGAGTTGGGAAGAAATTAAAATCAAAAATTGTAGGACCTTCCTCACAGCCTTTATATCTAAGACCAGAGGCTGTTCAGCTATGGCAGAGCTTATACTGTGATACTGAAACCGCCTGGCTGGATTTGTGTGAGGGTCTACAACTTCCTGGGATAGGATATCTTCTAGCTTCAAAAGACCTTCAATACGGAGATAACCCCGATGAAGTGCGGGCTTACATTAGAGAGCTGGAAATGCTCATATATGCCACCGATAATTCAACTCCTATCACCAGGCGGGTAAAGGAAATGATTGATCGTGGCACTATTAAGGGGGCTGGTGGTTCTGGAGATGAGGAGTGGCAAGAGTACGTGGCTCCTGAAGATGTAAGTTTTCCTTCCTTATTTGCAACTTGATTTCAGTTGAAGCTTTATTTCTTAAGAAAGTTATTTTCTTCATCTTGCAGCTTGCAAAGAAAGGGACCGGGGTTCCTTCGCCATAATATAGCCCTGGTGGTACCGCTGTTGGGGCTGCTGCTGATTCTCCTCGCGAACCAGGCGAGATATCTCCAGGCCACCAGGCCATGAATGAGGCACTGGACATAGCCTTTCATTCGCCAATCCAAGTGCCAATAAAGGAGACAGCTGAAACTCCAAAAAAGCAAAAGAAGCCAAGGCAACGAAGGAGGAAATCCTTAGCTAAACGTTTCATTAGCAGTGGTAAGTCCTTCGAACAATCATGAGTTTATACCCATAATCATATGGTTACTCATATTTCTGAGGATTGCAGGGGCTTCTTCAATTTCCCCCTTGAGGGAAGGGACTGATCCTTCTTCAAAGGCCGTGGAGGGTGCTGTAGAACAACCACAAACTCAAGCTGACTTGGTAGCTCCTGGAGAAGAGCTGCCATCCATTCCCAGTATCCCTCCCACTACTGAAGATGCTGTCCAGGGTCAGGGGTTGCAGGACATAAGTCAGCAAGAAGACATAGCAAATGCTCCCACTGGTGAGACTAACCAAGATTCTGAAGTATCATTGGATGAAATGATGAATCAAGGAATGACTTTTGAAGAATTTTATGATCATGCTAGATTGTCATGTGATTTAGAAGACCTTGGGCGTGAGTGTTACCCTTCGCCCAAATTTTTCTTTTAAAAGAAAAATATTTCTAATCATGATGTAAAATAATATGCAGTTTCTTCCGTAGAAGCTGCTGAACTGCCAATGCCTGAAGAGGGTGTGGACACTGATGTCAACCCTATCATTGCAGAAACATTAGCTCAAGTAGAGCTAAATCCAATAAACTCTCCTGAGACCCATCTTGAAAATCCTGTTGAAACCGGGAAAGATGGGGAGAAGTCTTCTCATGTTGCTGAACCACCATTGGGTAAGGGATAACAATATTTGTGATTGTACTTTATTTGCAAGACAATCCAGTCTTTTTTTATTCTTTAAGATTCAACTAAAATCTTTCAATTGATCATGTAGGGCCATCAATTGTAATGGCTAGATCCGGAGATGAGGCTTCAGCCTCTGCCCCAATGGGAATTGAAAGTGAAGAAGCCCAAGTCAGAGGGGAAAGAGCAGAACGAGGCACTTCTTTAAGCATGTTAATTCCAGATTACATACCCCCTTCTGACGAAGATGTTGAATCAGATCCAGAGATGCTCAAAGCGTTCAGCTTTTCACGACGTAAGGCGTGGAACAATATATGGAACATCATATCGGGGGTGCCCTTAGAAGAGCTACCATAAAAAATTTCCCGATTGTCATCCCAATTTGTTATAATGGGACTTGGTGGTTTTGGGTATGAAAAGATCCATGCTACAGTGAAACAGATTATCTTCAGGAGGGAGCAAATGCAGACAAGTCGCGAAGATTTGACCAGAGTGAAATCGTCAGTCAACTTAGGCGAATTTGAGGCTGCGATATCCCAGGCTGAAGCTGATTATGTTGTCAAGATGAAGGATCTGAAACAAAAAATCAAAGAAAAGGTCGTCCAGCAGGTGCAACTCCAGCAACAGTTAGATGCTGTTACTGGGGAACTTGATCAGCTTAATGAATCATTGGATGAAACTCATGTAAATTGCATGAAAGCCATTGCAGATGCTAAGAAGGCACTTCAGCAAGCTGAAAAGAGTGAAGCTGGTCAAGTGCACGAGCTTCAAGCAACTGTTGATAAGGCTCAGGATGCTATACATCAAATGAAGACTTTTGTTGACAATCTCCTGTAATTTCTTGAAAAAGAGAAGAGATTCCAATCTGTGGATGTCCTTCTAACTCTTGTGTATCAATGAAAAACACTTTTGTCTTCAATCATTTGTGCTTGCATTCTTCCATTACCTGCTTCAAATTTACTTAAGCCAATGGGCTTAGTAAGCATAGTTTGATTTTTACTAGGATTATTACAAATAACCCTACAAACTTTGAATCTTTTAATTGCTCAATATTAGCTAAATCATACAAAAAATGTATATTTAGTGAGCTGGAACTTTGACTTTTATTCATAGTTCCTCTGTATTTTGTGTGGGCAGTTTAAAGTCATGCAAGCCGGACATAAAGAGGCTAATGTTTAAGGTCGAAATAGCTTTGACCGAAAAATGGATTAAAATGGATTCAATTCCTTGACAATTTATCTGAAAACATATTTACCATACTCAAGTATGAGGGAAAAAATGTAAACTATGACTTAAGAATATTTGAATCTGAGGAATGAAATGAAAAAGAGCTAAATAGTATTAGAAGAAGTAGTTTCCAAGAATGAAGTTACTATTATTTAACAAAACCCGTTAGGGGGTTGAAATATGCAGGGCCACCTATGGGCATTGGCTGCATAGTCAAATAAAATAGCATCTTTTGGCTGACAAGTCTGTTATGTGGACTGTTTATGCAAGGCCACCTATGGGCACGTGCTGCATAGTCAGGCAAAAGAACTCCCAGAAATTTTACTTTCCTAGTGCTAAAAGCTAGTGAAAGTTTATGGAGATTCAAATTTTCTAAAGCATAGAGTTTGTTGTATGGAAAGAGGTACTTGAATATGGAGAAGATATTTCCAAACAAGAATATCAAAGAACTGGATGAATATCACTCCTACGAAGGTCTGACCCAAACGTAGGGAAGAAGAACAAACCATAGACTTGAATACTTTCAGATCATGAAAAAGGATATGGTACAAATATGTTAAGGATGGCTATTTTTGCGGATCCCTACATACTGTCGTTTAAGACAAATAAGGACAAAAGAGGCATTCTTCCCAAGAATGAAGTTACTATTATTTAACAAACCCGTTAGGGGGTTGAAAACATGCAGGGCCACCTATGGGCATTGGCTGCATGGTCAAATAAATAGCATCTCTTGGCTGACAAGTCTGTTATGTGGACTGTTTATGCAAGGCCACCTATGGGCACGTGCTGCATAGTCAGGCAAAAGAATTCTCAGAAGTTTGACATTTTTGTGACCATAAGTCATGAAAAGGGTTATGAAGATCTGAAAATATTTAAGGTTAGGATTATAATACATAAAGATGGGTATTTTCCAATGTATATAGAGATACATAGGTAAATGAAAACCATAATCATGTTGTGGCTGGGTCCTGAATTGAAACATGGATTTCACTACGTATCTCATAAGAATGAGAATCAAGCCATACGTAGTTCTTGAAATGCAGTTTAATGTCGTGCAGGACGAAAGGATGAGTGATCTTAGTTTTTGGGGTCATAGAATTCGGACCATAATAATGAATACACAGTGTGTGTTTTCATGAGGACTTTTTAGCCAAGGGACTGAAAGTGAAATTTGGGGTTAGGCCCAAAAGACTCGGGACTGGATTCGAGGGACACTCGAATGTTCCTACGTATCCCATAAAGATGGGAATCAAGTCCACGTAGTTCTAAAAAAAACTACCCTTTGTACAAATTTGGTTCGTACATGTGAAGGGTGAAAAGGGACTTTAGTGCAATGATGGTTTTAACCTAAGATAAAAAGTTTAGGCATTACCATGTATGTACGTAGTCTTTTTGAAAATGAAAACCATGATTGAAAAAGAATCAATGTTAATAATGGTTCCTTCTCAAATGAGGAAATCAAAGAATATTGTAGTTTATTGTCGTACTGGAAAAAAGTGTTGTATAGTTTAACGTCATATAACAAGGACGAAAGTGAATCAATATAAAGATATTGATTCCAAGGGTGGTTTCACAAATCATCATCATATGAGATTGTGGTGAACCAATGTGAAGAGATTGTTTTTGGGCTTGAACCTTTGGGAGGTTGCCTACATACCCAGCCTGGAGGGCAAGGATCAAAGTCCGTGTAGTTCAATTAAAGAATGAATTAATGATCAAGTTGTTCTTGTGGACAATGATCTAAAAAAAATGTTGTTGGGACTTACACATGGTTAGTGGCCCAAAGGGAGTGTTATGGTTGATGTTCGCTCTAAGCTCACGTGAGTCATACTCAGTGTGAGAAACAAGAGGTAATAACAACCTTAACGATGTACAGTTTAATGTCATGTAGGACATATCAAGGACTTTCTGTACAGTTTAGCGTCATGTAGTTAGGACGATGGGGACAATACAGTTTAACGTCATATTGGACGAAAGGGGGATTGTGCAGTTTTAATGTCATGCTGGACTTTTGATGATTATATAGTTTAACGTCTTTCCGGACGTGAGGGACTTTTATACAGTTTAGCGTCATGTAGTTAGGACGTTACAATTTAACGTCTTGTTGGACACATTTGCAAATAGTTTATGGTCGTATACATGGACCAGGAATGATGCAGTTTTAAGGTCATGCTGGACTATTGTTGTATAGTTTAACGTCATATAGCAAGGACGAACTTGTGCTGTACAGTTTAAAGTCATGTAGCTAGGACTAAGGTGAATCAATATGAGGATATCAGTTCTGATCTTTTTACAGTTTATCGTCATGCTGGACGTTGGAAGTGCCACACAGTTTAATGTCATGTTGCTAGGACACAATATAGTTTAATGTCATCTCGGACAGAATACAGTTTAGTGTCATGCTGGACGATGAAAGTGCCACACAGTTTAATGTCATGTCGCTAGGACAAAATATAGTTTAATGTCATCTCGGACAAAATATAGGAACTTCTTATACGGTTTATTGTCATGTAGGAAAAAATCAGGGACTATGCAGTTTAAAGTCTTGCAGTTAGGACTATTGGTGCTGCACAGTTTAGTGTCATGTTGCAGGGACATAAGTGCGAATAGTTTAAGGTCATATGCACGGACCATACAGTTTATCGTCATGCTGGACGTAGTTGTAGTTTAAGGTCATACTGGACCATTGCTGTATGAACCAAATGTAAGAGTTTTAGTTCTGTGAACAATATTTTGTGTTTATACAAAATACTTCTTCAGAAATCTGGCATTAGTTGGAGTCGTGATGTGTTCTCCATCCATTGAAATCAGAGAATACGCTCCATTGGAGTAGACCTTATGTACTGAATAAGGTCCTTCCCATTTTGGTTCAAGCTTGGGAGGCTTCTTTCCTGGTATCATTGGTGTTCTGAGAACCAATACCAATTCTCCCTGAATGAATGAACGAAGACGAACTTTTTTGTTAAAAGCTCGTGCTATTCGATTCTGATAGATTTCCAAGTGGTGCAAAGTGCACAACCTTTTCTCATCTAACTGTTCCAATTCATTCAACCGCTTTTGGGATTGCTCATCTGTTGATGACTGATCACAAATGGCTATTCTGAGTGAGGGCAATTGGACTTCAATTGGCAAGACTGCTTCTGTTCCATATACCAATGAATATGGAGTAGACCACGTTGCATTGCGAGTGGTAGTCCGATAAGCCCATAAAGCATGATAGAGTTTATCAGGCCATGACCTCTTATCTTTATCCACCATCTTTTGCAGTATATTTGAAAGAGTCTTGTTGAAGGCCTCTATCTGGCCATTAGCCGCTGCATGATATCGAGATGAATGGTTAGACTTAATGTTGTATTCTTGATACAATCTCTTTACCTCAGAAGAACAGAAGTTGGTGCCATTGTCTGTCAATATGGTATGAGGGACACCAAATCTAGTAATGATGTTAGACTTGATGAAGCTAACAGTGCATTTAGAACTGACTTCTTTGAGAGGTACTGCCTCTGCCCATTTGGAAAAGAAATCAGTTGCAGTAAGAATGTACTTAAACTGCTTGGCCGTAGCTGAAGGGTAAGGTCCCACCACATCCATTCCCCATGTGGAAAATGGCCATGAGTATTTAGCTGTATGAAGCAACTCTAGAGGTTGATGAATGAAATTGGCATATACTTGGCATGAATGACACTTCTTTGTGAAATTAACACAATCTTGTATCATTGAAGGCCAGAAGTATCCAAGTCTTCGAATTTGATCAGACAATCTATGTCCAGACTGGTGGGCACCACAGACTCCTGCATGCACTTCTTTTATGACAGCCACTGTCTCTTCACCATCAATACATCTGAAGAGAACTCCATCAAAACCACGTTTGTAGAGAATTTTCTCGAGGTGGTTTGGACTATCATAAAGAGTAAAATTGACCACACGTCGCCGAATTTGTTCTCTCTTGGCTCTATCAGGTGGAAGTGTTCCATTTTGAAGGTATTCCCTGATAGGTGACATCCATCCTGTAGTATGACCATATGGTTCAGGAATGGGACTAATTTCATTAATTTCCTCTGTTCTGACTTGAACATAAGGTGAAATTGCACGACGGTGGGCAATACCGATGGTTGTCTCGTCCCGATTTGGATCTGCTAAAGCTGTGGCTATATTAGCCAGTGCATCAGCTTGAGCATTTTGTGATCTTGGGACATAAGAAAATGTCGGTTCTGAAGGGAATTCCGACATTAACTCTCTGACGTAATCATACAAAGGGATTAATTCTTCTTTTCTGATGGCATAATCCCCATTGACTTGTTTGATTACGAGGTCTGAATCACCTTTTACCTTTAAGTGATTCACTTGTGCTTGAAGTGCTAACTCCAAGCCTGCAATGAGAGCTTGGTATTCAGCTTCATTATTGGTACCACCTTCCCACAACAAAAAGGAATAAGGTAACACTGCCTTATCTGGAGAAATGAGCACAATTCCTAAACCAACTTTGTTGAATTTAGGATTTTCCATTTTCTTCCCTGTTGGACTTCTAGAAGCACCATCAAAATACATTTCCCATGTTTGAGGATTCTCTTGAATAGAAAAAACTTCTTCATCAGGGAGTTCGATATCTGAATATGTGTCTTCCACTGAAGGGTGTTCAGCCAGGAAATCAGCCAGAGCTTGGCCCTTAATTGCCTTTTGAGACACATATTGAATGTCGAACTGCTGTAGAATAACCGCCCACCTTGCCAGACGTCCTGTAAGCATTGGACGACTAAGGATGAATTTGAGTGGATTATTACGAGATACCAATTGGACCTCGTGATGTTGCAGGTAGTGTCTCAGTTTCTGAACTGCAAAGATTAATGCTAGGCAGCATTTTTCAATACTCGAATACCGGGTTTCTGCTTCAAGCATTGTTCTACTGAGATAGTAGAGACTATTTTCATTCCCAGCATCATTCTTTTGAGCGAGAAAGGCACCCAATGATCGCTCTAAAGCTGTCACATAGAGGATAAGAGGTCTACCCTCAACAGGTGGCATGAGTACTGGTGGACTTAAGAGGTATTTCTTGAGAACATCAAATGCTTCTTGACATTCTTTAGTCCACTGGTAAGTGACTCCTTTCTTCAATAATTTGGTAAAAGGTAAACTTTTGCCTGCCAAATTGGCGATGAAACGCCGAATATAGGCCAAGTGTCCTTGAAGTCCTCTTAATTCTTTTAAATTCTGAGGAGGTGACAAACCAAGGATTGATTTGGTCTTCTCAGGATCGACTTCAATACCACGATGGCGTACAACAAAGCCGAGGAATTTTCCTGAGGTTACCCCAAAAGCACATTTTAAGGGGTTCATCTTCAAATTATGTTGTCGAAGCTTGTGGAATATGATTTCCAAATCAGCCAAGTGATCAAAACGTTGTTTGGATTTAACCACCAAATAATCTACATAGCATTCAACAAATTTCCCTAGAAAAGGTTTGAAGATACGATGCATGGCGCGTTGATATGTTGCACCTGCATTCTTTAAACCAAAGGGCATCACCTGGTAACAAAACACACCTTGAGGAGCTCTGAAGGCTGTATATTCCTCATCTTCTGGGGCCATTCGGATCTGATTATATCCAGAATATCCATCCATGAAAGAAAGTACTTCATAGCCAGCCGTCGCATCAATTAAGAGTTCTGTAATCGGAACTGGAAAATCATCTTTGGGACAATACCGATTAAGATCTCTGAAATCGATGCAAACCCTAATTTGTCCGTTATTTTTCTTTACTGGGACAATATTAGCCAACCACTTGGGATATTGAACTTCTCTGACGAAGTTAGCTTTGATAAGCTTATCCACTTCAGCCTCGATTTTGGAAGCATAGGTTGGGTGTGTTCTTCTCGCGGCTTTCTTGAATCCTCGATGTTCTTTTGGCAAACCCAAATGATGGGTGGCAACATCAGGATCAAGGCCAGGCATCTCTGTATAATTCCAAGCAAAGATATCTTTATTTTGCTTTAGAAAAGAAATATACATCTCTTGTTCTTCAAGGGTCATGGCCGCACTAATTAAAGTGGGGCGTGGATCTTTCTCTGTACCCAGATTTACTTCTCTGAGTTCATCCACAGTGGTAGAGATACCCTCTTCAAATGCTGGAGGAGCATCTCTAAGATCTTCCTCTTCCTCTTCATCATGTGTTATATCTTCCGTTTCTACTTGCAAAGTAGATGAAAAAAAGAAATTCTCATGATCATAAGAGATGTCAAAATTTTCACATTTTGAAGAAGAAGCTTCCATTTCCGTCCCTATTGATGAAAAAGGGTCTTCTTTGGGAAATAAAGAGGAAATGATGGATTGAGAATCGGCATCAACATTCACCTCTGGTGTTGCTATAACTTCTTCTGGCCTGATTAGCGAAGTATAGACTTGTTGGATTTCAGCAGACGAAATGAAAACGTCACCACTTATGTTTTCATCATTGCTTGGTAAGTTACCAATTTCTCCCATGTTGTCTGGCTCGATTGCCGTAATTGACATTATGGATCTTTCCATAAGAGTATTTTGATTTGGGCCTATTTTGTCAATTTGACTGATAGGTAACACATAATCTGTACTCACATGTGAAAATGGATTTATTGGAATTTTTTCCAAACCATATGGAGCATTAACTATGGTAATTTCCTTCATTGTAGATTTTTCTCTTCCCTTCATGTGATAAAATTCCGCCTCAATGTATTGAGACTCACATGTTTTGAACGGGGCCTTATCACCATATAATGTTCCAACTTGACCATCAAAACAGTATTTGAGACATTGATGGTATGATGACGGAATAGCTGCATGCTGATGTAACCAGGGTCTTCCAAGCAAGATATTGAAAGCTGAGTCTTGATCAACAATCATGAAATCTGAATTGGAAACAAGATCTCCAAACTGAGTTCTGAGCGTAACTTCTCCCAGTGGTTCTTGTTCATTTTTATCATATCCTTGCAACATCATGGTAGAAGGAGATAAATCAGATTCTGTGAGGCCCAATCGACGAAGTGTGCGAATGGGCATGAGGTTGACTCCTGAACCATTGTCAATGAAAGCTCTTCGAACATCTATACCATTGACTTTGCCAGATAGGTACAAAGGTTTTATGTGCCCATGCACAACATCATCTTCATCTTTATCAGTAAAAGATATCACTGCATGGAATTCTGCAGGATTATTCTGTATGTGATAAATTTCAGCTGCAGCAATTTCAGCTTCAAACTCCTGAGGACTTGACAAAGCTTCGATGAGTGCTTCCCGAAGATCTCTTGATAGATTCAAAGCATCCAAAATTGATAATTTGGCTGGTACTTGGGCCAAGTGTTTCAATATATCATACTTTTGATCTAGAGGCCTGCGTTTCCCAATAGGAATATGTGGTTTAGCAGGTATCTTGGAAGCAGATGCTTTGGAAGCTGATGCATCTTGTATTGAAGTTGGTAACATCTTTGGTTTTGGAAAATTAGACTGATTAGATCCATTTGCTTGCTGAGATAAAGAAGATGGAACCTTTAATCGGTCTTCCAAAATAATTGTGCCGAAGCTGAGTTGGCCATTAGCAGAAGAACTTGCTTGTTCATTTTGAGCTCGCTGAAGGGCTCTACCACGAGTTTCTGCTGCATATACAGTGCTAGCAGGGGTAGAATTAGAGTAGTGGCTTCGGAAAGATCCACGTCTTCCCCTATATCCTGAACCTCTAGAACTTCCTCGGGTTCCTTTATTTGATACAGGGAATTCAGGCTCATCAAGACTGGAATATGAATCTGTTAATTGAATCATATTAACAGAACCAAAGATCAATTCTTCATCTGATAAAGACTCTGCCTGGTTGGCCTGTTTAGGCTGTGCCATTTGGTGGGACGGTGCCCGTGACTTTGAAGTAGATGGCATGAAATCTGCCAGAGTCAAAGACAATTTAGGCTTTGATGCATACTCATCTTCTTCTAATTCCTCTTTCTTCTTTGAATTACGCTGCCCTTTTGAGGATTTGTCCTTTGATGGAGGCTTTACTGCAGCTTTTGTAGGAGACACAATTGGCTTCTTCAATTGTGTTCGCAAAATGGAATGAGTCCGATTGATTGTCTTTCTGACCATCCAATCATCATATTTTTTCGCAGTTTTGCTTTTGACTTCCTGCCACTCGCCTCCTTCCTCTGGATCTGTAGCGGTAATACACGCTACATGAGCTGAAGAACCCTTCAATTTGACTTGTCCCACGTCAACCATCTTTTGTAGGAGGTCTTTAAAGACAAAACACTCCTGGATGGGATGTCCCAACATTTGATGAAAGGGACAATAATTGGGACGGTCTTCATCTCCTTCCTTGTTTGGTCTCTTCGGCACTGGTAATTGAACCAAATTATTTTCCAGAGCTGAAATGAAATAACCAGGAACTTGCTCACTTCGGAAAGAGTATGTTTTACTCTTCATATCATCAAATTGTTTTCGTCGTTGATCTTTTTGATCATTTGGACGAAACAGCCTTTGTTGTTGGCGTTCAGGAGGTGGAGCCCTTCGAGAAGATGAAGGTTTTGAAGTAGAAATAGGTACAGGTGCCTGTTTAAGCATAACTGTAGCAGTTTCTGCTTTACCCATTCTTCTTCCTGGAGCTGATGGAATTACACGAGATTTAACCTTAGCCTGCATAAGAGAATCTTCAATCTGTTGAGCGATTGAAGTAAGGTCTCGAAACCCTCCTGTGTATTTCACAGGGATCAATGGCGTGCGTAATTCGTCACGCAAATTTGCCACACAGATTGGCAATAATTCCTCCTGAGGGAGTGATAAACTCAAGGAATACGTTAATCCCTTCCAACGAGCAATGAAATCAGAGACTCTTTCATTCTCCCTTTGCTTGCAGTTTGTAAGATCGAAAACTGTCGTTTTTGGCAAAGTTGAGCTGAACTGAAGAAGGAATTTTTGACGAAGATCCTCCCATCCGATGACTGACCGGGATTTCAAGCTTGTATACCAGACAAAAGCTGGTCCTTGCAAGGTTCGCACGAAGCATCTGAGTTTCACTGCTTCTTGTTGTTCTGGAGTTCCCATCATAGGATCACAACAAGACACGTAATGCGTCAAATGTTGTTCAGGGTCGCCTGATCCATTGAAAGTAGGGAAAATAGGGTTTCCAAAACTGGATGGAGGAGAAATTGAATCTACCCATTCAGGGTAAACTTTCTTTTCAGGTTGAACTTGCGCCCGTTTCCCTTCCATAGTTTCTAACCGAGCTGTTAATGACTCAATAGTAGTTATTAACTTTTGAGAAACGTCAGGTTGAACTTGGTTTTGGGTAGGTGCAATGAATGGAGCTTGGACAGCCGTGGAGGTTGGTGCTGCAACTAATGGTAGTTCTGCCAACCGTTGTTGCGTTTGACCCGTAGGATTAGACCTCTGTGGGTGTACTGATAAAGGAGGATATTCCTGATCCATCTCAGTAGTTACAACAAATTCCTTCGGCTGTCGGACTTCAGCATTCTTAAGAAGAAGACTACTCTGAAGTAGTTCTGCATTCAACCTTCTTAATTCTTTCATTTCTTCCTCCTGTTGTGCAAGCCTTTGCTCTAATGAGAGCGATTGACCTCCTTCAGAGGAAGGGTGAGAAGTAACCTGATTCTTTCCTTTCCCCTTATTGGATCCTTTTCGGAGAGGGGGAAGTGGGTTACTTGAAGGAATACCCAAATTTTGGGTAAGCCTTTGATTACGTGTGCGCACACCTTCTTCATTTAGGTCTGTGTGCGCAACTTCTTGAGCAGGAACCTCTTCATCTGATCCCTCTGATTGAGCCTCATCTGGTGAATCAGCAGCAACGGCAGTGATGAAATTAATGGATGCATTTTTCATGAAATCCTTTCTATCAGCATTTCTATGATATTGTCTTCTTTTATGTCCATGATAAGACATGGCATTCCGTTGACTTGACCCCTCAGGAATTTCTTTGTGAACCGTCACTTGGAGAGAATCTCCTGACATCTTGGCTCTTCGTTCCTCTTGAGGCTTATTCCCTAATCGAGAGAATACTGACTTTCTCTGAGGGAGGGATTGAAGATTTGAAAAAGTCCCCAGTCCGGTGGACTGGGGGTGTTCCTGTTGCTTCTGCTCAACTCCTCGAATCCCATTCGTTGATTTTGAGGGTTGGGTTAAAGAAGTCCCCAGTCTGGCAAGCTGGGGTGTCTCTTGACATGCTATGTATGAGATCTTCTTGAAATCTCTCTTGATCTTGCGGATCTTAGTTCGGAAATTAGCTGGATGCATTAAACTATATCCACTTTTATCACCTGGTTCAACAGACCGTTGGATGATTTCCGAAACTTCTGTCATTTGATGACGTGTTTGCTCCAGACGAGAGGCTTGTGCAATATTCTCGCCTGCTTGATGTAGGAGCAATTCAACAACCTGTTCTCTATATACTTGATTTTGAGAGGAACTAGTTG
Source organism: Viscum album (assembly GCA_963277665.1). Lineage (NCBI taxonomy): Eukaryota > Viridiplantae > Streptophyta > Magnoliopsida > Santalales > Viscaceae > Viscum > Viscum album. The sequence continues at coordinate 1,659,198,782 of OY728164.1, read as the reverse complement.
AAGCTTGATCTCGAGCAAGATTTTGATTATGAACAAAGCCCATTGACTGTGGCCGGCCATGGGCAATAACATTGCATGAGACCATTTTCGGCGGGCTTTGCTGACTGGAAAGCACTGTGAAATGTAGTGCTCCGTGAATACCCCATCCTCTGATATGAACATTAGATGGAGCATTGGAAATTAACTGACGCAATTTTCTCAGCGCGCCAAGGCATGAACGTTGAAGGGTTCTCTGTTGCTTTTCAGCCTTCGGATACCGAGAGACTGATAGAGATGCCAAATCAATCTGGCGTTGTAACCCTTCTATTATCTTAAGATGATTTTCATATTCATCGTAAGATAATACCTTCTTCTTTAATTGACAAAGAGTTTTCCATATGTTAAGACGAATATCATGGATTCCATCATCCGTCAACATCTTTGGAATGTCATACTGTGAATCAGCCAAAGGCCAAAACATGACTGGTACTTCACCTTTTGCCAGTTTTTTCCTCATATTCAGCATTTCCTCTTTATCATTAAATGAAGATTCTTCTACCTGTTTGGACCAGAGTTGGTGTTTCCTTGTTGCTTCATTGGATTCAACAAGATTGGTAGAGGAATCACTATTCATGCTGGAAGATAAATGACCTAGGGAAGGTTCGGAGAATAACCTGAACCCCAAGCTATCTTCTGATGGAGAAAGAGTTTCACCTGCCGATAGTAAAACTTCAGACATGACTGGTTTTACGTTTGCAAGTGCCTCGAGATAGGAGGGCTTTCTCGTCACTACATTGCCTTCTGAAGAATTTTCGAGACAATGTGAATCACTACTGCGGAGAGGACTTTCGCAGCGAAGTTCATCACCATGAGGAGGACCTTCATGATGGGTTACAGCAAAAGATGATATCTCTTGCTCCTTGGTCTTCTGACCACACAGAGGGTTCCTGTGGTTCTCATCTGAAGAAGAAACTTCAAGATTGACCGAATTTTCATGAAGCAAGTCTTCATGAGGAAGTGTCTGTTGAAGACCTTCGGGATTAATGTTCCTGTTATTGGGAACTGAGGGAGTAGAATCTTGAATTCCGACAGATAAATGTCTGAGGGCTTCAAGAACTCCAGCATCGAGCAAGGCCTTGTTGCAGATTGGCCTTTGATCTCCTGACTGTGCTGGGTGGATCTTTTTCTTAGATGCCTTCTTACTCGCTTTAGAAATCACTTGATGACGAAAGTGATTGCTCTGAGCAGGTGTATGTGCCTGATCAGGAAAGATGGTCAGGTTAGGCTGACGATCATCGCTCAAATCAGGTGTATGTGCCTGACTTGGTTGTCCATATGATATGGGGGAGTAGGCCCCACAACCCTCTTGGACTGAAACAGATGTGTGTGTCTGTTCCGGAGTGAATTGTTGATGTGTCACTCCACCGCTAGGGATAGATTTATGTGTCTGTCCCTGAGATGATGCTGAAGATGTTATGATATTCTGGCAAGCATCCAGAATATGAGCAGGAATTTGCTTCTGCTCTTTCACCATTGACAAAATATGTTTGGTGACTTCAGCCGCCGGAACAGGGATATACGTCCATTCCGGGCTTGGAGTAGGTGTATGTGCCTGCTCCTGTCCTCCTTTTCCTGTCAGTGAATCCTGACAGTACTCAAGTGTGGAGGCAGAGAGTTTAGTCTGCCTCCTGTTTGTCGTCGGGGCTTTCCGACTGACTTCTCCGTGTGCTACCAAACGAGACTGTTGGTAGGCTTGATTAGTATTAGCAGGTGTATGTGCCTGCTGATTACACTTCGCCAAACGCTGTTGACGAGATCCATCATATGTAGTCAGACGAGCCTGCTGACTAACTGCTGATGTATAAGCAGGTGTATGTTCCTGCCTATGGTACTCCGCCGGAATTGCCTGGCGGGATCGGCTTGATGCTGCCAGACGAGTCTGCTGGACAGCGGGATTAAAACGAACAGGTGTGTATGCCTGCTCGTTATTTGCCACCAAGTTAGGTTGGTGGACTTCTCCGGAGATGGCAGGGATGACAACCTGCCTATTATTAACCGGATTCCGTCTCTGGTGATTCATCTTGCCTGCTCGGGTTCGAGGAACCTGAGCTGAATGCCTGGAGCCGGTACCCTCATCATGTTGAGGGTGCACTACCGCACGAGTCTGGCGGTGATTGTTGATGGGAGCCCTTGAGAAGGACTCCTGTCTCTTTGAATTAAGGTCCTGCGGGACCTGCTCATTCACTTCCTCAGAATAAGGGAGTGAATGGAAATTGCGTTCCGGGGATAACGACCCGAAACGGTTGGAGACGGTAGTCAGCACCGCCTGATTCTTGATTGCTGGTCGCCGTTGTCCGGACGACCAGGTAGAATTGTTAACTTGGAGGGCTTGACGAGCGGCCTCCAGAGTTGGGATAGTACCGTTACGACGGTACTCCTTAACCAGTGCATTTGAAACACAGCGTTGAAGACGCTGAGTTGGTGATGTCATCCTCAGAGCGGATGACGTTCCAGCAGGAGTAGCAGCATTGGTTTTCATGGCAGAAGACCTCACAGTAGAGGTGTTCATAGCAGTAGTATTCACAGGGGTGAATTTAAGGAAAGCCATTTTTTTTTTGTAGAAGATCTTAAAAAAAGAGTGCCTGTTCCATATAACAGACATAATCAAGATGAATCCGGCTACTGCATCTTTTGGATGATCATACGTCAATGATTGCCTTGTTGGCCCAAGGGGCCTAACATCTAAGAAGAACATCACTTTAACTTGGTTAAGGATTCACGTCGGGTTCACCATTTTTTGTTTCGCGTGGAATCCGGGGATGACCTCCTGGACGGGAGATTCAAACGTTCCGATCGGTTTCTAACGGGTTTGTTCGTAGAACCGGAAACATCCAATGATTCCACATCCGTTTGGACCTACTTTCCAAAGGCAGGCGCTCATTAGCTTGTGGGCTAATGAGGCTTAGGAATTTGCATTGGTTGAGAGGATGGGAGGTCGGACTCATCACACCTTTTTGAGGGGAATTATTGTCTACTCCGGGACTCTCTTTATAGATTTAAGTTAAGTTCGTGAATCCTTATTACATTACCAAGTATAAAATGAGCTTTCCTTTTTAACAATCAATGATTAAATATGCAAGAAATTTAGAGAATCTTTTATATGTATTCGAGGTTCTTCATCAATATAGAATCATCTATATTTGTTTAGAGATTCTTGGTCAATGGCATCCTTCAAAACATTTATATAAAAGTCTCTTGGTCATTTTGATGACCAGGCTGGTTTTAAAGCCACTCAGTGGGGCACTTGAAGTTTATCGTCATTCAGAAGGACAGAGATTATTTCAATGTTGGGATCGAACCCATGAATGGGCTACCTACGTATCCTTTTTTTTTGAAAAAAGGAATCAGAACCCACGTAGTTCGAGGAATGGGATATGATGTTTTATGATTGATGGCTCAAAGATGAATGTCATAATTACTTTTACACTCTAAGCTCACGTGAGTCATGCTCGGTGTGAGAAACAAGAGGTATTGGTAAAATTTAGACAATTGTGCCATAAAAGATGCAATCATAAGAATTTGTTTTGGGGCTTATGTATAGATGACTGCCCAGATAGGCGAAGGTTTAGGATTTTACTTTTAGGAAGAAAATCCATGAACAGGGTCCACAAAGTTATATGTGCTTCATGGAGATTTGAATACTCTAATCTTGAGGCTTACTCCTAAGGAGGATGCCCAAGTTAGGAGGGGACTTATGATTGGGTTTTATTCCTGAAAAGGAAACCCAAATCAAAGGAAATTTATGACTGGTTAAGAGAAATTTTAAGAGACTTGGGGCTTACTCTTAAGAAAGATGCCCAAGATTTATGACTAGGACTTATTCCTGAGAAGGAAGCCTAGGTTAGGGGACTTGGGGCTTATTCCTGAAAAGGAAGCCCAAGGTTATGACTGAGTCTTATTCCTGAAAAGGAGACCCAGGTTAGGGATTAAGGTTTAGGGCTTACTCTTGAAGAGGATGCCCAAGTTTAAAGGACTTTGATTGGGGCTTATTCTTAAGGAAGATGCCCAAATCAAAGGTTTTATAACTGGGGATTATTCCTGAAAAGGAAACCCAGGTTAGGATTCTCTCATCTTAAAGGATGAGGTTGAATGAATGAACTCTCAATCTTTTGCGACATAAAGATGTTTAAATCACTAGGTTTTGAGAGATATTTCACATAATTCCTTTCAAATAAGGATGTCAAATCAAGAAATCATGCCATAAATGGCTTTGAAGAGTATCTTGAAGACTGAATCTTGAATAAGAAGGGTGAAATGGCTTAAGAGGGGTGAAAAAGGGCAAGATGGGCACCCAAAAAGATAGGGGCGCGCAAGTATTGAAGGTCGCGCAAGTCCTGCGGCGGCGCGCAAGTATTGGTCGCGCAAGTATACTTGCGCGACATAAGGGATACTTGCGCGATTTTCAACCAGAGTTGAATTACTTGAGCGACTCTTTATTAAACCCTTTCCCATCCTCTTGAGGTTCTTCCAGAAGAGGGACGCGCAAGTATTGAAGGGATTAAGTCGGCGCGCAAGTGTTTGATAAGTTTCAACACTTAGGCCTTCCTTCTTCCCTTTAGATCTTCCATTCTAGGTAAGAAATTACCTTAGAAGTGTTCTGGAAGCTTTGAGAAGAGACTTGGGCGTCGGGAGCTTTGATCCGAGTTTCTGGGAACCGATCCTCTTGAATGGGGGGCCCACAGGGTCTATTTATAGGCAAAAGAAGACCCCGGGCGGTTACTGGGCGGTTATCAGATCTGTCGCGCAAGTCCCTTGCACGACCATGATGGGTCGCGCAAGTATTGAGGCGGCGCGCAAGTGTACTTGCGCGACCAAGATGGAACTTGCGCGATACATGAGCCATGTTCTCCTTTTCCATTCCTTTGTCGATTTTTGATGTTTCTTCAAAGGATTAATCACTTTTTGCTTAGATATTCCCCTTTTCCGATCTTTGGATTCTGTGACGAAAAGGAGCGTCAACAATAATATTACTAAAAATAACCCTCATTCTTACCAGGGGTATTCTATTTCATGTTCATGTCATTCCAATTATTTTTTTTATAAATGAAATATAAGTATGTTATTTAATTTATATTAATCATATTATCCTTTACATATTTTATGAACTGAAATCGTTTTAATGTTTCTTTAATACATTTTTTCTTTAAACTGACCTAAAATTCTTAATAATGGAATTTTTTTTATTTATCACTCTATATTTATTAGCTTAATTTATTTATAATCAAAAGTTTATTATTTAAAAATAATTATAATTTGTTTTTCAAATGTATCCAATTAATTTTTTTAAAATAAAATATGTTAATTTTATATTTTCTTTTATAATAATGATTAACAAATATTGTAAAAATGTATATATTTTCACTTTAGTTTTTCCTCTAGTGTTTATATCCCATGAAGTTATATTTGGGTCACCCATTAAATTATATTATGATGTGATACCTATTGAAAAAAAAATTATGTGTTATGGTTTCATAAGTTAATCTTATATGATAACTATATGAAATCCATTCTTTTCCCTATATTCTTTTAGATATAATAATGATAGATTTTATGTGCACATATATAAATAGATGATTAAGGTTGGGTCCTATATCACCCTATAATTAATTTATTTCATATTACATACCAAGGTATAGTCAGGTATGATCATAATAAATTTTTTCACATGGGTTTATGCATACAGATTTTTCTCACATTTTCAGGAATGGATATAATGAGATTATCCACAATGGTGTGTGAATAATAATACTTCTCCTAATGGTTATCATATACATATTTTTCTTAAAAATTTATGTGTTTACCGAAAAACATTGTATTTTGAACATTCTTCTCATATTTAAGATATTCCATATTTTCATGTTTCACCTTATTTGTAAAATATTGGGCACTTTTCTATCATGCTATCATGTTATATTATTGAGATATATTTTGATCCATTTCATATATTTTAGTTATTTTATAATGAAGATAATATTATCTTATGTTTATTTACAATGTTTAATGATTTTAAATTATGGTTTTATGAATGTTTTGAAAAATATTTGTCCACTAAATCTTGATTTCATTCATATTTATGATTTGATAAGATCTGATATGTTTTTCTCTTTCTGAGCATCCAATCTCACTAAATTCTTATGTTTTATCCCTATGATTAGTATGAAGATTATATCATGTTATTTTTCTATAAAAGGGTGTATAAGAGAGTAATTTTCTAGAAATTATTTCAATTATTGTAAAATAAAATGTTTATATAGTTAATCACTAAGAAATAAATCCCCTTGGTCCTCAGGTTATGTGTTTTTAGTGACATGTATTATATAAATCAACAAATTATTGTAGTATTTATGTTATGTTTTATTTAGAAACATCATATCCCATTAATAATATACTTGAAGAAGGTGTTGTGGGTTGAATTTCAAAGTTCTCCATTTTATATTCATTCCCGAATTATGAAAATATATAGATATCTGAAAGAGTATTTCTCCTAGGACAACATGACATGTGATATTGAAGAGTATGTATCATATTTCAATGTATTCTTGTATGTTATTTCTATGAGAAAAATATTCTATGGGGATTATACAACCATTTAACATAGAGAAGTGGAAATGGGAAAAATCACTTTGTATTTAATGGTCTAGCTCCCGAAAACACTTGAAGTTCACAATGCTATTTTAGATATTGTCGATAACTTTAATAGTTAGTAAATTTAATTAGTATTAGAGAATATTTATATATTGATCATTTTTATTTGAAATACATTAATCATGTGATATGTTTAATGGGGTTCTGTATTATATTATATCGAGTAGGGATCCAAGATTCACATCACTATCCTAAAGAATCTTTCAATAAGCATTGAGTATGATGTTGGACTTTAGCACCGCATTTCATCATTAGATATATGGTCAGTTTGAGGGTAAAATCCAAACATTATAATATATATTTAGAACATTTCATATGTATTTGAAATAATTCTAGGATAAAAACCTAACTATTGTAATGTCTTCATTCAATAAAATCTTTTACTTGAGGATTTAGATCCCTTCCTCATATCCTATTTTCTTATAATAATATCTTTCACTACAGTATTCTGATGGCACATTCTGAAGAACATTATAGTAGGATAAATAGAATTATAATGTCCTAGGATAATGTTATTGAAATAAATCTATTGGGACTTTAGCTAGATGATGAAATTGTAGAAAAATTTAGAGATATTCAGAACCACATCAGGGAAGCTCTGAGTCGAAAAAAGGGTTATACTAAAAATTGTTGTTTAGATATGGAGATTGAATTTAGAGATAAGGTATTACTTTTAATATCTATATGTAATAAGGATGTGATTTTTAGAAATAAAGGTCATTTAATCCTAGAATATAATGGTCCCTTTTTTATTTTTGATAATATCAGGATGTTAGAATATTGCTAGGGGTGTCCTATAACCTCACACATGTTCACAAATCTGTTCGAAGAATCAATTTTGAGTAAGTACATACCATATCCTTCATAGTTACGAAACCCAGAGGTTTTACAATTGGATCATGTTCATTATTTTGAGGAATTAGTTGTGGATAATCTAGAATAAGGTTATAAATTATTGTATTAAAATATAATTCACTTGGTAAAAGTCTAGTGGTGAACCCAAAAATTTGATGAATCTTATTTATAACTCTATGATGTGATGAGACAAAAGAATAGTCATTTGTTTATATAAATGTAATGGACTTTTGAATGAATATTTATTATAAGGGGATTATAATATAACACCATAAGATAATATGATTTATTTCTCTTTAAATAATATTTATGTGTATGGAATATTTCTTTACATGAATCACTAAGTATAAATGAATCTCAATACACAAATAAAACCTTATTATTAAATATGATACAAATCACCTAAACATGAAACTGGGAGGTATGAATATGACTGAAAAAATATAATTTTTTTTATGAAATATTTATATCATTAATAATTATTGATTAATTCCTATTAAACAAGTAATAAATTTTAAGTGTAAAAAATACTATCTTTTTTATGTTAATTTTTATCTAATTCAATGTATTTTATTTTTATATGTTTTAGGTACCTTGATATCTAATGAACATATATTATGATTAAATATATTTTTATTGAATTAGAAAAAACTAATAATCATTCACATATTGATTATAAGTTGACTAAAATTGAATACTAAATCAATTTAAGGTAAATATACTTATTTTTCAAAAAAATTTGTTTTTATAGGTAAAATGTTTTTTTAGCATAATAATGAAAATTAGTCACTATTAATGAATGATAATAATGTAATTTTTTAATCATTACATCAATAATTTAATATAACATTTATCTAATGGTCGTTACTATGAATTGAATAAAACAAAATTCACTTTATAATCCAGAAATGATTTTTTAATTAAAATGTTTTCCTAACATTTTTTATGTTAACATTTGATTTAATTTTTTAAAAATAAAATAAATTAATTTGGAAATATGTATTTAAAATTTTTTAATTACAAAATTAATTTAAAAATATAATTTCGACATAATTTTCTTTCACAATGAGCTGTATGGTTGGATAAACATTATCAATACAGTAATGGTTAAAAAAGGTTAACCAAGGGGTCAAGATAAGAGATAAGGATTAAATTATCATTAAATTCTTTATTTAATTGTATTTATTGATTTTATTTCAACACCACCACTATTATATTCAAATATTTATTACTTTCAAACCACATGATTTCATGTATACATATATTATATAATAAAGATTCATGTAGTTTCAAGTTTAAAACCCACCAGATTTATAAAAGTTATCCTCTACTTCACACTTCTCCACAAAACACGAGAACTTTATTTTGGCCAATATATACCAAAATACTCTTCTAGAATCCTTACAAATGACATTTCTTTTCTTCTATTTCAAAAATACTCACTCATGATTCCTTAAGGACCTTTTCAATGGATGATACCTGAATAAGTGGTATATATTATTAAGAGTGTTTTTAAGTTTTTTTTTCATAAACCTCCCCCATTATTCTATAAAAATTTTAAAAACATGAAATTAGTATATTTACTATACTGATAGGTCACTATGTTAGCAGTGTTGATTTTTTATTTCTCCTTCACATTCGCCGAAGGATGATAATGTTGCACATGTTATTGTGTGGATTACCATCTCCACAAAGTGATTGGACTGATTTATCAATTTATCTTTATATTTTAAATAATAAGGATATATTTAGTGAATGTATATGTTAATTATGATATAATTAATATTCTATAAAGGTGAATTATTGTTTCTATTTTTTTAATTTCTTTGATTTTAAAGTGGAAACGTCACTTGTTCATATATATAGACGATTTCGGCCATGAATTGATGTAATTCATTTTTCTTCAAAACATTATACGGTAGGTTTTTAGATTTTATATAATGTATATGTATCATAATTACACATGAAAAATATTATAGAGATGATGAAACCATGACCAAGGTTCATGGAAGGGAATTGTTGATCCAAAACATGCATGTAAAATTTACCAGTTTTTATCTGAATGTTAATTTACTAAAGAATTATTAATAAAAGGTTAATAAAAAATTATAAATTAATTATATATGTCATGTTATATATTATTATGGTTTATTAATTTATCTTTTATTAACATGTAGTTATTTTAAAAGAGTTTTTTATATGTACGAAACCACATGTGACTTGATGTAAGGGTTTATGTTACAATGTCATTTTTTTTGAGATTATTTATTTTAAATAACCAATGATGTAAATTATGTCATAAATTTCCATAAATAAACATAAATATTATTTTTATATGGGCATATATATAATTTTTTAGTATCATTTTTCTAAAAATAGTACATAATATGATCAATTTTTTAAATAAAAACTACCATTATATATTTTTTTAGGTCAGGGTTCTTTATACAACATTCCCATGTTCCTATAAAAATCATAAGTTATTATATATAATTTATTTATTTATAAAATTATTTTTTACTGCATTTTACATTATTTAAAAATAACTAAATGTAATCCTTTCAAATATTTTATGTACAATTACATTTAAATTTTTACAAATGTAAGGAAAGAATGATATCTTTCAACATATATGTAATGAATGAATTTTCCCATTATCATAACCATTATTTTCATTCAGCAGTCCATTTAAAATTTCATAGAAAAATTAAAATAAAATATTTTTAAAAATATTCAATGAGTTTCTAGTATTTTAAGATACCAAAAAGAATTGATATTTTCTTTGTTTTCTAAAAAATATTTAAATTATCTTTAGAGGAATTTTTCAATTATGTCAGCATCCTTTAAGGATTTTAATGACTTGCTGGTGATATCTTATTGTGATACTATCCACTTCCTTCCCCATGATGGATTATGGTGTATATATTTTACGAATGATTTTATGAAACTCATTCCAATCCACATGTCAATTAATATAAATTAAATTAGTGAGTTTTTTATGATATCATCCACATCCTTATTATGGGGGGATTATAATTATTTAATGATTTAATATTTATAAAACCTATATCATTTTCAGGGGATTTTATATGATTAAATAATGAATGTTTTATCTCTTACATATAGTTTTCATTATGTGACAGTTATGACTAAAATTATGTAGCCCTATAATTCATTCAGTAAATATTAATATATCATGAGAAAATATCCAAATGTTTGGGAAGTGAACCCAATTTAGTGGGGAACTCTTTAAACAATTATAGTCTTCATAGTAATCCTTGACTAAGGAATGATAGAATGGGTTGTGGACCAAATCCACTATGTGACATTGTCCACTATGATAGTCTTGGTAGTGAGCCTTAAATATAGAAATGGATTAATATTCTTATGTTTATTAAAAAACAAATTTATTCTTCTTAAGATACTTTCTTATGGATTCTGATCGACTATTCTGTACTCATATAAATTATGTCATTTTTATGAGAAATCAGTATTCTATAACTCACAATTAATTATATTTTATATATTAGGTGTGACCTTTATATGTTAGGATCATATTCTCATTCCCTTATTCTTATCATATTCTCAAATATTATAATCTATTGATATGTTATATTTTTTCCCTTACATAACAGCTTAAGACCCCACTTCATATATTTTTCCCCAAGATATGAAAAATAATTTTATATAGGATATTCTTAAGAAGGGTTTTAGGTGAGTAGAGATTTATATAGAATTATGAATATATTTCCTAAAATAAATATATTATATATCTAGTCTCAAAATTAAATAAACCTTTATTGTTATATATTGTATTTTATTATGATATTTATTTAGTATTATTCTAAAATGAAGAAATATTAATGAATGTAATCCTTATTTTTTCTCAGGGAATCACCAATAGACTTCCAATGAACCACATGATACATTTTGTGGTCTAACATGTTCACATTTTCCTTCCATAAATTTTTTATGGAAGAAGTATTGGTTAGTTTCTCTATTACCCCAATCAACTTGAGTCCTAATAAATTTCCACCAAATTTATATTGGGTGTTGTAGTATCCCATAAAATATTTTTGGTCCCACCCCATGATAATACCTCTATTACATATTTTTTATGAATCATTCCATATCCAATAACGAAATTTAAATTCCCAATTGATACATAGGAAACATGTATCTTGATACAAATCTAAACATTCAATATCACTAATATTTTTCTCCCAAAAAATATCATGGTCCTGGATTCTCCATCACTTAATATCGTGACGCATTATAGATAACCAAAATAATTCTTCTAATCATTTAAAATAAAATCAAGTCTCTCTGTCATATATAAAAACCAATCCAAATCATAGATTCATCATTGAACTACTGTATTATATTTTATAAATACCATCAAACTTCTAATATACTACTGTAAATACTCAAGTGCACATATCACTAAAATCCCATGCCATCTAATCACCAAAACATCATTTCAGTATCTGTGGCTTACATCTCTCCAATAATATTATTTTATTCTAAACATCACCCACACACTTTTATAACATTCCTTGTATTGATAACACTCTACTCTCATTCACTAATATGATGTTAATATAGTTTGATGATGAACCATGGATTCAAAAATATGAATTATTAATCAATAATTGTCCATATGGTACTCCCTACCAAATGGATAAATATAAAAACAATTACTTAAATATCCCACCTACCAAAGGTCATGACCATAAAAACATTCTTCAATTGTTCAAAACCATTAATATTCAAATCCCACACTTAGTTAAATAAGAATCAATAAAAATATTCCTTTTGGATTCTCTATCACATTGAAATATAGAATAAATCATTATACACACATCAATTTTGGATTTCCTACCCCCATTAAAAAAATATATAATTAATGATATTCAAACCAATCATAATTCCTCCATTAAAATATACCAAACAAGTTACATTTCTATCAATTTAACATTTGAAAACTATTTCAATCATTATACACACATAAAAACTCAACTGAAATATAAACCACATTTTTTTACATATAATGGTTTTTAATTAAAACTGTAAAATTAAAATTCTTAATCCTTAATTATATTTACTCAAAAAATCAATTTAAAAAAATATATTTAGAACTGAAATATAAGAATCATTCTTTTACTTATAAAAACTATAATATCAAAAAATCATCTAGTATAAAAGTCTATTTCTACCAAAATCATTTCATAAAACCATTTTATAAATGTTTTTCAATCACTTAAAACCCTTATTTTATAAAATTTACTTTTACAAAGAATACCATTTTCATTTCAAAATAATATCAAATTCAACTAGAAAAAACCTATCAAAATTTTTTATTTTCACCTTATGCAATTTGATTAATTTTATTTCCTATAAAAATAATTTTTTTACGTTCAAGGGTCATTAATCAATAGTGTCTAAATAATCAAGGTCAATAACATGCATTAAACATGACACCTAAAAAATGTAATTTGACAATGTTTTCCTCAATAATATATTTGATAAAATTTTTAATAATTTATTTTTTATTTTTATTTAGAATTAATTTTTTTATGTTTTATGTTAATCATGCACCGCACTTAGTCATGTATACCATTCCTTAATCTTGATAAATTTTGATGTAAGAACAAATATAAAATATTTCATATTGTTGATCCATAAAACTCATAATAATTTATTTCTATTATATCCTCAAATTTACCAAACAAAAACCTCACATATACCTAGTGTGCCAACATTTATTAACAATGTCCCCAAGAATCTAAAGTTTTATCAATAGTCATATAGGCCATAAATGATGATTATATACCTCCAAACATAAAAAATATTATAAAATCCTGTAACTAAATTAATTACAAAAACTAATTACTATGATACCATTTTGTAATGTCCCACAACTTGCATTACCATGTAAAAAATGAACCAAGGAACTCCATGTGACCACTCGAATTCCTGTCTATGGACATAAGTATATTAAATATTAGCAGGGTCATAAGAAAATTTAATGGATTCCATTCTATCAAAGTTAACCATTATCGATCATGTCTTAATATACCATAAATTCACTGAGACCCATTCAATTATTGGAAATAGTGAAACTACCAACATAAATACGGACATTAATTGAACTCACCTATCAAATATAGGAAATGTAATAGTTTACTTTGTATTAATTTATAAATAAATTTCAATTCTATAGAAATATGTGTAATTTTATAATAAATTGATCACATGAACTATTATTCCCCATGACCAACACATTTGTAATACAATAAAAGAAATAATTGCATTAGACTCTGACCCAACTTGTTGTGACATCTCCAAAAAAGTCATCAGCCACCATGAAACATATTTTCATGATCCAACCCTCAAACTCTGAGCATGAAAAACCCTAATGTTTTTTAAAATAAATCTATATTTTATATCTTTCTTAACATGAAAACATGATCTTCAAATAAATCACACAATATTTCAACCTAACAGTTAAATTGACAAGTATAAATTAGATTAACCTCGGTATGATATACAAATATATGTGTGTGTCTGTGTGGGTGACTTACTTAATTAATTAATATAGAAAAAATATGTACTCATTTTTACGTAAATGCATTTTATGCAACAACAAACTATTTTTTCTTCAAAAATGGATTTATTTATTTTTGTGCATTTGAGTTATAAATATTTTAATGAATATTGAGATTTTTTTAAAAAAAATTAATGAAAATTTTCAAATTATTATATTAAATTATCATTGAGTTATTTTTTCTAATTTTTCTAAAAAGATTATTCTTTAGTAAATAGTGAAAATACGGAATTTTGTAAAACTATCATTTCCTATAATTAATTCATGAATTTTAAAATTCCCATTATTTTATTAATTTTATGTTTGAGTAAATTATTTATCCTTTTATTATATATAACTTAATTTAATATAGATGAAATGACATTATACTTGGTTTTGGTATAAGTTAATTTTTAGTCTTAAAACATATTTTTTTATAAAAACTTTTTTCATTGTACATTATGAATTTATATTCAATATAATTTATTCCATAGATATAAATTGAATATAAGAAAATTAGATTATATATTTTTATTAAGAAATATCATATTTGTTAAACAGATCCCTTTTATTTATTATTATTTTGAATTGTTTCCATGACAAATCTTTATCACCTCAGTAAAGGTAAAATGTGTAAATTAGGGTTAACACTATGGGACAAGGCCTACAAATCTCCAAAAAGATTGAATTTATTAATTTTAAATGTTTATTATGACCTTAATAATCTTAACTTTGATTTTTTGGAAATTTATTACCCCATTTCTTTGATAATGTCCTTAATATTATTTTAAGTAATTGATTTTAAAAAAAATGTCACTTTTTTATTTTATTATCTTTAATATTTTCTCAAATTTCCAAAAATAAAATATATTCAATGATAAATTATTATTTTAAATGTGAATGTATATTTTTATCATGGTAATTTATTTTTCATTTTAAATAATAGAAAATTCAATATAAATTTTTACGTAATTTAAAGATTGTTCGTGTTCATATAATAGAAAAATAAAATAAATTATTTTGAAAATATTAATTGTAATAATATTTTGATAAATTATTATGTTAAAAGAATATTTTAGCCTAATATAAAATATAATTTATTTATTAAAATTTTATATTAGAATTCCATTTTGATCTCATTTTCATTTAGTAACACTATTAGAGTTTTACTAAAAATAATATAAATGGTACATTATGTTAAATAATGTTTTATTAAACTTTGGAAAATTCATAAAATATAACATTTCACCATGTCAATGGAAGAATATATATTTTCTATCAACTTATGTAAATATTTTCCATTTATGGTATCTTTTTTTAACCATTAATGTGTATTAAAAATTTAGATCTTGATAATCATAAAAAATCCTAATGACTTTTAAAACTAAGACATAATGGTTAAAATATAAACTAAAATTTTATAAAATTCATTGGATGTTATTTTTTTGTCACATCATAATAATATAATATAAATATATAAAAATATCCCATTTAACATGAAAAAAAATTATTTTATAAAAATCTTGTAAGTAATTCCTTGTGTGTCCCTTCCATTACAATAAAAGAACACAACCCCTCTTTACTTTCTCACTTAATCATGAGACACTTTATTCCAAAAAACCTACCATAAAATCTTATAAATAATTTTATTTATATTTTGGTATTTATAATATCTTCTAATCACCATCCCTAGGATCCTTAAAAAGATTTCTAATAGAGATTCTTTAAAGTGGAGTTAATAATCAAAACCATTCATTTTCATTTTACTTATTTTTATACCTCCATAAATTCTATACAAATAGATATAATATAATTAATTTAGTAACTAATATATATATTTTTATCTTATTATGTTAACTTCATAACCCTATTCATCTAATTTTATCATCAAAACAAAGGTAAATGCATCACTCATGTGTATGTGTGGACTACTAAAACCATGAATCAATACGATTCAGTTTTTTACCCCCCCCCCACTGGGATGTTTATAATTTTAGATTTAATAAATATATATGATATATATGATTTTATTTATATTATTTAATGATGAAATATTTTTTATTTTATTTTAACTGTTTTCTTTATTTAATAAAAAAGTTGTAATGTGTACAGACATATTATAGTCTCAATGAAAAATTTAATTTAGTTATCCATTTCAGCCTATTGTGTATGATTTAGAATTTTCATATTATTAATATATATGATATTTTTGAAATTATTATGTTTCATTATATTTTTTTAACCATGATCAAAATGCATTGACAATAATTTTCAAATAAATAAATATGAAAAATTAAATAGTCAACCCTTAAAATAATGACTTTAATAAAATATCCTCAATAAATAAGGGATATGATGTTATAAGTAAAAGATATTTTTTATTATGATTATGTATATGATTTTTTAATAGAGGTATAATAAATCTCCAATTATTATACTGGGGAATATATTTTTTATGAATCATTTTGTATAAAATATAAGGGGTTATCATATTAAATTGTGTCTTATTGGATATATATTAGGTTTCATAACTAAAATTTTTATGATATGGATGTAAAAAATTGATATATTTTATTGTTAATAATATTATCCTGATTTTATTTAATGATTCGTTTGATGTTATTTTCATACATGGTGGTTATTATTCAAAAATACCAAAGTAGTAAGGGTTTTATTTTACAATATCATTTTTATCGAGATTGTTTGTTCTTAAATTTCAAATGATGAATGTTTTTGATTTCTCTATAAAAAATAATATGTTAAAGTGTCTAAAATGAATAAATGTTATTGAATTTTTTTAAAGGTGATACTTTTCACATTTTACCAAAAAAATTAATAAAATATATATTTTAATGTGCATGAAATTAATTGAATTTAACTCTCTAATGATCTATCAATTCATTGAATATTCCATAAAAAATTTCAATTTATGATTCCATGAAATTTTTTTCCTTAATATTTTGTTAATTTTATGTTTTTAAATAAGTTATTTAAAAACAGTTATTATCATTGAGAAATGTTTTAGTGGTATTTTAAATGAATTTTTCATAAATGATAACATCTATTGATGTAAATTGTGATTAAATTGTTATATAATACTATAACATTATCCATATTATTCTTCATTATAGTTTATGATTATGATGATGAAATAAAGATCAAACACATTTTGTTATGGTTTAATGTACGATGAAAGGATTTATTTTTTCATGATCTATTGGTATACATATGAATTTATTGTGAATATGTGATGGGTGTGTATGTTACAACCCTCAAATTTATTGGATAATGATTAATTTTTTATTATCACAAATTGTATATTGGTGGTTATCCTAAACCCAAAAAAATACAACATGGTAAGTTTTTACAACCCTAATGCAGGTACATGGGTGGTTATCCCAATCCCAACATGTGATAAATCTTTTCATCTTTATATTTGACATATAATTTTTATAAATATGATTTTTCCACAATATATGAAACTATTTGACGATGTAATATTCTTCCAATATTATGATCTAATAACTCACATAATTTTTTCCTATATGATTCATTTCTTATAAACTACCATGATTCCTTCTATAACTAATGATTATAATCTATGAATTGTTTGGTATGGCTTCCAATTTTTAAAATAATGTTCATATACACTTATGATCATGTTATGATTAAAATATCAATGATATCTATGTTCTTCACCCACACATAGAATATAATCTAACCCTATATTATTTTTAATTTTCCATATGATATGAAGAAAATGTTTAATTATGTTAATATTAAGAATTTTTATAATTCTTAAGAACACATTGGGAGAGGATTTAGATCATTTATTAACAAGTTGTTCATGAATCCATGTTTACAAAGACAAAAAAAATTATAGTTATGTCATGGATCATAATGATATGTAAGGAATATTCAACTTATAATATTAAATTTCTATGTATGAAATGTTAGGGTCTCTCCAGTTGGTGTTAGAGAAAGGTTAATTTATTGTTAAAAACTATAATGCATAAAAATTAGTGAGATCCCTTTTGAAAAGCCTATGTTTATGAGAAATTAATATGTTACGGTAAAGAAATATGTGTGGTTTTCATATATAATACATCCCTATATAGATACTAGTTGGTGGATGAGGTTGTTTCATAGATGTTCTAAGGGGTGAAAAGTATGAATGTGGTAGCATGGGTATTGTCCCAAGAATTATTGGCAATGATGAGTGGGAATAAGAATACACACCTTGATTGAAACTCATGGGGTATATGCTTCAGATAATGAACATTTATTTATTATAAAATATTAAGTATGGGAATAGATGATAATCATAGATAACCATAGTAAAACTTTAGTTGTTATAGGTTTAAAAGAAGGGATCGATCCTAATTTAGTAACCCCATAACTTATTTTCATGCTTCTATGATTTTTCACTGTTATTTTTTTCACATTTTATGATTTTTTGTTTAGTCAATGCATGGAACATGGAAGATTCATGTTAATGATAATTTTTATGGATGATGTAGTTATTGTTTACATGATAATAAAAATTAAATAATAGATGAACGTTGAAGAATTTTGATTAGTCTTAACATTCTATCATGATATATGATTTACAAACTAAAAATATGTTAGATTTTAAATGATCCAAATAATAGAAAAAATTAATTTTCATGAAGATAATGGATGAAATAAGTTTTATTTTCCAATATATCTAGAATGTGTAGAGAATCACCTAGGTAAATGATTAATTGTAATGGAATGGGGTTTGGGTGTTGAAAACAAGGGAATTTTCCATGAAATTCCTTTGGGAAAATGAAGAGTTATTTAGTGGGGACATAATTACATACAAAGGTACCATTTATAGTTAAATTTATTATGTGAGGGAAACATCAACATTATATGATCCAATTACCTAATCCAAGGGATAACACATACAATAATGAATTGAAGTTCTTATGAAAATCATTAAAGTTTAATGATTGAATTGATTATGTATTTGGATTGAATATTTATATTGTACAATTGTTTTACCAATGAAATTTTATTTATAAGACACATTAAACATCATAGTATGGTTCTCTAGTTGATTTTTAGTAGTAATATGAAAACATATGTTGAAAAACACTAATAACGTATAAAATTGATTTAGAGGTAAGGTGAAATTTTATAAAAAACAAGATTGAGGGATGGATAAACCTTATTATGCACTTGATTTTGAGATAATAGTGTTTAGTTTGGATAAATAGTTGATTCAAATGTATAAATTAAATTAGATAGTATTTGTGACCTTGAAATGGATGATATATTTGATGAAAAACTTATTTTTGTTATATTTGATAATGTTTAATGTGTTTTTTGGTTATATAGAATATGTTGGAGAGTTTTTATATTGTAATGTTTTGTTACTTTTTATGATTTTATTGAGGATATGTGGAGATTAAAGATGTTTTTTAAATTATTAACACGTTTTAGGATAATATATGATAAATTTATTGATGTTTTTTGTTTGTGACACAATAAAAAACTTTATGTTGTTAAAATATTAATGAAAATTTGATTTTAAAAATTGTGTGAACAATTTTTATCAATTTATTTAGTTATTAATTATTTCAGACATATTTTGGAGGATTATTATAGATTAATATTTGTTGAATGATTTATGTTTAACATTTAGTGTTATTATATAAGTTTTATAGATTAATGTATTATTTCATAATATAATGATATATCTATAATCGATGACATGTGTTATCCAATTCAGTTATGGTAAATATGTAGATATTGGATGAATTAATTTTCATTGTTTTTTTGGATATTATGCTGCATTGAATTTTAATTTTAGTGTTTCATGCTTGGAAACAACATCATGAATATTCATTTCACGGTGTACGATATGAGATAGAAGTTAAAATGGATTGAAGGAAACCCAATGGTTGAGATTATGGTTATAAAATGAAAAGAAATATAGTAAGTGTATTCTGTCATTTTTCATTGTCTTATTAGTAAAATTATTACTCTATACTTTGAAAAAGGACCCTGAATCATTAAATATTATTCCTTTTTACAGTTATTTTTGAAGAATCAATGATCATTTCTACCGAGAGATAATTTATGAATTTATTTTTATTGGTTTTTTAATGACATTTTTATCTATAACTATCTGTTAATCATATGATTTTTTATCTCTTCCATGTCCATATATTCAACACCCATTATTTTATTCTTTATTTTAGAATCAGATTATGTTTCATTCCAAGTAACCTTTATGATTCTCACATCCCATTTTTAGAGGAAATTTTATTATCCAATCGTATGTTGTGGTTTTTAAGAATTTTTTTTAAAATATTCAACCCTTATTTACAAAGATAAAAATATTGATGCTACTATTTATTTAAGGGGCACAATTTAATATAAATATTTTTTAATGAATATTATGCTTGATAACATTCTTAACCAGAAACATTATGATTCAAACGTACAATAATATATTATAAGATATCCATTAAATTGTTGGGTACTAATAGTATTAACTAAATTTTGATATATATATATATATATATATATATTATTCAAACAATTTATTGATTAATTAATAATAAAAATGTACTCATTTTTTAGTTAACTCTTTTTATGCCTAAAAAATAGGTTTTCTACAAAAATGTCTTTATTTTGTTTTTTATGGAGATATTATAAGAAATTTGAAACATTTAAATTAAATTTATTTTTATGAATGAATATATTTTTTAAAATAAGTGTGGTAATGTAATATTTTGGTGAATGTTTGGGATTTTTCGAAAAATGTTTATTTTTTATGAACAGTGGAAATTAAAAAAATTTAAAAGTTTCTTTTATTTTTATTAAATCAAGTCATTTAAATTAATCATTATGTTTTTTTATTATACCTTAATGTAACATAAGTGTCCATTCATTATATAAATCTAACTATTTATATAGGAATCATCATTGTACATGATTTTTGTATAAGATTATTAGTAGGTTTAAAAAATTTCTATAAATTTGTTTTCATAACGTATTAAATATTTGGATTTAATTTGATTTAATTAAAATATATAAAATGAAATATGAAAAGCGTATTCCATAATCCGAATTAGGATTTTCCTGTATGAATATTATTTCCCTTTTATTTTCGGTTATAATGAATACTAACCATGGTAAATATTTGTCACATTCGTAAGGATGAAATGTGTAAAACATGGATTAAACAATGGGATAAGGCCTATAGACCTCCAAAATACTTCTTTTCTTAATTTAGTTGGTTACCTTCAACCAAATTCATATTATTTAAATTTAATTTAATTTCTTTTCACATTGTTTTGTGGATGACCATAAAATTATTTTAATTAGAGAATAAATATTATATGTCACAATGTTGTAATATCTAATATACTTTTTTTTAAAATGTAAAAAAAATATTATGTTCAGATATAAATGATTATTTGAAATGAAAATTATTTTTCATGAACCTTTTAATTTATTTTTAATTTTTTATAGGGGAATGATTACCATAGATATTTTCACAATGCAAAGATTATTCTTGATTATGTAAAATGGATTTAGAAATATTTATTGTAATAAAATTTTAGATAATTATTTTTTTATAGAAATTTTATTGATAAATAAAAATTCAATACCCAACCCTAACAAGGGCTCGAGCCACAATTACCCTATTCCCACACCCGTAGTCCAGGGGGTGGCGACAAGAACCAAGAGGAATATACTTAATCAGAGACATTTTCCAAATGTACCGGTATAAATGAACCCAACCATATCAATATTTATGTTAAAAGGAATAATAACAAAAAGTTGAAATAGTTTGAGAGTAAAGCAATAATGATAAACTTGTATCATGTACAAGAGTACGGCAGTGAAAACTAAAAGGTAAAGGGAAGACTACGAGCCCAAAAAAAATATGTCCCAACCTAACCAAACTAGAATAGTAAACTAAAGGGAGAGAATTTCTCCAAATCTCTAATCTGTGAGAACCATACAAGGTCCGGAGTAACCAGAATCCCTATGCTCTATTGTAGTCATTGTCGACCTATAATTATTATGTATAATAAAAGACACATACATGAAAAGATCATATAAGGGTGAGTATATATATTCCCAATTGGATGGCATGAAAGTGGAATGGGGAGTTGTAAGAGATGCGTTAAAAAAGGATAGATAGTATATAGTAAATAGGTGCAGCTCAAACAAAATAAATAGAAAGAGTAACCTCATCCATGAATAAGGGGACCAATAAGGTGAGTATACGAACAACATATACATTCTTTTCCACCCATAGAAAGAGAGTCAACTCATCCAACTATAATAAGATAAACACATAAAGTACATGGAATACCCCATGCATATTTTTATCTCATGGAAAAAGAGTAACAAAATCCATATTTATGGATACTAATGTATATATGTGTCCTCAGTGAAAAGAATCAAAAAGAAGAGAGAAAAGGGTTCTCCATATCACAAAATAAACCAAGGAAAAGAGTCTCCACAAATTCAAAATGTTCATCAACAATGAACGAATCCTCACACATCATCCTAGAGTTAACCATTAAAATCAAGGGACACCACGTTACAACATCACACGGCTGAGGGACCACAATCTATATGTAGAGCACTCCGGCCCTGGTACAACATGGGGGTTCCACTTTGATTTTCGGTTGAAGACCCATGCCCTATATGACAGGAGGTTTCTACTCTATTTGTCAAGGATATAGGATAATACCAACCAAATTATTCCACTCTAGAAGTTTTTATATAACCAATTCCTTATGTCGACATGAGGGTTCCACTCGAGTCATTGAGGACCCTTTCCCAGTCCAGCTGTAGGGTTCCACTAGGAAGCCTATAGAGGACCCATGCCATGTACTGATAGAAGGGTTCCACTCAATCAGTCAGTAGAGGACCTTTACCCATCCCGGCTTGAGGGTTCCACTCAAGAAGTCAATATATCACACATTCACATCCCAACATGAGGGTTCAACTCTAGAATTCATAAATGACACATGCCCATCTGAGTTGGATGGTTCCACTCCAGAATCATCTAGAGGACCCCATGACCATCCAAGATGTAAGTCTCCACTATAGATGTATCCACGTACCCAATTCCTAGACTAGCTAGAGGGTTTCTCTCAGAATGCCTCTCGTGGTCCTGTGTGATCACTTCCATCATCGAGTGTCACTTCACTATGATTCATGCCATGAATATTTCAGATCATATCCAAAAATCCAAAATCAAGGGTAACCTTACATTTTATGTGAAAAAACATAGTATATGCTACTCTCAATCCAAAATCTGATTCTCAATGAAGGATATAGAGAATCATGATGTTTCCTCAAAAGGATATAAGGTGTAAATAGTGTGTGAGAGGACCCATATTGTGTGAGGTGACACTCCTTCACATTGTTATGTCCATGGAGGTAAATATATCACCATCTATGTATGTATTCATGACATGTAGGGGATGCAATGGTGTTTCCATGAAACTCAAGGTCTTGCTTGTGTTCTTGTACATGTATTCCCACCGGAACCTATGTCAATTTATATCCACATCAGATCTTGCACATGTGATCCACCAAACAAATCTCCCACCCCCGAACAAGGTACACGACATGCATGAGGGAACATGTCATTCAATCCTTATGAATTCCCAAAACCCTAGATTCCATAGGTAAAAGGATACATGCCTTGTTCTCATCACAATACATTGTGTTTTGTTGGATTTTTAATAATTTAATAGATCTAGTATATACACCTCAAATACTAAAAATTTTACTTTGATTTATAATCATCAATACCCATGATTATTTGATATAGCATTAGTTGGAGTATTTCTAATATCTAGTGGCCGGAAACTCAAATCAGGTTTGAGTTAGTGAAATCTTGTATGTACCTCTCACAATAGGCATGCCCCAATCCATTCGATCGATGATGATTTAGCTACT
Source organism: Viscum album (assembly GCA_963277665.1). Classification (NCBI taxonomy): domain Eukaryota; kingdom Viridiplantae; phylum Streptophyta; class Magnoliopsida; order Santalales; family Viscaceae; genus Viscum; species Viscum album. Next base: position 1,659,174,691 of record OY728164.1, on the reverse strand, counting down.
AATCGTCCAAAATATAATTTTAAACTAGAAACAATCCCATATCTATGCATTATTTTTCATCTCATCCCTCGCATGTGAATTTTTCATGATTTTGGTGGTACCAGCAGGCTCAATACTACACAATAACATCAAACTAAAAAAATGTGGTCCTGTGAATGAGGAACATGAAGAAATTAAGGGGGAATGGATGAAGAAATTTTTTTAACCATTATCAGAAAAGATTTCTTTTCAAATGATCAATAATAGGGATAATTAGGTATGAAAATATTGAAAAACCAACTTAAATATATCATGGGTTCATGAAATTATCCAAACAATGGTGATGATCATAAACTATATGATTAAAATCATTCAATTTATCTCAATAGGGATTAAACGAAAAAATTATAAAGTCATACCTAGACAATTCATCATTTTTCATTAAATAATGTTCTCACAAATGATTAACGGATGTTGTTGCATTCGCTATGATATAATCTCATCTAATCCAGATTTCCAATGTCATTTGAGGTGATTCACCGATGAAAGGAGGAAATGGAATCTCCATAATACTCTTATGGATTATACAACTAACTATGGAGGATTATCCATGGAATTATTATTGTAGAAATTTTGTTCATCTTTAAAATATTAATTTATTTATTTAATCATTTAATTTACCCACTGAACATACCGTCTATGGTCAAGATATCCAAATTCTCCACGCTAACCTATTTTAGTTCACACCTAGGTTAACCAATGAGTTCAAGACTCAAATTTGGTCTCATATTTTTGATATGTGCTTTTATTTAAGTGTTATCTAATTTTCAAAAAGAAACTATATGTCTTCAATGAAAAGTAAATTTAGATTTTTTTAAATTAATTCTGCACACACCAACCCACAGAATTGAACACCTTCTTTGTGCCCGACTATATAAACCTATATAGAAGTATTTGAAAAGTCATAAAATGATAATAAATGGGTCTCTATATAATTCCATCCTTCATGGTATTCATCCATGGAAGGTAAAAATAGACAAAATATTCAGGAAAATAATCTTACATCTATCTCTCCCTCTCCCAAGAACTATCATGCTCATTCATGTGCGGCCAAAACATGTGAACCAAAGGAATGGTATGACCTTATGGGGTCCTCCCCATTCGATCCACAATAACCATTAGGTGTTCTAGAAATGTGTATCCATCCTCAATGTTCATCTCATCCAATTTGATAACATTCATATGGTTATTCACATATCTTCTCATCTACTAAATGTGGAAGACGTTGTGCACCCACTCTAGTTGTGAGGGTAGGGCGAGGTGAAAGACAACCTCTCTAACCCTATTCATGATATCTAAATACATGATAAACCTTAAGGAAATATTTTCTCACCAGTTGAACCTCTACAATCCAAATAGTGTAGAGAGTCTCTGTAAAATGTTGTCTCCCAGCTCAAATTGCAATGGATTATGATAGAGATATGTTAATGATTCTTGTCTTCTCTAGGAAATAAACATCTTCTCATGGATGACTTCAACATTATTTGTTATCCCCATCACCATCTCTATGCCCAAAAGAGATGTCTCATCGCTCTCTATCGAGAACAATAGTGAACTAAAGGTTCTCTTATACAGGGACTCAAATGAGGGGATGATAATGGTATAGTGGTATATTTTATCGTACACAACCTATTACAAGATAAATTTATCCTCCCAACCCTAGAAAAAGTCTAACATGCAATCCAAAAAAAACATTATCCAATTTTTGGATAGTGAACTTAGTATTCCCATTGGTCTGGGGGTGAATGGTTTTAATCATCCTCATTTGGTTCTGAAATTCCTACTGAAATCCTCAGGAAATTCGTGACATAAAACATGTGTCATGATATGTTATCATCAAGGGAAAACCATGATGGATAATGATCAACAATACATGCAACTGCTCGAATCACTCCACCAAACACTACTCCTCGATAGCAAGGAAGTGTACCATATTTTTGATTTGTTCAAATATCACCTAGAGAGTTTCATGGACCTTATCTATGCATGGAACACTTGAAAAAAGGTCCATGTATATTTCAACCCACTTCCATTTCAGGATCATAAGGGGATAAAAAAATTCTATAACATGGTGCTCAACCATCATCTTCTAATAGAAGATGAACCGAAAAACTCGAATACGCTCTATCTCATGTCAAAGAACCAAAATTGACACTAAAGGTCTCTATAAATATTCCCAAAACCAGGATGTATAGATATGGGAGAAGTGTGGAACTCTCAATTCACTTCCTCTCGCATCGTGACTAGGACCACCGTATGTCCCTAGAAAAATATTTTGAGATTCCCAACTTCAGAATATCCATATGGTGAGTAGCGTATGCAGATCTATTAACATGATACCACATAGTAAAAATATCCTCACTATAACTCTCTCATATACTCAACATGAATTGTAGTAAACATCATCAATTATAAAACAATTTACCCTCCTTCTTCACTAGGGTCAGCAGTAGGGAGGCCATCAGCTCAAAAGCCTCCTGCACCAAGCGAGTTGAGGACTTACTTCTAACGGATTATGATCCTACATTATCGTTCATTATAGTATATACTATCTCAAATTCATAGACATGTATGAACTCAAAATAGTGGTTCTGTCACAGTTCCAATATCTATACATGAAGATGTACATAATAATATAATGTTATAAGTGAACCAAAAATCAATATCAAATATGATAGTGACTTCACATCATTGGGTAAAAACTATTTTTGTAGTTCTAGGCCATCAATTGCATAATTATTCTCATGTGGTCCCACCTACCTCGATATATATAGAATAACTACCTCCCACTATATCAATATGAAATCGAGCATGCGTCTCGAGGCATCAAAATACACTATGTACTCCACACCCTCCTTTGGTTGTCTCAACACCATAACACTCATTAGCCTTATCCTCAATTACCTGAATTCTATCCAGAACTTCATATTCCAGGTAAATGACCTCCCTTTTTCAATGGGTTAGTCAAAGGGGTTGTAATTCTGGATAAATCATCCAGAAACCCCATGTTGTAACTTTCCATGACATTAAATCTCCATGCCTCTGAAACACTTTTGGTTGTACCCCATAAAGAAATTCCTCGATTATTACAGGTTCCACGAGTAAACCATGTAAAAAATGACATACCCTAGAAAATTAAACTCATGAATCCAGAACTAACAATAAGAGATCATAACATAATTTTGGTGATCTTGATGGAAATATAGAACCATCCTCAAGTGATTGGTATGATCATTCATTAATGTGACTAGATGAGTATGCCATTGATAGAGAAAATAAGAAACTGGTCAGAATATAGATAGAATACACGGTTCATCAAATCAATAAACATTGAAGTGTAATTTTTCAGACCAATGTGAGTCACTATGAGCTCATAGTGTCTATAAACACACTGGAATTCCATATTTTGAATATAATCCTTGAAAAAACCCCAAATAGTGGTAGTTGGACTAGAGATCGATCTTTCAGAACCATCTCACAACTCCCAACTGACCAAATAGGTCATTAGTTAATGAAAAGGCATCATTTATCATTATCATGGATGGATTCATGTGATGATAATCCTTAAAAATATGAAATATCTTATCCATATTTTTCATTAACAATACTGTAGTTTCTCAATGGGGTACACTTGGCCTAAAGAAACCCTTCTCTCAAAGTTCCTCCAACTGCAACTACATCTCCCAAAGCTTGGTAGGGGCCATCTGATATGCCAAAAAAGATATCACAATAGTTATGAGATGAAACTAATTGGAAAAAAACATATCCCAACTCAGATGTAGTACCTAAATCTCCTAGGGGTAGACGTCCATATAATCCTTCCCAACTAAAGGAGTCTAGATATGTGAAGAGCCTGATGCACCAAGTGATATACTCACAAAATGATGGGTGATGGGATGTAGCCTCAGGACCATGGAACCCATTCATCCATCCATGTGATCTCTCCCACCCAAAAGTTGAATCTTTTCTAATTGGTGCATAGGTATCTAACACGTATGTGGTAAAAGTGAAATAAGTCTCATACAAAAGACAACCAATATATACTCAAGATTAAATCTTAGGGTTCCTTCATGATGACCAAAAGGTCCCATGTGAACCCCTATCCAACAAGAAACATCTCACACAATAGGAATAGAATAGATATATTTGATGCATTCAATATATAAAACTTAAGACGGATATTAGGGGCTAGCTCCTCAACTGGGAGTTTCAAATATCTCACTAGGAGTATAGAGATTAAGGAATTTCTTGAACGTATTTCTATTAATACTGATGAAAGAGTATAAATTTAATAGATCACACCTCTATTCATCTCATTCCTAGCAAGGTCATAAGCCTCAAAAGTCTACAGTTCTCGGTGAACCTAACTACCAACTCCCTTAGCGTAATGTGTGTCGTCTTTTGGTGGTGATGTAAGGATCTCATTACGTCATCCACCACCAATAGGTCCTCCTTCTCATATTCTATCTCCACCTTCATGGGGACCACCCTACCCTCTCTGAGGAGATCACTGATCATGGAACTACCACTATTGTAGTGTTTCACCAGCTACCTTTCTATGCTCCCCAATAATTTTGTTCTATCTTTAACATGTTATGTGACCTTTCCTGTCACCAGAAGAACACTAAACCCCTCCTGGCTAACCAAGATCTCTTTTTGGTATTTATACTTCATAATTACACACCTGAGTCTGGTGTTGAAAGTATCTCATATACTGAAATCCCACTAACTGGAACCAACTAAATCATATAGATGACATTGCTCAGTGACACACTCTTCCAGTACCAGCTTCTTATAATCCCTTTGAAAGGAATATCTCTATCACTAGTGCTCCCTCTAACACCCCATCATAGGTGGGGATGTACAAGGGAACAACACTGGTACGTATCTCTCTACGGACCCCCTTTTCTAACATCTATTCTCAGAAGTAGCCATCACATATCATGTTAAGGGAGTACTGTGTGGGGCCTGTGAACCTCATTGTATATTCAACCACTATCATCCCTCCACAGTGAACCTCCAGAAGCTCTTAATTTCAAACTGAGAAAAAACAAGAGGGTTATTACTCCTCCCAGAACAACTACTGTAAGTTGTGTCATGATAGTGTCAACACATCCTGAATCTAAATAACATGGGTCAACCAGTTCCTAACTACTCTATGGAAAAGTTTAGCTCCAAGTAAAACCACAAGATCTGTTGTTTTATTGACATTCCTGATGATATGGACCACTGAATCTATATAATCCTCTTCTTTATGAGGATCTAGCTCACCGTGGAAATTCAATGGCGTATGGAACTAGAACTCATAAATCATGCTAAGAATGTGTGCATCCTTAACCTCTTCTTCTAGTATAATCTATTTTGTGATAGGTGGTAGTGCTTCTACTTATCCACCTAAAGAAATAATCTCATGGGAGGGGCCCTAAACAAAGTCTTTACCACTCATTATATCATTATGATGATGCAGAACTATTATCATGGCTGGCTACCACAATGGAGGCATCCTAAAAGTTATCGATATGTACACTATCAGATGGGAATATGTATATATATAATGGTGAGATATCTCAAGAATAAAATTCAATTACTAAATCCTATAATATGCATGTACCATTGATCCCTACAACAAATGACATGGCATGATGAGTTTACAAGTAGCTAGTAAAGGTCCTAGTGAAATGATACATGGGATACCTACACTATCACTACATTCCCTAGACTAAGATCCGCACTCCCCACACATTTACACTATTTCAATTATCGAAACCAAAACCACATAAGGTTACTTTTCCAAAAAACACCCCATGAAATGACCTACCACGATACCAATCCGTCAAGACTTGAACCTATCTGAAGATCAAGAAATAACTACCCCATGCCCATGTCCATAGTCTTGGGGGTGGCGAAAAGAGTTGAAAGGTAAATACTAAATGGTTGTCCTTTCCCTAATGTACATGTATTAACACACCCAACCATATTAATACCTACGTGAATAAGAATAATAACAAAATGATGTGATAGCTAGAAAATAAACCAATCATGTAAAACCTATAGGGTGTACAAGAGTACGATAGAGAAAACTAAATATTAAAGGATAAAATACACACCCAACTAGAAATATGTCCCAACCTGACAAACCTAGAAATGAAAATGGATGATAGATCCTAAATTTGATCTCCAAGATGTGACAAATGTATGTTGTCCAAAGTACAAGGGATCCCTAATCTCCACTAAAGTCATTGCGAACCTATTCTTCATCTATATAAAACATGACATGTGCGAGAAAATCCCATGTAGGGTTAAGTATATGTATACAAAATAGGACGCCACAAATGAAGAAAGGGGGATAAGTAAGATATTTGATAGGAACATAAATATAGTAGATACTAAATCGGCGAATCTCCATCCAAATTAATAGAAGGGGTAACCTCATATATGCACATGGGGATCAATAAGTTGAGTAGATAAATTATACATCGAGTCTTTTCTTCCCACTATAGGAGAATAAAATCATCCAACCATGAAAATATAAAGATTAAATGAATGTGTAAAACTCTGCACTGAATTGTATCCCATTGAAAGATAGTTTTAAAAAAATGTATGGATACATATGAATATATATATATACTTAGTTAATATAATCCAAAATGAGAGAGAAAGGGGTCTCCATATAACATTTCATCCCAGCAAAATATAATCTAATAGTTCTAAAAGGTCATCAATGATGCCCAACACCTCATACAACTTCCCTGAAGTTTCCCTCCATGTCATTCCATAACTTTTCACTATACAATGCAGTCGATGCGCCACAATATTTAGTAACAGTACCAATGCTCTGGTATAATAGAAGGTTCCCACTCCAAAAGTTGATAGAATACCCATTCCTCACCCAAAAAAGGGTGAAACACTGATAGTCAAGGACCCATGCCTTGCCAAGTTAGAGGCTTCCATTCTAGAAGTCTGTAGAGGACCCATGCCCTATGTTGATAAAAGGGTTTCACTCATGATAGTAAGGAACCATGCCTACACTATATAACAGATTCCACTCAAAAGACTGTAGAGGGACCACACCTTGTTTTGATAGGAGGGTTCCACTCTAGGAGTGGGTATAGGTTCCATGCCTATCATAGATATAGGGTTTTTCTCTATGATTCAATAGGTGACTGATTCATAACCCTAATGAAGGGTTCCACTCTATATGTCGTAAAGGACCCTTACCCATCCCAATTGGATTTTACCACAACAGATGTCATTAGGGGACCCATTCCTAACCCAACAACTTGGTTCCACTATAGATTTCATTGAGGACCCAAGCCCAACTCAGCTGGATGGTTCCACATGGGATTCCTCTAGTGATCCTTCATGATATCTGTTCTCTTCAAGTGTCACCTAACTAAGAATTTTACCTAGAATATTAAACATAGTATCCAAATATCCCCAACTTAGGGAACCATCGCATTATTCATGGGAAAAATCATTATAGGCTACTCCCAGGACAAAATATGAGTCCAAACTAAGGAGATAGGAAATATTCGTTTTTTCCTCAAAATGAACCAGGCAGTACATGTTGTGTGAGGGGAACTAAACAATGTGTAGTCCTAATCCTTCACTAGAATATATACTTGGAGGTACACATCTCAAAAAATGTATAAGGATACAAGATTTTTAGGGGATATACATGTCATTCCCACGTCACATGGGGTCCCATCCATGTGTTTGGTTGTGTCTATGTATTGGACCTCGTTTCCATTTTATGACCTCATTTTTATGTACATCATCATAAGATCCCTACAGTGTGAGCCAACACATATCATGTCCACCCAGAGAAAATTTACATGATCTGTATGAGGGATACACATCATGCAATCCTTATAAATTACAAAATCCATAACTACCACATCTATGGGGAAACACATTGTGTGTTCATCATGGTACACAATGTGTATTCAGGTTTTTCATAGTTTTTAGAGTCCACAATCCATTCCTAATACCTTGAAATTTCTATTTAATTCATTCATCGTTTACACCCATGATTTCTTGATCTAGCTTCTTCTGGTGGATTCTGACACTCTATTAGATAAAAACTCAAATCAAGATTCACTCAGGGCAATCCGGTAGTTTCCCCCCACAATGTTCATGCCACTATGTGTTTTTAATGATGATTTCGATAAAAATCATCCAGATGATCATCCACACACCAAAACCATCCCATATCTATTCCAAAGTCATCAGTCCATCCCTCACACAAGAATCCATCATGATTTTTGGGGTTTGATCATGGTTGGTACTTCCCAACAACATCAAATCTGGGCTGCGGGGTCCTACCGATGAAGAACATGAAGATATTTTAGGGGGAAATGAACAATGGAAAAAATTACAATCATTTTCCACATGTTATTATCTAACATTATATAATAGGGATATTTGAGTTAGAGAAAACTAAAAACAAAATTTTATTGTTACATGCGTGAATGAAATGGAAAAAAAATGGTGTTGATCATAAACAGGTTGATTATTCTCAATAAATTTAATCAAATAGGGCTTAAACACGTATTTTTATTTCCTACCAAGATATTGTATCATTCCATATAGAATAATAAACTCTCAAATGAGTGAAGGATGAATTTTTTTATGCACTATGATATGCATTGACTGAACATTTCTTCATCCAATGTGACTTACCAATGGAAGGTGAAATGAGAATCTTTCGTATCCTCCAAGGGTTTAATTGGATAAACCTATAGAACTATCCATGGAATTATTCATTTGTTTATTTATTTATGGTTTAATTAATTAATTAATTAAATCGATTAATTTATCCACAGAATTTATCGCTGACATGTGAGATATTCAAACTCCCCACACTAACCTATTTTATATCGCACGTACGGTAAAAAATGAATTAAAGAGTCAAATGTACTATTGGATTTTTTATCCGTGATTCAATTTAAGTGTCATTAAAATTTCCTTAAGAAACTACATGGATGAAACATAATATATATTTATTATTTTAAAAATATATATCAAGGAACATAAGGAATAATAATTCAATGATATCATGGTTCCAACTAGAAATATATACTGAAATATTTCAAATTATTATAAGGAAAAATAGGTTCTTTATATAAAGAAATCATTAATATTTTAAGAATTTTCAATCAAATTTAATTTATATCTAGTTTTCATTAAAGTCAAATTATTAGAATAGTCCCAAAAATAAATTTTATGTATTTTATATTAAATAATATTATATTAAATAATTTAAAATTCAAAAAATTATTGTCTATTTCATGTTGGATTGGTTGTGGTCAAGAATATAATCCAATTTTCAATTATTGGCCACTTTTCCCATTATGTTAACTTTAATGACACCTAAATAGTAAAAAAACATTAACATTATGTCAATCTTCAAAATGGTTAATATGTGATTAAAATTTATATGTAAGGTTATAAAAATAAATTGAACATATCCTATTTTTATTATATTAGATAATTTACACCCATATACATCTTATATTCAAAATATTTCAACTTTTTCAACTTTTTCAAGGGAAATAAAATATTACAGTTTAATATTTTAATTAATTGTTGTTGTATCCTTTCATTCACTATAGAAGTAAAATTCTCTAATTCTCTTACACATACTTCCATGTGATAAATTTCTCAAATAACCCCTAAAATAACTATTTTAAACATACTTATTCATGTTATTTAGATTCGGGTCTCTTAAAAAGTCCATCATGAGGGTCCTTAAGGAGAGTTCTAATAGAGGGTATTCAAAGAGGAGGTAATAATATTAATTAAGTGTTTTCTTTTTATATCATCTTCTACCTCCTTCAATTCATCACTCAATACTCAAATATGATAACATCATAATATACCATGTACTGGGATTTTATTACATTAATTTCATAAACTTATTCATTTCCTATTTCCGTAAAATGAGAAATGAATGTATCATTCCTATGTATGTGTGGACTACCACCTTCATGCTGTGAAATGGATCAGTTTCCTGCACCACCTGACTTATATGATTATAATGATTTATTTAGTAAATATATGTTATATTATTAATTCATTTAATAATATTTAATGATTCAATGTTATTTATTTTTATTTCTTCCTTTTCATTATAAAATGAAAACAATGTTCATGGTTATGTATGAACTACATTCTTCATGAATGGTGAAACTCGTTTTTCTATATCCACCTCTGATGGATGGTCATAAATGTAGATATAATAAATATATATTATTTTTACATCATGAATGAAAAAATTTATATTATGTTACCCTGATCAAAATAAAAGTACCATAACTACAGAATTAAAAAATATATTATGAATGACATTTTTATCACCCATACGAGTGATTTTAATAAATAATTATTAATGAACTTGTGCTAAGAATTTATAAGTAAATAATTTATAGTATTATATGAATTTACATGTTTTTTTGATTTAATTATAATAAATGTAAATTTATTTTATGCGGGTTTTGAGTTCTAAAAAATTATATCAAATTTTAGGTAAGTTATTGTCATCCCAAATTGATTTCTTTAGGATATATGTTCTCTTATGTTGATATATTCCTTTTTAGATGAATCTATTACCCATTTTATAGAGTGTATATTGAGTTCACTTGGGTTAAATATTGTTAATTTTTCAATTGATTTTATTTATTTCTTTATGGTTTTGATTCAACAGTTACCATATCAGTATGGGTTATATGTTACAATCTTTTTTGTCTGGATTATTTATGGTTAAATTTATGATGAATAAATAATTTGATATATTTCTCCAAAATATTATATTTTTTATTCTATATTTATTTCTATATATTTCATTTTGACCATTAATTTCCCTGAACCTACGTACTCAAAAATCTGAAAGAATGTTTCTTTGTAAAATTTATAATATTTATTTATTTATCTAGGAATCATTTCCTTTCATATTAATTTTTTCATTAAAATGTTTTCATAATTGTTTTTACCATTTCCAAGGGTTGTTATAATGTTATTTTTAAAAAATTTTGATATTATATAAAAATATTTAAAAGGAAAGTTCTTATTATTTTATGAATGAGGTATGTTTTTCTCTTTTTCTGAAAATGTGAAAGATATCCTTTCTATTAGATACACAACACGGAAAAAAATTTGGCCACCTATACCCCCCAATAATTAGGAGACTAAATTTCATGTTTCTATAGTTCAATTACATAGAATATTTTTCATTAATATTTTCACAATTTTTATATTTTAAATTTTTGATTTGAAAATAAAAAATCCATTTCCCTCAAGAAATGTTTCAATGCTCGTTTAAAGTTATTTTGTATATATGATAATATACATTTATGTTACTTATACTTCATCGGGTATATGATCCTATGGAACCATCCTTATTCATTCTTTATATGGTTTGTTATTTTGATAATAAAATATTATAAAAAATTATTAATTTTCCATGGTTTAAGATATAATGAATTGATAAAAAATGTCATTATCTTGTGGAATAAAAATGATTTTTTTCTGATTATATGTTGGGTGGGTTCACTATATACCTCTAGTAAATTTTTTAATGAGTATTTCTTTTAATCCCATAGGGTACATGGGATGTTATCCCATGTTAAAAAGCTGTAAAAATAATTTTATCTCAAGTATTCAGTAGATACAAGGTTGGTTAGCACACGCCTATAATGTGATGAATGTCTTGGTCAGTATACTTGACATAATATTTATATTATTGTTATTATACCACAAATTATTAAACCCTTTTATGACATGATATTATGTTAATATAATTCTCTCATGACTCATGTTCTTTGATTCATGTATGATTCATATATTATGAATTACCATGATTTTTGCCATGATTCATGATTTTGATATATGAATTGTTTTTTATAGTTTACAAGTGTCAATATTATTTTCATATTCCTTTATGATCATGTTTTTCATAAATGGACATTAATATATTCTTGGTTTTCCCTTACAAGGAATTTTATCTAGCACTTTAATATATTACCCTTTGCATAGGTTATGAAGAATTGTTTTAGGTATGATATGTCAAAGAAGGGTGTTATTTGTAAGGAACATAATCAGAGATGATGTATATCATTTATTGAAATGTTTTTTATGTTTCTATGTTTCTAAAGATACTGAATTTTAAAATTTATATCATGGATTATAATTATATGTAATTGATATTCATGTAATAATATATAATGATTATATATGAACATTTTGGGTTTACTCAATGGTGGTTTCATAACCTATAATATATCATAATTTTATACCCTATACGTGAATACTCATCTTATTTTTGATGGAATTGGATGAGTCTAATGAAGTAGTATGATTTCCCCACTCACCTCTACTCACCTAATTCTATTGATCATGTGGTTTAATTGGAATTCTTTGGTGTGTGTTATTCAATATACATGAACCACAATTCCATCACATTATCATGTTCTGTCATAATATCTTTATGATTTCATGGATAAGAACATGAACACACCCTTGAGGAAACATGCTGACACTTCTAATCCCCCAATGATCTATACCCTCATATCCTAATGAGGCATACCAAAAATAATTTTTTTCTCATCATACACTACTATCTATAGGTATCACCTTGAATCTATATTGAATATTACTCAACAGATTCACACCTAACCCATCGGTCATCTCACTACTCTTTGATATATGAAATACAAAATGTTACATGAAATAAGATTCATAATAATATATAAAATAATATGAAATAAAACATAGATCTATCATAAATATGAAATTATCAAATGAATAAAAAATGATTTAGGTAGTCAAAGAGGGTCCAAATATACAAATAATGATATATCTATATTCCCATGATAAAATAATTAGTTATATAAAGAATGGGAATCAGCTACAAATAGAGATCCCATATCACCTTCCACTCACCATCTCACAATATGGATCATTTCTGGATTCACTTCAAGTATATCCGCTATGTATTGATCATATATATCATAAGTAATTACATAGCATAGAACAAACAACAATATCATATAGAACTATGGATACAAACTTATCCCTCGTGTCCAACTTCACAAGCATAACCATTATTATCCTATCAAGTGCAGTGAACATTCATTTACCATGGCGTATTATGGATGAAGAAAAACCTTCTATAGAGTCTATTTTTTCTCATCCACCATTGGTTTCACCCTTCTCAACTAGATTCAATAATGTCACAACATTATATATAGTCTCGAATGTGGATTATAACTATTCTGAGGGTCATTATCAACATCATGGTAAATTAAAAAAATAATTTATAAGATTGGATCCTCAGTAATGGTTACATAAAAATGAATATATCATGATTAAATGAGGAATAATCAATATTTCGTGGTAAAAAATAAAAAAACCCTCCTTTTATTTAATTACCTATGGACAAAAATAATCCACGGATAATTTTATTATAGAAATATCATGGATATTAAAAAACAAATTCTCAATGAATTAAATTCTTAATGTTGAATATCTTGATGTTGAAAATCATGATATAACCACATTCAAAGACATATTCCAACACAGATTAAACTATGGGTAGAAATACACCAAAAACGCATTTAATCCTACTATCTAATATATCTCATGAGACTTGTCGATACATCATCGGGATATATTCTTTAAGAACTCACCCATCACATCATTTCAAATACATTCCTCATATATTTAATTTAATTCATAATAATATATCTTATCAATAACAATATGTATTGTGTAAAGAATACTGAATATCAATATTTCCCCAGAAAATCAATTTTTTATTAATGGAAATCATTATATTTAGAGATGTTATATAGTTTACGAAATAAGAATATCTTTAATAAATTGAATATGGATATAAATTAGAAAATAAATTTCCAATCATCATAATAAAGTGATTGTTTCATGATAATGTTAATGTTGAAAAAATTATTAATATATATGAAATTAAAATTGATTTATCAAAAATATATGTTCATTAATAAAATAATTTATTATTATGAAATAATTAAAAATAAAGATAATTAAAAAAATAATTCCCCATTAATTGTATTTACTTATAAAAATATCCATAAATTTTGAAGAATATAATTTCATAAAATTGTTATGGTGGAGGAAAAATCCATTAATTTCAAATAGGTTGAGAAACATATGTTTTGAATTTTTACAAAGATATTTGAAATTAAAATTTTGAGAAAAAATTATAGAAACCCCTTTTGTAACATTTAAAAAGTATAAGAAAACATAAAATTTCATTAAAAATTATTTTAGTTTGTAAAATTACTCTTGTAAAAAAATATTGAAATATATAGACATGGTTGAAAGATGAGCCTCATCAAAAAGAGGAATAAGATCGTCATTTCTTTTAAACACTCATACTGAAAGAGTATTTTTACTTTAATCATTAATCTCCCTAATGAAATATATATATATTAAATACCTAAAATAGGTAGTTTATAAACCACCTAAATATAAATTGGTGGATAATACCCAATATATATCAATAGAGTGGAAATTGAGATGAAATCCTTAACCTTATACTCAACAATCCTCATTGGTTCCTATAACCTTAAGTATATTAAATTTTGATTGATTTTACATACATATCAGAACCATGTAATTATATATAATATCATATGTTGTCCATTTATAACATTATTTCACCTATGTGTCATTAGTCAATTATTACTGTCATTATTTTAGGTTTTAATAGCTTCATTTTTTATTTATGTTTTTATTCTGTAGTTTTGGTACATATGCCTTCCACATGATTCCATAATCTCTTGAATTTTATTCATGATATAAATATATTTTATATTTTATTTGTATATATATAATCACCAAGAAACTCTAGAGATAAAAAATTGAATTACACTATTTATGGAGAAAGTAGGCTACACGTATTCAAGAATGTTGTTTTCATGTTTTTCCAAATATAATGAAATAATGGTAAATAAATATTTACCCATATATGATAATTTTTAAATCAAATATAACTTATATATTCATTAAATCTATCGATGATACTATCTACATAAATAAAAAATAAAAAATGGACTACATATGTAATGACCCCGACTCCAGTAGTTCGGAGCTCATGTCAACATTATTACAGTGGGATAGATACAAGGAATAAAATCATGAAGTGGAAAGTAGTATAGTTGTTTCGGAAAACCAAACACATATATGGTTATAATTTTACTTTTGGAGTACAAAATAAAAAATAAAACATAAAAAACTAAAATGAACTACATCCTTCAAAACTAATTCAATGAATTCTTCTTTATATCATGGGGATATAAAACTAGACATAAGTGATCTCAAATGCTCATTAAGGGAAATGTTATATGGAATCTATCATGATTCAGTAAGTAGAATCAACATAGAATGTTAGATATCTGGACACACATGATAAGATAAATTAATATGGAAATGTGAATATCTGAACACAAATTCCATTTAATAAATAATTTTAGATTTAAATGAATCCAAGGATAAAATCATATGAAAAATATTAGTTGAAATGATAATAAATTTATTATAAATTAAATAAATAAATAATCATTATATTTTGTGATCTTAGGCATCATGAAAACTCAACCATCAATATCTTTCATCAACCATTTGAAAATATATGGTTAAAACCCATCTAATTTGGCCAAGTGCTTTGCCACATGAGGCCTATAGATGCATAGAAGGGCTATATAATTTTGGTCACCACCCATAAATTCATTTCTAAATAATTCCTAATATATTTAATAATATATTTTATTGATGATTAATATTCCTTATTAAAAAATTATGATTGTATAATAGATGTAGATTTATCAATATTTACCCATTTAATCACAAAGTATTCATTGTATGTAAAAATTGTCTATGGTTTAGGAAATAATCATAAAATAATAAGATAATATTGATATTTAATAGAAACAAAATTTCAAATGAAAAATTATTAAAAATACTATCATTTAATGAAGAAGTTAGCAATCCAAAAATAAATGCAAATTGTTCAATAACTTTTAACAGTTAGTAATTTGCATGTCAATTCCAATTGTATGAAATAATTTAAATTTAAAATTAAAATAATGTTAAGTATGAAAGAATCATAATATTACATTTCAATTGATCTTAATATATGCCATAACCCGTCCCTCAGGGCCCATCTCGTGACTACCCCAAGCCCACCTTCCTTAGGCCAGGGGCTGGCGACTAGCACCGAAAGGCATTTTCCCTAAAACTGGGAAGGCATTGCCTTTATAACCTACAAACTCACGTAACAAAGCACATAGAAAGATAAAAAAACAAGCAAAATTTATATTAAACAAGTGAGTACAGTAAGTAAAAAGGGGCTAGAATACAAGCTCAACTGGAAAGTACAAGTACCACTGAAATACAATACAACTGAAGAAAGTGAAATACAACTACTAGATCATCCTTCGAGGTTCCTACCTAAAGGGTATGTACAGATCCCCTCCTCATCATTCCACATCCTTCTGTCTCCTCTTCGTATCGACACACAGTATGGTCCACCTTCAGGCACCATCCAGTCCTGGTACTCTCAGCCTCAGTCAGCGTTGTCCGTCGTCTACATCCAACACAACAAGGTGTGGGCATAACCCGTGTAGGGCTGAGTATAAAGATACTCAGTAGGGACCCCGAGACCCTCAAGGTCTCACAAAATCCACCAAGTATAAACCACAAAGTATGAAATCAATAGATAACCCTACTTAGGTATATACCCATTAATATACCTATGTTATCAAGTAATCAATCTCAATCATGAGAAAAACATAGAGATACTAACTCATCTCACACCAGGATTTATTCTATGTTTAGTAACAAGTAACATCTCCAGTCACATTGTCGAACACCTCGACTTCTAGAGAACCCCTCCTCTATCAAGTATAGTTGCCCTGCCAGGCCACACAAAGGTGCTACCCACTAGTCTTGGACTGCTGAGGTACTCACCATGTCGAGTATCGTGGGTCTTCCATGTCACACAGAGGCTCTCCCCACCATTGTTTTTCCACGACACACAGAGGTTCTCCCCCTCGTGACTTGCTAAGGTACTCCTCCTATCGAGTATCGTGGGTCTGCTGCATCACTCAGAGACGCTCCCCACCATGGCCTACTGAGGTACTCCTCCTTTCGTGTACCATGAGTATGATACATCACAGAGAGGCTCTCCACACCGTGGGTCTACCGCATGACACAAAGGCGCTCCCCACTAGGCCTGTCAAGTCACTCTGTGTCAAAAAGGTCAACAGACGTCAAGTCTCATCCAGCTACAGGGATCCCGCACTATGTTCGCTCATCTCGGGGATGATCTGCTCCATGATATACTGGTTGATACTCCAACTACCACTAAGTCCCATGAGGAAGTATCTCTATGTTCCTCCACGTCATATGGGTATCAACGCAACAGACGGCACGTCAATCGGACCCCCGGTCTGTGAGTTATTAGCCTTTTAGTCACAGGGGCCAGGTTGGATTCAAGCTTGATCCAACCTGATAATTCCCCATCTTAATCCAAAACTTCAGTGGAGGTATACTCAAAGGGACCCTCTCGCTCATCTATTTCTTGCGCCACTGACGGTTCATCAAACGGACGTCTGGTGCCAATGTTATAGCCTAGAGAGCGTAATTGGCTCGTAGTGGGCCTGGGTCCGGTCCGACCAGGTTGTTCCAACCTGGACCGACCCGCTGGGTCTGGCCCGACCCGTAGTGCAGCCTAGCCTGTTGCATTCGTTCTGGCCCGCTGGGTCCATCCCGGCCTGTTGGGCGGTCCGGCCGGCCGCGAGGGGTCGCAGGGGTTCGGTCGGAGATGGTGCAAGGCCGCAGGGCTACTCAGTCAGGGTGGCTCGGCCAGGAGGGTAAAGGCCACGGGTGGCTCGGCCGAATCATCTTGCAGTGTCTCAGCCGGAGTGGCTCAACTGCGGGTGGCTCGGCCAGAGCGGCTCGGTTGCGGGTGACTCAGCCCAAGTGACACGGAGGGCTGCGGGAAGCTCGGCCAGAGTGGCGTGGCTGGGGAGGCTCCAAAAGCCGTGGGTGGCACGACTCGACAGATGGCGATAGCGTCTCGGATTGGTCGGCCGTGACAGCTTGACCCGGAAAACAAAAACAGTTCAGCCCAGTCAGTTGTGGTCATTGGTGGCGCAGTGGGGCCGCGGGTGGCGGAGCCGCTGGGCGCAGTGGTCGTGGGTACCACGGAGTGGCTCAGCCACAGGGGTACTGCGAGGGCACGGAGGTCGCAAGGCGACGGTGGCCGCGAGGCAGTGTCGTTGTGTCGTCGCCTTCGTCGCATTCAACACCACCAATCATCACAAGATTTGCGGAGGGTTCGGGCTATGTTGGTTTGGCATGTACCCTCCACGTTAGGGTGGTAGCATATGGCTCAACAAGAACTTGAAAAATAATGTCAATCTTTAGAACCTACCACAAGGATTTATTCTCAATCCCGAAAAATAATTCAAGGGAAGAATATGGGAAAAGTATTCATACACAAATAAACCCCTACCATGGATTGTTCGTTGATGTTGAGGATGAGGGAAGAGGGTGAAATTTTCGACATTCGTTTCATCCTCCACAAACCTCCAATATTGGGCTCGTGCGTCAGTTCATCTTAGTCAAAGACTTTCCTCTTTGGTGGGTGTCCCGAGGAAGTGGTCGAAGTCGGCGTTCTTCATCGGTGGAGCGTTCTTTGTCGGTGGAGCATTCCTCATTGGAGATCCTTTCTCGCAGGGCTCCTTCCTTTTCCAGTGATTAATTTCCCCAAACCCACCAAAAGAAGAGATACCCAATATAAAAAACAGGTTGGAATAATTTCAAATTGGATCATTTAATTAATTGAGATGGTTTAATTAATTAAAGGGGGAGGGTTGGCATAATAAATGTTGGAGGAGTTGAAGAGGCTCCACCATATTTAATAAGAAGTTTGACGGGTTCAATCCTTGGGTGGACCCCACCACCACAACCCCTCATGGGAGGTTTTACTATCACGGGTGGTCCCCACCACCGAGTATTCAATTTGTAGAATAAAACTCTTGTGGTCCCCACCTCCACAATATCCACAAGTGGGTGGTTACAAAAAAATAAAATTAAATGTCTTGTTATTTTATTTTATTATTTCCATGAAAAACCCAAAAATTATCATTCACCCTCAACCAACTATTATCAAGGTCAAAGTCTCCTTAAGAGAATACCAGCACTCCGAGTTCAATGGTGTCCTCAGATTTCAATTCTGAGCACCAGTTCAAAAGTTATAAAAACCCACTCATACGTTTAGTGAACGTATCTGGAAAAAGTTCAGAAATTCAATTCGGGCACTCCGGGCCTCAGAATCATGCGCTGTGAATTTTCATGGACTCGTAAAATTCTTATATATTTAAAAAAATACATGGAAATTCCGGGACTTTACATTCTCCCCACCTCAGGAATTTTCATCCCTTTAAGCCACAACTCAGACTAGGTAAACAAGTGGGGGTACTGAGCACACATCTGAGCCTCCCACTCTCATGTGCTCTCCTGGAGGTTCCTGTGCTTCTAGTGAACACGCACCATAGGTATCAACCGTCCATGAAGGACCCACTCCTGTCAATCCTCAATATCTACTAGAACCTCTATAAAAGTCTCCCCATCATCAACGTCCATCTCTCCGTGGATGATGATGTGGGAAGGGTCGTGTATGTATCTCCTATACTAGGATATGTGGAAGATGTCGTGCACCCGGTGCGACTGAGGTGGAAGAGCTAAGATTTATGCCACCTTGGCAACTCTGCTGAGGACCTGAAAAGGTATGATGAATCTTAGAGATAACCTGCTGCCTAAGACAAATATCTGCAAACCTCATCGGGGTGAGACCCATAGAAGGACATGGTCGCAATCCTTGAAATCCAAAGGTCTTCGTCTCCTATCGACATACAACTTCTACCTGCTCTATGCAGTCTTCATCTGCTTCTGGATGATCTTCACCTTCTTTATGCTAGCCCGAACCATCTCTGGTCCCACAAGTGCGGACTCCCCTAGGTCAGTCCAGCACAAAGGTGATCTGAAAGGTCACCCGTATAGCTCCTCAAAAGGTGCCATCCCAATGGTGGATTGATAGATGTTGTTGTATACAAACTCCACCAAAGTTAAGTGATCCTTCCAGCTGCTACCAAAGTCAAGGACGCAAGCACACTACAAGTCCTCAAGGTTTTGTATGGTCCACTCAATCTAGCCATCCGTCTGAGGAAGAAAGGCGGTGCTCAAATGAAGTTGCATCCCGAAAGCCTCCTGAAACCCCTTCCTTATCTGGGAATTAAAATCTGCATCATGATCTGAGACAATCGTCGAGGGTACTGCATGTAGCCACACATTCTCATGCACATAAAGGCATCCCAATCTCTCTATTGAACCATACTCTCTGATCTGTAGGAAGTGGGCCAACTTGGTGAGTCAGTCGATGATCACACAAATCAAGTCATGTCCTCTGGATGTACGTGGAAGTCCTATCACGAAGTCCATGGATATCCCATCCCACTTCCACTCTAGGACCTCTAAAGGTTGAACCAAGCCTGATGGTACCTGATTCTCCGCCTTCACTTGCTTACAAGTGAGGTACCGAGAGAGAAATGCTAGAACTACTTTCTTCATTTCCAGCCACCAGTTCTATCACCAAAGATCCTGGTACGTCTTCTCCACTCCTGGATGTACCACTATAGGGGATGCGTGGAACTCCCTCAACACTTCCTTATGAAGTGACACTGGTACCATGGTACATCCTCTGAAGAGGATGACGTGCTCCCCACCTTCAGAACATCCATCAAGTGCCTTCCCTATGGATATCTGAGCACGTCAAGACTCGTTGTCAGCGTCCCCATGCTGCGTCTTCCTTACTCACTAAAGAAGTGGGAGATTGACTGTAAGAGACTGTAGAAAAGATTCTCTATCCCAACCCACAAAGGATATCTACAAAGCGGCTAGCTACTCTGTCGCCTCACCTAGATGCTATATACCATACCTCTTACTAAGTGCATCTTATACAACGTTCCCCTTCCTAGGAGTATAGACTATCTCAAATTCATAGTCCTGAAGGAACTCAAGCCAACGTCACTATCCCAAGTTCATGTCCTTCTGAGAGAAGATATACCTGAGACTCTTGTTATCAGAGTACACTGTAAAACATTCTCCTATCAAATAGTGATTCCACATCTTCAAGGCGAAGACCACTGCTGCTAACTCCAAGTCATGGGTAGTGTAGTTCTGCTCATTTTGTCTCAGCTATCAAGAACCATAAGAAATTACTACTCGCTCCTGCATCAGGACACATCCAAGCCTGGTCCCTGATGTGTCGTAGTAAACTACGTACCCTACGCCCTCCTCTAGAAGCCTCAAGATTGGGGCACTAGTCAGCCTCTGCCTCAGATCCTGAAATCCCTGAAGGAATCTCTCCGACCACATGAAGGGTCCCCCCTTCTTCATCAAGGCTGATAGTGGTACTGCAACTCTGTAGAAATCTATCACAAATGTCCGGTAGTATCCAGCCAAACACAGGAAACTCTGTACCTCCGTCACACTCTTGGGTGGCTCCCAATAAAGTACTGCCTCTATCTTCACTAGATCTACAATAACTCCATCCTTTGATATGACATGTCCAAGAAAGTGAACCTCTCAGATCCAGAACTGGCACTTCGAGAGCTTACCATAAAGATAGTTCTCTCGGAGTGTGTCTAGTACTACCCGAAAATGATAGGAATGCTCCTCCTCAGTATCTGAGTAGATCAAAATTTCATCAATGAAGACTACTACAAAGCAATAAAGGTATGGATGAAAGATCTTGTTCATGAGTCCCATGAACACTAATGGAGCGTTGGTTACACCGAATAGCATAACAAAGTACACATAATGGTCATACTGACACCTGAAGGTCATCTTCTACACATCCATGTCTCGTACTCTGAGATGGTGATATCCTTATCTGAGGTCTATCTTTTAAAACCATTGTGTTCCCTTCAGCTGATCAAAGAGGTCATCAATCCCCGGGAGTGGGTACTTGTTCTTCACGGTTACCTGGATCAGGCACCGATAGTCAACAAAAAGGCTCAAGCTCTTATACGTCTTTTTAGAGATCAGAATCAGGGTTGCACAAGGTTAAACACGGGGCTGGATGAACCCCTTCTTATGTAAGTCCTCCAGTTATACCCACATCTCACGAAGCTCCGTGTGAGACATCTGATATGCTGGTGTAGATATCAGTGTCATCCCGTGGTACAAGTCAATCTAGAATTCCACCTCTCTGTGAGGAGGTAGACCCAGATCATCATTTGGTAAAACATCAGCGTACTGGTCCACCACTAAGGATAGTTAGGACTCTCCACACCAACCGCTCCGAGGGTAAGTCTATCCGACTGATGAGTGATCGGATGCACCCTCCTCTAGGTAAGTCCATCCTGCACTGCAAAGGCTCCCTTCTCACCAGTGAAGGTAAACCTGGTCCCATCCATGTGGACACACTACACTTTCTTCCTAATATAGTCAATCTGATCATATACTGTAGATAACCAGTCCATACCCAAGATGATGTCTTAAGGCCTTGACACTGCTACTAGGAGATCCCAGCCAAATCTCCCGCCTCCTAGAGTAAGCTCGCACTACCGGAACTAGTTTGTAATCATCGAATCTTCTCCCATAGGAGTCTCTAACCATAATGATCGATCCAACATATCTATTGAAATCTCCAATCTCCTAAAGAGGGCAGTAGAAATAAATTATTACTCACACTTGTTTCTATAAGAACTGCAGCTAAGGTGGAGTAGACACAGATCGTACCTCGTATCATTTCTGGAGAGCCATGATCAAAAGCCTCAGCTACCTGGAGCTGAGATCTCCCCTGTCCACCTATTCCCTACAGTAGGGGTGGACCTTTTGGTGGTGGTGGCAGTAACATCTTGAAATTTCTCCCACAGCCAGCTATACCGCCAAATCCTATACCATGTCCGCCAGCTCCCAACGGACCCCCTCAGTCAAACCTCTGTCTCTACCTGGGTGGTCCCTCGACCGTCTTCTAATCATTCTTATGATGGGTCAGATAGTCACGAGCCATGTGACCCTGCCTGCCACATGAGTAACATTGCATGATCCTTTCCTGACTAGTTCCGCCTCAGGTGCCCCGCATAACTGATCCTGAGTCATGCAGTTGTCCACCTGTGGGTATGGTCTTCTTGGACCTCTGTGACATCTGTCTATTTCCAGTTTTAGAACACTCCACTATGGGATGACTGGTGGTGGGTCTCACTATTGGTGACTTCTCAGTAATAAAACTCTCCACCAAGAGGGCTCTCTCTAAAACCCCCACCTGCGTCGGGATGCTGAGTGAGATCATCGAATACCTGATCTCCTACCTAAGACCCTTCTCGAAGGTCTGGTAATGAAGAATGGGTCCCACACCATATCTATGGAGTAGCATGAGAGGTCAGTGAACCACGCTGGGTACTGAGATACAAAAATGATTCCCTTTTGTAGATAAAGAAGCTCTTGTATGTGTACTGCGTGAAGATTCGCTGGAACAAACTCTGCCCGAAACAGGCACATGAAGTCTACCCAGAAAAGCATCAATTCATCATGATCCTAGAGCATCAAGCTCCACCATATTCCCACTACTACCTGTAGAAGGCTGGTATCAAGGATCACCATGAGATCGGCTGGTGTATCTATGAGTCTGATGACACTCACCACAGCCTCCAGCCAATCCTCAGCTATTTGTGTGTCCATCTCTCCCCTGAACCTGGGTGGCCTCTGGAACTAGAACTCGTGCAAATCCCTCCAGCGGTGTGCACTCTCTCCTGCTGGGACTAATGGCATCAGTGTCCCAACAGGTAATTGTACCACTGGTGCCTCCACTAGAAGAGGTCCATGCACTGAGGCCTCTTCGCTCAGTGGGCTATCAGTGCGTACAACTCTCAGAACCCTATCAGGTTGTCTACATAGCGGAATCCTGAAAAGAAACAGGTGATCCATGGTTAATAAGTTATACCTAGTGAGATAACATAAGAGTTCACAAAGAATACTCTTCCAAACACACACTCAATCAGTGTTTTCATGCACTGGGTTGGAAATTAAAAGTCAGGGTCCGGGTGTATGGATACGCCAGCCGATGCACCAACACTGGACTCCTTGAACTGAAAACCACACTCACTACACTTAACAATATTTTCATTAAAAATAACGATCAGAGTCATATGTTCTGTGGTAGAACCAACTACTCTGATACAAATTTTTCACGACCCATCCCCCGGGGCCCATCCCGTGACTACCCCAATTCCACCTTCCTTAGGCCAGGGACCAACAACTAGCACCGAAAGGCGTTTTCCCTAAAACTGGGATGGCATTGTATTTATAACCTGAAAACTCATGTAACTAATCACACAACAAGATACGAACACAAGTAAACTATATAGTAAAAAAGTGAGTATAGTAAGTAAAAGGGGGCCAGAATACAAGTCCAATTGTAAAGTACAAGTACAACTGAAATACAATACAACTGAAGAAATAGAAAGAAATCTACTGGATCATCCTCCGAGGTTCTTACCAAAAGGGTGGGTACAAATCACCTCCAAATCACTCCATGTCCGTCCATCTCCTCTACGTATCAACATGCCGTATGGTCCACCTTCAAGCACTATCCAGTCCTGGTACTCTCAGCCTCAGTCAGCATTGTCCGTCGTCTGGATCCAACACAACAAGTTGCGGGCATATCTCGTGCAGGGGTGAGTATAACGATACTCAGTAGGGACCCTGAGACCCTCAAGGTCTCACAAAATTCACCAAGGATAAACCACAAAGTATGAAATCAATAGATAACCCTACTTAGGTATATTCCCATACATATACCTAAGTTATCAAGTAATCCATCTCAATCATGAGGAAAACATAGAGATACTGACTCAACTCACATCAGGAGTTATTCTAGGGGTAGTAACAAGTAACATCTCCAGTCACATCGTCGAACACCTCACCTACTAGCGAACCCCTCCTCTATCGAGTATAGTGGGTATCCCGCGTCACACAAAGGTGCTTCCCACTAATCTTGGACTACTGAGGTACTCCTCCTATCGAGTAACGTGGGTCTGCTACGTCACACAGAGGTGCTCCCCACCATGGGTCTATCGCATCACATAGTAGAGCTCCCCCTCATGACTTGCTAAGGTACTCCTCCTGTAGAGTGTCGTGGGTCTGTCGGGTCACACAGAAGCGCCCCCCACCATGGCCTGCTGAGGTACTCCTCTTGTCATGTACTGTGGGTCTGCCACATCACATAGAGAAGATTCCCACCGTGGTTCTTCCACAAAATAGATAGGTTCTCCCCACTGGGCCAATCAAGTCACTCTGAGTCAAAAAGGTCTGCAG
The DNA here is from genome assembly GCA_963277665.1 of Viscum album. Lineage (NCBI taxonomy): Eukaryota > Viridiplantae > Streptophyta > Magnoliopsida > Santalales > Viscaceae > Viscum > Viscum album. The sequence goes on along the minus strand of OY728164.1, from coordinate 1,659,149,230 downwards.
TCGTCAAGTCTCAGCCAGCTATTGGGTTCCCGCACAATGCTCTCTCATCTCTGGGAGGATCTTCTCTACAAGATTCTAGTCGATACTCCAACTACCACAAATTCCCATGAGGAAGTATCTATATGTTCTGCCACATCATAGGGGTATCAATGCAATAGACAACACGTTAATCAAACACTCGATCTGGTATTTATTAGCCTTTTAGTCTCGGTGGCCCGGTTGGATTTGTTCTCAATCCAGCCTGACCATTGTCCATCATAATATAATACTCTAGTGGGGTATACTCAAATGTACCCTCTCACCCCATGATTTATAGTACCACTGACGGTTTTTCAAATGGACTTCTGGTACCAAAGCTATGGCCCAAAGAGCGTAATTGGGTCGTAGTGGTCCCGACTCCGGTCTGACCCGGTCAGACCGACCCGGCCTGACCTGGCCTGGTCCAATACAATTCGGGTCGACCCATCCCGACCCGCAGTTTGGCCCGACCCATTGGGTTCGTCCCAGCCCGTTGGGTGGTCTAGAAGGCCACGAGGTGCCATGGGGGATCGGTCATGGATGGCGTGAGGTCGTAGGGTGACTCGGCCAAGGAGGCTCGGCCAAGAGGGAGAAGGTCATGGGCCGACTCGGTAAGAGGGGCTCGGGGCTACGGGGCGGCTCGGCCAGAGCGTATCGGGGTTATGGGCGGTTTGACCGGAGCATCTCGGGGCTGCTGGGGCTCGGCAAGAGTGGTTCGGCCGTGGGGGGCTCGGTCGGGGCAGCTCAGCCATGGGTGGCTCGGCCGAAGCAGCGCAGAGGGCCGTGGGGGTCTTTGCCTGAGCAGTGCGGCTTGGAAAATGGTGGTGGTGACTCGACGGACGGCGGTGGCGGCTTTTCCCAGTCGGCGGTGGCGGCTCGACGGACGATGGTGGTGACTCGGCCCAGTCGGCGGCGGCGGCTCGGCCCGGACGGCGGCGGCTGCTTGGCCTAGTTGGCAGTGCCATGGGCGGCGCAGCGGGGCCACGGGTGGCAGAGCCACAGGGTGCGGTGGTCGTGGGTGGCGCGAAGCGGCTCGGCTGTAGGAGTGCATCAAGTGTGCGGAGGTCACAAGTCGGCGGTGGCCGGGGGCGGTGTCGTTGCATCTTCGCCTTCATCACGTTCAACACTACAAATCATCACATGATTTTCGGAGGGGTCGGGCCATGTTTATTTGGCCCATACCCTATGTGTTAGTGTGGTAGCATATGGCTCAACAAGAAATTGAAGAAGAATGTCAAGCTTTACAACCTCCCACAATGATTTATTACCAATCCTGAAAAATAATTCAAGGGAAGAACATGGGAAAAGTATTCATACACAAATAAACCCCTACCTTGGATTGATCGTTGACGTCGATGAAGAGGAAAGAGGGTGAAGTTGTGGACGTTCCTCTCATCCACCACACAACTCCAATTATAGGATTGTGTGTTGGTTTGTCATATTCAAAGATGTTCCCCCTTGGAGGGTGTCCTAATGAAGTAGTGGAAGTCGGAATTCTTCGTCGGTGGAGTGTTCTTCGTCGGTGGAGCGTTCCTCATTGGAGAGATTTTCTCCCAAGGCTCCTTCCTTTTCCAATGATTAATTTCCCCCAACCCACCAAAAAAATAGATATCCAATATAATAAAATATGATGGGATAATTTCAAATTGGAATATTTTATTAATTGTGATGGATTAATTAATTAAATTGGGGTTTGGAATAATAAATGTTGGAGTTGAAGAGACTCCCCCAAATTTAATACAAAGTTTAATGGTTTTATGCCTCAGGTGGTCCCCACCACCATAACCCCTCATGGGAGGTTTTACTATCTCATGTGGTCCCCACCACCGAGCATTCAATTTGGAGAATAAAACTCATGTGGTCCCAACCTCCACAATATCCACAAGATGGTGGTTACATCAAAATAAAATAAAATGTGTGTTTATTTTATTTTATTATTTCCATGAAAAATCAAAGAAAATTATCTTTCACCCTCAACCAACTATCATCGAGGTGAAAGTCTCCTTATGTGAATACGGGCGCTGTGAGTTCAACGGTGTTCTTGGATTTCAATTCAGAGCACCAGTTCAAAATTTATAAAAAATCCGCTTGTATGTTCATTGAACGTACCCAAAAAAAGTTCATAAATTCATTTCGGGCACTCCGGGCCTCGGAATCATACTCCCTGAATTTTCGCGGACTCATCAAATTTCCATATATTTTAAAAAAATTACATGGAAATTCCGGTTCTTTGAAATATACACCATATAAAACATATTATGTGCATAACATTACAATATTCCTTATTGAAGAGAAATTGAGACAAAGTAACTTACCTCAAGCATTATATTAGTAGAACATGATTTAACCTATTGTATAATGGTTTTAAGCATTATATTAATTTATTCCTGAGCCATAATCATGTTTATAATATCATATGTGATCCTCTAAAAATATTTTACCGCATATTTTTTAATACAATTATATTAATTACAATGTTTTTTGTGTTAATCACCATATTTTCTCTTCTATGGTTTCTAATGAATGATCTAGTTATTTTACATAGGATGTAAGTAAAACATATCCAAATTATAAAAATGGTATAAATATCATATTTACCAAGTAAATAAATTATTATAACATCTATTAAATGTTGGTTATGTAAAATGAATCATATCACTTCATGCAAGCTATCGTTCGTACGTGCACACATTTGACAATATCATTCCATTAACGGGTGAAAGTGTGAGGATGTGGGTGATATATTAATTTTTCTATATAAATAAAATATATTTTATATCACATATGTACATTAATTTTATCTTCTATATATTCTATGTAAATCGTAGTTCAAAAATGATTCATATCGCTTCATGAGGTGGTAGTCCACCGTATACACGAGCGATATTACAGTATTTTAAAAAAGAAAACATAATTAAGAAGGTATATGTGATATTATAGTTACATAAGAATTTTTATATCATAAATATTATATATAATAATTCATTATATAATTATATCTGTTCATGAGATATGTTGATGGAAAATAATTTATTTGAGTTCCCAAGAAGATAGTCCTTCGTACATCGGATCAACGATTTTAATTTTCATTTGATAGAACTGGGTATGGATAAATATTACTGTATAAACATAATAATGTATCATTATATTTCTAATAAATTTCATATTATATTGGTAGTTTAAATTAAAAATTTATTTTTGAATAAGTATAATGAAAATGAAACAACACTGTTAAGATAATTACCTTCTCTATGAGAAACTACCATTGGATCTCCACTTAAAGACCCTTGAGATGGTATTTAGGTATAACCAGAAGAAGTCAAATGTGACTAATGATTTTGGGGAAGAAGTTTTTCCGATAATATTTTAAAAGATCTTTTGAGTTGTGAATAAGTTAGGTGGAGTTCCCTTTTATTAGTGGTAAAGGGTACCTTCTTGGAATGTACATGGGAGCTTCCAACAAAATCAAGAATGATAAAGTCATTCACACAACAAAATATTCAAAATGACCTGATATTATAAATTTGTAAGTATAAGGTGGATTTATTTTCATTCAATTATATTTTTTCAATTTGGAAGGTCACTTTTATCCCCCTAATCTTCTTACTTTAACCCCATGGTAATATCATTTTTACCTTAATCGTGGTAATTAATATTACTGTTTTCATGATTAATTTTTGGTAAAAGATTATGTTTACCTTATTAAATATTATAAATTATTTTTATTACAAATGTTGTATCCATTTTTTAAAATTTCATACATATAAGTGTAAAATTATATATTTTAATTAATTCCATTTATGTGACGAGAACAATAGGTTTTCAAAGGGAAAATGTTCAAAATATTAAAATGTTTTTATATGAAAAATTGATATGAAATTTATTTCAATTATATAATTTTGACTAATGGATATATAATTGAACTAATCATAATTTAACATCAACTCACAATATAATTTATCTTTATAATTAGTTTATATATAAATGTAGTTTTCCATAAAAACACAGTATTTGTCACCATTCATCATAAATGAAGCATTTTAGAAAAGCCAAAATATTCCCCCAAAGATAATTTATATATGATAATTTGAATATATAATATAATTTAATCAAATATTTTGTTTTAAAATTAGAAATAAAATAAATTATAAAGTATTTCTATTAAACTCTATTAAACCGTCCTTTAGAAAAAAATATTTTTTTCAGGAAAGATTTTTTTTTCTTTTAAATGGATTATATATTTTTTTCATAAAAATATTACAGAAGAATATTATCTAGTTCTAATCACAACCACTAATCTATTATATAATTTATAATAGTCATGTTTAACTAATCTTATAATAGAGTATCGTGTTTCATTTAAACCAGATTTTGCATGCATCGCAAGCTATATACGGAATTAAATATTCTATAAATATATATATTTTATAGTGTAGGGATATTACATTATACCATCATAAAGAAATTGGTTCCCTGAAATTTCATGGATATTACCTTTTAAACATATGAGGGTTTTTCTTCTTCATAACATCTACTGGTTCCCATATTTTACCTCTATTTTTTGATTTATCCAAAGTACCTTTACTTTTTATGTCTTTTGATTCATCAATACATCCTCTCTAGTGTAATAAATGTGGATGGATTCTTATATGTAAGATATATCATGTTCCAATTCTATTTTATTATAGTTGATCAAATCTGTGGAGGTTATCATTTATTTCCATAATAATGATATATTTAATAGACCATGTAGTTTTGAGAGATTTACATAATTGAAAAACTATAAGAAAATTATGAAAATATTTGAAGGATTTCAAAGTGTCTGATATACCTAGGTATCAGTCTACCATTCTGGCCAAACCTTATAACACACTTACATAGAGATAATTTCCAAAAAACATAATCTTCTACTTTGAATTCCAATTCGTTCCTCTTATTATTAGCATTAATCCTTTTCCAACTTTTATCTTCATTAATGTGAGCTGAAATACCCATTACATTTTTTATTTTCTATCTAACATGTTCTAGTCCTATTGGTTTCCATTAAATTAATTCAACCAACTAATTTGGAGTATGAAATAGTTTTCTATATAATTCTTTTTACAACACCATTTGAATAATTGATTGAAAACTATTTTTATCATAAAACTCTACCAGTGGTAAATATTTATCCAAAATACTATAAAATTTATGTGGGGATAACCTCAAAATGACATACACTATTTTAATAGTATTTTTGGATACTCCATCAACTTAAGGATGGTAGTAATTTCTCAAATGAAGCTTAGTATCAAGAGAATTTTCAATACTTTTGAATAATTTCGATTTAAACTGGGGAAATTTATCAAACATAATTGAAAGATGTGTTACATAAATTGTAAATATATATAATTAATATAAATATATGGGCATATATTAAGAGGTAAATATTCTCTTATATCAAGGAAGTGTTCAGATTTTGTTAGGTGATCAATGATAACCCATATTATGTCATTCTTACTAGGAGTCAATGGTAGTCCTATATAAAAGTACATAGTAATGGAATTTTATTTATATATAATAAAAGAAATATATTTCATTAATCCTTTATGATGTTGTATCATATCATTCACATGTTGAGAAACCAAATATCTGGATACATAATCATCAATTTCAGACTTTATGTTATCCCAAAAAAATATTTCCTAAAATTCATATACACCAATGTGCTACCACGATGTATAAATAAATTTGAGCTATGAGAGTCATCCAAGAGATCCATTATTATATCAGGTTTAGATAGAACATATAATCTATTTTCAATTTTCATAACACAATTTTCACCTGTTATTTCTACTAATTTCCTATCATTCACATATTTCAATTTCATAAGATTTTTTTCATTATTATATTGAGAAAATTTTTATATTTTTTAATATATATTTTTCACCATTATTTTAAAAATGAGTTATGTATTCCCTTTCTAAATTATTTCCATATCCATATTTACTAGATCCCTAAACATATGACCTCACTCAATCATCATTTGGGTGAAAATTCCATGATCACTCTACTTAATGCATATGATAAATTATTTTCATTTCATGGGTGGTAATGTAGTTAGAAATCATAATCCATGTGTAAATTAATCCATTTACTTTGTCTCATGTTGTTACCTTTATGTTAAAATTTTTAGTTTTGGGTCTTATGATATGTTTATATCTCACATATCTCAAAATATACATCATGGATCCATATCATCTAACAAATGATTACAGCTTCCACATCCATATCATGGGTTTGATTGTTCAATTAATGAGACAAAAATTACATTTATTCTTACGTAATCGACATATAATTTTTCATTAATACACAATAAATTACCTTCTTTTATGTATCACTATATATCACAAACCCATCATTTCTAGATGGTAGTGTGAGAATCATAGGATTAACCAATCCCATCATTAGTTTACCAAAAAATTCTCCACCTTCATTCTTCCAAACAATCACAACCCCTTTATGTGTATTCCTGGTTAATTTGTTAGATAAATGGTGAAATGTATCATATAATCACCAATAGATTCACATAAAACAAATGAAAATACATATCTTATTTATGTTTCTTGATACGGTCCATTCTTTCATTGTCATAGTATTCAGAATATCAACAAAGGTTCCTTCTATGGTTATAATATAGACATGAAAAGAAACCAATACAAGATATAAATCACAATTAACAAATTTCCCATATTTATCCTTAATTCAATGAGACTAAATAATTATCCACAATTAAATATCATGATCTTAGTAGCCTTTTGAATACACCAAAATTTCATCAATGAGTACAAAAAAAGTCAGCAGCATATTACATAAAAAATATTTTCATTATATCAATTAAAACTGAGAGTTCATTTGTCAATCTAAATGGAATTATTTTATACTTGAAATTTTAATACCTCGTTCTGAAATATTTCTAATAAATATATTCCTACATTACTCATAATTAATAATACCCAAAATAAAGGTCAACCTTTGAACATTATTGGGCTTTGTGAAGTTGATCGAATAAGTTATAAATGTGAGTCAGAGGATACTTATTCTTTGTTTGAATAGGAATGATTTCCCTATAATCCTTGAAAAATATTCTGGATATATATTTATTTTTAACAAAGGGGATAGGATTTCCCCATGGTGAAAAACTAGGATGAATAAATACCTTATCACCCAACTTGTTTATTTATTTCTTTAACTCCAATAATTAAACATTTTATATGTTATATGGATTCTTTGATATAGCTCTTGAAGTATATCTTAAATCAATAAAAAACTAAACCTCAAGATATGTGGGTTTCTAGGTAATTACTTTGGAAATACATCAATGTATTCTTCTATAATATAAGCTTCATAAATTTTAATATTACCTTCTTCATACCTATATTTTTTTCCCTTCTTCCCAAAGAATCTCATTTATTATAGCTAGTGGGGGTGGATCTAGATATGATTCGGTTGAGGAAGTCTCTAATATAATGACAAGTAATTCAACATCGTCTTTAAAAATCCTTATTTCAAGAATAAAATAATTTTTTTTGCATCATATATTGAAATCCAATCCATAATAAGGATTATATAGAAATCAACCATAGGTGTGAAAATAATGTAAATAAATAATGCATTTTTATATGTCAAAAAGGGGATTTCATGACATATCCCTATTTCATTTAAACATCCCCTAGACGTTTTGAATGAAAAATACCTTATTAAATTAAATGTTAAATTTATAATTATATTTGGAGACATGGCAGATATAAGTGAGTTTAAGGTTCCATAATCTTGTTTCCTATATTTAAAATATAATATTAATGTTCCTTCCACCACATTATTGGGAACTTCCACCTTAGTTTTATTGATCACATAAACATTTCCTTCTCCCCTTAGCCTTTACTATAGTTGATTCCCTTAACATTTTTCTCAATTGATTGGTTAGTTATCAATATCCCTATAGTTTAAATACTGAATAACATTTTTTTATTTCTTCTCATTTAATTATTTATCCAAGTGATCATTATATCATCACTTATAACAAACCCACAAACCTTACATATATTTCTGAGGGTGATTTATACCACATTTTTTAGAATGTGCTAATCGATTCATTCTATTTTAATTTATTTATGCATTCCCTTTTTCATGGGGTTTGGATAACCTATGATTCTCTTTATTTAAATTTAAATGGTTTCATCCAGATAATTACTTCTTTTTTTGGAATGAAATAAATCTATATCATTTCATGATGAAAAATGTTGAGAGACCAGTTCCCTTATGAAACATGACTTAATTCCATCGATTAATTGGTCATTATTTCACTCCATGTTTCATATATAATCTATAAAATCCCTGTTAATATTTTAATAATTACATAAAACTCAGATAAACTTCATTCATCCATTTTCTTTCAAAAATGGGATATTCTATTTATCTCAGTTTTATTCTCATGAGGGAAATATTTTTCATCGAATTATCCTTATAATTTTTTCTTTACATGAGATCTATTTCCTCGTACTCTATAGTATTCTAGACCCATGAACATAATTGATCATCATAATCATTGTGATAATACACCATAATTGTAAGCTTATCCTTTCACTACATCCCAAATCCATAAATATATTCTCCATAGACTTAATCTATTACTCAACATCCATTGGATTATAAGTCCCACACTATGATGGGGGATTCAATCATACTATGTGATAAAACATATTATAATCCCTCTATAGAGTAGAATATACCATCTAAGAAAGGTTATATTTCAAAACAAGATTATTCTTACCTAATATAGAAATAATCTACATAGTTACAATCCCAGAGGTATTATATTCTATGGTAAAGAAAGATCTACGTTGGCTATGACTATTAATAACCTTCTTCTATATAAGAACTATTTCTAATTAATTCAGTATAATATATTAGTTCATAAAATGATGAATTTTAAATCATAATGGATAATTCTACATATGATTCAACACTTAACATAAATATGAAATCTATAAATTATAAATCTCAAAATTATAAACTTTTTTTCTATTAGAATGTCTTTTTTCAAATCTTTTATAATGGTTTGTAAAAAAAATCAATTATCTTAAGAATATTCCCCAATATTTTCAAACTGGGTGCACTGTAGGTCCCATTTTCCTGTACAATGTAATGATTATGTCATGTTGAATTACCACTTTTTTAGACTTATTACACCTAGTAACCTCTGTTGTAGAACTATATCCACTTTTCATATTCATACAAGGCTATTTTTTAGAAAACTATATAATGTATTCCTTAATAAAACATTAGGATGTTGTTATATACTTATCCTCAAAATAAATAATAGGGAAATATAGCCAATATTTTTTTACCATAATCTATTTCTCAATATATCTACTAAACTTCCTCTGATATAAACTTTTAAGACTCTGAATTTAGTATCTTGGAGCCAATGTCTTCTTTATTACATTGGATGGGATACAAGGACTCAAATCCTGAATTACCTATTTTTATTTATTTTTGGAGAACCAGATTTTTAGATGATACCAATCTCACATTGGGAATAAAAAATAATACATAACAAACCAAATGAAATTAATCCTTGAAAACACATTCCAATAATTCATCTTTATAGCCCGGGTAAAGGAAACAAAATATGCGTGGTGTAAAATTATCAACATGGGATAATTGAATTGAAATATATCATGAATCATTAATAACAAATATGGATTGAAAAATAACTAAACACGCATTACTTTTAAATAAATTAACTATTATGATTGCATAAGTCATAATAAATATTGAATGGTTAATAACTGAATAGACATGCAATTAAATAAATAATATGAGAATGAAATCCTTAAAACGATAATATATTAGTTAAAATTTCATGGATAATGATAATAACTATATTTTCAATATTGGAAATGTGTAATTATTTTAATTCATGATCTCAGGAATCATGATAAATCTACTATCATGGTTATTCATCAAGATAGTTTAAAACAACAGGGTAACCCCTCTGATTTGGAGACTGATTTTACTCATGGGTCCTATCAATGAATTGAGGAGATATATAATTACATCAACCACTTATCACTACATTACCATAAAAATCATAAAATATCAAATACTAAATTTAATTCAGTAATAATATTCCTTGTTAAAAAATATCTATATTAGTTAAAGGATATAGATTTATTAACATGTCTATAGTTAGCCAAATAAAATTCAAAGTATACACCATACATAAAAAATGATACATGGTTTAATAAGTAACTGTATCCATCATATAATAATACGAATATTTAATAGTAATGTAATAAACAATGAAAAATTATCACAATAATATGATTGTTTTAAGATAATTTTAACAATCACAAAAGAATGTGATATTGTACAATAACTTTTACCACTTTGTAATTTTCACATCAAATCCCCTGGTATGAAATAATTCAAATTGAGACATAAATATATAGTATGTATGAATAAATCATGATATTAAAAGTAAAAGGGTAAATATATATACACTATTTTAAAGAAATTAGGTGCATAACATTGAAATATTCCTCAAGGAATAGAAATTGAGGCGATGTCCCTTACCACAGACATTGTTTAGTTGAACATGATTTAACCTCTTGTATATTTAAATGTAAAATATTATTTATTTATAAAATAAAAATACAATTATAGATAATATCATATATGAAAATCTTAAAACATTTTCCCACCTATTTATTAATTTTATTCAATTACATTAATCTTTTGGGAGTTAATTTCCTTATTTTCTCATGCATATTTTGTAATGAATGTTCAAATTTTTGTAGATAGGACATAAATAATTTATCCATATAACGATACTAATGTTATAAAAATCATATTTAATTAGTGCAAACATAATTTTAACCACTCATAAATGTAGGTTATGTAAAATTCATCGCAATTCTTAGTGTAGATGGGAGGTCTTTCATACGAATAAACGGTGATATCATTCAATTAATGGGTTAAAAGATAAGGATATGAGTGATAAGTTAAATTTACAGAATCAATGTCTTATATACTATATCATAAATATTGATTAATATTTTCTTATTTTCATTCCATGTAAATCATATGTGAAAATGATTTAATCGCTTCATGAGGTGGTGGTTCATCATACAAATGAGCGACATTATCATATTAAAAATGGACTAGAGAGTTTGATGTTATATATGATATTATTAATAAATAATAATATTCATATCATAAATACTATATATAAAAATTAATTATATCATTATATATAACCATGATTGGTGTTGATAGAAAATGAGTTACATCGGTTCGTGTGGCGACAGCCCATCAAACACACGATCGACAATTTCCTTTTACTTCTAATTGATATGGATATGGATTGATGTTATTATATTAAAATAATAACATATATGTTTCTGGGAGATAGTTATTTATTATATTTTAAATTTTAAGACATAATTTAAAAATTAAATTAATAAATAAAATGAAATATATTTGTTAATAAAATGTTTTTCCCTAAGTGAAACCTCATTTGGAACTTCATCTAATGACTCTAGAAATGGTATTTTTTGAGGAGATGAATACATATAATGAGAATATGAATTTTGGGATATAATGTATCAGGGTTTATTCAAGAAAAATGGATTTGAATGTGTGAATATGTGAGGGGAGTTAGTTCCGTTTTATAAATGGGGAAAAGGGACCTCCTTGGAAATTACTAGGAAATCTCCTAGAAGAATCCAAAATGATAAGGTCATTCATATGAAAAAATATTCCAAGTGAAAATTGATTATAAATTGTTATATATACGTTTGGTATATTTTCATCCAATAAGATTTTGTCATATTTTTAGGTCATTATTAACCCTTATCTTCATAGCATAACCCCACGGTAAAAACATTTTACCATAACCATGGTAATTAATTTTTACTGTTTCTACTTCTCATTTTGGAAAAAAAATATTTTTAAAATACTAGATAATATAAATTAAATTTATCAAATATTCAGTCCAATTTTCAAAATTCTATGCATTGTACTTTTAAAATGTGATTTAAAATTAATCCGGAATACGCAACGAGAAAAGGGGTTTCAACGAGAAAATGTTCAAAAGACTTAAATATTTAATATCAAATTTCAATATAATGATTCCAATGACATTAAATAGATTAATTTATATATAATTTATCTTATTCAATATTAGAATAAATTTAATATATTTTTTAACTTTATGAATTATTTAAAAAGAAAGGAAATTTCAATTAAAATTCTTTATTTTTCAGTATTCATCAGAAAATGAAACATTTCATAAAAATCCAAATGATTCATAATTAGAGGAAATTGATAATATTATTTCTAAATTTAATATAATTTCATCAAATTAATTTTCTAATGTAGCAATAATTAATTTTAAATATTGTGTGAGAATTGAAATAAACCATCCTTTAGAAAAAAATTATTTGTCATAAAAAAATTACTTTTATTTTAAATGATTATTATTTTTATTTCTAATGAACATATAATATTAAAAATATGTAATCTATATGTTTTTTATAATTTAGTTACATCAATTCATTCCATCTAATTTAATTAATTATCTGGGATAGTTATGTTTAAATAATTTTGTAGGAAAATACATAATATCCTTTAAACTCGATGTTTTCTGAATCTAATGCTATATGAAATTAAATTTATTTTAAAATTAATATATTATAATGCCTTGGGGTGTTATAAAACCTTATTTTAGAGGTGGTAGTCCACACATATGAATATGTGACGTCACCATTTTCCAATGGATTGGAAAATTATAAGGTACATATCACACTATAATTCTAGAAACATATTTATGTCTTAAATATCATATATATCCAATAGTTTTATATTCGTAACCATCCATGTAATGCTTCAATGAAAAATGATTTAGAATACTATATAGAGATGGTAAATTATACATACACACTAGTGATGTTTTCTCATTTAATATAATAGAAAATAAGAGTAATATGGTTTTCCCATAGTCATATTAACATCCATTTATATTGATTATATTAGATTAATTATTTTATCATGGGTAAAAAACATTAATAAGAAGAAGAAAAATAAATATACTGGAATGATTTGGTAAACACTATTATATTCTATTTGATAGACTTCCATTAGATATCTTATAAATAAACCTTGGGTTTTTTATGGTGGGGAACCATTTTAACATATATAAGGATGTTTATAAATGGATTTTTTAGGGTTTTTATATGCTAGGTTACTCAATGTGGATTAAATAAAAGCTATAATATGACATGGGAGGGTCATTTCCAAAATTTCATAATGTATTAAATTAATATAAATTATTTTAAAGTCAAAATGAATCCAAATAGATATAATTATATTATAATATGATGGGGATTAAAAATGTTCAAGATAAATTAAATTTGTACATGTTTTGGTAATGGTTTTAATTTAATGTTTTAGTATTATCCCCTCAATAATCATTTTTGAAATTACTGCAATATAAATGTTTTTAACAATTTATGGCTTATTAATGTTATAATAAAATGAAAAAATAGCCTATAATCTAACCATGGTACATGTCATAACTTATATAAAATTAATTTTTATGATAATAATATTTTTCTAATTTTTAAATCACGTAATAAATCATTCTTCATTATAAAATATTATTATGGTCATTTTTGACATTATTCATTTAACTTGATGTTATTTAAATCAGTAAAAAAGATTCAATTTTAATTTAATACTTTCACATATCCTTAACATGGCATATGTATCAATAAAATTATTTTAACACAATAATTCATTCAATTTAATTAAATTTAATATTTTAAAAATCATTTATTCTACTTTCAGATTAATTGAATAAATTTTCTATATGTCTTTTTTAAGAATTTAAGATAATTATTCAAAAATTAAATATTTAAAATAAACTACCATTTTAAAAAATTCATTTATATTTCAAAAAAAAACTTTTATAATTGTAAATATTTCTAGCTTATTCCAATAAAAAAATATAGATAATAAAATATGAAAAATTTTATTTGTAACATTATCTCACAATTAATATTATAAAAGAAAAAATCAAATAAATATAGAACAATGTTGTAAAATTTTAAGAAAATGGATGGAAAAAACAAATATGATTTTATCTAGTGGGATAAATTAAAATTTAGGGTTTATTTCTAATGCCTTATCACATTATTTTATCCTTATTTTACACACTTACCATTTACCTATGTGATAAAATTTTCCATGGTTATTATTCTTCATTCTTGAAAGTAAAAGTAAAATATTAACAAAATTTGAAACTCATAATTCTTAATATGGTATCCCTTTTTAATAGTAAAATTTCTAGAAGTGGAATAAAATAATTTTTAATATAAATCCATAAGACACAATTAATTGTTTTAAAAAAACATATATTTTTAAGCTTAAAATCTAAATTATATGCAATTCAAGATAATTGTTGATTAAAATTATATTATTCTAACTAAAATATATCATATATACCATTACAAAGATATCCAAAATTTAATGGTATTTTTTATTTAAAATTTCTAATAAAATAAAATTATTATATTTGAAAAAACTATATTTTTCTCTTTTCACTGAAAAACAATCATTTCAAAAAACCCATATTTTCTGCATATGTTTATTTTTATAATATTATTTAAAAAATAAAACATATTTAATATAATTATGTTTTTTAATTTTTTGTAATCGCATTGTTGAATAAAAATATACATATTGTGTAATTGTTTCTTTGAAAAAAAACTTTCTATAATTGAATATTGGGTGTTACAGTATACCCTCCTTAAAAAATCATCAGAAAAATTTATATAAGTCCAACTCATGAATTTATTTGAGTAATTATTCATCATAATTTCATCATGTTTCCACATCACCTCTTGATCTTGATGATTTTCCCGAAGTAACTTTACCAATCGAGTCATCTAATTTCTCAACATTAAACCATTAGTTTCCTAGACTTTGATAGGATATTCATAGTAAGATAAATTTGCTCTTAATTCTATTTACTCATATTTGAACACACATATTGTATAGGGAATGTACTTTCTCAATAAATAGATATGGACAACATTATTTACTTTATAGTGTCTCGATGGCATTTAAATTTGTAAGATACAACTCTAATTCTTTCTATAATTTCAAAAGGACTGATTTACTTAGGTAAAATCCTTCATTTCTTACCAAAAATTTTAAAACCCTTCCATGTATAAAAATTCATGAATATATGATCATCGAGTATAAATTCAACATTGTTCCTTCAGTTATTAGCGAAGCACTTTTGTCTTCTTTGAACTTTTTATTGTGGGATGGAATATTATTTACCTATATCGTTGTATCCTAAACATGGTATAGGAACAAAAGATTTATTTCACCAACTTCATCACATAAATTTAGAATACGATATCACTTTCCAAATAATTATTCATAAATATATATTTTAATAAATTAATTGAAGCTACTATAATAGGAAAACTCCACCAAAGGTAAGTGTTAATGCCACATACATTGAAAGTAAAGTGGTCAAAAAATAAACATTTCTTCTAATTTCTTTTATATTCCTTTGTAAAATTTTAATCAGTATAAGGGTGATATCAAGTTCCCTAATAAGTATCACTATCCTTATCCTTCTCACATATTTTCTAAATTTTAAAGAAAATTGTGGATCTTGATAAAGAAAAATTGAAGTAGGTACTCTATGTGTTTATAAAAATTAAATAAAATAAATTCAAGGATAGATATAAAGGGCTATATCTTGATATATAATGGAAATGTGATTTTTTTTAAAGAAATAAACAATAACTAATATCAGGTCATTCAATATTTTAGTCTTTGGTTACCTATTGGAAAATTCCATTGTAATATCATCTCATTTCCATATAGAAATTGGTATATGTTTTATGAATCCTCTATTATTCTATATATATTCATTAATATATTGAATAAATAATCGTATTTATACATAATCAATAAATTTTCACTTCATATAATCCCACCAAAAATGTTCCTTCTTAACTCTATACATCTTGGTGGTACCAAGTTGTATAGATAAATTTGAGCTATGAGCATCATCTAATTATTCCATGTTAATCTACAGTATAGAAGGACCGCATATAATCTATAGAAATTTCATAATACCACATTCATATACAATGTCATAAAATGTTCCAATATTCATGGTTTTAAATTTCTATTGAAAATTCACATCATCCTAAAGAGAGTTTTTTTTTCATTTCTAATACAGATGGTTATGAAATCATCTAAAAAATTATTTATATTTCCCCTTCACCAGTAATTCTCATATCCATCATTAATAAATCCATGCACCTAGGATCCCTATCAATCCTCATTATGGATAATATTTCCATGATAATTCCTACTCAATGAATCCCCTAAATAATTTTCCTTCACTCGGTGGTAGTGTACTGATAATATATAATCCATGAGTAGCTCATTCTATATCCTTTTAATTATATTAATATAATTATATGAAGATTTATATTTTATGATCTTATGGTATATGTATATCTCACATTTTACACCATAGAGATAATATCTCCATATCATCATAGAAATGATTATAACTACTAACCCTATAACGCCCTGACCCCAGTTAACCAGAGTCGGTGCATTATTATGTATCATTGGCATGATAACAAAATATCATATCCCGAAATACTGATTAGTTTAGTAGCCTTGGAAGTAATCGATACATTCATAAGGTTTACATTACATAATAAAATGGAAAACTACGACAACATTGTTTCCGTAGACAACACTGATATCCCATAAACTATCCCTCTAGGTCAATCATAAAAACTTCTTCGCATCCTAGGAAAAATAAATCATATAATGGGGTGAGTTCAGATGCTCAGTAAGGATAACAATATAGTGGAAACATTCATAAATAAGAATAAAAATTTAAGGAAATGTATAAAACTAAAACAAAAGCCTTTTCAACATAAACTTCATCATAATATGGAAAATATGAATCAAAATAATTCCATTTACTTACTCACATATATATTATACTAGTCAAATAATCACATGAAATATCAAAATCCACTTTCATAGTGATGGAATTCATAATACTAGACTTCATAACCACATTGTAAAGGCCTTGGGACAAAAGTACAAATAAGATTTTGTCAAGGCCTTGTTCCAAGACACTAGTTTGTCTCATGAGACCTACCGATGCATCGAGGATCTATAGCGGTCTCCGCCAGTCACTTACTAAGTCTAATTCATTCCTCATATTAAAAGGTTTAAAAATAACATAAACATTCATATTGAAACTAGAGTAAAAAATGTCAATAATTTATCCATAAACTAGGAATGTTATGAAATAGCACATCCATATTCAAACATATAATGAAACCTTCAATACAATATGTATGTTTGGTATCATAATAAATCAACTTCAAACAAACTTAAAATCCATCAAAGGATATTGATATAGATGAAATCAAAACCTTTTTTTAGAGAAATATCTCTTTATATTTTGAAATCATTTAAGAGTAAAATAATTATAAAGAAGACATTTATTTTGAAAATATTATTGTATGCTTGTAAGGGAAGCTTTGACAATGTTATAATGGTGGAAAATAGTTGCACCTGCTGTATAAGTTAAAAAAAGAAATTATTACCTTAATTTTGTTGAAGAGATTATAAAGGACCTTGTTTGGAAAATGCCAGAAAAATTCCTTTCAAAACATATATGGTCAAATAAGGGTATAAATTACAACCCCATTTTCTAGTAAATAGTAAAAAAGTTTTGAAATACATTTTTAAGAAATATGGATGTGGATGATAAAGAGGTCCCTGTAGATAATTGCGTATAAACAATCTTAGATAATAAATAGATTGTGAAATTAACCCTTACCTTGTACTTTTCCTTGGTTGATTTTAGGATAACGTCCTTTATAATGGTGAAATAATTTTTATTAAATTATAAAAGAATAATATAACTTAATATGATATCATATATGATCTTTTGACATTTCATTGTTAATAATATATTAGTATTATCGTAGTTTTGGGTGTTAACTGATTCGTTTTCCTTTATATGCTTTGTTTCATAAATAATTTTTGTTATTGATAGGATGTATCTTATTCATATTAAGAATTATATTCAGTCTTAAAATATTATTTCTAATCATCTAATGAAAATTAGTCTTGAATGGATATGACGGGGAATGAATCTCATCGTGTTCGTGGAGATGGTAATCCGTAAGTACGTACGAGCAACAATATCATTATTTTGATATTAAAATAATATATAATTCGATGGTATATCATATATACAGAATCATTATCATGTTATATTTATTATTTACATCAATTACACATCATTATTATATCCATCCAAATAATAATGTATTGAATAACAACTACACCACGACGTGGAGACAGTAAGCCGTACGTACGCACGTATGGTGACATGTCATTCAAAGGATGGATAGAACAATGAATATGGTTGTACCATATTTATAATAACATCACAGTATATATAATATAATGGAGTTATTATTTTATAATGTATACAACAAAGAAAGAGGAAGTGGAAGAAGAAAGAAACTTAAAAGAGGTGATGAAATATTTACCTCTTCTGCAGGTTCTTCCTTTTGATTTGATCAAAAGAGCTCCTTAAGTTGGATTTCTGACTAAATGGAGGCCTCTAGTATAAAGGGAGGAAAGTTTAGAAAGTATTTGGGTAGGTTTTGGCTGATCCAAAAGGATTTGAAGGTGTGAATTTGAGGGAAGCGGGAGTACCCTTTTATATGAGGGGTGAGGGGAACCTTAGGAAAAGCTATAAATATTATTTTATAATAAAATCATTTTCGGTTTCTAACGGCTCAAAAATTTATTATTTAATGGATAAGGTGGGTATGGGTCTAAAACCACCCAACCAATAGGTTTTAGATAGGTTTTGGTTACTACATTAACTTTATCTTTTATATTTAACTCTTAGTTAAATAGTTTGACATTTACCATGTCTCCTTGTATTTTCATATTATATGGTTAATAAACATACTATAAAATTCCAAGCGAACCTAAAGTGGTTCATTAATGACATATATAATATTATTTAAGACCTTTGGCCGAACCTTAGTTTTTTAGGAATATAATATCAATTAATAATATAATTTTTGATTTAAAACTCTTTTATGTCAATTTTGACACTATTTAGTATTTTGTTTTTTCTAAATTCATAACAGCATTATTACATAAAAAACAATTCATCTAACAAACCATAACATGTCATATTAACCTATATAATTAGTGTAATGCATAAAAAGTCCCAAATTACATTTATTTGGATATTTATAATATCAATTATTTTAATCTTTCATTAATACGGTAATTACGGCATCATCATTGTGTCATAAATAAATTAAATTATTTAATGTCTGAAAAATATAAATAAAATACCATTACATAGGAAATATTTTTATATTTCTAATGAATATTTATAGTAAAATTTATCTTATGTATTACACTATATTAAAAAAAATTAGTTATTAAACTTTGATTTTAACTATTTTAACTCTTCTTTAAATAAAATAATATTAAATGTCCTAATCTAATCCATGTGGACCAAATAGGTTCATATTTTATTCCTAAGGTTGTTTTTGGTCGAATTATACTTATCCAATAGAATTATGACATGTGTTAGGGTAATAATAATATCATTTTTACCCTTAATTACCCTATTTACTTTTAACTATGGTAAATAAAACTAAAAAGTTACTATTTACCAAAAATTATTTTCATCTTATTGAACCACATTTTACTTACTGATTTCAACCATGTCACTCATATTTTCGAAATTTAACTCACAGAATTGGTAAAATTAAGTTTTATACAAATTTGGGAATGCTCCTAGGAGGTGGGTAAAAGAAGGTAAAAAGTTCAATACAATTTTTATATATCTAAAATTATTATAAACTGACTCCAATGAATTAAATTTAACATATATAGGTATTATGTATCTACTTTGACCTAAAATAAATTTAAATAAAATAAATAATTATTTAAATAAAAATTCGTTCTTAAACTATAACTTAGTGTTTTTTCACTATTCATCAAAAATTGAATGTTTTCAGAAAAATACCAAAAATTCACCCTAAGCTAATTTCGATATTCCAAATCAAAAAATGAAGTCCATTTTGAAAGATAAAATTTATAAAATTTAAATAAGTGGGTATTACAATTCAAAATGGCTAGTTTGATTGGTTGTGGTGTGTTAGAACTCGAAGTTGCATACAACAGACGCTATTGAATTATTCAAAGAGAAGTGTATTGTGGAAGCTTGGGGTGTTACAAACCCAATACTTTTATTTGGACAGTAATTCTCATGATTCATTAAATATAATTATTAATATTAAAAAAAACATTATCCTTCTGAATATGGAGATAATCACTTCCCATCAACAATGTGTCATGAAGTATCACAAATCCATCATATCATGATAATAGATTCAAAATTAATGAATTAACCAATCCAATATTCAATTATTCACAACATTTGTCACATTATCTTGTCCATGTGAACATAATACCATTACTTGTAACCTTGTTGACAAGTTATCAAATTAGGAAATGTATTGAACAAATAGATGATTATAACATCCATATCAAATAAAATGATGTACCATATTTAAGTTTATTATTGTGGGGAATTCTTCAGCCAAAAAATTCTTTATAAGATCATATTATATTCCATCATTGATCAAAATATTACCATTAAAAGAAACATTCTTAAGCAATAATTGAAACGTGAAAAATGTCCCATATTTTTATATCAATGTCTCAAGAACAATTTGAAAGTGAATCTCACGATCCCCATATATTTTATATTACACGAGATTATCATAAATAAATACCAAAAAAAAATTATAAATACATTACCTGAATACAATATTTTCTAAATCCAGAAAACATATGATGCATTAGTCAATCCAAGGTGAAACACAAGGTCATATAAATCAATTTTTACATGAAAATTTTAGTTTTTTCATAAATTTTATAAAATCTACAATAGACATTCTATATAGGTTCTCTGATATAGGTTTCAAAAAAAGGATTATATTAATAGAAAAATCATTTTCATGTACTGTTGAATATCTATGTAATTCCTTAGTAAATACACCAATGTACCATGTAAAATAAGAACATCCTAAATTTGATGATTATATTTTTCATCTATCGATTATGTCTTCTCTTATTCCCCCATAATAAAATTTTAAGAGATGGTTCAGGTGGATATTTAAATGACATAGATGATTATATCTCCCCTCTAAAGAAAAATATTTCTACATGATCATTAGGAATCGTATTTTTATTTTCATGGAAATAAATTATTAAATAATATTTTGAAATACAATCCATTCCAATGATCATATAAATATACACCCTAGGTATAATTAACATTTCTATAAATTGGAAATTATTATGTGTCATAATGGGAACTGACTAACACATCTCTATGATAAGGATATCTCTGAAAATTATTTTGACTGAAAACTCCTTTATTACCATTATCTAGAAATATATAATTTACTTGAAAAATATGGAAGAAATAAAAGATAATAAAGATACAAAATCATATAAAAATTGGGAAAATTTCAAGATATGATTTAATTATATTCATCCACTTATTTAGAAACTCTCACCATAATTGAAGTTATCAAGTTAGTTTGGCCTTCATCCCATGGCATCTTTGTACTGTTTTCACATTATTCTAGGGAAATTTTTGTGAATAATGTTCAATTTATATTAAGAAAAATCATTGGAAAATATTTATTTATTTCTTCTCCTCTAATTAATTATAAATATGACCCTTATCTCTAAACTTTTAAGAAAATTTCATTCCCTTCAATAATATTTTATAATGATTCTTGCTGAAGTTTTTAAATAATGGAAATTTGTTTATTAGATTCCTATAATTTGAAGAATTACATTTTTCTTAGTGATACTTTGACTTATTCATATTTTATATTTCCTTTGATGATATAAGATCTAGATAATTCATTCTTTATCTTTTTGGAACTTGATAATATATAATCATATGCTAAAAAACATGAGAAATTATTTCCCTTTAGAGACTCCGCTTCATCCCCTCAAAAATGGTAAATATTTCATTTAGGATTATAAGGACCCAACCTTAGACATTACATTAAAGAGGACCATTTAATGGGATATGTTCAATAGGATTAGACAATACCTTATAATTTATCATTGTTGAAACAAAATTATACAAAAATAAAATCCAAACTTCACTTCCACGCACGCGCAAAAAAAATGGCGTCCAACTTTGGACTTCCAAGTAACATGTGAACAACATTTAAAAACAAAGGGGTAAATATTCAATTTCATATTAAAGGTTTTTGAAAATATTTGATAAATCCATTTAAAAAATATATCACTTTGATAATACATTCAAAAATATTCAATTATAAATACCTTGTTTAAACAACTTCACAAAATATTATAATGTTTTGAAAAATAATTATACTTTAAAAACACTTTTAAACTAATACAGTGATTCATTTTAAAAATAATTAAGAAATCTCTTAAGAAACAACATAAGACACTCGAATATTGTAAGGATATCTTGGGCCTACCCACTTGAGATATGGATTCACTCTCTAATTCTTTATCGTATTTATAAAGTTCAAGTACTGGTTTTTATAAAAATCAATTTTAAGCTTGATTTACATATATATAAATTTTCAATAGGGTTTTAATTTTCAATATATATAATCATACATGAAATAAACATGTTAACATTTAATTATATATAATTATATAAATAATAATAATCATTGAATATTAAATGTTTTACTTGGTGCAACCAAATCTTATTATACATAAACTTTTCTCAACCACATATCAGATTAATTATCATTCAGATAATTAAAATTTCAAAGGTATACTTGTTTAATTTATTTTATGAATGAAATAATTACATGATGGTATAAACTAATAGCAATAGATAACATATAATTTTTTCTTATTAAAATTATTCATAAGCAATAGATAATTATGTGTCACGCACAAAATTATCAAAATAGCATTTCTTTACAAAATACAATCATCCCTTAATGGATTTATAGTTTTTAAGGAACATGACTTTAAGAAGTAAATATATATATATATATATATATACGTAATCATAGAACTGGAATTAGAAACCAATGATCTTGAATGTTAAATAAATTAATTTTATATATGTGTTTGATTATCGTATACACATGTATCTCACGCCCATGATTATATAATTGGATGGTTTAATTGAAGTGTGAAAAATAAAACTTCAATATATATATATATACATATATATATATCAAGAATAAACATGAAAATTTATATATGTTCATTTATATATCATGCATCAAAAAATACACACATATTCAACTTCTTATTCCAAATTATAGATTTGGATTTTATAGAAGTATAAAACATGGAATCAAAATACTTAAATAATTAGAAAAACACAAAAATAGGGATTTTAATTTGAATGGATCCAAATACCCTTACACAAACATAAAATTATATCTTGAAAATAATTAAAAGCAGAATACTAAAATATTTAATCTAGTTTAATATCATGAAACGCAAATCATTTTAACAAAATGACCTCATACCATAATTTATCTGAGTTCCAAATGTGCAAAACATGTTGATTTTAATTTGAAAAATCCATGGAAGAAATAACTTTTCCATGCACAATTATAATTTGGGATGAAAAATTACTAACAAAACAAATATAAGAATCCCCTTAAAAGAAATTTTCATAAGAATATTTGTGGTGTTGTTTTTCAGGAGAATTATACTTTTTTTATTTCTTTAGAATGCTCTAAGATCATATATTCCTTAATAATTGGAAAGCAAAAAATGAAATAAAAGAATGGATACTGCTCTCCCTACATAATCAGAAATCCTCACCAAACTCTTCTCACCAATGCGTAGACGTTGGAAGTCATTATATACATGGTTTTCATAAATTGTATATCCAAAATTATATATAAATCTATTAAATAGGTGTTGTGAGAATAATCTGGACCAAGGTGATTGATAAATATATTATTTATTTATGTATTCCTTCATCGAGAAGGATCAAACCAAAGAGAAAAATGGAAATTAAGGATCTACATAATCTTTAGATTGATATTCCATTTCATATTTTGATTGAATAAACAACACCTAGGAGGAATAATCGAACACCAAATCAATAAAAAATGAACCTATAAGTGGATTTGCAAGATTCAAACCCGGAAAAAGGCATTAACGATGAAGATAATCTAGCATCACCTAGACTGTGCATATCTGATACAAACGAACCCTAGATTAAACTTAGGCATTGTTCAAAGGACAAATCCTTTAAACAGACTCGATTTCTACCTCCTCCAAAATCGACTTCATCGAATCTAAGACCTCCGGCTTCGATAGAATTCGATCTGCATCCTCAGCTAGACCCCATCGATGTACCTTTCTCAGATCAGTTCCCCTCGGTGGCTCCAACTCGAACATCACAACAGGTGCTTCGATTTCCTCTTTCCACATGACTCGGCCTCGGCCTCATGACTCACAAACTCCCCCATAAACTTGATTTTGTCCTCTGTTTTTTTATTTATTTCGATCATTTTTTATAACCTTATATTCATTTTATAAAAAAATTATAAATATATTTCTATATATGTTTGTGTGTATTTATAAACATATATATATATTGTATTATGTTTCAAAAAAACTATATTTATCCATTTTTAAA
This sequence comes from Viscum album, assembly GCA_963277665.1. Classification (NCBI taxonomy): domain Eukaryota; kingdom Viridiplantae; phylum Streptophyta; class Magnoliopsida; order Santalales; family Viscaceae; genus Viscum; species Viscum album. The sequence continues at coordinate 1,659,124,368 of OY728164.1, read as the reverse complement.
AAGAAGAAAAATAATAATTTTGATAATTTTTTGATTATGATAATTTTAAATTTTATATTACATTATAAAACACCTTATTTTTACAATTTAGATTAAATATATTAATAATTTAATATAATATTGTTTTATATAATCAATACTTATCATTTATTAAAAACATTTTTAAAATAATTAAAACACTTCTTTTATTAAATACTTTTTATCATAGTTAGTATAATTGAAAGAGTTAATATATTTTTTAAAAAAAAAATTTAAAAAAAAAATATTTTATCAAACACCCATTTTGATAAATTTTATTATTCATATTCGTTAATAAATATATTCATGTTAACATATAATGCAATAAAAATAGTTTTAATTCTATTATTATCTATATAAATAATTATATGATAAACTTATAATCAATTAAATTAAAATAATTAATCTAAATTATATTTTTTAAAGGAAATCACCTAAATAAAATTCATTCTTAATAAAATTAATATTATAATATTCTATGATGTTACATTATCCCCACTCAAAATAATTGCATCCTCATAATTAGTTTCTTCAGACTAAAAAAATTCTGAACTATTGTCTTCAAAACTATGAAAACTAGTGTAAAGACCCAGAAATTTCAAGGAAATTTTTGTCTTAATTTTTTTGGAATTTTGCAAGTGCGTGGTTTCAGACGGCACCTGATTCTGAGGCCCGGAGTGCCCGGAATGATCCGTCGAAGTTTTGTTAAACTTAAAATTAACGCGCATAAACAGTTTTCCTAAAAAAGTGGAATAACTCTTGAACGGTTGCTCGGATCAGAAATCTGAGTGCACCATTGCGCTCATGATGGTGGGATTACCCTATAGGCGACTTAAGTTTAGTCGGTGCGGGCCTGCTGTGAGAAATTCCAAAAATGGCATAACCGTAAATAAAATAATTAAATAAATTATTTTATTTTTCGAATTCTTATAACTCACAAATGGTAGATCGGATTAAAAATACCAGACCACCACTGGACTCGTGAGGTTTTTCATTATTTAAGCAGATACTAACTTTGGTCGGCGCGGACAACCAGAAAAAGTTAGTTTTTGGCCGCAAATAAAATAATTAAGTGACAATTATTTTATTTTAAAATTCATAACATCTAAACGGTAACTCGGATTGAAAATCCGAGAGTATTGATGGGTTTGTTAGGGTGTGTTTTACTTAGGCAAAGCCTATCCTCGACCGGCGCAGGTAGAGGGTGACTAATAATAATTTTCCGAACTTTTTTTCGGGTACGTTCAGTAAACGTACGTGCGGGGTTTTTTTCTATCTTTTGAACCGGTTCTCGGAATTGAAATCTGAGGGCACAGATGAACTCGCAGTGCCGGTAATTTCTTAAGGGAACCTTTACCGTAGTTGCGTTTTGAGTGAGTTGAGGTTAAATATTTTGGAATGAGATTAAATCAAATAAAATTTGATGTGTACAAATTTTATTCAAGGTAAGTGGTTATTTTCAACAAAGGGGAAGTTAGAGGTGGGGCCCACACCCACCTAACCTCCCATGGGAGAGCTTAGTGTGGTGGGGCCCACACGAAACCCTAACTCCTCACCTCCCCATAACTCACCCTTGTTAAATGCTTGGAAACTCCACTTTATCTTTTATTGAAGTGGAGCCTCTCCACCTCCCAAGCTTAAGCCAACTAAGATAACTAATAACCTTATTAATTACATTTGTCACACCTCTTTGACTTCTTTTAAAATGCTTGGAATGTTTTAAAAGAAGGGCAGTTAATGAAATATGGGGTTGGAAATTGTTTTGTGGTGGATTGGAGAGCTCTAGAGTTATTTTTTTGAAGAGTACTAACTCACCGACGAAGAACGATCATTCCTTCATGACGAAGAACGCTTCCCAGTTCTCCATCAAAGGAGGAGACACCGCTGTGGGGAATCCGCAACGATGACAAATCTTCCTCCAACGTCAACGGAATCGGCACCGATCTTCCACGACATCCGATCATCGCAACGCTTTCCTCTTTCCGTAGCTCGACGACGTGCGACATCTTTGCGAGGTAGGGGGTTTTTGTATAAAGTATTTATGTGAATTATACCATCGTGTATGCGTATTTTAATTGCAGGGTGTTTGTATAATTTATCTTGAATAATTTAAACCCTTGTCATTGATGAGTTATGTATTGAGCTTCTAATGTGGAGGGCATGGGCTTACGAACAAGCCCGGACCCTCCGCTGGTTGTTCTTTTCTGTGCGGAATGACGGGCGACGAAGAAACGGGCCGTAACGGCAATTTGAAGCCGTCGCAGTAAAGAGCAGGTCCCGGGAGAGACGCAGGCGCAGACGGTAGGCGAATCGGACCACCTAAGCGTGTTCGGTGGTCCGCGGAAAGTGCTGCCGACATGCCATGCCGGGATGACGGATGTCCGAAGGCGTCATATTTCTAGCAGAGGAAGCAGCCCCCGGGTTTGGAGGAGAAGAAAGCGTGAGAGTTTGGGAATGGAGAATGAAAATTGGAGAGAGAAGGAGATAAAGGGAAATAAATTAAAAGAAGACATAAGAAATCAATAGGAATTGGTGGGGCGTTAAGGCATGGAGTAATGGGAGGCTCAACTTTTGGGTGGTGCGTGGATTTGAGGGTGTGGGATTTAAGGAATTAAATAATAATAATAATAATAATAATAATATAATAATGTTATTATTATTTTTGTTGGGAAAACGGTATTTTGACGGTATCTTCCTTGTGCGACCTCGGTTTCACGAACCATCAGCAGTAGTGTGACCCTGACTCTGAGACGGAATTTATGAGTCCAATATTGGATGTCTTTTTCGGGTATTTGGATCGGGTACCCGAAGCGCTCGGAAAATAAAAGATTTAATATTATTATTAAATCTTCGACCTGCTATAACTCATGCGTGCGACGTCCGATTGGCTTGCTGTCAGTGGCGACGTGACCCTATCTTTAAGACAGTCGATTCAAATCTAATGTTGAATACTAAATTCTAGTTCGTGGCTCGAGCCCACGAAACACCGAATAATAATAATAATATTATTATTACGGGATATTGTATCGGACATATCTCTCTCATACGATGTTGGAATGTTGAACTGTCTGCGAGGTTGTGACCCTGGAATTAAGACCGATGTTTCAAAACCAATTTTGGATATTTAAGTTGAGGTCAAGGAGCGGGCCCCATGAGTCCCGGTTCGCGCGTGTTGCTGTGAAATGCAACCTTTTCACCGGCTATCCGTTTTGGACCAATGGGTAGTCCATCTTGTGTGTTTTTCCGTATGGATCGCAATGGTGTGATCGGTTTGGTTAACCGGTGTAACTTGAAGTATGGCCGGGTTGGTTCGAACCCAAAACCAACCGGGCCCTCGGAGCAGAAACACTTATATCTTGAGTTCCGGACCTCCGATTGACGTGTCGTCGACTTTGTTGGATTCCTCTTGATGAGCCGGAACATTTGGCATACTTCGCCTAAGATTTGGACGCGGTTGGAGTATGGCCGGGTTGGATTGTACCCAAAATCCAACTGGGCCCCTAGAATGGAAAAGCTGATAACTTTCAGACGGTCGTCCGTTTGACGAACCATCAGTGGAGTTGGTGATCACGTTGAGAAACGGTCCCTATGGGCATACCCTATGAGAGTTCGGGGTGCATTTGAGATACGGTCAGGTTGGTTCGCACACAAAACCAACCGGGCCCCTAGGACTAAAAGGCTAGTAACTCACAGACCGGGCGTCCCATTGACGCGACGTCTATTGCGTTGAGACCCCTATGACGAGGAGGTCCTTTGAGATACTTCTTCGTGTGATTTTGAGATACTTGGAGTATCGACCTGTAGCTCATGGAGCGGACCCTCCCGGAGACGAGCGTGCAGAGTACAGAGACCGTGTAGCCGACTGAGACCTGACGACTACTTGACTGACTCGACTTGGAGTGAGTCGACTAGCCCAGTGGATGAAGCACTACATTGTGAGGTGCGGACCCATGGCGGACGGAGCACTACCTGTGTGATAGTGCAGACCCACGGTACTCGTCCGGAGAGTACCTCAACAGGCTACTAGGGGGTGTGCACTACTGTGTTTGGGTGACATACCTCGGCGGGAAGCACTACTGTGTTTGGCTGGCTGACCCACGGTACTCGACAGGAGGAGTACCTCAGCAGTCTTAGGTTAGTGAGCAGTACCTAGGAGTCGTGACAGGACCACTGTACACTCTAGAGACGGAGCCCTTCAGCAGTTATGGTTTCGATAATGAAAATCCTGGTTTGAGCTGAGTCTATGACCTTTGTGTTTACCTCATGATTGAGTAGGGTTACTTGATAACCAAGGAATATTTATGGGCATATACATGGGTAGTGGTTATCCATTGATTCATAATCTTTGTGTTTCCTCTTGATTGAGATGGGTTACTTGATAACTTGGGTATATGTATGGGCATATACCTAGGTAGAGGTTATCTGTTGAGATCTTATTTGTTGTTATCATTGTTGGATTTAGTGAGACCTTGAGGGTCTCGGGGTCCCTACTGAGTATTGATATACTCAACCCTGCACGGGCTATGCCCGCACCTCATTGTGTTGGTTACAGACGACGGGCAGCGCAGACAGAGGCCGAGTGTTCGAGGACTGGACGGTACCCGGAGGTGGACCTCACGACGAGACAATATCTGGTGGTGGACTTCACGACGAGACGACACTCGGAGGAGGTTGACGGACGAGAGCGTTGTGGAGGCTATCTGTACCTACCCATCAGGTAGGATCCTTGGTGAACGATCCAGGAGCTACTTGTCACCTTTCGGCTATTTTGTCTTTTTCCTTGTACTTTACAGTTGGGCTTGTATTTCCGGCCCCTTTACGTTCAGCACAGTTTGTTTCAGTTTTACCTAGTGTTTTTCTTCCGCTTGTACTCTGTGGTGTTTTGTTTACTTTTATAAGGGCAATGCCTTCCCAGTTATCTGGATTTATGCCTTTGGTGCTAGACGCTAGCCCCTGGCCTATGGAAGGCGGGCTTGGGGTAGTCACAGCACGGGCCCCGAGGACGGGTCGTGACAAATTGGTATCAGAGGAGTTGGTTCTACCGCAGGACTTATAACTCTAATATTTTCTTTTCTTTGAAGCAATAGTGTTAAGGGTACCGAGTGTGGTCTTCAGTTCAGGGAGTCTAGTGTTGGTGCGGCGGCCGACGTATCCGTACACCAAGACCCTGACTACTGATTTCCGACTTTGTGCACGAAAACACTGATTGCATGTGTGTTTCCAAAAGTTTTAAAGTCATCTCAAACCTGGTCAGCTCACCAGGTATAAATCATTGACAGTGTCACATCTGTTCAGGATGTCTCCACGCAGACAATCAGTTGGAGTTCTGAGAGAGTACTCGATGACGGCTCACCGAGCGACGAGGCTCTGGTGCAGGGCCCTGTTTACTATGTTGGTACCCTCAGGTGGTGTACCAGCAGCACCACCACCTGTTGGGAAGTAGATGCCAACATCTATACTAGCGAATTGTGCATGTTTCACGAGTTCCAGCAGTAGAGGCCTCCGAGGTTATGAGGCGAGGCAGATTCCCAGACAGCAGAGCACTAGCTGGAGGTGATTGCTAGAGTTTTCCGCCTAACTAAGACACCAGTGGAGTGGATGGTAGACTTGGCTACTAGTTTTTTCTAGTGAATGGCCATGAGAATGGTCCGCATAGTGATGAGGCTTCAGTGCGTGGACCGATGCCAGAGATAGTGCCTTCGGGTAGTGTGTCAGCTATACATCACTACCTGTTGATCAGTAGTTACAACTGGCGGTACCGGTAGGTGACACATGTAGGATTACTGCCTTACATGTGTTCTAACATCAGATACCCTCAAGTTCTAAGGTGAACCTGACTCACAGGAGGCTGAGGACTTGTTTGAGGAGGTGGATGAAAGTATTCTTGAGCTTATACAGCTTCGGCAGGATGACGAGTCGATAGCTGAGTATTCATCGTGGCGTAGCGATCGTTCTTAGTACTTGATGACTACGATATGATCAATGCTTTAGAGCTCGGACCTCAGAGCGATGTGTGTTTAAAGGATATCCGATTAAGCACTCTTATCTCTATTCATTCCTATTTATGTTAGGGTGCTAAAAAGAACCTTTGTGGTTGAATGTTCTTGGGCTGATCGGTTTTAGCCAGTGAATGTTTGCAGTGGGAAGATGCGAACTGGTTCCAGTCTCTGAGACTTGGGCGTGTGAATGTTTCAAAAAGAGGAAATTTTAAGGATGGATAAATCTTCAGAGTAGCAGACGTGGAGGGAAGGGGAAGAGAGTAGTTGCACGCGGTCAAGGAGTGTGACCCAATGTATCTAAGAATGATTCGAGGGACAGTCTGTGTCCACTACTAGCAGCCGTAGTAACAGACGTTGATACAAATCATTCCTTCCTTCCACGAATCTTGTCCCAGACCTAGAGTTTCCGGTTAAAACCGTAGACTTGACCCTCACTTCTGGAGATACCTTTGGGAGGAGACTCGATAGTCACACATACGCTGACGGTGTGATCTGACCCTTGAGGCGAGAGTCTCGGTTGGGACCTCATGGTGGCAGCGTCGAGGCCTTACGACATTAGTTTGAGTATGGATTGGGCAATCACTGCTCATACTCAAATTGACAGCATCAGGCAAACGATCGGATGGGTTTTTCTTGGTCGGCGAAAACAAAACCCCGGGCAGTATAGGAACCTCCAGGAGAGCACATGGGAGAGGAAGGCTCATATGCGTGCTCAGTACCACTTTTTGTTTCCCCTAGTATGTGTTGAAGCTTTACGGGGACGTAAAGCCCTGAGGTGTGAGTAATGTAAAGACCCAAAAATTTCAAGGAAATTTTTTTCTTAATTTCTTTGGAATTTTGCGAGTGCGCGGTTTCAGACAGAACCTGATTCTGAGGCCCGGAGTGCCCGGGATGATCCGTCGAAGTTTTGTTAAACTTAAAATTAACGCGCGTAAACAGTTTTGCTAAAAAAGTGGAATAACTCTTGAACGGTTGCTCGGATCAGAAATCCAAGTGCACCATTGCGCTTACGATGGCGGGATTACCCTAGGTGCGACTTAATTTTAGTCGGTGCAGGCCTGCTGTGAGAAATTCCAAAAATGGCATAACCGTAAATAAAATAATTTAATAAATTATTTTATTTTTCGAATTCTTATAACTCACAAACGGTAGCTCGGATTAAAAATCAGAGACCACCGCTGGACTCGTGAGGTTTTGCATTATTTAAGCAGATACTAACTTTGGTCGGCGTGGGCCACCAGAAAAAGTTAGTTTTTGGCTGCAAATAAAATAACTAAGTGACAATTATTTTATTGTAAAATTCATAACTTCTCAATGGTAACTCGGATTGAAAATCCGAGAGTATCGATGGGTTCGTTAGGGTGTTTTTTACTTAGGCAGAGCCTAACCTCGACCGGTGCAGGTCCAGGGTGACTAATAATAATTTTCCGATCTTTTTTTCGGGTACGTTCAGTAAACGTACGTGCGGGATTTTTTCTATCTTTTGAACCAGTGCTTGGAATTGAAATCCGAGGGCACCGATAAACTCGCAGCGCCGGTAATTTCTTAAGGGAACCATTACCGTAGTTGCGTTTTGAGCGGGTTGAGGTTAAATATTTGGGAATGATATTAAATCAAATAAAATTTGATGTGTACAAATTTTATTCAAGGTAAGTGGTTATTTTCAACAAATGGGAAGTTAGAGGTGGGGCCCACACCCACTTAACCTCCCATGTGAGAGTTTAGTGTGGTGGGGCCCACACGAGACCCTAACTCCTCACCTCCCCATAACTCACCCTTGTTAAATGCTTGGCAACTCCACTTTATCTTTTATTGAAGTAGAGCCTCTCCACCTCCCAAGCTTAATCCAACTAAGATAATTAATAACCTTATTAATTATATTTGTCACACCTCTTTGACTTCTTTTGAAATGCTTGGAATTTATTAAAAGAAGGGCACTTAATGAAATATGGGGTTGGCAATTGTTGTGTGGAGGATTGGAGAGCTCTAGAGTTTTTTTTTGAAGAGTACCAACTCACCGACGAAGAACAATCATTCCTTCATGACGTAGAATGCTTCCCTGTTCTCCATAAAAGGAGGAGACACTGCTGTGGGGAATCCGCAACGACGACGACTCTTCCTCCAACGTCAGCGGAATCGGCACCGATCTTCCACGACGTCCGATCATCGCAACGCTTGCCTCTTTCCGCAGCTCGACGACGTGTGACGTCTTTGCGAGGTAGGGGGTTTTTGTATAAAGTGTATATGTGAATTATACCCTCGTGCATACGTATTTTAATTGCAGGGTGTTTTTATAATTTATCTTGAATAATTTAAACCCTTGTCGTTGATGAGTTATGTATTGAGCTTCTAATGTGGAGGGCACGGGCTTACGAACAGGCCCGGACCCTTTGCTGGTTGTTCTTTTGTGCATGGGATGACGGGCGATGAAGAAATGGGTTGTATTTTAAGACGTCGCAGTAAAGAGCAGGTCCTGGGGAGATGCAGGCGCAAACGGTAGGCGATTCGGACCACCGAAGCGCGTTCGGTGGTCCACGGAAAGTTTTGCCGACGTGCCATGCCGGGATGACGGATGTCTGAAGGCGTCATATTTCTAGCGGAGGAAGCAGCCCCCGGGTTTGGAGGAGAAGAAAGCATGACAGTTTGGGAATGGAGTAAAGGGAGGCGCAACTTTTGGGTGGTGCGTGGATTTGAGGGTGTGGGATTTAAGGAATTAAATAAAAATAAAAATAATATAATATAATAATGTTATTATTATTTTTGTTGGGAAAACTGTATTTTGACGGTATCTTCCTTGTGCGACCTCAGTTTCACGAACCATCAGCGGTAGTGTGACCCTGACTCCGAGGAAGAATTTATGAGTCCAATATTGGATGTCTTTTTTGGGTTTTTGGATCGGGTACCCAAAGCGCTCGGAAAATAATAGATTTAATATTATTATTAAATCTTCGACCTGCTATAACTCATGCGTGCGACGTCCGATTGGCTTGCCATCAGCAGCGACGTGACCCTGTCTTTAAGATGGTAGATTCAAGTCTAATGTTTAATACTAAATTCTGGTTCGTGGCTCGGGCCCACGAAACACCGAATAATAATATTATTATTATTATTACGGGATATTGTATCGGACATATCTCTCTCATACTATGTCGGAATGTCGAAACGTCTGCGAGGTTGTGACCCTGGAATTAAGACGGATGTTTCAAAATTAATTTTGGATATTTAAGCCGAGGTCAAGGTGCGGGCCCCACGAGGCCCGGTTCGCGCGTGTTGCGGTGAAATGCAACTTTTTCACCGGCTATCCGTTTTGGACCAATGGGTAGTCCATCTTGTGTGTTTTTCCATATGGATTGCAATGGTGTGATCGGTTTGGTTAACCGGTGTCACTTGAAGTATGGCCGGGTTGGTTCGAACCCGAAACCAACCGGGCCCTCGGAGCAGAAACATTTATATCTTGAGCTCCGGACGTCCGATTGACGTGTCGTCGACTTTGTTGGATTCCACTTGATGAGAAGGAACTTTTGGTATACTTCACCTGATATTTGGACGCAGTTGGAGTATGGTCGGGTTGGATTGTACCCGAAATCCAACCGGGCCCCTAGAACAGAAAAGCTGATAACTTTCAGACCGGACGTCTGTTTGACAAACCGTCAGCGGAGTTGGTGATCACATTGAGAAACGGTCCCTATGGGCATACCCTATGAGAGTTCGGGGTACAGTTGAGATACGGTCGGGTTGGTTCGCACATGAAACCAACCGGGCCCTTGGGACGAAAAGGCTAGTAACTCACAGACCGGGCGTCCGATTGACGCGCCGTCTGTTGCGTTGAGACCCCTATGATGAGTGGGTCCTTTTAGATACTTCTTCGTGGGAATTTGAGATACTTGGAGTATCGACCTATAGCTCATGGAGCGGATCCTCCCGGAGACGAGAGTGTGGAGTACGAAGACCGTGTAGCCGACTGAGACCTGATGACTGCTTGACCGACTCGACTTGGAGTGTGTTGACAAGCCCAGTGGACGGAGCACTACTTTGTGAGGTGCAGACCCATGGAAGACGGAGCACTACCTGTGTGACAGTGCAGACCCATAGTACTCGTCCGGAGAGTACCTCAGTAGGCTACTAGGGGGTGTGCACTACTGTGTTTGGGTGACATACCTCAGTGGGAAGCACTACTGTGTTTGGGTGGCTGACCCGCGGTACTCGACAGGAGGAGTACCTCAGCAGTCTTAGGTTAGTGAGCAGTACCTTGGAGTCGTGACAGGACCACTGTACACTCTAGAGACAGAGCTCTTCAGCAGTTACGGTTTCAATAATGAAAATCCTGGTTTGAGCTGAGTCTATGACCTTTGTGTTTACCTCATGATTGAGTTGGGTTACTTGATAACTAATGTATATGTATTGGCATATACATGGGTAGTGGTTATCCATTGATTCATAATCTTTGTGTTTCCTCTTGATTGAGATGGGTTACTTGATAAATTGGGTATATGTATGGGCATATACCTTGGTAGAGGTTATCTATTGAGATCTTCTTTGTTGTTATCTTTGTTGGATTTAGTGAGACCTTGAGGGTCTTGGGGTCCCTACTGAGTATCAATATACTCACCCCTGCATGGGCTATGCCCGCACCTCATTTTGTTGGTTGCAGACGATGGGCAACGTAGACAGATATAACGACCCATACTTTAAATACATTGTTATTACTTCATAATTGAAGAAAACTTATTACAACATATAACAAAACCAAGAAAGGACCATATAGGTATAGTGTCTTTAGAAACTGGGAAACATAAACAACTGGTTCATAAAGCATCAACTTTGCCTCCCACTTATTTCATCATATCTGGAGTCCCTTTTTGGAATATCCTACTTAATAACCTTCTTCCTGGCCTGGGGAAAGAAAACATACAAAAGGGTGAGCTCAAATGCTCAGTAAGGGTAAACAAAAGAAATATCAATCACATCGTATACACAAGCACCTAACTTTTGAAAATCTCAACCTGCAAAAGAGATCATAATTTCATAACATGGGATAAATCATGGCAGTGAAATGTAATCACAATAATCATAACATAAAACATGAAACTTTGTGGCATACACACATAATCATAGAGAATCATTTCTTGTTAGTCAAGACTCATTGCCAAGACTATCTTAGTGGACAAAGTCCCTTTCTGAACCGAGTCACCCTCGTTTCAGTCCTATTTCACTGAACTGGTATAACCTACCATTCCAACCATGTCTATCTCATGAGATATAAAATCTTTACCCAATGCATTTGAGGGAGATATAGGTCCCACCCATCTCATAATGATACCATTCTTATGTGTGCCACAAAATCATAAACCATACATCATTGCATAACCCATGTAATAAAAATGGGAATCTTAAACATCATGATATCATAAAACAATTCATATACGATAAAGGAATTCATAAAAATATTTCCATCACAACATAATCAAATCCATGTAATAATAGGGATATAAACAGAACCCTTTATTATCTTAGATGGAAAATAATTTTGACAAAACACTTGAACTCCATTCTTGAGGAAAATATCCTTTCTACTTCAAAAACACTTTTCCTTTCTTAACATTTCATAAAATTCTAAACTAAAAGAAGTTGATTAAAAATAAACTTGAAAACTTGTAAATGAATATTCTTGGAAATTATGTTTTAAAAATCCTTTCATTCCGTATAAGTTAAAAGAAAACATTCTTCTTGTACTTTTGTCGGAAAGTCAAAAAGTACCTCGTACGAAAAACGACAAAAGATTCCTTTCATATCTTTTACTAAAAACTCACCAAAGGGTAAAATTGGATTTAAAAAATTGTAGTTGGATGGAAATAACATTACATATTGATGAAACATGGATGTGGATGATAAAATACACCCCAGTAAATACTTACGAATAAGCAATCTCGGATAAAAATGAGATTGTGATATTTCCCTTACCTTAGGTTTGACTTTATTTGTAAGTGTCCGAACCTCCTGTATAATGATTTAAATAATTTTATTGACATATTCCATAATCATACTTATTTTTATGATATCATATATGGTCATATTCTTAGCTTCTTAGTAGTAATATTTCATTGCTACTTGTTATTCGGGTGTTTATAACTTTTTGTTTTTATGCGTGTTTTGTCGAATAAATTCTTATTCTTCTCTTTAGGTTATATATACCTCATATCCAGAATGGTATTAGTGTAATATATATCATATTCATTCATTAGATTCATTTATATAATCATTATGAAATGAAGATCATGTAGAACGAGTCACATCACATTGTGGAGACGGTATTCCGTACGTACGCACGAGTGATGATATCATTCCTATGATCGTGGAATTATATTGGAGTATATGTATACTATTTCAGAATCAATATCACTTTATAATAGTCATATATGGTCATCATTTGCACCATTATACCCATCCAAGTAAGGTGGTGGTGGAAAATAGATTACACCACGACGTGGAGACGGTATTCCGTACGTACGCACGCGCGGTGAATTCTTTTTCCGTAGGATGGATAGATGGTGAAATAGGGTTGTTTCGTACTTTTAATAACATATCAGTTTATGAGTGATACTGATGTTATTACTTCATAATGAAACAACTAAAGAAGAAGAAGTGGAAGAAGAAATAAAGATGAAAGAATCGGTAACGGACATTACCTCTTCTTTGAAGTGCTTCTTTGAGACCTTCTTTTAGGGCACTAAAATTGGTCTTTGAAGAAGACCAGAACCTCTAGGATGTATCTAGGGAAGTGGAGAGGAGAAAGTGGCAGGGTTTGGCCAAGCTTGAAGGCTCCAAGTGGTGTGAGGAAGAGGGGGATGAGGTGTCCTTTTATAAGGGAGGAGAGGGGAACCTTTGGAATAACTAAAACTGTTATTTTATTATAAAGTCAAGTTCGGTTTTAAATAGCTCCAAATTGATATATTTCGAAGAAAAGGTGGGGATGGGTCGAAATAATATTATCCAATAGAATTTAGAAAAGTTTAGGTTCCTATTTTAACCTTATCATTTAGATTTAACATTAAGTTAAATAATTTTTCTTTTACCATGTCTTCTTGTGTTCTTATACTATAAGGTTAATAAACTTACTATAAGCAGCCAAACGAACCCCAAGTTGTTTATTATTAATATATATAACCTTATCTAAGTCACTTGTCTGATCCTTATATTTTTAGGAATAAAATAACAATTACCAATATAATATTTGTTTTAAAAACTATTTTATGTCAATTTTGACACTATTTAGTAATTGATTTTTGTGAAAATCATAACAGAATTATTAGTTCGAACCAAGTTAATTAAATCAATACTAACATGTCATATTAACCTAGAAAATTAGTGGGATTCATAAAAAGTCTCAAATTACATTTATTTTGGTGTTTATAACATCAATTATGTCAATATATCATTAATAAGATAATTACTGCATCATCATTGTGTCATAAATAAATTAAATTATTTAATGTCTAAAAATTACAAATAAAATGCCATTATGTAGTAAATATTTTTATCTTTCTAATGAATATTTATAGTCGAATTTATCTTATGTATAACCCCATATTAAAAATTATTTACTTATTAAACTTTGATTTTAACTATTTTAACCCTTCTTTAAATAAATTAATAATAAATGTCCTAATCTAATCCAAGTGGGCCTAAATGGTCATATTTTATTCCTAAGTTTCTTTTTGGTCGAATTACACTTATCCAATAGAATTAGGACATGTGTTAGGGTAATAATAATATCATCTTTACCCTTAATTACCCTATTTACTTTTTACCGTGGTAAAAAAAGTAAAAAGTTACTATTCAACAAAAATTATTTTCATCTCATTGAACCACATTTTAGTACTTGATATTAACCGTGTCTCTCGGATTTTCGAAATTCCACTCACAGAAGCAGTAAAATTAAGTTTTATGAAAAATTAAGTTTTTTAACTACCACTTAGTGGTTTCACTATTCATCAAAAATTGAAAGTTTTCAGAAAAATACCAAAATTTCACCATAGGCTAATTTCGATATTCCAAATCCAAAAATGAAGTCCATTTTGAAAAATAAAATTTATAAAATTTCAAAAAGTGGTTATTACTATTCATAACGGCTAGTTTTAATAATATTTTAATAGCATATCGTTGTTTAGTGAAACTCGGTATTGCGTACGACGCACGCTATCGAGGAAGGTCGTGATTTCGTGTAAAGAAAGCCAAGCAAGTGTTTTGTAGAAAAATATTCCTTTGATGATTTATATAACATAAAAGTCTCGGGTGTTACATTCTTCCCCCCTTAAAATGAATTTCGCCCTCGAAATTCGTCACATTGTAACAAACAGATGAGGATACCTCTCCCTCATCATATCCTCAAGTTCCCATGTATCTTCTTCTAATTGGTGGTTCCTCCATAAAATTTTCACCAATCGAGTGGTCTTGTTTCTTAGGACTTTTTCGCTATGATCCAGAATCTCTATCGGTTGTTCTTCATAAGAAAGATCTTGCTCCAGCGGTACAACTTCTGAGCTGAGTACATGTGAAGGATCAGGTATGTACTTTCTCAGGAGAGATACATGGAACACATCGTGAACTTGAGAGAGATTCGGTGGAAGCCCCAATTGGTAAGATACATTCCCAACACTATCCAGTATTTCGAAAGGACCGATATATCTAGGGCTCAACTTCCCCTTCTTTCCAAATCTCATAACCCTCTTCTAGGGAGATATCCGTAAGAACACTTTATCGCCCACTTCAAACTCTAGGTCTTTTCTTCGGCTGTCGGCATAACTTTTCTGTCGACTCTGAGCTGCTCTTATGTGTTGTTGAATAGATCTGACCTTTGCTGCCATTTAATCAACGAGATCAGGTCCTAATAGCTTTCTTTCCCCAACTTCATCCTAGCAAGTTGGTGTCCTGCATTTCTTTCCATAGAGAGCTTCATAAGGAGCCATCTGAATACTGGAGTGAAAGCTATTATTATAAGAAGATTCCACCAAAGGTAGGTGTTGATCCGAACCTCCTTTGAAATCCATAGAGAAAGCTCTCAACATATCTTCTAGGGTTTGAATTGTTCTCTCAGACTGACCGTCTTTCTGAGGATGATAAGCAATGCTGAAACTCAACTCTGTATCCAGAGTATGCTGAAGACCTCGCTAGAACTTCGAGGTAAATCTCAAATCCCGATCAGATATAATAGAAATTGGTACTCCATGCAATCTTACCACTTCCTTTACATATATCCTGGCAAGCTGATCCAGAGAGAAATCCTCTCTAATAGCAATGAAGTGTGCAGACTTTGTAAGACGATTAACTATGACCCAGATAGCATTATTGCCTTGGGATGTTTTAGGAAGTCCTGTGACAAAGTCCATAGTGGTGTTTTCCCACTTCTATTCAGGTATGGGTAATGGTTGTAACATCCCCTTAGACTTCTGTCTCTCAGCCTTAACTTGTTAACAAACCAAGCATCAAGAGACATATTCAGCAACATCTCTTTTCATGCCATCCCACCAGAAGTACTCTTTCAGGTCCCTATACATCTTCGTGCTTCCAGGATGAATAGAGAATGAAGAACTATGAGCCTCATCCAGCAGCTCCTTCTTTAATTCGGGGATGGGTGGGACACAAACCTGATTCCTGAACTTTATTATCCCATCACAATCAAGGTTTAACTTAGGAACATTTCTAACCTTCTTTTGTAACTCGACATCATCTTTCTGTGCCTCTTTAATCTTCACATTTATAGATGGTTGAACATTCATTTGAGAAAGATAAGATTTTTCCCCTTTCATTATAATTCCAAGATCCATCCTTTGTAAATCCATAAATATTGGATCTTTTGTGATCCTCATCATGGATAAACTAGCATGGTCTTGTCGACTTAATGCTTCTACCACCTTGTTTGCTTTCCCATGGTGGTAATGGATTGAGCAGTCGTAATCCTTAATCATATCTAACTATCTTCTTTGACGCATATTCATCTCCTTTTGTGTGAAAATATACTTTAAACTTTTATGATCAGTATAAATATCACACCTTTCACCATAAAGGTAATGCCTCCAAATCTTTAATGCAAAGATTACCGCAGCTAACTCCAAATCATGTGTTGGGTAATTTTTCTCATGGATTTTCAACTATCGTGAGGCATAAGCTATCACCATATCATTTTGCATAAGAACACACCCTAATCCCTTCTTGGATGCATCACTATAGATCACAAACCTTTCTCCACTACAAGGCAGTGTGAGCACAGGTGCACTGGATAACCTTCTTTTCAACTCCTTGAAATTCTCTTCACATTCTTCCGTCCAGACAAACATAACTCCTTTCCGAGTCAACTTGGTGAGTGTATTAGATAATCATGAAAAATCTTTCACAAAACGTCGATAATATCCAGCCAAACCAAGAAAACTTCGGATCTCAGTTACTGTTGTTGGTCTCGACCATCTTTCGATAACCTCTGTTTTTTCTGGATCCACAGATATCCCCTCTTTTGAGATTATGTGACCCAAAAATGCAACTTTTTGAAGCCAAAATTCACACTGGGTAAATTTGGCACAAATCTTTTCATTTCTCAGGGTCTTCAATATAATTCTCAAGTGATCTTCATGTTCTTACTTGCTCTTTGAATAGACAAGAATATCGTCTATAAAGACTACCACAAATTGATCAAGATAGTCTCTAAAGACTCTATTCATCAGATCCATGAAGATAGCAGGGGCATTAGTAAGACCAAATGGAATCACTATAAATTCATAGTGTCCATACCTTGCACGGAAAGCCATCTTTGGTATATCCTCCCTTTTGACCTTTAATTGATGATACCCTGAACGAAGATCAATCTTGGAAAAGTATTGAGCTCCGCGTAGTTGGTCAAATAGGTCATCAATGCGCGGGATAGGATATTTGTTCTTGATTGTGATCTTGTTATGTTCTCGATAATCAATGCAGAGTCTCATTGATCCATCTTTCTTCTTAACAAATAGAATAGGTGCTCCCCAAGGTGACGCACTAGGGAGTATGAATCCCTTATCAAGATTCTCTTGGATTTGCTTCTTCAATTCCTGCAACTCAATTGGGGCCATTCTATAAGGTGTCTTTGAAATAGGCAAAGCACCCGGTACGAGTTCTATTGAGAACTCAACTTCACGATTTGGTGGAAGTCCCGGTAATTCCTCCGGAAAGACATCATCAAACTCCCGTACAATGGGAATATTCTTAATCGCGAGTTTCTCACGAACCATTTGAGATAAATAACCTTCATTTAGTGGAATCAAGACCCATAAGATGGAAGAAATTTCCACTGGAAGGTTATGTTCATCCTTGCATTGATAGACGATCATAGATTGATCTGGAATATGAAAAGTGACTTCCCTTATTTGGAAATTGATATGAGCTCCATATAAAGAAAGCCAATCCATGCCAAGAATCACATCAAATTCCACTATAGGAAGGATCACAAGATTTGTAGGAAGCAATTTCCCACAATCTTCGATCGGAGAAGAATTATAAACTTTTGATGTGACTGTTGTGCCATTAGGTGTTGTCACAGCTAACTCAACATCTAATTGTTGAGGTAATACGGTGATACCCTTAGAAAATTCTTCAGAAATAAAAGAGTGGGTGGATCCAGAATCAAATAAAATATTTTCTACTTTAGAGTAGATGGTAAGTGTACCTTTCACCACATCGTTATCGTACTCCACATCACTGATAGAAATTTCAAGTGACTTTCCTTTGTCTTTAGCCTTAAGAGTTTGTTGACGTCAACCATCATCATCAACCCTTGGATTAGGGCATTTATTGGCATAATGCCCCATCTCCTTGCACTTGAAACATTGAAGTGTAGTAGGTTCATTTTGTGTATCCCTTCCTTTGTTTTCGTCATTAGACATCTTCTTCCCATCATCGCGGCATTCAAATGCCCGATGACCTTCTTTTCCACATTTGAAACATTTACTTGTCCCTTTAAGACAACTCCCTCCATGTTTCTTTCCACACTTTGAGCATAAGGTAAAGCTCATCTTCTTTTCAGTGTGCTCTTTAGATTTTCCTTTGAATTCCATTTTCTTCTTCTTATGAAACCCATATGACTGATGGGTTACTTCAATCTCCATCTTGACTTTGAGAGCACATCGAACGATTTCCTCGTAGCTATTAAAGTCCCTTATGGCTAACGCCCTTCGAAGACATGGTTTTAAGCCACTAAAGAATCGATCGATCTTACTCTCAGGTTGGATAATAATTCCAGAAGCGTACCATGCAAGTCTTGTAAAATTTGCTTCATAAGTACCAACAGATTCATCATCCTTTTGCTTTAGTTCAAGAAACTCTTTTTCCATCTTTGTTCGGAGAATACAGGGGAAGTACTTATTGAAAAAGAAGTTCTTGAACTCATCCCATTCCATGGAATCAATTTCATCCCTTTTCCTCGTATTCTTAATAAGATTCCACCATTGATCAGCATCTCCTTCCAAACGATACACTGCTAGGATGACTTTATCATGTTCATAACATTGAAGAACTGAAAATATCTTTTCAGTAGTACTAATCCATTGTTCAGCAACTAATGGATCAGTAGACCCGCTGAAAGAAGGTGGACACTGCCTCATGAAGGATTCAACAGAATGTTGCTCCTTCTTTTGCTCGTTGGGAAGTCCTGCATGATTCATAGTTGAGAAAGTTGTGTGAGCATGGCTACAAGATTTTTCATTCCAACCCCCATAACGTTTGGTTGCTCAGGGGGACAATCATTGCATTGCCCTTCGCATTCTGTATTAACACGATTCCTTCGGGTTCCAGCCATTGACTAAAACCAAGAAGAATAGTGTGAGCAACACTAATTATAATAGGAAAACCACATAATCAAGAATAAAATTTCACACTTAAGGTCTTATCCTAGGTTTTTCATGGCCATTTCTGAAACACTAATATTGTGTTCTATTCTTAGACTTATCCTTAGGGTTCTTACTAAGGCTTTTACATCCTAGTTTCCAAAGGTTGACTATACCTTTCCTCTGATACCAACTATAACGAACCATACTTTACATACATTGTTATTACTTCATAATTGAAGCACACTTATTACAACATACAACAAAACCAAGAAAGGACCGTATATGTATAGTGTCTTTAGAAACTGGGAAACATAAACAACTGGTTCATAAAGAATCAACTTTGCCTCCCACTTATTTCATCATATCTAGAGTCCCTTTTTAGAATATCCTACTTAATAACCTTCTTCCTGACCTGGGGAAAGAAAACATACAAAAGGGTGAGCTCAAATGCTCAGTAAGGGTAAAAAAAAAGAAATATCAATCACATCTTATACACAAGCACATAACTTTTGGAAATCTTAACCTGCAAAAGAGATCATAATTTCATAACATGGGATAAATCATGGCACTGAAATGTAATCACAATAATCATAACATAAAACATGAAACTTTGTGGCATACACACATAATCATAGAGAATCATTTCTTGTTAGTCAAGACTCATTGCCAAGACTATCATAGTGGACAAAGTCCCTTTCTGAACCGAGTCACCCTCGTTTCAGTCCTGTTTCACTGAACTGGTATAACCTACCATTCCAGCCATGTCTATCTCATGAGATATAAAATCTTTACCCAATGCATTGGAGGGAGATATAGGTCCCACCCATCTTATAATGATACCATTCTTATGTGTGCCACAAAATCATAAACCATACATCATTTCATAACCCATGTAATAAAAATGGGAATCTCAAACATCATGATATCATAAAATAATTAATATACGATAAAGGAATTCATAAAAATATTTCCATCACAACATAATCAAATCCATGTAATAATAGGGATATAAATAGAACCCTTTATTATCTTATATGGAAAATAATTTTGATAAAACACTTGAACTCCATTCTTGAGGAAAATATCTTTTCTACTTCAAAAACACTTTTCCTTTCTTAACATTTCATAAAATTATAAACTAAAAGAAGTTTAATAAAAATAAACATGAAAACTTGTAAAGGAAGCTTCCTGGAAATTATGTTTTAAAAATCCATTCATTCCGTATAAGTTAAAAGAAAACATTCTTCTCGTACATTTCTCGGAAAGTCAAAAAGTACCTCATACGAAAAAAGACAAAAGATTCCTTTCATATCTTTTACTAAAAACTCACCAAAGGGTAAAATTGGATTTAAAAAATTGTAGGTGGATGGAAATAACATTACATATTGATGAAACATGGATGTGGATGATAAAATACACCCCAGTAAATACTTACGAATAAGCAATCTTGGATAAAAATGAGATTGTGATATTTACCTTACCTTAGGTTCGACTTACTTTGTAAGTGTCATAACCTCCTGTATAATGATTTAAATAATGTTATTGACTTATTCCAGAATCATACTTATTTGTATGATTTCATATATGTTCATATTCTTAGCTTCTTAGTAGTAATATTTCATTGCTACTTGTTATTCGGGTGTTTATAACTTTTTGTTTTTATGCGTGTTTTGTCGAATAAATTCTTATTCTTCTCTTTAGGTTATAGATACCTCATTTCCAAAATGGTATTAGTGTAATATATATCATATTCATTCATTCAATTCATTTATATAATCATTATGAAATGAAGATCATGTAGAACGAGTCGCATCACATCGTGGAGACGGTATTCCGTACGTACGCACGAGTGATGATATCATTCCTATGATCGTGGAATTGTATTGGAGTATATGTATACTATTTCAGAATCAATATCACTTTATTATAGTGATATATGGTCATTATTTACACCATTATACCCATCCAAGTATGGTGGTGGTGGAAAATAGATTACACCACGGCGTGGAGACGGTATTCCGTACGTACGCACGCGCGGTGATTTCTTTTTCCGTAGGATTGATAGATGGTGAAATAGGGTTGTTTCATAGTTATAATAACATATCAGTATATGAGTGATACTGATGTTATTACTTCATAATGAAACAACTAAATATGAAGAATTGGAAGAAGAAATAAAGATGAAAGAATCGGTAACGGACATTACCTCTTCTTTGAAGTGCTTCTTTGAGACCTTCTTTTAGGGCACTAAAATTGGTCTTTGAAGATGACCATAAGCTCTAGGATGTCTCTAGGTAAGTGGAGAGGAGAAATTGGCAGGGTTTGGCTGAGCTTGAAGGCTCCAAGTGGTTTGAGGAAGAGGGGGAGGAGGTGTCCTTTTATAAGGGAGGAGAGGGGCACCTTTGGAATAACTAAAACTATTATTTTATTATAAAGTCAAGTTCGGTTTTAAATAGCTCCAAATTGATATATTTCGAAGCTAAGGTGGGGATGGGTCGAAATCCTATTATTAAATAGAATTTAGACAAGTTTAGAATCCTATTTTAACCTTATAATTTAGATTTAACATAAAGTTAAATAATTTTACTTTTACCATGTCTTCTTGTGTTCTTATACTATAAGGTTAATAAACTTACTATAAGCAGCCAAACGAACCCCAAGTTGTTTATTATTAATATATATAACCTTATCTAAGTCACTTTGCTGAAACTTATATTTTTAGGAATAAAATAACAATTACCAATATAATATTTATTTTAAGAACTATTTTATGTCAATTTTGACACTATTTAGTAATTGATTTTTGAGATAATCATAACAGAATTATTAGTTCGAACCAAGTTAATTAAATCAATAATAACATGTCATATTAACCTATAAAATTAGTGGGATTCATAAAAAGTCTCAAATTACATTTATTTTTGTGTTTATAACATCAATTATGTCAATATTTCATTAATAAGATAATTACTGCATCATCATTGAGTCATAAATAAATTAAATTATTTAATGTCTAAAAATTACAAATAAATTACAATTATGTATTAAATCGTTTTAGCTTTCTAATGAATATTTATAGTCTAATTTATCTTATGTATAACCCCATATTAAAAATTATTTACTTATTAAACTTTGATTTTAACTATTTTAACCCTTCTTTAAATAAATTAATAATAAATGTCCTAATCTAATCCAAGTGGGCCTAAATGGTCATATTTTATTCCTAAGTTTCTTTTTGGTCGAATTACACTTATCCAATAGAATTTGGACATGTGTTAGGGTAATAATAATATCATCTTTACCCTTAATTACCCTATTAACTTTTTACCGTGGTAAAAAAAAGTAAAAAGTTACTATTCACCAAAAATTATTTTCATCTCATTGAACCACATTTTAGTCCTTGATATTAACCGTGTCTCTCGGATTTTCGAAATTCCACTCACATAAGTGGTAATATTATGTTTTATGAAAAATTATGTTTTTTAACTACCACTGAGTGGTTTCACTATTCATTAAAAATTGAAAGTTTTCAGAAAAATACCAAAATTTCACCCTAGGATAATTTCGATATTCTGAATCCAAAAATGAAGTCCATTTTGAAAAATAAAATTTATAAAATTTCAAAAAGTGGTTATTACTATTCATAACGGCTAGTTTTAATAATATTTTAGTAGCATATCGTCATTTAGTGAAACTCGATATTGCGTACGACGCACGCTATCGATGAAGGTCGCGATTTCGTGTAAAGAAAGCCAAGAAAGTGTTGTGTAGAAAAATATTCCTTTGATGATTTATATAACCTAAAAGTCTCAGGTGTTACAACAGAGGTTGAGTGTTCGAGGACTGGACGGTACCCGGAGGTGGACCTCACGACGAGACAGTATCTGGTGGTGGACTTCACGACGAGACGACACTCAGAGGAGGTTGACAGGCGAGAGCGTTGTAGAGGATATCTGTAACTACCCTTCAGGTAGGATCCTTGGTGAACGATCCAGGAGATGCTTGTCACCTTTCGGTTGTTTTGTCTTTTTCCTTGTACTTTACAGTTGGGCTTGTATTTCCAGCCCCTTTACTTTCAGCATAGCTTGTTTCAGTTTTACCTAGTGTTTTTTTTCCTCTTGTACTCTGTGGTGTTTTGTTTACTTTTATAAAGGCAATGCCTTCCCAGATATCTGGATTTACGCCTTTGGTGCTAGTCGCCAGCCCCTGGCCTATGGAAGGCGGGCTTGGGGTAGTCACGGCCTGGGCCCCGAGGATGGGTCGTGAAAACTAGGACTGCTAGACCTCTAAACTCTGCTGGTTAGATGAAAACATCTAATCTCAAAATTTACCTAAACATTTCCTCTGATATCAATTATAAGGAACCAACCTTAAACATTACATATAATAGGAACATTTACTGGTCTATGTTCGAGAGGATTTGGCAACACCTTATAATTTATCAGAGTTGAACCAAAATTAAACAAACTAAATCCAAACATCACTTTTATGCGTGTGCAAAAATAATGGCGTCCAACTTTGGACTTCAAGGGAACATGTGAAAAACATTTAAAAACAAAGGGGTGAGAAATCAATTTCCCAGTAAGAGGTTTTAAAAAATTTGATATATCCATTTAAAAAAATATCCCTTACATTATACATTCAAAAAAATCAATTTGAAATACCATGGTAAAACAACATCACAAAATATTATAGTATTTGAAAAATAATTAAACATTGAAAATGAATTAAATCTAATCTAGTGATTCATTTTAAAAAAATTAAGCAATCTTTTAAAAAAACAACTAAAGACACATGAAACCTTGAAGGCTATCTTAGGCCAACACACTTGAGGGGTAGATTCAATCTTCAATTCTTTATTGACTTTACAAATTTCAAGTGCGAGTTTTTATAAAAATCATTTTTAAGATTTCTTTACATATTTATACATTTTCATTAGAGATTTTTTTAAATATATATAATTATACCTAAAATAAACATGTTCACGTTTATTTATATATAATTATATAAATACTATTCTTCATTGAAAATTACATGTTCAATTTGGTATGACTAAATCATATGACACATAAACTTTACTTAACCAAGTGGAAGATAAATTATCATTCATGTACATAAAATTTCAAAGGAATATTTGTTTAATTTATTTTATTCATGAAATAATGACATTAATTTATGAAATAATAGCTATATCGAACATATAATTTTGTCTTCTTAAAATTAATCATAAGTAATAGATAATTAGGGGTCATGCACAAAATTATAAAAATAGAATTTCTTTAAAAAATAAAATCATACTTTCGTGGATGTATAGTTTTGAGGAACATAACATTAATAAGTACATATATATATAAATAATCATAAAACTGAATTAGAAACCAATGATCTTGGATGTTAAATAAATTTATATATATCTCTCTGTGTGTGTGTGTGTGTTTGATTATCATATACACATGTATCTCACACCCATAATTATATACTTGGATGGTTTAATAGATGTGTGAAAAATAACACTTCAATATATATATATATATATATCAAGCATAAACCTGAAAATTTATATTTTTTCATATATATATATATATCATGCATGAAAAAAACACACACATATTAAAATTGTTAGTAAAAGTATAGATTTGGACTTCATAGAATTATAAAACATGGAACCAAAATACATAAATAATTAGAAAACATCAAAAATAGGGATTATAATTTGAAAGGAACAATATCCCCTTAAAAAACAAAAAATTAAATCATGAAAATAATTAAAATTTGAATACTAAAATATGTAATCTGGTTTCATATCATAAAACAAAAATCATTTTAATAAAATGATACCTTACCATAATTTATCTAAGTTTCAAAATTGAAAAACATGTTGATTTTTATTGGAAGAATCCATGGTTGAAATAAATTTTCCTTGAATAATTATAGTTTGGGAAGAAAAATAATTAACCAAAAAATATAAAAATTACCTTACAAATAAATTTGTAAAAAAAGGTTTGTGTTGTTGTTTTATAAGAGAATTATTCTTTTTTTGTTTCCTTCAGATGATCCAATAATTTATATTCCCTTAGAATTGGAAAGAACAAAAATAAAAAAATGAATGGATACTACTCTCTCTACCTCATCAAAAAGCCTTTCCAAACTCTTCATACTAGTGAATAGAAGTTGGAATTCTTTATATACACGGTTTTATTAAATTTTATATTCACAATTATATGTGAATTTATTAAATAGGTGTTGTGAGGATAAGTTGGACCAAGGTGATTGAGAAATATAATATTTATTTATATATTCCTTCATCGCGAAGGATCAAACTGATGAGAAAATTGAAATGTAAGGATCTACATAATCTTTAGATTGATATGAAATTTTATATTCTAAGTATTTTATTGGACCAGATAACGATGTTGTCTTGATCGGGTAAGGAAAAGAAATAGACAGTATTAGATACACTAGATCAATTCAAACACACAAAACTCAAATCCATCTAGAAATGTTGATATTAAAAAATTAATACAAATAAAATTTAGCACTGTTTTAGAAATAGATGGTTTAAGAAAATCCAAATTAACGTTATAGAAATCTTCATCCAAGAAGAAAAAATCAAAGGATAATGACAAAACAGTGAGTTAAGACATCAAAAAAGAATCCAAAAATCAGATTTTGATTGAATAAGAAACCCTTAGGAGGAATAATCAAAAACCAAATCAATAAAAATGAACCTCCAATCAGATCTACAAGATTCAGTCTAGGAAAAAGAAATTAACGATGAAGATAAGCTATAATCACCTTCACGATCCCGATCTTATATAGACGAACATTAGACGATGCTTAGACATTGTTCAAAGGATGAATCCCCCAAACAGACTCGATTTCTACCACCTCCATAATCAACTTCAAAAAATCAAAGCCCTCCATCATCGATAGAATTTTATCTCCATCCTCAGCTGGACCCCATTAATAAACCTTGTTCAGATCGATTCCTCACGGTGACTCCAACTCAAACTCTAATATCGGGGATTCGATTTCCTCTTTTTGTGTGACTCGGCCTCGACCTCATGACTCATGGACTCCCCCATAAACAGAATTTTGTCCTTTTTTATTTATTTATTTTTATCATTTTTTATAAATTTATATTCATTTTATAAAAACATTATATGTGTATATATATATAAATATATATATATATATTGTACTGAGTTTCCAAAATACTATATTAATCCAATTTTAAAAACTATAAAACTAATAATAATGATAGTTTTTTTATTATGATAATTTTAAATTTTATATTACTTTATAAAATAACATATTTTCAAAATTCATATTAAAAGTATTAATAATTTAATATAATATTGTTTTATATAATCACTACTTATCATTTATTAAAAAAATTATAATAATTAAAAAATATATTTTATTAAATAATATTTATCATAGTTAGTATAATTGAAATAGTCAATATATTTGTTTTTTTCATCGGTATTTTCTTCAATATTTTATCAAACACACATTACGATAAATTTAATTCTTCAAATTAATTAATAAATATATTAATGATAAAATATAACGCTATAAAATTAGTTTTAACACTATTATTATCTATAAAAATCCTTTTATAATTAAATTATAATAAATTTAATAAAAATACTTTATCTATGTTATTATTTTTAAAGGAAATCAACTAAATAAAATTAAGTTTATAATATTTTGGGTTGTTACAAGGGTAACGTATGTAGTTTGTATCATGCATAGATAATATGGTAATGTTATCCCCATATTCTATCACTCTTTCATCATCCTTCTATTTTTATGTGATGAACATCCTATCCATTTCATCTCGTTTTTCTCTAGTGAAGAATTTCACGAAGAATGTCCCTATAAAATTTCTCCATTCCATAATTCCTATATCTTTATCCTATTTATTGTTATGCATCAATAACCACTATTAATCGACATGTGCTATAAAATAATTTACTAACAATATAACCTTTTCACTTTAAATACATCCCAAATATATATATATATATATATATATATATATATGTATCACTTTGACATATTTAATCTATTTTCTCAAATACCAATGTATTAGTAGTTTTTCTAAATCGTGTTGTATTATATGGAATAAATTTATCCAAAAAAGATTAATCAAGTTATGGAACAAAAAGTTTCTCTATTTGAGGACTGTTATTTTTCATAACCTTGGTCAGCTAACCAAATATGTCCATGATTAGTATTGTTCCAACCCCAGTTGTATTGGTTTCTTCAGTTGTGAAATCTATACATATTCTGTGTGTGTTGATTCCCTTTCTCCAATTAGGCGTCATCACTGAAAATTGTCACATACTAAATTATATCATAATTATCATGAATATTGAGAAATAAAATAAAACCCCAATAATGTAAAAATTTCTCTAATTCTATATGGGATTATCATGATTCTCATTCTATATATGTTTATTTAAAATATTGTTCCCAAGTTTTCTACTAAGATTTTAGAGATACTAACTGTAACACCAAGACTCTTATAACCTAGTGTTGGTTTTTACCTTATTTCATTTATGTAATATTCATGGATTATCACAACACATCATCAATAAATTTAATCATCTAAAATAACTACATACATACATGAATTCAGTTATACATTGGAAATAAAATACATATCAAAATAAATATACTAAAATCAATAATGTTTTTCAAAAGATCCTTTTTCATATCATAATAAAACTAAATAAAATACATTGTGATCTTAGATGCTCATTAAGGGTTATGTATATCAGAATCTATCCTGAGTAAATAATACATAGTAAATATTTTATAACAAATAATTGAAAACACATTCAATTTAATCAATATCTTGTGAAAAAAATAAATACATGGATAAGATGAATGTAATAATCTCATGGATAATAATAAAATAATTATAAATTAAGGAAATGGTTAATACTGTATGTTAAGATCTCAAACATCATTAAATCCTAGAGCCAACACTGTTTAAATTATGGGCATCCATACAAATAAAAATTTAATGTGGCCAACTAAATTGTTTCATGAGACTTATCAATAAATTAGGGGGATATATAGTTTTTGGCCCTACCCATCACTTCATGTCCAATTAATTCCAAATATACTTAATTTAATTCATAATAATAGGCCTTATCAATAAATATTTGTACCGAGTGATGAATATGGAATATCAATATTTCTTCAATCAATCCAAAACCCTTTAATGTAATAAAAACCATATATAGAAGTGTTGTATGGTTTAATAAATAATAAAATACATCAAAAAATTAATATATACGTTTATGATAAATTTCATATTCGATTATTAAAATAAATTTATAGGTTTAAGAGAATTTTTACAACCACAAATTTGATAAGAGAAAATAAATGAAAATCCATTCCTTATAAATAAAGGTTTTATAATAAATTAATTTCTTTTAAAGAAGTATAGAAAATTGAATATAAATATTAAAATATTATTTCATTAAATAATTTAATTTTTAAAAATATTTGAAACTTTTATAAGATTTTTAGAGCATAAAAGTGTTATGGCGGTGTGAAAACCTATTAATGTTTTATATGATAAAAAAATTACCTAAATTTTTTTAATTGAAATTAAAAATAGGCCAATTTGAAAAAATTAATAATATTCATTTAAAACATTTTAAAATTTTATTTATAAAATAAAATTTACTTAATAAATATTTTTAGTAAATAAATGGACTTTTCTAAATAAATTATAAAAAATATGTACATGAATGGAAAATATACCTTATCAAAATGAGAAATATGATCAGCGATTATATTAATCATTCCAACTGATATAGTAATTTAAAATGAATCAACATCATGAATAAATTTATATTCATGTTAAATAATTAAATGTGGAATCATATTAACCAATATAAATGTAAATTGGTGGATAATTCTAAATATTTCCCAATATAGTTGAAATTTAGACTAAATACCTTACCTTGTGTTTGACATCCCTTATATGTTATTTTAACCTCCTCTATAAAAAATTTTGATTTATTATAATTTTATTACAGAAACACACATATATATATAATATTATATATAATCCATTTAAAATATTTTATCACATGTTTTTTAACAATGTTTTGTTATTATCATTATATCAAGTGTTGATAACATCATTTCTCATGTCTATTTTGATTCGGTAGTTTCAGTAATTTCATCTCTATAATGGTTCCACAATCTCAAAAAATTTAACCATGATATTAATATCATATATATTCAATATATATATATATTTAGAGTAATCCATAAATGTTATATTTGTAAAAATGAATTAAATTGTTCATGGAGATGGTAGGTCATACGTACGCTTGAATTCTGTTTTAACATTTTTTGAAATGGAAGGAAAAAAAGTATGATAATAATTCTCCATTAAAGGGTATTTTTTTATATCAGATATATCATCTATATTCAATAAACCTATCCTTATTACCATCCATGTAAATTTTAAATGAAAAACATATTGCATCGTTTCATGGAGGTTGTAGAGAAGACGTACGCACAATTGACACTATCTTTTTCCAGCAGATTGGAATGTATGATGGTATATATGATATTATAATTTACACAAAATATTTATGTCAAAAATATCATATATATTCATTTTTTACATGTTTTAACCATCCAATTAATTTGGTGTTGAAAAAATAACTATACCACTACATGTAGTTGGTAAGTCCTACGTACACTTGAGCGATGTTTTTACTTATTGTAATATGGGAAAGAGATGAAATATAGTTGTCCTATAATCATAATTACATATCAATATATTTATACCACTAGATTTTGTTATTTTAGGATGCATACAACACGTTAATAGGATGTATAAAAATAAATAAACATGAAAGAGTTAGTAAAGTTGATTAAATCTTCTTTAGTACATTTACATTATATCTCTCTGAATAAAACTAGCGAATATATTATTGGATTAATTGAACCTTTAGAACTTGGATAACTATTTATATAAGGGAATTGGGTAAGTTTTGGTCATTATATCTTTCTCAATGTGTTGTAATGAAATTAGATAAGTGTTTTTATTTTATAAGTTAGTGGAGGGGCATTCCATGAATTTCATAATGTTTTAAAAAAATAAAAAAAAATCACCAAATGGAGAAAAAGTGATATAACTAGAATATAATATGAGGATAATTTTAAATCATTTCAGATAACAAAATTTTGGCTTTTCTTGGTTATTTCTTCACCCTAATCATCTTTTTCTAACCCCTATTAACCCCTTCGACGATTTCTACAATGTAAAATTTCTCTAACCTTTATGAGTAAATAATATTACCATTAAAGATAAAAACTCATAAATTTTTTAGGGTTGATGTTATAAGACATATCTAATTAATCTGGATGAAAATAATTTTTTAAAAAATTTTAAATGTTTTAATAAAATTTATTTATTATAAAATATTATTAATTTCATTTTGGACTCTATTCATTTAATTTGTTTTTAAATACATCAATTCTAATAGGGAATTCAAATATAATCATTTGAAAATCACATATCTTATGTATCCACCCTAATTTTTGGAACACAATAATTTACTCAATTTTTATTACATTTAATTTTATTAAAATTATTTATTTTATTTTTCTATTTGTTGAATAAATACTGTATCAGCATTACGTAATAATTATGCTAATTATTAAATGAACGAAATTTGAAATAGATTACCATTATAAAAAAATTTCAATCATATATGAAATAATATTTTTTAAAAAACATAATTCTTTTTATCCCTATCATAAAATATTATAAATATTAAAAGAAGAAAAGTGATATTTTTTTCACAGTATTTTACTTAAATATTATAAAGGCCAAAATCAGAGAAATATGGAATAGTGTTGACAACTTTTCAAAACATGGATTCAAATGGGAAAAATAAATTCATAAAAATATAATTTAATATTTATGGTTGAATTATAACAACTTATCGCAATTTTATTATACTAATTTACCATATGGAATGTTTATCGATGTGATAAATTTTACCTCGATTACTATTCATAATGGCTAAAAATAAAAAGAAACTATTTAAAAAATAAATTAATGTGATTTTGATTGTGATTTTGTCTTTATAGATTAAATTTCTCAAATTTATTTAAATAAAATTTAATATAAACATATAAAACATAATGAAAAATAGTTTTAAGAGAAATCTATTTTTAAGAATAAATTTTTTTATATCAAAATAATGAAAATTGTTGATAAAAATTCATTAATTAAAAATAAAATATATCATATTTTAATTTTATACCATATTAAAAATATTATCATATTTTTAAAACATTTATTTATATAAAAATTAATCAAAATACTTGAAATTCGGTCTTTTTACTATTTACTAAAAAATGAATTATTTTAGAAAAAATACAAAAATATCTCCCCAATTTAGTTTTGATATTTTTTAAAAAAAATGTATTTAATATAAGAAAATTTATTCTATAAAATTTTAAAATTTATCTTATAAGAACATTATTGATTAAAAAATTATGTATTGTGATGTCTTTTATTTTAAAATAAAATCATACTATAATTCATTATTGGGTGTTACAAAATAAGTCATGTCCCGCTCAAGATAAAATGAAGTACCTGAGTTAATATTAAACATAAAATTTATTTATTTTTCATATTATATTAAATGATATCATTTCATATATCACCTCAGTTTCTATGGTCTATTATAAAAATATCAATGCCTTGAAAGCTCATTCTCAATCACTTTATCTCGTATAGGTAAAAGAAAACCATTTTGAGGATTGAATTTAGTCTACTCATATACAAAAATTCTAGTCCGTAAAAATGATAGGATAAAAACTATAAATATCTACAAACTCTTACTTTTACATCAACCAAATAATTCTAGTTCTAACCTATAATATGAGAATAACTACGCAAGAGGTTGATAGTAAACTTCCTCGCTATTTCTTAAATTATCCTATGGTATCCCACAGCTTCTAGAAGGTTATATTTTTACCTAATCTATAGAAAAATTTTATTACCCATAAAATATAATAACACACCATGATAAATGTATAATAATTTATTAAAATAAACAATTTGTATGAACTATCCCAATGCTGAAGGTTATCACCAAGGAATCACTAAGACATGGAAAATAAAAGTATTAGAAAATATATCAACCTTAACTAATAATTAAACTAAATAATTTTTCATATATATCCAATCATATAATGAGATTAATTAATATATATAGGTTTAACTATATAATGAAATCTAAAGATCAAGAAAAAACTCTCATCGACATGTTTTAATGATATTATACCATGAACTAATCATCAGTCGGACCAACCCATTTATCAAAACACACTTTCTTTCCATTATTAAAAATTCAAGAAAAATACATAGTCAATACACTTTTGATAAATTATTTTAAAGTAATATCTTTTTATATTTACACACCCAATTTCCTTGGATAAAATTTAGTGAATCCCAATTTTGTTAAACCATTCACATTTTAAGAAAAACATTAATGAATACCAGTTTATTTTAAAAAAATATTATCTTCCATTAAATTCCATCTCAAAATCACACATTTACCTTAAAAAAATTTTAAAATTATAATAATTTAATAATATAATAAGAAAACAAACATCATCCCACACCACCATAAAATCCATAAGTTGGGTTAGATACACTTATTCAACAATGGAACACCCAAAAAAACCTTGTATCGATGTTATACAACCCATTAATTTCAATTTTTATAATCTATCATCATCAAATTATAGTGGTTTAAATAATGTCACCAAATCATACTTATCCATATAATATTAAAAAATTAATATTATATGACTAGAAAGAAATATATCACATTTATAATCAATCAAAATAGTTTTTGAGTAAACAAAATCTACCTTAAAAGACATTCTATTAATTACATGATACTCATACTAAAAATCCCCAATTCTAAAAAAAATCTATATCAAAATTAACATAAATCAATAATCCATTATTTATTATTAAAAACTAGTAGTCAATATTACCATGATAAATATCAAAAAATGACATTATGATATTGAAAACATAATAAAATGGATGAATAATACTCACAATATACAATTGATCCTTCTATAAAAAAAGGTCACCGATTCCCATTCAAAAAAATAATTCACTTATATCTATAATAAATTATTTCCATAATAAAACTCATTATGAAGTTTATTTTTTTGAAATTTCAAGAGGAAATTATAGTTCTTCCATTCCCATTATCCTCTATTCACTGCTCAATAAATTTTTCTTTCATATAGAATTGATTTTAAAATGATCTATTGAAATAAAATCTAAAAAATTTATCCCAATAAAACTAAATTATAGGAAAATGAAGAAGATAAGATAATTGAATTATGGGAGTGCTCTTGCTACAATGAAAAAATGAGTTTTCCCAAATAACCAAGGATAAAATGAGAAATTAGTTGAAGAGAATGATAAATTTGGTGGATCCCCCCATTCAATAATACTGGACTAAAAACCCAATGGGGAATTAAAATAATGTCATGACCCATCCCCCCCGCCCCATACCGTGACTACCCCAATCCCTCCTTTTAT
This sequence comes from Viscum album, assembly GCA_963277665.1. NCBI lineage: Eukaryota > Viridiplantae > Streptophyta > Magnoliopsida > Santalales > Viscaceae > Viscum > Viscum album. Next base: position 1,659,090,871 of record OY728164.1, on the reverse strand, counting down.
AGGCCAGGGGTTGGTGACTAGCACCAGAATGGCATATACCTAAAATAGGAAGACTTTGCCTCAAAAATTTACACACACAGATAGGTAACACTGCGGACAAGAAAAAACCAACAGAAGAATAATGGTACAACCACAACTAAAAACCACCACAGAGTGTAGAAGTAAGTACTAAAAGTAAAGGGGCCAGAATACAAGACAAACTGAAATGTAAGTATATAAAAAATGAAAAACAGCTCCAGAGGTCTTCCACCAAGTATGTTATGTAAAGGGTTGGTAAATCCCATCACTGTATCTCTCCACATCAATCGGTCACCTCTGTGTGTCGTCTGTCAATCACCTCCGAGCACCATCTATCCCTAACTCCTCAAGACTCAGTCAACCTGTTCTTTGTCTGCACAAGACACAACAAGATGCGGGTGAATCCCATGTAGGGGTGAGTATAAAAATACTCAGTATGGTTCCTGAGACATAAAAAGGTCACTCATAATTCCATAAATGAAAAACCACAAATCATGATCTCTGTAACGCCCCAACCCTAGATACCCAGAGTCGGTGCATTAATACATAACATTGGCATGATCACAAGAAAGATCAAGTCTCGAAAGACCGATTAGTTTAGTAGCCTTGGGAACACTAGATATATTCATAATGTTTACATTACATAAATAAGTGAAAATCTACACCAATATATTGTCTTCATATCCCCTCATACTATCCCTGTAGGTCATTCATAAAATAAATCTTCACATCCTGGGAAAAATAAAACATAGAAAAATGGGTGTGCTCAAATTCCCAGTAAGGATAACAATATAGCAGAAACTTTCATAAATAAGAATAAACATTTATGGCAATGTATAACTAAAACAAAATCCTTTTAAACTTGAAATTCAACATAGTATGGAAAAAATAAAATGAAATAATTCCATTTACTTATTCACATGGATATTCTACTAATTGAATAATCACATGTAATATCAATAACCACTCTCATAATTATGGAATGCATAATTCTAGACTATCGTAACCACATAGCCAAGACCTCGTGTTGAGAATACAAATAAGATTTTGCCAATGCCTTGGGTCAAGACAGTAGTTTGTCTCATGAGACATAACGATGCATCGAGGAGCTATAACGGTCTCCACCAGTCACATATTAATTCCAATGCATTCCCATATGAAAAGGTTCAAACAAAACATAAACATCCATACTAAAACTAGCATACGAAATGTAAATACTTCATCCATAAACCACGAATGGTATAAGAATAAAACATCCATAGTCAAACACATCAAAAAAACATCAAAACAATATTGAAGTTTTGTATCATAATAAATCAACTTCAAATAAACTTAAAATCCATCAATGGATGTTAACAAAGATGAAATCAAAATTATTTGAGAGAAATATCTCTTTTTTTGAAATCATTTAAAAGTCACACAATTATTAAGGAATTAATTTAAAAGAGATTTTTGAATCAAAGTGTCACATACTACTTCGAAACTTTTGAAAAGGAATATCATTTCAAAACATTCATGTTCATATAAATAAATCCTTAAAATAATTTTTAAAACTTGGACATTGATTAAAAATATTTAGAAAGATAAATATTTAAAACATTTAAAAATCTGATTTTGATAAAGAGTACCTTTCAGAAACTCATAAAATATTCATTTTGAAATCATTTAAAAATCACATAATTATAAAATAAAACATTTAATTTGAAAATATCCTTATAATATTTTAAGGGAATCTTCGACGATTTTATAAAAAGGGAAAATTGACGCACCCGCCGTATAAGTTAAAAAAACATACTTACCTTAATTCTGTCGAAAAGGTTAAAAAGGACCTTTTTTAGAAAACGACGGAAAGATTCCTTTATAAACCTCTTATAAAAAGTCAAATAAGGGTATAAATTAATTTAACCCATATTCTTGTAAATAGTAAAAATGTTTTGAAATACATTCATAAGAAACATGGATGTGGATGATAAAGAGATCTCAGTAGATTATTACATATAAACAACCTTGGATAATGAAGATATTGTGAAATAAACCCTTACCTAGTAATTCTCCTTGGTTGAGGGTAGGTTAACCTCCTTTATAATGGTGAAATAATTGTTATTAAATTATACAATAATCATATACATTAATATCATATCATATTTGATCATTTAACATTGATTTGTTAATAATATCTTACTATTATCGTTGTTTCAGGTGTTAACTTACTCGTTTTATTTTATATGTTTTGTTACATAAGTCGTGTTTGTCATGGATAGGTTGTATCTTATTCATATCCCGAATTATATCAAGTCCTTAAACATTATTTTTAATCATCAAATGATAATTATACTTTAATGGAACCGATGGATAATGAATCTCATCGCGTTCGTGGAGACGGTAGTCCGTACGTATGCACGAGGGACAATATCATTGTTTTGATATTAAAATAATATTTAATTGGATGGTATATCTTATATACAGAATCATTATCATGTTATATTTATTATTTACATGAATTAAACATCATTATTATACCCATCCAAATTATAATATATTGAATAACAATTACACCACGACGTGGAGACGGTAAGCCGTACGTACACACGTATGGTGACATGTCATTCAAAGGATGGATAGAATAATGAATATAGTTGTACCATATTTATAATAATATTACAATATATAGTAGATACTGTATTCATTATTTTAAAATGATAATAACAAAGAAAGAAGAAGTTGAAGAAGAAATGAATTTGAAAAAGGGTGGTGAAAACATTACCTCTTCTTCGGGTTCTTCCTTTTTATTTGATCAAAAGGGATCCATAGGTTGGTTTTATGATCAAACTTATGCCTCTAGGTTGTAGTGAGGGAAGTTGAGAGAGTATTTTGGCAGGGTTTGGCCGAACCAAAAGGCTTTGAAGGTGTGAATTAATGAGAAGGGGGGGTGCCCTTTTATAAGAGGGGTGAGGGGTACCTTTGGAAAATCTAGAAAATTTATTTTATAATAAATTCATATTCGGGTTTCTAATGGCTCAGAAGAGGATTATTTAGAGGTTAAGGTGGGTATGGGTCAAAAACCACTCAACCAATAGAATTTAGATAGGTTTGGGTTATTATATTAACCTTATCATTAAGTATTAACTCTTAGTTAATTAGTTTCACTTTTACAATGTCTCTTTGTATTTTTATATTATATGGTTAATAAACTTACTATATACATCCAAGAGACCCCCAAGTGGTCCATTAATGATAAAAATATCATGATATATGTCTCTTGGGTGAACTGTAGATTTTTAGGAATTTAATATCAGTTAATAATATATTTTGTTTTGAAAAAACTCTTTTATGTCAATTTTGACACTATTCAATAATTGATTTTTGTAAAAACTCATAACAGAATTATTACTTCGAAATAAGTAAATTAAATCAATCCTAACATGTCATATTAACCTATGAAATTATTTTTAATTATAAAGAGTCTCAAATTACATTTATTTGGGTATTTGTAATATCAATTATTTTGTTTTTCTATTAATTAGGTAATTACTCCATCACCATTGTTTCATAAATAAATTAAATTATTAAATGTCTAAAAATTATAAATAAAATACCATTATTTAGGAAATATTTTTATCTTTCTAATGAATATTTAAAATAGAATTTATCTTATGAATAACCCTATATAAAAAATGTTTTAGTAAATAAACGTTGATTTTAACTCTTTTTTGAATTAAATAATAATAAATGTCCTAATCTAATACAAGTGGACCTAAATGATAATATTTTACTCCTAATGTTGTTTTAGTCGATATAAACTTGTCCAATAGAATTAGGACATGTGTTACAGTAATATTAATATCATTTTACCCTTAATTACCCTATTTACTTTAAACTGGGGTAAATAAAAGTAATAAGTTACTATTCAACAAAAATTATTTTCATCTCATTGAACCATATTTGACTCATTGATATTGACTGTGTCTCTTGTTTTTTAGAAATTCTACTCACAGAAGCGGTAAAATTACGTTTTATGAAAAATTTAGTTTTTTAACTACCACTTAGTGGTTTCACTATTCATCAAAAAATGAAAGTTTCCAGAAAAACACCAAAAATTAGGCATAAGATATATTTGATATTATGAATTCAAAAATGTTTTATATTTTACCAAATTCAAAACATATCTGTTTCATTAATTAATTTAAAAATTAATTCCTGTCGTCAAATCAAATAGTGTGTTTTTAAGAGATAATAACTATCAAAAGATTGACACTTGTTTATGTCCGGTTTAATTGTGAAATTTTGTACAATGACCAAAATTGTATTAAATGGTAAAAATATATTCTAAATATACTTTATAACCACTCAAATTAATAATATATCAATATAAATTATTTTGATTAAAAAAGTTGTTTTTAATCAAAATTTTAGTAATTTTCACTATTCATCAAAATATAAATGTTATCTGAAAAGTTCCAAAATTTCACCTTATGCTAAATTCGATACTCCGAATACAAAAATGAAGTCCATTTTGAGAGATAAAATTTATAAAATTTCAAAAAGTAGTTATTACTATTCATAACGGCTAGTTTGATAGGTTGTGGTGTCTGTTAGAACTCGAAGTTGCGTACAACACACGCTACTGTATTATTCAAAGGAAAGCATACCGTGGAAGCTTGGGATGTTTCGTTGTAAATTCTTGATTTCCCCATTCTAAAAAGTAAATTTATAAAGTCAAATTGAATATATAAAAGTTTAAAATATTGGATTTAAAAAGGGTTCACTATTAAAAGTTGGTAAAAGTGCAATACTGAAAATGAATTTGTTCTTACATTATGTCTATGAAACCCTAATGTGGATTCTAAAATTATAAGGATTATATAAAGTTTAAAATTTAGTTAATACTATTCATATCCTCTTTTGAACAGCTTGTTTGGTATGTCATGGTGCGCTTGAACTCGGTGTTGAGTGTAGTGCATGTTATCGAATTATTTTGAAGAAATAACACACTATGAAATCTTGGGGTGTTACATTCTCCCTGTATTCAATAAATTGCGTCCTCGCAATTTGAAATTGTTCTTCGAAAATAAAAGGTTGAATATAGAAAATATCTTTGTGGGAAAACCCACATCGGAAATTGGGTTAATAAAATTTAGTCTTAATAAGAGGAAAAGAGAAATGAAAGGGTCACCACCAAATTATGATCTCTATTTGGAGAACATTGGTGGAAATTAGAGACATATAATTGGAGGAAAAAGTAAATATTTATAGGTAGTTATTGAGGTCATAAATCACAAACAAGTGTAAAATTGAGGGCCTTAAATTCATCAATCTATGATGATTTAAAATACCATCGGTTCAGCAAAACATATGGTATTAGGATAACACATTTTTTGGTTTTAAGATCTCTTCACTAATGTACAAGAATTAATTTATTCATTGAATAAGGGAAGAAGAAAAATATATACTTGACAAGTACAGTCTCATAATTTAACTAAGTTCTACCACAAACTCATCTTTCACTCTAAAAGATAATAGAACATAAAAATAATATTCTATTTATCCTATTCATATAGGGTTAAAAATGAATTTATAAATCATCTAGCAGAACCATTAAAAAAATGAGATTATTCAATCTAGGACATCACGTGGGTCAGTGGTAGGTGATACACCCTTGTTGCCCTTCGGTTGTGGGTTCAAGTCTCGCGGCCTTTCCGGACGCGATGGGTTGTCGCCCGACCTCTGGGTTGTCCTTTTATGGCAATCCAAAATATTCCAAACTACAACTATCCAAAATAATTCAGTCCAAAATTTATAAGGAAGGTAAACACAATTAAGATCCTTTTTGCCACGTAATAACATGTCATCACCTTCATCATGTATTCTTTAAAAAATTGCAACATCATGAATTACCATAAAATCTTATTGATTACATTCATCATCCCTTATTCCTAAAAGAATAATAGATATAATCCTTCAATCCAAAAATGTTGTAAACCCCAACAATGATGGAATATAAAAATCATTAATCAGTTTCAAGGTAGTCAAGAATAACCAATATAATTTATCCAAATCAATCATGTATTGTTCTAAAATCACTACCTCGGTATCAGAACCATATTATGGTTTATCTTTCTCTCAACCATATATTTTCTAAAAATTTAACCAGCTATTGAGTCACTTTTCTTTGTTCCACACAATCTCAAGTCCTCAATGAAATATTACTGCAGTGCAATCCTTATATACTCCATAATTATTATAACAAGTACATTGTTGATACAACACTCAAATGAAATAATCAATATAAGAACTCTAATCATTCCTCTTAATCTGTGGTAGTATCATAACTTGATTATTATCCAATAGAATAATTTTCTGCATAGTCTAATGACTGGGACATAGGTTCATGTAGTGTCCAAACTCCTTGAAAATGAATCATTATACATTTGAAACCATTTTCTTACCCTTTTAGTCACGTAATTTGTGCCCTTTTCCTCCACACTTATAACAAAATCCCATTCCTTTCAGGCAAGTTCCATGGTGTTTCTTCCCACAGTTATCACATATGGTAAAATTCTTCTTTTCCCTCTTCCCTTTATCCATCTTTCTCTCTTCCATCCTTTTCTTCTCTTGCTTCCCTTCAAATCCATAGGACTTATTAAACTCTTTACTTATCTTATCAACACATGATATTATTTCTTCATATGATGATAATACATGGGAGACTATTTCTATTATAAATTTTAGCTTAAGACCATGAAAGATATGATCCTTCTTTCTATTTGGATCATGCGCATTACTGGTATTCTGATTCCTTCTACTGTGCGCCATTTCTAAATAATGGCATACACTAGATTAGTTTATGAATAACAATACCTAATCCCAAACTTTTAAAACACATAACATAAATTAAATAGTTTATGGATATAATCCATAATCATAAAAATGACTCCTTTGGGGAATTATATACTCATAAACCCTTCATAATGGTTTTTAAAGAAAATGAGAATTATCCTAAGCATATCCCCCATGAGTGTCGTAACCAAGAGTGCAGCAAGTCCCGTTGTCATGCACCAGTTCCCATTCGAGTCTAGCTCAAAGAGGTGTTTTCGGTTTTTTCCCCTAGGTACATCTATGCCAGAGGTGCCTCTACCTGCTCGTATCCAGACATGGATATATTGCTCAGAAAACTCACAAAATTTCTAAAATACCAAAACTCTAGGAAGTTCTTCTATACTAATCCTCAAAGTCCATCTTAGATCTATGTGCTCTAATCAGAGTTTATCTAAATCTAGCTTCCAAGGTTTGTAATAAACTTCCTTTGATACCAATTATAAGGCCCCAACCCTAGATACCCAGAGTCGGTGCATTATTACATAACATTGGCATGATCACAAGAAAGATCAAGTCTCGAAAGACCGATTAGTTTAGTAGCCTTGGAAACACTAGATATATTCATAAAGTTTAGATTAAATCAATAAGTGAAAATCTACAACAATATATTGTCTTCATATCCCCTCATACTATCTCTGCAGGTCATTCATAAAATACTTCTTCACATCCTGGGAAAAATAAAACATAGAAAAAGGGGTGATCTCAAATGCCCAGTAAGGATAACAATATAGAGGAAAATTTCATAAATAAGAATAAACATTTAAAGCAATTTATAACTAAAACAAAATCCTTTTAAACTTTAACTTCAACATAGTATGGAAAAAATAAAATGAAATAATGTCATTTACTTATTCACATTGATATTCTACTAATCGAGTAATCACATGCAATATCAATAACCACTTTCATAATGATGGAATGCATAATGCTAGACTATCATAACCACATAGCCAAGGCCTTGTGCCAAGACTACAAATAAGATTTTTCCAATTCCTTGTGCCAAGACACTAGTTTGTCTCATCAGACCTACCGATGCATCGAGGAGCTATATCGGGCTACACCCGTCACATATTAAGTCCAATGCATTCCCATATGAAAATTTTCAAAAATAACATAAACATTCATATTAAAACTACTATACGAAATGTAAATACTTCATCCATAAACCAAGAATGGTATATGAATAACACATCCATAGTCAAACACATCACAAAAACATCAAAACAATATGGAAGTTTTGTATGATAATAAATCAACTTCAAATAAACTTAAAATCCATCAAAGGATGTTGACATAGATGAAATCAAAACTATTTGATAGAAATATATCTTTTTTTGAAATCATTTAAAAGTCACACATTTATTAGGGTAGTAATTTAAATGATATTTTTGAATCAAAGTGTCCCATACCACTTAAAAACTTTTGAAAAGGAATATCATTTCAAAACATTCATGTCCATATAAATAAATCCTTAAAATAATTTTGAAAAAATGGACATTAATTAAAAAGATTTAGAAAGATAAATCTTTAAAACATTTAAAATTCTGATTTTCATAAAGAGTACCTTTCATAAATTCTTAAAATATTCATTTTGAAATCATTTAAAAGTCAAATAATTATAAAATAAATCATTTACTATGAAAATATTCTTATAATATTGTAATATAATCTTAGATTATTTTATAATGGCGTAAAATAGCCGCACCCTCTGTATAAGATAAAAAAAACATTCTTACCTTAATTCTGTCGAAAAGGTTAAAAAGGACCTTGTTTGGAAAAAGATGGAACGATTCCTTTATAAACCTCTTATAAAAAGACAAATAGGGGTATAAATGACTTTAGCGCATATTCTTGTAAATAGTAAAAATGTTTTGAAATACATTTTTAAGAGGCATGGATGTGGATGATAAAGAGATCCCAGTAGATTATTATGTATAAACATCCTCGGATAATGAAGAGATTGCGAAATAAACCCTTACCTTGTAATTTTCCTTGGTTGAGGGTAGGTTAACCTCATGTATAATGGTGAAATAATTGTTATTAAATTATACAAGAATCATATACATAAATATGATATCATATATGATCTTTTAACATTGATTTGTTAATAATATATTAGTATTACCGTTGTTTCGGGTGTTAACTTACTCGTTTTACTTTATATGTGTTGTTACGTAAGTCGTGTTTTTCATGGATAGGTTGCATATTATTCATATCCAGAATTATATCAAGTCCTTAAAAATTATTTTTAATCATAAAATAATAATTATACCGGAATGGATACAATGGAGAATGAATCTCATCGCGTTCGTGGAGACGGTAGTCCGTACATACGCATGAGGGACAATATCATTCGTTTGATATTAAAATAATATTTAATTGGATGGTATATCTTATATAAAGAATCATTATCATGTTATATTTATTATTTACATGAATTACACATCATTATTATACCCATCCAAATAATAATATATTGAATAACAATAACACCACAACGTGGAGACGGTAAGCCGTACGTACGCACGTATGGTGACATGTCATTCAAAGGATGGATAGAATAAAGAATATGGTTGTACCATATTTATAATAATATTACAGTATATAGGAGATACTAGATTCATTATTTTAGAATGATAATAACAAAGAAAGAATAAGTTGAAGAAGAAATGAATTTGAAAAAGGTTGGTGAAAACATTACCTCTTCTTCGGGTTCTTGCTTTTGATTTGATCAAAAGGGCTCCTTAGGTTAGCTTTCTAATAAAGTATGTCCTCTAAGATGTAGTGAGGGAAGTTGAGAGAGTATTTGTGTAGGGGTTGTCTGAACCAAAAGGCTTTGAAGGTGTGAATTAATGAGAAGGGGGAGTGCCCTTTTATAAGAGGGGTGAGGGGCACCTTTGGAAAAGCTAGAAATATTAGTTTATAATAAATTCATATTCGGTTTATAATGACTCCAAAGTGGATTATTTAAAAGTTAAGGTGCGGATGGATCGAAAACCACTCAACAAATAAAATTTAGACAGGTTTGGGTTATTATATTAACCTTATCATTAAGTATTAACTCTTAGTTAATTAGTTTCACTTTTACAATGTCTCTTTGTATTTTTATATTATATGGTTAATAAACATACTATATACATCCAATAGACCCCCAAGTGGTCCATTAATGATACAAATATCATGATATAAGTCACTTGGACGAACCATAGATTTTTAGGAATTTAATATCAATTAATAATATAATATTGTTTTAAAACACTCTTTTATGTCAATTTTGACACTATTCAATAATTTATTTTTGTAAAAAATCATAACAAAATGATTACTTAGAAAAAAGTTAATTAAATAAATCCTAACATGTCATATTAACCTATAAAATTATTTTTATATATAAAAAGTCTCAAATTAAATTTATTTGTGTATTTATAATATCAATTATTCTAATTTTCCATTAATTAGGTAATTAATATATCACCATTGTGTCATAAATAAATTAAATTAGTTAATGTCAAAAAATTATATATAAAATACCATTATATAGGAAATCTCTTTATCTTTCTAATGAATATTTACAATCGAATTTATTTTATGAATAACCCTATATTAAAAATATTTTAGTAAATAAACATCGATTTTAACTCTTTTAACTCTTTTTTGAATTAAATAATAATAAATGACTTAATCTAATACAAGTGGACCTAAATGATAATTTTTTACTCCTAAGGTTGTTTTTGGTCGAGATAAATTTGTCCAATAGAATTAGGACATGTGTTAAGGTAATATTAATATCATTTTTATCCTTAATTACCCTATTTACTTTTAACCGTGGTAAATAAAAGTAAAACGTTACTATTCACCAAAAATTATTTTCATCTCATTGACCCACATTTTACTCCTTGATATTAACCGTGCCTCTCGGATTTTTGAAATTCCACTCACAGAAGCGGTAAAATTATGTTTTATGAAAACTTCAGTTTTTTAACTACCACTTAGTGGTTTCACTATTCATCAAAAAATGAAAGTTTCCAGAAAAATACCAAAAATTAGGCCTAAGCTATATTTGATATTATGAATTCAAAAATTATGTCTATTTTACCAAATTAAAAACATATCAGTTGCACTAATTAATTTAAAAATTAATTCCCGTCGTCAAATCAAATAGCGTGTTTTTAAGAGATAATGACTATCAAAAGATTGACACTTGTTTATATCCGGTATAACTGTGAAATTTTGTACAATGACCAATATTGTATTAAATGGTAAAAATATATTCTAACTATACATTAAAACCACTCAAATTCATAATTTATCAATATAAATTACTTTGATTAAAAAAGTTGTTTTTAATTAAAATTTTGTAATTTTCACTATTCATCAAAATTTAAATGTTATCCGAAAAGTTCCAAAATTTCACCTTAGGCTAAATATGATACCCCGAATACAAAAATGGCGTCCATTTTGAGAGATAAAATTTATAAAATTTCAAAAGGTAGGCATTACTTTTCATAATGGCTAGTTTGATTGGTTGTGGTGTGTGTTAGAACTCGAAGTTGCGTACAACACACAGTAATGTATTATTCAAAGGAAATCATACAGTGGATGCTTGGGATGTTTCATTGTACATTTTTGATGTCCCCATTCTAAAAAGTAAATTTATTTAGTCAAATTGAATATATAAAAGTTTAAAATATTGGATTTAAAAAGGGTTCACTATTAAATGTTGGTAAAAATGCAATATTGAAAATGAATTTCTTCTTACATTATGTATAAGAAACTCATAATATGGATTCTAAAATTATAAGTATTATATAAAGTTTAAAATTTAGTTAATACTATTCATAACCTCTTTTGAACGGCTTGTTTGGTAAGTCATGGTGCGCTTGAACTCGGTGTTGCGTGTAGTGCAAGTTATTGAATTATTTTGAAGAAATAACACACTATGAAATCTTGGGGTGTTACAATCTCAATCACAAAGCACAAAGAAAAAGATAGGTCACACAAACTATAACTTAAGTACAAAAGTAGAGAATATTAGTCCTAAATCTAGATCATATTATTCTATCAAGAGGCTCTATTGCTGACCCACACAAGATCTCTTGGTGCTGAACCATAGAGGATCTCTAGGTGCTGACCTACATAGGATCGCTCGGTGCTGACCCACACAGGATCACTGGGGGCTGACACACACAAGATCGCTTGGTGTTGACCCACATAGGATCGCTAGGTGCAGAGCCACACAAAATTTCTCGGTGATGACCCAAATATGATCTCTGAGTGCTAACCCACACAGGATCCCTAAGTTTTGACACATATAGGATCGCTTAGTGCTGACCCACATAGGATTTCTATTCATTCTTCACGTCATTGCCAACCACTAGATTCCGGCACAAAGCACGCTTGAATCCAGGAGGACTCACTCCTCAAGCCATAGGTATTATTACAACTAGAAATATGTCCCACTATGAATTAACCGAAGGAACTACTATGTCATAAGGCTTCCAATGCAACAGACGACGCGTCAACCGGGTGCCCGGTTTGTAAGTTATAGGCATTTTAGTGCTGAGAGCCCAGTTGGATTTGGATTTGATCCAACCTGTCCATACTCCAACTTTTTCCAAAACTCAATTGAAGTATCGAACAAGGGTCGACTTGTCCTAAGGGTACTGTCACCACAGATGTTTCATCAAATGGACATCTGGTTTAGGAGATATTCCCATTTAAGCGTAACAGGCCCAAAAAGGGTCTGGGTTCGTTCCCACCCGGTCAGACCGGCCTAGCCTGAATGGTGTTGGGCTTGTTCTAGTTCCCCTAAGCCTTGTCTGGCCCGCTGGGATGTGGGTTCGGCCTGACCCACCTGGATGGGTGCGGCCCTCTGGGCACAGGGGTCCGCTCCCCTCCCAAATAGATAGAAGTTCGTTTGATTTCAAAGCAATGGCACCAGTTGGAACCGCACGACCTGACCAGTCCCACTTGACTAGTCACATGCATAACCCTCAGACCGTGGGTCCACCCTCTATTGCAGCTTGAAGCTGTAGCCTTCTTCTGTGGATGTCACCCTACTCTGACATGGACAGCAATGGCCAGCTTCCCCTTTGTCCGTTGTGGCACCATTGGGTGTTGCCACCCTCCCGTGGCAGGTGGTAGCCAGCTGTTGTATCCCCAGGTTGTCGGTGCCACTACACCAGCGATGCTTTTGCAGGGCACCGGAAAAGAATTGGTTGTCTGATTCCTTTCTCAACTATGTTTACGGGCCTCCTGGGATAGCATCTGCACCATGCAGCACATAGTTTCACATTTCCGCCATATTTCATGGTCACCCACAAAAAACGTCACCAACTCGAGATTGACAGAGGGCCCGGCCTTATTCGGCATAGCCAACACCCTACGCATTTGTGTTATAACATGGGAAGGATTATTTAATCATAAGACTCTTATAAAGAAACCCTTAACTATCCTCCAGTATTAAATAATGAAATGTGGATCAACCCATTGGACGGTTGATCCATGTTTTTAATAATATTCAAGAACATGGAAAAAAGGAAGAATTAAGAACATAATCCCCTACCTCGAATATGTTGGTAGATGGTGTGGATGAGGAAGACGGGATCGTGTTCAAAGCCTATTCGTTGGTGTTCTTCACTGTCTGGTTTGGATCCTCTAAGGGGTGGAAGCTGCATTCTATGTTTGAGGATTTTTTTGTCAGCACTTCATTATAGGTTCCTCTTATGTGTACACAAGAACCATTCCTAAGATTTTTTTAAATAGATGTGAGGAACCAACCACATTCCATAACATTAATTTCATTCATTAATGAACCGATTTTAGTGTTACATCAAAATAAACAACATCGTGGTTATGGAACCCAAGAGTCAAGTCATTGAATGACCTATTAACTCTGCAGTTTCACCGCATCACTCAACAGTTACAAAAAGACATAAAATAACTCATGGAGTTATTTTATTATTTTTTGTAAAGTCCAAAAATTAAATTTTTAGTTTGACCATTGTCGGTCAAAGTTATGCTTCGCCTAAGAGAATCCTGGTGCTGTGAATTGAACAGTTCCATTGGATTTTTAATTCGAGCACCATTTCAAAAAATCGAAATCACAGCCCACACGTTTACTGAACCTACCTTAAAAAAGTTCAAAAAAAATTTAACAGTCACCCTAGACCAGTACTGGTCAAGGTTAGGCTCTTCCAAATGAGAACACATCCTCACAAACTCAATAGTACTCTTAGATTTACAATCTAAGTTACCATTTAGGAGTTAAAGAATTTAACAATAAAATAATTGCTAATAATTATTTTATTTACTACCAAAAACTAAATTCCACTGTTGGCCCACACCAGCCACGGTTTGGATCTTCCTAAGAAAATCACACCCTCAGATGCTCAAAGGTGGTCTCAGATTTTCCATCCAAGTCACTGTTCATGAGTTATAAGCATTTGAAATGTAAAATAATTTTATTTAATTATTTTATTAACGGTTATGCCATTTTGGATTTTCTCACTAGTGGAATGCGCCAACTAAACTTATGTCACAACGAGGGTAAACCCACATTCCTAAACGCAACAATGCCCTTAGATTTCTGATCTGGGAACCTGTTTAATAGTTAGTCCACTTCTTTAGAAAAAAATTCTCACACGCGCTATTTAAAATTTAACATTTTTTCGATGGATCGTTCTGGGAACTTCGGGCCTTAGAATAACATGCCATCAATTTTTACAGTCTTGTAATAATCCCATATAATAAAAAAATATTATACAAAAATTTTAGGACATTAAATTCTCGTTAAGTTAGGGCTTTACGTCCTCAAAAGCCAAAACAAAGTCAAATCAAACATATAACGATATTGAGCATGAATCTGAGTGTCCCGCTCTCATGTGCTCTTTTGGAGGTTCTTGTGCTGCCCTTGAAATCGCACCAAAGAGGTCAACCATCCATGAAGGACATTGTCATGTCGATCCTCTATCTATAATGGGAACTCTGTGAAAGGATCCCCATTTTCAAATTCAAACTTGCCCTAGTTGATAAAGTGTGATGGATCATGAATGCATCTCCTCAGCTATGACACATGGAGAAAATTATGTAGCTAGTGCATCTTGGGGGAAGAGATAGGTGTTACTCCGCCTCATAAACTCTACCGAGAATCTGAAAAGGTTCTATGAACCTCAGATATAGCTTTTTGCCTCGGCCGAATCTCCACAATCCTCGTCGGGGTGAGAACCAAAGGAAGACATAGTCTTCCTCCTCGAACGATAAGGGTCTCCTTCTCCCATCGGCTTAATACTTCTACATGCTCTGTGCCGTCTTCATACTCTCCTGGATGATCTACACCTTCTCAGTGGTAGCCCGTTCCAACTCTGGATCCATAAGTACTGACTCCCCTAGGTCTGTCTTGCATAGAGGAGATCTACACGGTCGCCTGTACAAGGCCTCAAACCGTGCCATTACAATGGTGGAGTGATAAATATTGTTTTATACAAACTCCACCAGTGCTAGGTGAACCTACCCACTATAAAAAAAGTCCAGGACACAAACACGAAGAATTTCCTCCAACGTTTTCATGGTCTGCACCATCTGACCATCAGTTTGTGGATAAAAATATGTGCTCAAGCCTGATGGAACCTGATGCTCAGCTTTCACTTGCTGACAGGTGAGGCATTTTGATATGAACTTTTCCACTGCTTTCTTCATCCATGGCCACCTGTACTAGAACTGGAGGTCCTGGTACATCATTTCCACACCCGGATGTAGCACGAGTGGGGATGTGTGGAACACCCTCAATCACCTCCTCTCGTAGCGTCATTAGTACCATGGTGCATCCTCTGAAAAGGTTGATTTTCTCACCACCTTCATAAAATCTTTTAGGAGCCTATCCTGAGGATATCTGAGCATGTTGGGTCTCATAGTCCACGTCCCCAAGCAGTGTCTCCCAAACATGTTGAATGAGTGAGGGAGTGATAGTCAAATATTGGAGGTAAGCTGCACTATCACTATCCACGAAGGATACCTGCAACGCGGCTAGCTGCTCTCCCACCTCACCCAGCAACAATAGACCATACCTCTTACTGATCACATCTATAACGGTGTCCCATTCCTAAGAGTATATACTATCTCGAAATCATAGTCCTGGTGGAACTTCAACCATATCCATTGTCTCAACTACTGAAAATCCTATGGGAACCTTTCCATCAACGCAAAAGGCTACCCCTTTTAACTTATTGGTGTGGCATTGACCCTCTAGTAGTGGGTATTCATTCTTCACGACCACTAGGTTAAAGATCCATTAATCCACACATAACCTCAAACACTTGGTCTTACTAATCCCTTACTTTTCAAGTCTCCCAATTATACTCTCAGCTCCCGAGGCTCTAAGGGAACTATACAATATGAAGTTATAGATATTGGTGTCATCCCTGGGTACAAGACAATGCAGAAGTACATCTCCCTGCAGGGAAGTAATCCTGGAAACATATTTAAAAAGGACATTCCCACACTCTGCCACTACTTTTGGGAACTGAAAACTGAAAACTCCTACTTCCATGAGGGTAAGGATGGCCGACTCAAGAGTAATCTACTGCACCCTCTTATGCGTGAGTTTATCTCGTGTTGCCTGGGTTTCCTTTTTTGATGACTAAGGAAAACCTTATTCCAACACTATAGATATACCACATCCTTTTTTCCTAAAACAGTCAATTCAAGCATGAACTATGGATGACCATTACATACCCAAACTAACATCGTAAGTAATCGACGCTACCACGAAGAGGTTTCAACCGAAACTCTTTCTTCAATGTTCAGATCACACTGTCGGCATAAGTGTGATTATCGAGTCTCCTCACATAGGTATCTCCTAATGTAAGGGTCAAGTACTTGGTTAAACCAGAAACTCTAGGACTTGAACAAGATTTGTGACAATAAGGAATGATTATTACCTATGTCTATTAATTACGACAGCTAGTAGTAGACACAGACTATAGTTCAAATCATTCATGGAGCCATTGGGTCATACTCCTTGACCACATGAAGCTACTCCTTTCCCCTATCCTTCAGCTCCCTAAGCCTGCTGAGGACCACATTGGTGTGGTGTTTATAAAATTTTGAAATGTACACCACCTCCTGCTTCTCTCCAAGCTCCCCTTCCATGTATGCTTCCTAATGAATTCATCTGTCCTTATCACTTCCAATTCCCAAAACATTTTACACATCTAAGTCTCTGAGACTGACTTCTTTTTTCATTCTTTCCCACTACTGACATTCACTGGTTTCATCTACTCAACAAAAGAATTTTCAACCACAAAGGTTCTCTATAGCACCCTAGCATAAGTTGGAATGCCCGGAGGAATAGTGTTGGATCGGATGTCCCTAAACACATGTCTCTTGGAGGTTCAAGCACTAAATCATTAGTTGTATCATATTCATCAAGTACCTAGAATAGTTGGTACACCTCGATGAATACTCAATTAACAACATGTCATCCTTTCAAAACTGTAAAAGTTCATGGGAACACAAACCCTCATATCTTATCATAGAAAGAGAACCCCTTATATGAGGAAGGTTCTCAAGCTCTATCCATGGAAAAAGTCACCTCATCATATGATAGGGGTAATCTAAACAATTTAATCGCCCTGCTGAGCCACATAGAATGCTCACTTCTAGGACCACCATTTGTTATAATGGTGCCCTGGCTAGATGGAAACTCAGTCACCACATCAAGCCATTACATAGCCACCTGTGAGTCTGGATCGCCTCGAAACCAGAGGGGTGTTTTTTACTAAAACACATGTAAGGCACTGATCCTATATGTGTCCTATATCGGTACCGCCTGTAATAAATGTTGACCTGCGGGAAAGGAAATTGTTGGGACACTACCTGAATGTACCATCTCGGGAAAGAGTCCGTGTACTGAAGCCTCATCACTCTGTGGACCATCCTCATGGTAACACAATGGAATCTTGGCTAGCTACCTGCGTGGAGGAATCTTGAAAGAGAATCAAGATAAACCACTGTCAATAAGTTATACCTGGTTAGCTGAATCAAAATAGATCAAAAGAAAAACATTTCAAAAACACATGAAATCAGGGTTTTCATTTACCGAGTCAGAAAACAGAATTCAGGGTCTTGGTGTACAGATACGTCGCCCTCCGCACCAACACCAGACTCCCTGGACTAAAACTCAAACTCAAGACACATAAAACTATTGATCTATTTAAAACATAGAATTTTATTTCTTCTGTTATAACTGACACACTCTGATACCACTTTGTCACGACCCTTCCCCCAGGGCTCGTGCCGTGACTGGCCTAAGCCTACCTTCTATAGGCCAGGGGTTGGCGAATAGCAATAGAAAGGAATATACCTAAAATTTAATGGAATTTCCTCCATAACTGTACACACAAAGATAGTGAACAAATGCACAAGAAATACGTAATAGAAGAAGAATGGAATAACCACAACTAAAACCCACCACTGAGTGTAAAAGTAAGTACTAAAAGTAAAGGGTCTAGAATAAAACCTCAACTAAAATGGTAGAATGGAAAAAAGGAAAAACAGCTCATGAGATCGTCTGCCACGGATCCTACATGAAGGGTAGGTACATGTCATCATTGTGGCTCTCCACGTCGACCATGCAACATCTTTTAATCACCTCTGATCACCTTCTAGCATTGACTCCTCAATACTCAGTCATGTTATTCGTCGTCTGCACAAGAAAAAACAAGGTGCAGGCAAAGCCAGTGTAGGGGTGAGTATAATAATACTCAGTAGAGACCCTGAGACCCCCAAAGGTCTCCCAAAATTCCCTAAAGGAAAAAACACAATGAACGATCTCAATCACAAATCACAAGAGAAAAAGACAGCTCACACTAGGTAAAACATAAGTACATAAGTATAGATGATTAGTCATAAAGGTAGATCATCTTATTCTGTAAATAGGATCAGCTAGTGACCCATAGAGGACCAGATGGTGCAATCCCACATAATATTTATAGGTGCTGACCCACATAGGATTGCGCGGTGGTGACCCACATAGGATCGCTAAGGGCTGAATCACATAGGATTTCTCGGTGCTAACCCACATAGGATCGCTAGGTGCTGACCCACACTAGATCACTCGGTGTTGAGCCACACAAGATCTCTCAGTGATGAAACACACAAGGCTATTGGGTTCTAACCCACATAGGATTTCTCGGTGTTGACCCACATAGGATAACTATTCATTCTTCATGTCATAGACAGCCACTGGATTCCCGTACAAAGCAATCTTGAATCTGAGTGGATCGGCTCCTCAAGCCATCAGTCATATAACAACTGTCACAAAGTCCTATGAAGAAGTAGCCCAATGAACCGTCATGTCATAAGGGTTCCAACACAATAGACGACACATAAAATGAACACCTGGTCTGTAAGTTATAGGCATTTTAGAAGATTTTCTCCTTTAACCGTAACTGGGGAAAAAAAGAGTCTAGGTCTGGTCCGACCCTGACATACCAGCACAAATGGGGATGGTCTCATTTCCTTTCTCCTAGGCTGGGTCTGGCCCATTGGGCCGGGGGCTCGACCTGCTGGGCTGTGGGTTCGGTCAATCCCACGTGGTTGGGTGTGGCCTGCCAAGCCACAGAACTGCACAACACACTGGCTGAGCACGGGGGTCTTCTCCCCTCTTGAGTGGAAAGTAGTATATTCGGTTTCAAAGAAGCAACGCCATTTGGTGCCAAATGACCTGGTTGGTCCCGCTGGACCGGTCACCTGCAGAACCCACGGACCGCGGGTCCGGCCTCCGTCGCGGCTCGAAGCCCCGACCTTCCTCTGTGGCGCGTCACCGCAGCATGCCGCCCTTCTCTAACACGGTCGGCAAAGTCTGGCCACCACTTTGTTGGTCACAGTGCCTTCTGGTGCTTCCACCATCTTGTGGCCAGCAGTTTTCGGTCGTCGCCTCCTCAGGTTGTTGGCGCCTCTACACCGGCAATGCTTCTGCGGGCCACCGGTGAAGCTCTGGTGGTCCAATTCGTTTCATGTCTACACCTATGGGCCTCCCGGGATGTCACCTACACCGCGTGGCCCAATGTTTCACCTTTCTGCCATATTTCTCAGTCGCCCACAACGAACACCATCAACCCGAGACCGGAGGACGGTCCGGGAATTGTTCGGCTTGGCCCGCGCCCTCCGTATTAGTGTTATAACATGGGAATGATTATTTAATCATAAAAAATTCAATAAAGAAACCACAAATTATTCATCAGAATTAAAGAACAAATTTTTGATAAACCCATTGGATGATTGATATGAGTTTTTCATAATATTCATGAATGGTGGAAAAGGAGGAATTAGGCACATAACCCCATACCTCTAATACATTGGTAGACAGTGTGGATGAGGAAGACGGGACAGAGTTTGTAGCATGTTCGTTGGCATTCTTCACTGTCCGGTTAAAATCCTCTACTACGTAGAAGCTCCATTCTACGTTGGAGGAAGTTTTTGTCAGCACTTCATCATAGGTTCCTCTTGTGATTCCACAAGAACCATGCCCAATAATTGTTTAAATAGATGTGTGGAACCAACCACGTTGCATAACATTAATGTAGTTCATTAATGAACAACATTTTGTGTTACATTAAAACAACCAACTTTGAGGTTATGCAACCCAAGGTTCAAGTCATTGAATGACCTATTAACACTGCGGTTCCACATCGTCACTCAATGGTTAAAAAAAGAGATAAAATAACTCATGGAGTTATTTTATTATTTTTTGTAAAGTCCAAAAATTAACTTTTTCATCTGACCCTTGTTAGTTGAATTTAAGCTCTTCCTAATCAAGTCACGGCACTACGAATTCAAAGGTGCCCTCATATTTTTAATTCAAGAACCAGTTCAAAACATAGAAATCACTGTCCGCACGATTACTGAACGTACCTTAAAAAAAGTTCAAAAAATTATTAACAGTCACTCCTGACCTACACCGGTCAAGGTTAGGCTCGGCCTAAAGTGAACACAACCTCACGAGATCACTCGTACTCCTAGATTTCCAATCCATGTTTTCGTTTATGAGTTAAGGAATTTAACCCTAAAATAATTGCTACTTAATTGTTTTATTTACATCTAAAAACTAACTTCGACTATTGGGCCACGCTGGCCAAGGTTTGGATATTCATAAGGAAAGCATACTCTCACAAGCTCAAGGGTGGTCTTGGACTTTCAATCCAAGTCACCATTCGTGATTTATAATCATTTCAAAAATAAAATAATTTTATTAATTTTTTTATTTACCGTTATTCCATTTTTTAGGTTTTCTCATTCGAGGCATGCGCTGACTAAACATAAGTCGCGTCTAGGGTAAACCTACCATCCTAAACCCAATGGTGCCCTCTGATTTTACATCTGAGCACCTGTTTAATACATATTCTACTTTTTCATAAAAACTGCTCACTCACACTATTTAAAGCATAACATGTTTTTATACGGATCATTCCGGGCACTCCAGGCCTCAGAATCATATGCCGTCACTTTTCATTGTCTTGTAATAATCTCATATAATTAAAAAAAATTATATGAAAATTTGTAGACATTAAAAATAACACCCTTAACCCATTTAATTGGAATTTAAAAATATACCCTAAATAATTTGGAAGTCATAAGTCACTAATTATCACACATTTGACCCCCATTTTAATTTTAAGGGTCTATAGGGTTCCTATTTACAAACAACTATGATATTATCTCAAGTTAAGGAGGTGGAAAACAATTCCAATCCCACTTGATTCCTAGGGGATATTATAAGAAAACTATAGTTTTCACACCGACATTTTAATCATTGTTCCTACCACTATGTGGAAATTAATCTCTATATGGTTATTTCACAAATCCCACCATGTCTAATACAATTTTGTTATCTTATAAGAGATACCAAAATAGCCTCTATCCTGATCCTAATATAAAAATTCAATCATAACATGATTTATCTCCACTAAAATTCTTATTGTTGTTGATTGAATATACACATGATAATATAGAGAATTATATAACTCATTGCATGCACATGGTGGTCCTGAAAAATCAAATATATTGTACAAGGTTGGAATCCCCTAATTCCATAATTTTAGAGTACCAATGAAATATTATTAAATTTATGGAAATA
The DNA here is from genome assembly GCA_963277665.1 of Viscum album. Taxonomy (NCBI): domain Eukaryota; kingdom Viridiplantae; phylum Streptophyta; class Magnoliopsida; order Santalales; family Viscaceae; genus Viscum; species Viscum album. The sequence continues at coordinate 1,659,068,841 of OY728164.1, read as the reverse complement.
TATAAATTTATAAAAAAATTAAAGGTAAAAAAATTACCCAATAAACTATGTTAGTCATTCACTTACGTGTTATAATATTATAAATGTACTTCAAACAAAATTTATATCCTATTAATCATATTTTAAATTATACATATCCTATATTAAAAATCATATCTATAATTATTTTTATTTAATAATTGATTAATTTATAACATATAAATATCAAAATTAAATTTATAGAACCATGTATGATCTTTTACAAGAAATGTTTTTCAAATCAGATGATTGGGGAATTAATTTTTTCTCTCTAATTAATGTATTATTCTAATACATTACCAAAAATATATATAAATTATATTGAAAACACGGCTTTTTACCTTTTAAAAATTATATTATAAAAATACTAAATTATCCAATACATTGTGTTCTTCACTATAAAATTTATCCATTAAAATCATAAAATGTTTATGAGGCACCCCTTTAGTTACATCTTTATATATCTATTTCATGATAAAATTATTATTTTTGAACTCTTTCCATAATCACATCTTGAAATTATATCATTTTTTACATGAACATTTTAACCTCCACAGATTCATTTTCAAATCAATGACATTGAAATTTAAGAATATATGAAAACATATATTATGTTTTTTAGAAAACTAGTATATGTAATAATTTAATTTAACATAATTAATTATGATTTTTGAATATTCAATAACTTTATCTATGTATTAAATATATCAAACATCCAATAAGTTGGAATATTTATCCACTTGGTATATGTTATGGGGAGGTTCACACTCTCACAAGTTAAAAGGTGTGGGATTTACCTGTGTATTCCTATGATGTCTTTAGTGAGTACCCTATAATAGTAAAATGGTACCATTATCATGATATCATTTATCTTCTAAGAATATATATAATTTATTATTCAATTTAATATTCTATTCATTGAATTTGTTCAAATAATAAACTAACATATAAGTATAAATATATATAAGTTTATATATATTAAAATATATATCAATAATCATGACACTCCATTATAATTGGAAGTATAGAAGTGTAACCATATACTCCCTAGAAAAATGAACATCATTTCGCCTGTGTGATGGACCAATAATTATATTTGAAGGGATAATAGTAGATATTGTGATTTTACTAAAATCTATCAATAAAAAAGTAACTGGATTTGTGATTAGAATATGAAGGGTATCTATTAGAATAATTTGTGGTGAATATTGGTTGATTTATCTAAGATTCATTTCCATTATATTCTAATAATTATAATTTTTAAAATAATTTAAATAAACATAAATAAAACTATATTTCAATGAAAATTACTTAATTAAATATATTATGCATTAATGGTATTTTTAATATAATTACATGTACACAATAGGTAAGATAAAGAATACAGTACATTAGTTATCACATTTTTTTATATATAAATTCACATTCCAATTTATTGGTAATATTATTATTTTCATTCATTTATAACATTAATTATTCAACATCACCCTCCCTTGAAGGGAATTTTTTCCATATATGGATCAATAGAAATTTAATTTCTTATTGTTTTTAAAGATAAATATCACAAATTAATTCTTCAAATTCCTCAACCATATAATATAATCCTAATTGTTTCATGTGAACCACTATTGTGTAACCATTATATACTAAATATTTAACGTGATATATAATTTTTTTATTATGATTCAAATATATATATCAAGTTCTTCACTCTCAGTAGTACAAATATAGCAAGATAATGTACTACAAAATAAATTCTGTAAAACCCATGTTAAAATTTACATACTTTTATTTGACTAAAAAACAACAAAAAATGATTAAAATAGATTAATTATATAAAGTTCTATAAAAAATATATAGTATCCCATTTTAGTGACTACAAATAAAAATATTTATTGGTTTTTAAACCTTCTTTATGATAAAAAATATGAAAATTGAAGCCATGTATATTCTAATTTCATGATTTCTAAGATTGATTTAGGAACTCAAAGAATGAACATTAAAATATATAAAACTTCATCTCAAATAACAACATTCATAATTTTTACAAATGAATAAAATTATTTATGTTTATAAAATAAATAATTTGAAATATTGTAAATGTGAAATATATTCATTATATAAGTACATGATATAAATACCATTTTTTAATATCATTATTAACATCTATTTCTATATCTATATCATTATGTTTTCAACTCTATGGCCATCTCATCATTTCATTACATAGTATGAAGGTATTCACAATGAAAAGTTTAATTTTATATAGTCAGTTCATATTGGTACATTTAACTTAATATAGATAGAAATGGTTTGATTGAATTATTAAATAAAATTATATTTTTATTGAAAAAAATGTATTTTCTTTTATAAACTACTGAAATTATTTCATGAAAACATCATAAATAATTATTCATTTTATTATTTATTGTAATTAATTATTATAATAGGATATTGAAAATATGAAATAAATAAACTATAACATTCCTAGAAATGTTAGGGATGATTAAAATTGTCATTTTCTAGTAATGGTGAGAACCACAAAGGGATTATGGTGACTAAATATGGTTATAGTGGTGTAGAGGGAAAGAATGGGAATGAATCCATCAGAGTGACATTTATGCCAAAAGGAAGTGAAGGTTTTTACAAGAAGGTCAAATTAAAATAATTTCAATCGATTCTAAGAAATTCAATCACATACTAGAGTATTTAATCCATATATAAAAAAAGGGTACCCTCACAAAGATATAATTATGGTTAACTAAACATTTTATAGAAAGGATAATGAAATGGATGTGAATGAATCCATAAAAGCTTCACTGGGGCCTAAAGGTTTTCATTATAATTTTAGAAGCACATATGAATATGATTTTAATGGATTTATATATATTTCATGAGGATCTGAAGGATTTTATCCTTTTTCAACTAAAGGGGATCCTAAAAAAGGTGAAATCACGGTGGACTAGTATAGTCCTAATAGGGAATAGGGGAAGGATGCGAATGAATCCACAAGAGTTACACTTATGGGTGATTGATCTCAAATAGATTTGATAATTACTCCCATGAAGTACAAATTTTCTCCATCTATTAATGAATAATTTTTAGAGACACAGGTTTATAATGAAATGGTTTTAGATAAATGTCATGGTGGATAGAAATTATTAAAATTTCTATCTAATAATTAAATAAGAAATAATTAACATGGTGATAAATCTACAAATTCAAAGACAAAAAAGTATTTTAAACTACTTTCTTATCAAGAAGGAAATAAAATTTGGGATAATTAGTATAGAGATGGTTTTCATGTTTCATTAAAAATGGATAAAGATATGGTTGAATATAACTCCAATAAAGCAATTTTACAAAGATGGGGAAGGGTAAATATGGCTGTTACTCTTGTACAAACCTCTAATGTAAGATGAAATATGGTTATTTATTCTTCAAGTTCCTAGGGATCAACAATAATAAAACATTCTTAGATCATAGAAACTTCATTTAAAATTAAAATGTTGAGCAATTTTTTTCAAATTAATGGTATAGAGAGAGAAATATAAGGTTCTTACCTGGAATAGTATTACTTACGTGTTTATGAATATTAACTATATATTTTATATAATGGAGTTCTTATAGGTTATCTATGATAATTCTTAAAATTTCTGTTTTCTATATAGGTCAATATAATTTTTATTTAAACTAGAAGTTATATATGCTTAGTTTATTATATCATTGTTTCTACCAATTATAATAAAAGTATTATGTTTTTGAATCTTCTTCTAATGATTTAACTAGGGGTAATACTGAGATAGATTTTATTACGGTACATATATTCTATTTATTGTCTCCATAAAATGTTATAGACCCTTCTTAAGGATTTCACTTTTTATATTTTGAATATTATTTAGGGGATTTCCTCTAAAAATATTTTTAATTACATTAAATTCAACTAGTAAAAATTTATAATGAATAAAAGGTAGGTTTGTATGAATGGAAAGGTTTTTATTATATGATGGGGGATATCATTGCATCATATTATCTTTCTCTACCTGTTTTAAAGTTCATTATAATCTTTCTTCACTAAAATTTTGAGACGTCAACTATAAAAACTTTTAAAATATAATATATTTAGTAATAGTAAGAATACTATACGGATAGAGTGATGAAATCCTTGAACATGATATTTAATGTAAACTACCTAAAAAAATTTTGTCTTAATAAATTAATTTTAAAACATACCTCATATCATGGAGTAAATGAATGTTCTACAACATTGATGTTGAAATCAAAAATGAAAAGGATGAGCTTCATAAGTGCTAACCCAGACTATCATATCACTGATTTCAATTTAACGAAGGGGTTTAAATGTAAGGAATATTTAATAAATTACATGATCATATGTAAATAATTCAAAATGAACATTACCACATTAAATGGGTGAATGATGATGAAGTTCCATCATGACCTGACCAAACCAACCCGGACCCTACCATGTTTATTTAAAAGACGAGTGTGGCATTATAGGCTAACCTCTAATAGACCAAGGGATGGTGATTAGGATAGATAATGCATAAAATTGATAGTTTTTTCTCACAATATAACAAATAAAAAAAATATATGAAACTCTAATTGTGAAACTCTGGATATTTAGCTCGATATCATTCATAACATCAAGTACTGAGCTTTATGAAAATAGTGATATAATATAAAAATATAGTTATTTAATTATTACCATTATAACCACTCTATTAAATGGACATATTGTATATAACTAATTACATCATGAAAAATGTCAATAAAATATTTATATAATTAAAATTTATTTATTAATTCTTAATAAATATGTACCCAAATTTTCAATAAATTCATGTTATTATATAAAAATATAGTATCTTCACAGGTTTTTTTCATTTCATTTTGTGGATGGATGTTATAATTTATTCAAAAAATTATTATAAATTTTAATAGAGGGAATTAAACTATTATTGAAATTATCATGTTAGTATTGTATTATAGTGAATTTTTGATATTTTTAGGAAATATTCTATTTTTATTTGAATAGTGAAAAATATATATTTCTATGGAATAATCATTTCATTTCACTATATCCATAAATTTAAATGTCCTGTTAGGTTTTGATTTTTATTTTAAAATAAAAAATGTCTAATTTAATTTGTAAAATCAAATTAAGTTCATATAAATCCTCTCAATATATTATTTTGATATAAGTTCATTTTTGTCTTCAAAATACATTTTTCTGAACACTGTTTTTCTTTGACTTTTATAAATTTATATTAAAATTTATTTTTTCAATTTCTATAAATTGAATATTGAAAAATTTATTCCATATTGTGAATCTTCAAGATAATTTTTTTATATGTTCCCCTTTTATTTTTAGTCATTATCTATAGTAAATATGTTAAATATTTGGCATCTCAATAAAGGTAAAATAGTTGAAATTTTTTAGAACGATGGGTAAAGGCCTTAAAATCAGATGTAAAAATGAATTTATACTATTTTATGTGTTTTTTTCAATCCATGATATGTTAATTTTTTAAAATAATGTATTTGAAAATACTAAATTTAATTTCGAAACCCAGTCATGACAATTATGAACAAAAACTATATTTTATACAAATATAAAACTATTTTTAGGTTTTTTCATTAAATAGTATTGTTTGATGTTTTAATTTTGGATTATCTGATAAAAATTATAATAAACTTAATAATGTTATAATTTAAACAAACAAGAGTAAAATTAAATTATTTTCCTAGTTGATGTGAAGGTGAAATAACTTTCCCTATTAAACCATGTATTTTCCTAAAATCAATTTTTTGTGCTTTTATGACATATATGAAAATTAGTTTCTCACACTTAAATATTTTAATTCATATAAAATTTAATATAAATTTATAAAAAAATTAAAACTTTGTTAAAGGACCATTTTGTTTTTGAGAATATTAATATTTTATCATGGTAAAAATTTAAGTTATAATTCTTAAGATTATATTCAGTTTGAATAGCGTTTAACCATGAGATAAGGATTAAAATATCCCCAAACAATTTCTAAATATTAATATTTGATTGTTCATAGACCATGTTAAAAATTATCTATGTATATTTTTATATTTTATACAAATTAATATGATTATGATATATATATTTTATTTAAATATTTTATGTTTTTGTAAGTGTGTCATTTCAAATATTTATAAAAGTTAATGTCCTCTTACATAATATTTATAGATATTGAGACCTATAGCCTATACAATACCTCAAAAAATTACATCCAAGTTTACATGCATTTATTTATGATCATATTTTCATATCCTAAGAACATCCTATGAAGGATTTAATAGTAATCTAAAGGAGGTATCTCAAAGAAGGTGCAATCTTCTAACATGACTCTTTTCATGTTTATGTAATCTATTAATTCCTACAAATATATTAGATTCATCATAAAATAATTATGGCATTATCATAAATACATGTAGTTTATATTATTATTATGGGAAGCCCATTTTACACCTCATTTGAATGAAAAAATAAATGAAACAATAACTTGTGCATAAGTGTAGAATACCACCTCCATATAGCAATGTGATTCGTTTTACATTCCTTCCACTCAAGTTTTGTAATAATAATGGATCCAATAAATATATTTTATATTTATTATTAAATAAGGATTCTATAATTATAATATATTATCTAATTTCTTATCCTTTTTCTCATCATAAAATTAGGTTTTGTTCATGCGTACATATGAACTACAATCTCTAAGAGTGATAAATTTATTTTTCAATGTCCAAATATTATGGGAGGTACTAAAATTATATATAATGAAAAAATAATATATTTAGTAAATTAATAATTTTTTTAAAATTTAATATTAAGATTATTCCTTAGCATGTTCATTCTCATTAAATCATTATAACACATTCTTATTTTGGCTTATTTTACCACCAACATGAGTGATGTTAAAATTATTATGAAATGAATGATTATGAAATATTGAGTGATAAGGATATTATTAAATAATATATATAATATATTTATTAAAATTTTATAGATTTTGGAAGACCATGAAATTTCAAAGATTAAAACTACTAAACCAAAACATGCATGAAAAAAAGGTATCATTTAGAGCAATGATTTTAATAAAAAATCATGAATGGTTGATAAAATTTTATACGTAAAAAATTATTTCTATTATAAGTGGGATTGTGATTCTATTTTATAAGTATAAAATCATTATATTTATTATTATTTAGGTTTAAATAACTCATGATGCAACTTGGTCTTGAGGTAAGGGTTCTTAATGACAATATTTTTTCATTTAGACAAGTATAATGTTATGAACCTATTTATGTGTATGGGGCTTATATAAAATCCCTTTGATTTTTTACATCATATATCCATCTTAATTCATGGTATTTAATGATACCACTCAAATTATTGGATCCAAGGTGTTTGTATATGAAGGTTTCTAATGTGTAAAGGTATGGTTATTACAATCTCATTTAATCGGGATTATTTATGAATAAATTTATATTTCATGAAACTATTTGATAAATATCAATTGAAACACTTATCTTTTCTTACCCTATACTAATTTTTTAATTTTTTATTTTTAAATCTATTTTCCTCACTTTGGAACACATAAACTCTAAGAAAATTTTGTTTAATGAAAATATGACATTTCCTTTATCTCCAGCCAAGAATATTCTATCTCCCACATCTGATTTTTCCAAAATCATTTCAAGAATTTTTTTAATATATCTAATTTATTTTTTATTGTAGATTTTCCCATTTTTCACTTTATATAACATGAATTGAAAATAAAATTATTTTATTTTTATAAATGAGATAGTTTTTATTGATGGTGTGAGCACACTATTTTTTTTAATTGTTATGACATGAATGAAATTTTATATCATCATGAACACTTAATAATATTAATATTTCATTACATTTGGCCCAGTTTCTTTTCAAAGAAAATATTTTTCTTCATATTTTATAGTTTTTTATTTTTTAAATATATTATTTCAAAATAAAAGGGTTATTATCCTCATGAAATATTTCAATTAACATTTATGGTTTTTTAATCTATGGTAAGATCCTTGGATGTTACATATGCTTAAATAGAGATATGATTAAATGAAATCATCCACTTATATTCTATGGATGTTTTATAATTATTGTGATTTATGGAGGACTCTATGAAATTCATTATATTCATATAGGTTAACTATGTTAATATAAAATCATTATAAACCCCATTTCTTTTCGATGGTTTATAATATGAAGAAATGATTACTGGTTTTATGATCTTGGGGTGAATTCATGGTTTAATGTTATGTGATGTGTGGTTACATTAAATCCCTCAAATTCATTGGTTAAATAATGGCAACACATGATATAACTATGTTATGGAAGACCTTGAATTAATTTTTACTATAATATGTCTAAAACAAGTATCATGACCATAATATTATGTGAGGAATGATTCCATGTCCTTAATGTAATGTGTAAGACTATTATTGTTGATACATGTTCACACTATCATTATATTATGCGGGGAATTGATTTTATGTACTCAAATTAATTAGTGACCTTGTTAGTATATACAAATATTCACAATGTTATAGGCTTACCGATATTCCACAATCCACTATCTACGATATACTCTCATGAATCAGGATTGATTATAGATGATTTAACACTATTATGGTTTTTTATTTTTATTTACAAATCCGTATTCCACTACTCATGATATTTTTTTATTTAATTGATTGGGTATGGCTTTCTATGTAATGATCATATTCTCATACCCTAATAATAACATATGTTCATTATTTTATATCTCATATGTTTACCATTATTAGTCATTTTATCCACTCTTATTTTAACATTTACCTCTATCCATGAAGAAACAATTTTTGTAGGGTATTTCCAAGAAGAATAAAAACAAATAAGTTATTTCATGGATAATTATCATATCCATTATGAAATAAGTTGTTTTTGTATCTAGTCACCAAATGAAAAAATTCTTTATAGTTCTATTGAAATATTTTTTTTGTTTTTTAATTAATATTCATCTAATATGATGTAATATTTATGTATTTTAATCCTAGGTCCACTTAATAAGTATCATTATAATGTGATGTTATTTGTACATATAAATATTAGAAAAATTTAGTGAAACCCTTAGGTAAAAATATATATATAGAATCACAACATATGTTTTTTTTATGAAATGTTCATGGTTTTAATAAGAAATACATCCATTAATAGATACAAAAAAGTGGATGAGATTATTGAATAGATTCATCTAGGGGAAAAATCACTAAAAAGGGTAGGATGGGTATCAAATCTACTTCTGTCAACACATGATGAGTTTCCATGAGACTCTACACCAAGATTAAAACTCTTGATGGATATGCTTAGGTTAATTAACAGAAAATGTTTTAACCATTATTATTTATCTCAACATATTATGACCATAGATGACCTAGGTTAAATGTATGGAGTCATAGATTTAAAATAAATGTCATGATTTAGGCATAATATGAATTAATTTTGGGAATACAAGATTTCTCACTGTGACTATTATTACCCTCATTAAGAATTTTAATTTTATTAAATGGTTAAACTAGGGTGGGTCTATTATAACCATGGGTTTAAAGGGAACTAAGCTAGTTTTATGAATGAGAAACCAACCAAGATAAAACTACAGTAAAAAATAATATCATTGTACCTAACTATCTATATTGATTTATGATTTAAAAACTGATCCTAGGTGAGATTAATACAACACCTAATAATAGAAAAATATAATCATATGAATGTTCTTGTGATAAATACCATTATTTAAATAATATTCAATTTCCTTTATGTTTTAAATGTGGAAATAAGGACTCGAGGTAATGTATTAAAAGAAAAATATTATGTTTTATCTTTTCAGAATAAGAGAATAAAGAAGTAAATTTATGAGGAAAAAATTATGTTAATGAAATGGATGGAAATAATTCTTACCTATGTTGTCATATTTTTTTTATTTTTAGAGAATTGAAAATTATGGGAATTATTAAAATTTATTTCATTGGGAGAAATATCAAGAAGTGAATAAGAAATGTTGTAAGAGTAAAAAATTTACAACTGATTATGAATGAACTATAAATGATATATGAAAGATATGAATTATTTTAATATTACTAAATTATTAAAATTATGAAACATGATTAAATTGTGATCAATTAATACTATGAAAAAATTTATATTTCATATTGAAGTAAGGAAGAATTACGGAACAAGATGATAGATCATGGTAAAATATTTATGAAGAATTTTAAATGATAAAAGTTTTTATGTTTATGGATTAGAAAATTATAATATCTATCAATGGTTTTATTGAGTGTTCTAAAATTGTTGTGGTTTTTTAATCATATAATCACCATTCTACATTAGATTCCATTTATAAATTTAGATAGATATATTGAATGGTATCAATAACTTCAAAAAAATATTTTATAAAAATGTGATATTTTGATTATACAAGAACACAAGATTAAGGGATAAATAAATGTTACGGTTTATATGTGTTTGATAAAGATTAAAAACTGGTTGGTTGGGATAAAGAGATGATTCATATTAATAATGGAAAATGGATATTATTGGTGAAAATGTTATTAATTAATGATTTTATGTCAATGTGATTTGTATTCTTTCGGATGATTTTTATTTCATTTTTGGATCTATTTAATATATTGTATAATATATGACTTAGTATTGAAAATATGGATACATTTAATTTTTGGAATTTTATTTTTTCATTGATTATTTTTAGTGTCTCATGTTATTAGAATGTTTTATGAGAATATATAATCAACATATTTATGTGTTTGGTAAGTGAATTTATAAGCTATTCTATGTTGGTTAAGGATTAAAGTTAAATGAATATTGTAAATATTATGACCTATTTTTTATTAAAAATTTTGTTTCTTAAATACTTGTTAAGCACGATTTGTATATTTTTTGGAACATACCTATTTATTAATTGAATTAAGTTGATTCACTGGGAATTATTACTAAAATCATTAAGATTAGTCTTTCAAGTGATGGTTTATTTATATTTTTTATCATAGAATGTGTCACAAACTTGAGCTATCTAAGCTATGAACATTGTCATTTAACCCCATGGGCCTCCTATAATAACTTGGATTCCCTGTAGACACACCATAATGTATTACCCACCAGGGTAACATATCAAACTAATTACCCTCCCCATATACCAAAACTATTTCTTAATGTTATCTTTCTCATCACTCAGACACACCCAGTGAAACATCCCAGGGGGTCACCATGTTTACACTACTCTAGGCCAGGCTCAAATAATAATGGAGTTCTAATCAGTTAGGATCATGAAAGGAAATGTTTATCTAGTTATCATGGCTAGTACCATTTAGTCATTTATGCCTTTATTTTATATGTGTGTTTCATTATTCATCCCTTTTCATCACAAAATACTCGTTGTGGACCCCACACCTAAAACCAAGGCAGTTCTACTTAAGTTCTAGCTAAGAATTGGATCTGATATATTTTTTCACAAAATCGGCCTCTCCAAGCTATAAAATTGGTCATCTGACTCCATGGGTGAAACACCCTAATATTTTATGTTACATCTCTTCGTAAATAAATTCAATTTCTTCGATATAATAAGTTTCACACAAGACTGGGAATAAATGAACTGTGATATACTATTAAATATTAATATTTCAACATGAGTTATTATAAAGGTCGTTGTGAATAAGATTAAAATATTATGAAAATATTATTTACACATGAATTTACTTATTACCAATTAATTATAAATGAAAATAATAACCAATTGAATATAAAGGATAAGTTTTTATCGAAAACTATTTTTATGCCCACAATTGAATTTTATCATAATTAATTAAATTAAAAAACTATTAATTAAAGATCATAGATAAATATATATGTTATATGTTTAATAAATTGTTTTTAAATTCATTCAAATATTTTATAGGCACAAGATTAAAATGAATTCAATTTTACACATTAAAATTCTATATTTATTTCTAAAGGCATTTTTACTGCCTTTAAATGGCACACTTTATATGAATCTAAATGTTGAAATTTTTACAAATTCATTTGAACAAAATAAAATTCATTTTTAAAAGTTTTATCTAAATATTATATTATGGTGGAATTTTGTTATTTCCTAAAAATATTTATTTTACAATGAATCTTGAAATATTTTGATTTACTATAAAAAAAATATTTTCATTATATTAATAGTATATTTATTATTTGAATATAAGAATCATATATGAAAGTATAAATAAAATTTATAAATCTTATAAATGTTAATATGATAAAATTAAATCATATTATAAGTATATAAATTTTATAGAAATTATTAATTAACTATTGTTATTTTAGAAAACAGAAATGAGTATTTTCAATATTATAATAAATATAAATGTATAAAAGAAAATTTCTTTTAAAAAAATTAATTTAAAAATAAAAATTTTGATGTCTTATAAATAAAAATAATTTTATTATTCCTTTTTTATTTTTTCATTGTGTTAAAAAATTAGTTATAATTTTAAAAAATTTATTTTTTGAGTAAATAATGATTTTCTTTAAATATTAAATTTATCATATTTAGAAATTGATTTAAAAAAAAATTAATAAATTTTTTAATTCTACAAATTATTAAATAGTTTTGGTGAATTTATTGGATCTTTTTGAAATATTTAAATTTTGATGAATAGTGATATACGATAATTTACGTTATATATACATTATAAGATAAATACACTCTTACTTGTGTCATGAATGATGTAAGAATAATTTTTAAAAATCACATACACTATTTACTATATTTATTCACAATATCAATCACTATCTATAGACTTGAGCCAAAATAATAAACTAATTATTAGAATAATAAAAAATGACCATCTCCTCCCTTATAAATACCACTCATTGCCACCTCTTCTCCTAACACTTTCAAATCAATGAATATTTCTTATATTATTCCCATTTCATCTCCTAGACCTCTCCTAAAAGCTCTAGTCTTTTTGGTATCTCCACTATACCATTTCAATGTTCCTTGAGGGGGTTCTTAAGGAGAATAATTCAATTGGTAAATCATTTTTCATTCTCTTTCAATTTATTTTAATTTTAATTATTCTTATTATACCCTTACCTATTCTATCAAAATATTCATGATAAATAAAGTATCATATAAATAGTGTGATTTTATTAAATTAATGTATGATCCATCATCAGACCCCTTCTCTAACCCCTTTTATTCTAAAAATTAAAACATCCTTTCTAATGTGTCGATTTACAACCATGATGGACAATGCGACTTCATTTTCCATTATTACATTAAAGGATGGTTATAAAAAGAATAATTATGGATAAACCATATTATATTATACATATTATATGTTATTTATTGTTCTGTAATAATTATATATACATGATATTAATTAATAAGACAAGACTATTTAATGATGATTGAAAACCCGCCAAAATAATAATAAAGATTATCATTAATGTTATATCTTATCAATCATCCTAATATCTGAAAACAAAATTAATATATAATACTACTAAATATTATGTATATTAATTATTAAAAAATACATTCAATTTTGGATATCTATTCTCATTTCATATGATCATATGTACATGTATACAATTGATTCAATCATGAAAACAAAGGAAACGAATTCTCCTAAACTATAAAATTGCATCTTATTACTCATAAAAATGAAATAAATGAACAAAATATAATTATAATAAGTTAAATAAATTTATAAAGTAATATTCATTAATTCATAAATGTTTTTAATATGATTTTCTAATACATTAAGATCATGCGTATAAAAAATTCGGTCATAAGTTAAGGGTTTTCTCATATCACCATTATTTCTGTGAGATATGCCTTATCCACCACTATTTATTGTTTATGGTGTATGTATAAATCCCTTTAATGTTAAATATCATATATAAATTTATCTTCTTGGGGCTCAATGTTTCATTTTATGATTATTAATTTTATAGGGAATACGATTTGATTGATTACAAAGTAATTAGGGATTCTCCTCATACCTCAATATTTCCTTCGGGTTACGCTTTGTCTATTTTTACCCAAATGTAATTATTCTTTATTTACCATGAAATTCTTATAAATTATGTTTATATGTTCTAAAATATCATATCTTGATCATTTCATACTTCATTTATTATGAAATACATGTTTCTATTAGGTTCCCTTCTAAATTCACCGTGATAAAAAATTCCGATTAAAGGGATCTTCCCAAATTTTTAACCATTTTCAAGTGCACTAAGAAATATATTGTAAGAAATCATTATTTTTATAAAATAAAATAAAAATTCATGGAAATATATCTTGGTTCATTTCTAGTTTAATTAAAAAAACATTTCTTTCCACTTAAAATTCCCTTTAAATTTACCTTAAACTACACTAAAATGTTTTATATCTAATTTTTTGTAAAAATTAATTTTACATTAATTCACTTCAGATTCACATAATTTATGCACAAAATATAATTTATTTTTACTCATATTTTATTTTCTATTAAATACTTGTTTAAAATCTAATTTTATGAAAAATACAAATGATTTTCCAAAAGAACCCTTCTTTTCAATATAAAAAGGTTTTTTCTCATCTCACTTTTACCTATATGAGATATATGCCTTGTTCAGTAGTTATTCATCATGTGTGTTGTGTATGTCCATAAATTTGATATATAATGTCATGATTCTTCTTATTATCATGATATTTTATGAATTATTTAATGATATTTCTTTATAGGGATTATGATTTAAATGTTTCAAAGTGGAATGGGACACATTGGAATGTCTAATGAGTATTTTCTTTATAAATATTTCAATGGTGTCTTCATATATGTAGGCATAATTTATTCAATATTGTATTTCAAAGATTTTTATAACTTATGATACCATATACCATATGTTTTTGAAGTTATTATAATCATTTTTATTATAGATGTGCTAGTTTATACCACTAATAGCTTATGGTTAAAGTATCCACATTTTTTATGATAGTTTTTTAATACGAATGTGTATATTGTTTATGTTTCTACCTTTTCATATAAAGAATTTATTAGACTTAGTTAGTAATTTTTAGGTCTATATATATCCCCTTGATTCATTAGTGGGTCTTGTGAGACAATCTTGGAAAGTTTTTGGCTGAGGCCTTACCCCTTTATGTAGAATTCTCTACTGAGTATTTGATGGTATTTTTATGGTGTCTAGAATTTTTGATTCCCTCATTATGATACTAGAAATTAATATTCTATGTGATTATTATACTATTATAATATAAATGGTTAAGTCTCATTTTCTAGTGATTATTTATGTGGCATTATATAGTCGTCTTTTATTCCTTCCATATTATACTCAAGATTATGAATTAATGGCATGTGTTGTTAGTTATTCAATATTCTTTATTTTTTATGATAGAATTTTATATATTTTTTACCATTTATAAGAATCTATGATCACCCCTTTCATACAATTTATTTTCCCAAGGATGGAAATGTGTATATTATTATTGACTTTTAGGGACAATCTATGATTTTATGGGGGTTTCTATTAGGTCAGAATAAAAAAATGATACACAATAGGGGTAAATTGTGTCTTTTCCATAATCTTGATAGATATTATATTTTAAGACTCTTTGAGATTTATGTAGATATAAAGTGTTCCCTTATATAATAAATATGAGAATCCGAAAAATATTAAATAAGAACACAATAATTTTTATAGTGGTTCGTAAAATAAATATCCCATAGTCTACTCTATCAACTCTCTCTCTGTGAGATTTATGATTTTCACTATAAAGGTTCTCTTATCCCAATACCTTTAAATCAAAAACTGAGAGAAAGAAGTTAACACATTTACAAAAAGGCTAAACTAATCCATATGGTTCTTCTATAGAGATAAAAAATACACAGCTTATTTTTAGAAGCTGAAACTCTACCACAACTAAGTGTAAGTATCCTATACTATAATAAATCAAAAGATTTTGATTTTTGATGAAACAGGTTTATCTTCACAGTTGCACGGGTAACTAACACAATATGGGTTTTCTTCTTTAAATATAAATGTATTCAATCATGAATAGCTCTTATAAGATCTTGGTTTCAAAGGATCTTTTGTTTGAATAATGACAAATAAATAGAATAAGTTACTATAGTTCAAGGTTGAAATATATATCTCTATTGTGTATCCTTTTTGGGAAGCAATAGAGTAATTTATCCTTTGCAACTGTTCTATATTCAGAAGATGTTTACATATACTCAGTTGTATATCATATATATTGTGTGTTGATAGAGAAAATATTCTGATCAAATATATAACATTATTTCGGTTGAGAAAATCAAATAAATTCACCAGATAGATTGCAGAATTAAAATTTGAAATCATTCAAGCATGTCATAACATTCCTTATAAGTACGATTGATTTACTCCAATGAATACAAGTCTTTTAATAATCATAAATATCCATTCAATTAGTTATATATGATTATTAATATTTCTTTAATACTGCAATGATAGTTTCATAAATCTAGGACAGGATCGTAGATTTAGAAATCTAATATTGAATAGTCAAACATAGGGTTATTTCACGAATCAAAGAAATATCAAATGTATGGTTGAATAAAAAATTATTTTTTATGTACCATATGTTTGTTTCCTAAAATGTATGGTTCCTTTCCAATTTAGGGTTTCTTAACCTTTCATTCTTTTCTTACTAATGTAAGGCTACATAATAATGTTTACTTCCTTTACCATACTTTCCCTATGTCATATTTTTTATTATCCTTATATGTTAATCTATTCATAGCATTGATTCCTTACGTTATGTTCATCAACATATGGTATGAACATAGCTTCTAGAATAGTCTAAAATTCATTCTGAAAATTTTAGTGAATATTCATCATGGATAAATGGATTTGAATATAGAATATTAATTTCATAAAATTAACTTAAAGTAATTTCATCAACTAAAAAACAATGGTGTTTATGAGAGTTAAAATAAATAAGAATTATAAGGTTTTGTTGAGTCACTGTATGACAAAAAATCACACCGTTTATGTTGATCACAAAACCGAAAAATTAATTTAAAATAATATAGGTTTTGTAAACAGAAATAATTTTTTTTGTGATATTTCGTATTCATGGTATTATATCGATGAAAGAAACAAACAAATACTTGTAAATTGTTAATATAGTGTTTACGGAATCTTCTCCCCCTTTTGTGATAGAAAAAATAAAATATTATGAAATCTAATTAAAACACACTTAATGTAGCACATAACTATTAGTGAATATTATAATTAATGTGAATGAAAATTGGGATAGGCAGTTTGGTAGTGGAAATGAGTAAATAATAAAACAAAGAAAGTATATATGGAATATCAAAAATCGATGGAATTTTTTATTATAAAGACATTATAAATACAATAGCAATTTTGGATATAGAAAAAAAAATTAAATTAGAAGGGTGTTATAAGATAAAAGGCTATGATCAAGAGAGGTTTTTGGTTTTGAAGCTTGATCATTCTGAAAAACTTCTATCAACTCCCCCAATTATCTGTGTATATATTTTTTACAATTGTTAGCCAGTTCCCATATAAAAAGTATTTAATCATGTCCCACATTAAATCCTTCAATGAGATTGACTTTTAGAAAGTCGTACATATTTTCCTCTATTTGAAGAAACTAGGTAATATTATCACTTAGCTGATTCAGCAAAGGCATGAATCCAAGTTCACTTGAGGTTAACTTCTCGATAAGATCTTTTTTATTATCCAATAGCACAAAAATGGGTGAAATGTGACATTTAAGATCCTGAATTATTTCATTCGTGTAAGAAATTATAGAAATAATTTCTTCAAATATTATGAATAAATATGGTGAAGTTGGTGGTATTTAATTATAAGCTCCTTATTGATTAAAACTTCCTTTTATTTATTCAAACTGGCTTCCTGAATTCCATTTTAAATCTGCAAAAAAAATTGGAAACTGATTCATATTTCAGTTTTCCAATCTAATCTAACATATCCCTAAAAATTTCATCAAAATATCTTTTTCACACAAAATGTTATTTAATTTCTTGAGGCTATGTCTGAAAAAATCTAATTTGAATATTGGAATAGATGATTTTATGAAATCAGAAAAAAAAAATTGATGTAGATTCCAGTTCTTGTCAATGATGGGATTTCTCCACCTGTATCTTCTTAAAAAAATTACAAGATATTCTATATGATTTAACAGAGAACTGTATATTACTTCATCTAGGTCTTTGGACTAAAGATCTTCTTCCACAATAGTTAAATACTTAAGCGATGACATTTAAATTGAAAAAATAAATACCATCAAGGACTTATGTCCTTTCTATAGATACAAAATCGGTTTCTTACATGTATTTCTCAATAATATATAATTAATGATTTTAAATAATTTGGGTGGTTTTAGTTACTAGAGTCTAAACTTAATGATCCTCCTGAGTAGTTTCCCATTGTTGATCTAGTTGAGAGGAAATGTATTATTCTTGAACTCGACCTTCGACTTAATGTTCCATAGTTTGATATATTTCTCTCAAATTCATTGATTGAATTTCATCTTCTAGTCCACAAGTTTCTACCTATGGATCCACATGCTGGGGTTCTTATCTGATCTTAGGACTGTTGACAAGTTCTTTACATTCATTATCATTTGAATCTATCTCATACACATTTTTTAATCATAACAGTGTTTTCATTTAGCATGTTGAGAAGCATATTCTATATGGTTTTCTCTAATGTCATCAATTATTATACGAGATAATCCTACAAACATGATATTTCCCTGCTCCCATTGAGCAACAATATCTTATTATTGATGATTAGATGCACTCACTGGAAAAATATTTCATTTTACTATACTTCAAAAGAAAAAAAAAATTCTAATAGTAACAGCCTTGAAATCCTTTTATGGTGGATTCTAGTATGAACATAAAAATGGTGAATCGTAATCCTTCTAAATAGAATAAGACAAATGATCCTACCATAAGGATATAATGACATTCTGGCCTCTGATTGTTAGCTGTGATTAAGATATATCACTATATATCTAGTAATTTTTTACTTAATATCAATGATAAATTAAAACATTATATACATGTCAGGGTACAAAGTCTATTCTAATTATAAATTCCATGGAATTATGGTGTTCTAAATAAACAGGATTAGTACCTTCTGGATAGCCACAAGATAATTTATAAACATTTTCTTGATATTGTTTAAACCTAAAAGAAATGAAATGATATCTTCTAACTTATTGTCCTTATTTCCAATTGATCTAAGATTAAAGTGGAATAAAACTTCATGGAACATGTGAAATTTTTACAAAGGAAATTAAAAACTCATTATCATTTACTCAAGAAGACATTATACCCTCTATTTCACCATAGTTAAATTGAACATTCTTATATAATTGCATCAGTAATGTATCATTAAGAAGTTTTTTATTTTGATCATCAAATAAAAACTCTGAACCTTGAAAATAAAGACTTCATTTGAGTTTGATATTCTTATGATACGTCCATTAAAAAACAAGGACCTTTACAATTTAATATTTTAGAATGGAATATGTTTATGCTTCATATTGATTGATTCACCTTCATATATTTGCTTTGTAATTATGATTTCTAAGAATATGATGTTTAATGGATTTTAGATTCTAGTTTTTTGAGAGAGAAATAAATATATGGTAGTCCAAGAGGCTTGAAATTGAAGGGTAATTAAAGAGGTATATTTTTACAATTGTTTAGTGATGTGGTCTTCTTTCTTATGTTGATTATGTGGTAATCATTAAAATATTTAAATTTTTAAATATGTGGTTTTAAGAAAAATTTGAAACATATATATAATTTAAAAAATAGATGAAGAAGTACTAAATTAAAACAGTTTAAATGGAATTTTTAAAAATAAATTTATATAAATAAATAAAAAATTATGGAAAATTAAATATTCCTAACTCCCTCTTAAAAAAAATCAAGACTCGCAGTGGGATCTGGTTTAGTAAAAATATCATCTAATTGATATTTGGTTTTTATAAATTCTAAATATATATGAATTTAAAGAACTTGATCTCTTAGAAAATAGTGTCTTATATCAATATGAGTAGTCCTTCAATAAGTTATAGGATTTTTTCAACTTTTAATTGAACTAGTTTTATCACATAAACTAGGTATATTATTAAAATTTTCTCTGAATTATTGTAGGGTGTGTTTCATCCACAATACTTGTGGATAACAACAATTATATGATAAATATTATACCTTGAATATTGATAGGACAACTGAATGTTGATTCATTCTTGACCATTATATGAAATATTTCCCTAAAATGCGATAGGTTCTTAATGTTATTTTTATATCTAATCTAAATAATCTAAAATCTTCATTTGAGTGCGAAATAAAGTTAAAATCATAAGTTTTGGGGTAATATAGAGATTGAAAAATATTTACTTTTATATATCTAAAAATTATTTTAATTGAAGTAACATGTGACTCTTATGGATTTGATTAGAATCTACCACATAGACATACAAAACTATATCTGGTCTTCTAGTAGTGATATACAATAAAATATAAATAATATCTCTGTATATATTTCTGTTAACTGGATTTCTAACTTCATCCAATTTTTTTTTTATTTTTTCACATGGAATTTGTGTAGGTCTTTATATTTTCTAGAACAAACCTTTTGAATAAATCAATAATATATTTATTTTGATTGGAAAAATTCCCATAAACATTTTGATAAATTTGGAGACCAAAAACTAAATTTATTTCTCCCATCAAACTCATTTGAAATGTTTTTCATAATGTTTGGAATATCATTAGAAATCATTATATTTTTTTAACCAAAAATTATATTATCAACATAAATTTTTAATAATATAATAACATAACAAAAAATATTTATTCAAATGAGTAGGATCTACTAGTCCCATATAAAATACATTTTTTCAATAAATAGGAGCTTAATATTTCATACCAAGCTCTAGGTGCATGATTAAGGCCATAAAGAGAATTAGTAAGTTTAAAACATAATTGGGTTTATGATAGTGTTCAAAATAATGTGGTTGTTCAAAATAAACATCGACCATTAAATATCCATTTCTAAACACAAATTTAACATGTATCTGATATAATTTGAATTCCATATGAGATGCATAATCTAGATGGTCTATAATTTCCTATAATATAGAAATTGGTGGAAAGGTTTCATCATAATATATTCCTTCTTACTAGTTATATCATTTTCTACCAAGATGGATTTGTTTCTGGTTATGATCACTTTACCATCCTTTTTATTTCTAAAGAACCATTCAGTTTCTATTATTAGATAATTGGAAGTTCTTTCTAATAATTCCAAAAAATTATTTATCTATAATGTTTTTATTTCATCTTGCATGGATAATAACAAACTCAAATCGTGTAAAGATTCTTAAATAGATATAAGATCTAATTGGGATATCAATATAGAGAAATCATCTAGTTTTCCTACATTTCTTCAAGATCTTAATCCAGTGTCTAAATTTACTATAACAGATTCTAAGGGACCACCTTTTAAGGTTTTAGACTATCTAGGCAAGACATTATCAGGTTCTTTAGTTTCATTTTCTTATGAATTGGAAAAAATTTAATTTTTATTAATTCTAAAATCATACATAGGAGAATCATGTCTCACATTTTTAAAAAAAGTCTATTTTATCATATGTTTTATATTTTACTTTAATTAAAGAGAAAAATTCATCAATCATCAAATGAAATGATTCTTCAACAATCCTTTATTTTTTATTAAAAACTCTATATGCTTTAAAAGTAGTAGAATATCCAAAAAAATATTCCTTCATCATATTTTTGATCAAATTTAGCAAGGTTTTACTTAGTATTAATAATATACAACTTGTATCCAAATACATTAGAGTACCTTATTTAGGTTTTCTATTATTTAGAAGTTCAGAGGGTTTCTTTTTAATAAGGGGCCTTATAAAAAATATATTCATGATATAGAAAAATGTTCTTACAGCTTATTCCAATAGATTAGTAGGAATACTATAATCATTTAGCATATTTCATTCCATTTATTGAATAGTTGTGTTTCTTCTCTCATCAATACTATTTTGTTTAGGTGTTATTAGTGTAGAGAAAGTGTTCAAATACTTAAATTTAAGAAAAAATAATTAAATTCTTGATTCAAAAATTCTCCACCATGATCACTTCATTATGAAATTTTTTTTAATTTTTTTTTCACTTTTATTTTGTTTCAAAACTATTAAAAATAGTGAATACCTCAATTTTGAGTTTTAAAAAAATGAACCCATGTAAATCTTCAAAATCATCAACTAAAATATTATCATATAATTTTCCAGAAATACATGCTACCCTATATGGTTTAAAAAAATCCATGTGGATAAATTATAGTGGTTTAGTTATAGAAATTCTATTAATTGATTGGAATGGTGATCTAAGTTTTTTTTCAAATTTAACACGCATCAATGAATCTATCTTGGTCAAATCTAAGACTAGGAAATTTATAAAGTAATTTTTTCTAAGAAAATTTATTTAAATAATATATATTTAAAGGTATAAGTCTTCTATTCTAGATCCATGTCACATTTTTAATAGTAGTTAAACAATTCACATTCTATTTAAATAAGGAATTTGGATACAAAGTATAAAATTTTTCAGTTCAAGGTGATGTAAATTTAGGAAATATTTCTTTGAAAACTGAGTAGGAATTGTTAGATAAATCAAAATAGAATCCATCATCACAAATTTTAGATATAATTATAAGGTTTTGTACTAGTCCTCCTATATTTAGTAATTTTTTTATTTATATTTTATTTGGATCTCTAATAGTTCCAAGTCCAACAATCTTCCATTATTTGTTGTAACTGATAGTAAATAGTCCCCAATTCATTTGTGTTAGTGTATGGAAATTGGATGTGTCTCCTCTTATGTTTAAGAAGAAACCATTATCCATATACCATTTAACTTCTTTTTTCTTATGACCTTATTCCAAAAAAAATTATTTAAATATTTTTTATTCATACCCATATTATATTGGGTCTAGCTATGTTAGTAAGCAATGATATGAGAATATATATTTTACTTAATTTTATAAAATTCATATTACCTTCTTCAAAAATTATATTAGAAGTTAAATCCTTTTTAATACCACTAATTTTAGTATTTCTTAGATAACAGTTGTTATTGTAATGACCTTTTTTACACAATTGAATCAGGTATAATTTGTAAAACTAGGAACAAAGTTATTTTTTAATGACTTTTTCCTTTCCCCCTCACTTGATATTCTATATTTTTTATTTTTAATGACATTCATTATAAGAATATTATTTGGTGAATTTTCTATTTTAGTAAAAATACTAGTATCACTTTTATAAGACTCAACGTTATCTTGTAGTTATTTTTACCATTTTCCAATAACAATACAGTTTGATGTAGTGGAATTAAATTCATCAATTAGTTCTTGATGGTGTCTTAGAATTGTATATCTTTCATATAAAACAACATTTTGAATATTTTTTAATGATATATGATTCTTTATTAAATAATCATATTTTCTATGTTGCATTGAATAGTAAGTATCCAATTTACTATTTGAATAGCTATCAAAGACATAAGTTGAAGAGTAATATGATTGAACCTCTTATTCATCCTTATTCATATAGAACATATTTATTTCATGTTTTTGTATCTTTTTCATAACCATATTTAGAGGTGATAGTAGATTTTTTATACATTCCCCATGTATCTTTCATAACCATTTTCTCTCTCATCTCATAATTAGTTTTCCTATTATAATTATTTTTTTCTTCTTTCAAAATTCTATTGTAGGAAATAAGATCTAATGTGACCCATATTTTTCTATTCATAAAATATTACATATCATAATAAATTTTCATCCTTCATAAATAGTTTTTAAAATCCAATTTTCTTCTTTAAGAATTTACTAAACATTCTGGATTGCCGAGCGATTTCAATTCCAGAGCCTATGGAATTTGAATTTTTCTCTATTTTGATGGCATGTTATGATCTTATTTAATAATTATAAGATTTAAACTTCAGGTAAATTTTCTACCTTTTCTCTATTTTATGATATTAAACCTCTACATGAATTTCTACTTCATAGAATGCCAATGTTCAAATTAATAATTTCAAAGTAAAATTATTTACTAGTGATGATTATTGAGTTGTTGTAGATATTCTGTTCCATTTAGAGGTAAGTATTCTATGTTCTTTTAGTGCTTCATCTGATTGTGAAATTGGATCTCCCAAGCCAATAATTTTATTGAAAAGTTTTATCAACCATCAAATTTTTTCTTGTAATTTCACCATTGAACATTCTAATGGTGTCAAAATATATTATTGTGGGAGTATACCTCATTTTTAAGATATTTTAGTTCATTAATAATAAATTATGACTCTCTTACACATTTCATAGTTATTATGGAATTTTAATACTCATTTTAATTTTTTGGTCAATGTCCAGAAATGATGGAATTTGTCTCTTTTGAGTTGGTATCATATTCTGCTTCTATTGAGGAACCCCAAGTTTCTGGATTATCAAGAATCACATAAGGAGTGATGATTATATAATAATCATTCAATCTAATATTATTCTGATATATGTTCATTCTATATTTATAGAATAAAAAGTTGTCACCATTTAAATATGGAGCATGAATGATATACATTTCTACTTTCAAATCTTCCATTGATATCTTCTTTATGTAGAACTTATTCTTTTAAGCTTACTAGTGTCATATCTTTTTTGTCAAAAGAAACTCAACTTTGATACTAGTTTCCAATGGAGTTATTATGTTGTTTTTACTTTATTTTGTAATTTAAAACAAATGTTGGTATTTGTTTTTCTAATGATACTAAACTAATATATCCTTTGGTATGAGAACACATGTTCACACTACCAATATTATAAATTAAGGTATTTGATTTGGGCTACTGGGGTTTGGGTTGTTACAATTATTATCAGTGAATGTTCAATAGAAACCTTATAAAGTTGATTTAGAAAACATTGAATAGGAAAATAACCCTATGATAGATTTTGAGGATATGAATAGAATAAAATATTACAATTTTTGTAACGTATAGATTATGTGGTTCTTCATAGAAATATATACCTATATAGATAATAAAAGTGTATGTTGATATAGAATAGATGTACCTAAGGGTAAAAACTCTAAAAAGGTGTGTTTGTCTTGACTTTGTGTAACCTGGAACACAACAATGAGCCTTATTTAACACCTACTTTGGCACTCCCAGTGGATATACATAGGATAAATCACATTTTATTTACAAACCTTGATAATGGATTTTAGTATATAACTTATGTTTAACATAAGCTATTTAAATTTAAAATAATTTTTCATGATATTGTATAAATTATTACATGTTTTTTCTACCATTACTGTTGATACTCAAACTATTCTTTCTTATTTTAGTAAATGGATGGAACTCAAGGGAGTCATGATAAAATTAAAATTGATGTACAATGTGGTGGAAATGAGAAACCAAATGGGATATTTATAGGGATGAAAGATATTTTATTCATACCTAATAAGTTAATACAAAAATTTTATTAACAACATATACCATTACCAACTCCCAAACTCACTAAATAAAAAAAATGAAGTTTTTTAAGAGTTCCTTCAGTGAAGATCCTGGAGGAAAGAAGGCTCGATTTACTTCCTGAAAGAAATGTATAAGGGGTTACCCATGATAGTGTATCAATGGAGTGGGGAAATAATTTTATGTGTGGGAAAGAAGTATATACTGCAAATAATTGTCAATAATAAATTAAGAGTATGTTGGAAGGAAATAAAACTCATCCTAAGAATCTATTTTGTAGTTCATTGTGTTGAAAACCATATATAGAAGTCTATTTAGTGATTAAACTTATTTCAATATTGTCTATAATATTTATTTTGAATGTTATATTAATATGTTTTTACAGAAAGGACAAACCAAAGGTCGGGTGACAATATATTGTGTCCTACAGGGCCTTATGGTTTAAACCCACAATATAACGGAAAAAGGGTGAAACATCAACCACTAGGATTCATGATGTTCTTGTTAGTATGAAATTTTTTAAATTAAAACTATATAATGGGTAAATTTTATTTTATTTGGGGATGTTTTTTTATCAAATAGATAACCATCGGATTTTAAAATGATTTGGTGATTAAGTGATTAATTTTATTTAATAAGGTGATTTCTATTTTTATAATCCTATATGCTTAAGGTAAACCTAATATTATGATGAATAAAGGTTTAATTTTCTATTTGATTCAAATATCATTTTATTTTAGGCATATGGTGATTCAAATTATTTATGAAATGATTTTAATATATTCTATATCAAGAGATATAGAAAATTATATTTTTCTAATGAGACAATAAGAATTATTGATGTTATTTGGAAAACTATGTGATCATATCCATATTATTTTTAGGGTTCAAACTTAATATAGAATATTTTTTAGGAAGTATAGTTTTTTGTTGAAAGGAATATATTGAAATTCATGTTTTACTATTGAATTCTAGAGATTATTTTTAGGGTATTATATTATCTTATACTAACCTTTTATTAGGTTAATGTATAATGATAAAATGAAGATATAATTATACTTTTTTGGATTTTGTGATCTATAGAATTTTATTTAAATTCTTCAGGCATGTAAATTTTATCTTGAACATTCATTTCATAGTATAAGGAATGATGTGAAAATTGTATGAAGAAAATTGAATGATGATATTGTGTTTATAACATAGAATGTAATTGAATATGTTTATTTTCCCAATTTCTTATCAAGATAGTAATGGAATACCTCAACTCTATGAAAATGATTTTATGAAAAGTTTTATCTATTCAATTGTTTTACTAAGAAATAAGTATACTCTTAACTAATCACAAGATTCAATATTTCATGATGGTTAATTTTCAAATGACTATTCCTATATCATTATAAATCAAAACATGATTGTTTAAATTATCTTCCATGCCCTTGTTTTCACTTCCCAATAATATTCTTCTATTTGAAAGCCTAATATTGTAATGGAGTTTCATTTCCATTTCCCTATTATTAAGAGGATGTTTTATTAACCCTGTTACAGATGTGGGTTTCCCACAAAAGAATTTTCATGTATAGACCTTTTAGCTTCAATGATCAATTTCAAATTTCAAGGACTAAATTTATAGAATAATGGGACAATTTAACTGACCATGTTTTTATGGTACATCTCTTCCTAAATAAATTCAATTTTTTGATAGTATACAATGCACGCAACACCGATCTTAGAAAATCATGATTCACTATTAAATATTATTATTTTAACTATAGATGTTATGTTCGAAGTTTTGAATAGGATTAACTAAATTATGGAAATATATTTTACACATGAATTAATTTATTACCAATTAAATAGAAATTAAAATAAGAACCAATTGAATAAGAATGATATGTTTTTATAAAAATCAATTTTTCTACCAACAATGGAATTTTATCACAATAAATTTAACTAATAACCATTAATGAAAAATTATAATGATATAAATATTTTAAATATTTAATCAATTTTTTTTACACTCTGCAAAATGATTTTATAGGTATAAGATGATAATGAATCTAATTTTATACATTAAATGGATATATTTTTCTTAAGGAGGTTTTATCACCTTTTAATTGAACACTTGTTTTTAAACTAAATTTTGAATATTTATAAATTCTTTGAAACAAATAAAATTAATTTTAAAAATTTTAATTTAAAAATTAGCTCAGGGTAAAATTTTGGTATTTTCTAAGAATATTTATTGTACAATAAATACTGAAAAAATACTGATTTTCTATATAAATTTAATTTTCATTATATTTATATTTTATCTATGATTAGAATAGTCACCTCACCTATCAAATAAGAAATAAAATTTAGGAATATTATAAATTCTAATATGATATAATTTTATCAAACAATAAGTAAATAAATATTTCAGAAATTATAAATTATGTATTGATATTTTTATAAAACAAAAATTAGAATTTTGAAATTTATAATAAATATAATGATTTAAAATAAAATTAATTTTCAAAAAATTCATTTATTTTTTTCTCCTTTGATTATAACATAATTTTGGGATACCTTAGTTAATGTTTCAAGCTGTTACAAAATCATTTATAAATTTAAATTTTGTATTTTTTGAATAAATAATGATTTTATTAGAAAATTAAATTTTACTTATTTATTAAATTAGTTTTAGAAAATCTAGTCATTTTCTTGAATTCTAAATGTTGAAAAAATTTTATGGTGAATTTTTTGGACTTATCTAAAATAGTGGATTTTTTTGTAAATACTGAAATATGGTAATTTATGGTATATATACATTATAAGATAAATAAAATTTTAATTGATATAGTAATGATGTAGAACCATTGGTTCTAACTCACATACACTAATTTCAATATTTAGTCTCAATATTCATTATTATCAATTTTCGTGAACCAAAATAATAAACGTGTGATTAAAATATTAAAAAACACCCATCTCCTACACTACAAATACCAACTATCACCAGCACTTCTCCTCTCACATCCAAATACTTTAATCTTTCTTATATTCTACCAATTTCATCACCCAAACCTCTCCTCCAGATTTTGGTCTCTATGATATGACCAAAATACCATTTTTGTGTTCCTTAAGATGGTTCTCAAGAAGAAAACTTTAGGAGGTAAATCATTTTTTGTTCTCCTTCAATTTCATTTAATTTACATTCTTATTATTTTATAATAACCTATTCTATCCAATGTTTGTTAATAACTCTAGTATATTATATAAATAATAATTTTATTATTTTAATGGACGATCCATTATCATACCCTCTTCTCCCCCCCCCATTTATTCTAAAAATTTGGATTTGCCAATTTACCGACATCATGGCCGATGTGGCTTCATTTTCTATTAACACCATCAAGGTTGGTTATAAAACCCTTATTATGGTTAAAAATTATTATATTATGAATATTATATTTTATATAGTGTTCTGGACCAAGTATATTTATATTATATTAATTACTAATACAAAAATATTTCTTGGATATTGAAAAACTGCCAAAACAATCGAAACGATTATCCTTAAAGTTATATCTAATGAAACATAATCATATATAAAATTTATATATATAAGACCATTAAATATTATGGATATTAATTATTAACATACAACTTAAATTATGGATATCCATTCTCATTTTACGTGATCTTCCATATATATATACAAGTGAACCAATCATTAAATCTAAATAAATGAATGCTTCTAAACGATAATATTGTATATTATAACTCATAAAAAAGTTAATAAATAAATATAATAAAATTGAAAATAAATAAAATAAATTTTATAAATAGTTCTTAATTAATTAATAAATTGATTCAATCTGGTTATCCAAGACATTAATTTCATGTGCAGAACACATTCAGACATAAGTTATGGATTTTATCACCTCAACTTTATTCTATGAGATATTACTTATTCACCTCTATTTCTTGTGTGTAGTGTATGCATACTTCCCTTTGATGAATAATATCATTAATCTTATTATTTTCATGTTATTAAATGTTTCATTTGATTATTATTAATTTTATGGGGCATACAATTCGATTGATTACAAAGTGGTAAGGGGTTATCCTCAAACCTCAATTTTTCAATCAGGTTACGCTTTCTCTCTCATTTCCCAAATGTAATTATTATTTATTTTTTGTGTAAATATTATTAATTAAATTTATATGTTTTAAACTCATGTATCTAGATCATTTCATCATTCTTTTATGTGGGAATACATATTTTAATAAGACGTCGTTCTCAATTCTTCAAGGTAAGAAATACCGATTAAAAGGGACTTCCATATTTCATAGACATTGTCAAGTGCACTATATAATCTTTTTTAATCCATAATTATTTTAATAAAATCACAAATATTATCATGAAAATATAACTTGGTTAAAATATGTATTTATGAAAAAAATTCTTTTCTTTATTAAATTCTCTTTAATATTTTAATTAAACTACACTGAAAAGTTTTATTTATAAAGTTTCATAAAAACTATTTCCACATCATTTTGCTTCAGTGGGACATCATTTATTATCAAAATATAATTTTATTTTACTTTAGTTTTATTTTATATAATATAAATGTTAAAAATATAAATTTATGATGAATAAAAATGATTTTCCTAAAGAATTATACTTTCCAAAGTAAAAAGGGTTTTTTCATCTCATTTTTACTTCTGTGATATATATTCCTTGTCCACTACTTATTCCTTATGTTTGTTGTAAGAAACCATGTTTTTATGGACTATCATTTTGAGAAAAAAATTTAATTTTTTGATGTTGGATGCTCATGAGGGGAAAAATGGTCTTTTCCCCAACTAGATGACCTCAGATAATTTTTCTAACAACTCTGTTTGTCCCAAAATCAGGTGTTTACCTTAAGACAAGAGTTTGGTGGAAATCTATGCTGTCAGAATTTTAGCAAAATATTTAATACTAAATATTATTTAATTAAATATTAAATTATTCACAGATGTTCTCTGGGTGAGAAATTTTAACTAGAGTGTCGGATTAAGATTTTTTATTCACTATTGAGTCTGAAATGGGATGTTTAGCCTAGGCAAGGAATAAACTCAAGTCGGATGCTGGGGCCAACTAGGGCCCCTTTTTCTTCCTATTTTTTTCTTTTATTTTCTTTCTTTTCTCTTCCTTCCTCCTCATTTTTTCACATACTCCTTGTGGGGTTTATCCTTGTCCATATCCCATTTGAGAAAATGGGGATTGTGAAATTGAGAGAGATGGAAGGGAAGATCGGTACCATTGCAAAGCCCACGACGCTTAGAGTCGGCGTATGGTATTTGTTGACGGTGAAATCAACCGAAGCTTCAACGGTTTCCTCCAAGAGGTAGGTATGTTTATGTTTTCACCATATATCCCATATAAAAATATTTTTTTATGTTTTTAAAGCCTTATAGTAATTACTTGTGGCCTCTTGAGGCTCGATCTGTTGTTTCGGGGGTGAAAATTGGGGTTTCAAGAATTTTGAGAGATTTCCCATCGGGAAAAATAGGTTACACGGAGTGTGTTCCAGGAGAACACACCATGTGTTATTCCCATTCTAGAAAGGATAAATTTTCTTAGGTACACACCGTGTACATTGAGTACACACCGTGTACATTGAGTACACACCGTGTAGTGGTTGGTCGTGTGTCCAGCCATGTGAAAAGGGAACACCGAATATTGGTTTTTATGTAGTACACGTCATGTACTGGGTGTACATGCCGTGTAGTGGAACATGGGAATGTGTCTTGAGGAAAACTCACACAGGGTGACGTTTTTTGAATAGTACATTCCATATACAGTAACTTAGAAGCTATTTACTACTACATAGGAAGACCCCATGACTTCCAAATTACATGCCATGTACTTTGTCCATCTTGTTTTCATCCGGGGGTTATTTAAAACCCTGTAACTTGTAGTCCAAGGGTCTGTTTTACATGACGTCTGTAGCCACAAAACCCTTGATTTAATGTGGACCTTTTGAGACTAGTTGGAGAACTTTTTGTGTTTCATGATTCTTGATGGTATGAAACGTCCAAAATAATAATAATATTTTAATTGTTATTATTTGGCGATTATTGAATCAAACGTATCTTATGCGTCTGATGTTAGTTTGATGCACTGTTAGTGGCGTTGTGAATCTGAATTAAATGTTTAAGTTTAGAGTATTATTTGAGGTGCTAAAACATAAATCATTTATGGGACCCACTCAGGATCGTTACTGTGAATCATACCTTTTTCACCAATTGACTGCTCTGGGCATGTGAGTAGTCCATTCTGAGCATTTTTCTATTTAGATCGCATTGGTGGAATCCTCCTGACATTAATAGGTCATCTAAATAGATTTATGGGAATTTATTCATAAATGGAGAAGTTATTCCTCTAGATATCAAGTTCATTTGTCACCAGATAGTGAGACTTGGCGTAGATGATAGGTTCGGTATTCAAACAATCTTATTTGAGACCTTTGATCTGAGATAAGTTGGGAGCTATCTCCTATAACCTATGATTTTTTGGAATTCCCCTTGGTGATACATGCCCTTCTGGCGTAAGAGGATATGAGATTAGATACTTCTAAGGATCCCCTCAGGGATTCCTTTACTTATGAACTGACCTAGGGAGTCCCTTGTAGGATCTCTCTCATGTTTTCTTTTGAGAGGATCCCTGTTATAGGATTCCTCTATTATTCTTTATTTTAGGATCACTAGTAGGATCCCTCCCTTACTCACCAAGGATCCCATGTAGGATTATTTTTCTTGTGTTTACCTGGAGGATCCTGAGTAGGATGCCTCTTCAATGTTTGAATTGAGGGACCCAGCGGGTTCTCGTTGTTTGACCGAACTGAGTTGTTACTTTGGGTTTGGGTAGAGATGGAGTTCGGGTGTCACCAAGAACTTGTACTGAACTGGTAATCCCATGGGGTTTTGGTTGTAGTGTTGGATTGGGTGTTCGGGACACCTTCACTAGTTTATTTATATCTGTCATGGTTTTTCTAATACAAAAATGTTTACCAGAGGTGATTCCTAGTTGGTGGTTATTGAGCCTGATGTGAGGCGTCTTTCTATACTTTGTTGGGATGACCGAAAGTTCTCTTTTGGGATCTATCTTATGAGCCATTTTATCTCTTACATTCACTATACCTAGAGGTATTACTTGGGAATTGGTTGTTGATCCTTACTTTATGAAATTGGTTATGTAAATATTTTTCCCCTAGGAGTTGATTATGTTAAACCATGTGGTAGTTTAATTAACATGTGTTGTTTTTTAAATGGAATGTGAAATGATTTAAAATAGGTAATTAACAATGGGTGAGACGTAGTCTTGGTTAAAATACAAGGTTGGGATCATGTGACTAATTGCATCTTATATACCTTGGGTGAACCATTGTCTCGGTTAAAAGACAATGGATGGGATCAAGAGGTTAATTATTTAAAGGCCATGAGTTAGCCATGATAGGGTGGTTAGGCTCATTGAGGATTATTTTAAAAATGTCGAGGGAACCTAGGATCCATTGAGGGATTCCCAGGATGTCCTCTATTAGAAGAAATTATAAAAGATACATGCTGAAACGCATATACAGTGGGTTGGCCTTGATAAATGATAAAATGCTTATATACCAGGTTTTAACCTGAGACATGCAGAAATGTTGATATACTGAGCTTGACCTTGATTGAATTATATGATTGTAGATGGGTTTTTATATGTCTCGGTTAGATTCATGGGATTATCGTCCATTTTTTCTGACCAGTTACCTTTTATAGGATTTATCATCGGTATATGATATCATATTTTAGTGATTTAAGGCGATTACAGGTGAACCCAAGTGTAGGACGAGTATTCCCTTTTGGTGACGCATCTTTCGCAGAGATATAATTCTGTAGTTGGACAAAGCAGGTATATTTCAATGGGATTATGGACCTAGAGATCGACTTAATGATACACAGCTTTAGTGGAATGACTTCCAGCTCAATTACCTTGCACAAGATGTCAAAATGATTGGTTTTATTGACCCAAGGACTGACTGGTGACGTGGTTTCTTATTATTTGCTTCACATACTCATGAATATTCATAATTATATATGTGTTTAGAGGTATGGGAATATACATATATATGTATATATATATTTACATCCATGGTGGAACTTACCCAGTTGATAGCGATTACAAACCTTGGGTTGGACTGCGGTTGCTTGTTAGTTTTACTTACTTTTTGTTGTGTTTTAGCTAGGATGAGCACATTGTTGTTGCATACACTTTTAGCAACACAGTTACTGGTTTCTTGTCAGAGTGGCCTACTGAGATTATTTCTCACCCCTGCACATTCACCTAGGTGTAGGTGTAGACCTTATGTCTACATTTTAGGTTGTTCATGAGTTTCATGGTGGATTGGGCTGAGGCCCAGTGTTGCATGATCAAGCGGAGCTGCTCAAGTGGTTCTACAAATCAGGTGGGTGCAGTTGGAAAGTGTTTGGAAATCGGGTATGTGGGTTGGAATAGAGTTAGTAGTAGATCCTTATAATTTTACTTTCATTTTCTTTTGTACTTGTATTTACAGGGATAGCCTAGTGGGTGACTAGTTTTTTATTTTATTTCATATCTTTTCAGAATTTTACATCATTTTTCTATTACAACTTATTCTATTTCAGTTGTTTATTTATTTTGCACTCTGTTTACTTTCTACTGTGTATGATACTAAATTATTTACACTTTTTTCTTACACTAGTATGAGGGAATAGTATCCCCACTATCACACACTAGGCCCTCGTTATTATTCGGCAACCTCTGGCATATGGGGAGGCGCACTTGAGGCATTGTGGTGAACTGGCTCGGAGCACCAGTTTAGTGGCTTCTGGGTCGGGACGTTACATGTGTAGTATATATACTTCCATTAAATATATAATATCACGATTCTTCTAATTATCATGATATTCTATGTATCTTTTAATTTTATTCCTTCATATGGATTATGATTTAAATTTCTCATAGTGGTATGGGTCCCATTAGAATGTTTAAAGATTATTTTTCTCAATAATTTTTCAATGGTATATTCCTCTATGTTGATATCCAATGTTTAATATTTTACATCATTCAATATTATATCTTATGATACCATATACCATATGTCAATTAAGGATTTATAATTACTGTGGATATGGACATGCTATTTAGTATTATCCATGGGTTGTGTTTAATGTATTCACATTTTTAACACTAGTTTTTCAATATGAATGTTTATATTTTTTATGATTCGCCCTTCTCACATGAGGAATATATTGGACTTACTAAGTGATCGGTGTGGTCCGTTTTATCCCCTCGAATCATTATTAGGTCTCATCGGATAAACTAGACAAGGTTTTGGGTGAGGCCTTACCCATTTTTTTATAATTCTCGATCGAGGCCTTGATGGTGTGTTTTTGATGTTCAGAATTATGTATTCCAACATTATGATACCCGCAATTGATATATGATTTTATTAATATAATATTAGAATATACATGGTAAAATTTCATTATCCAATTATTATTTATTTGGAATTATTTAATCTTCTTTCATTCCTTCCTTATTATACTCAAGACTATGTATTATCGACATGTGTTTTTAGTTATTCACAATTTCTTATTTTTTATGATTGATTTTTCTATATTTAATACCCTCAATGAGCATCTGATCTCCCCCTTTTCTTATATATTTATTTTCCCTAGAATGAAAATATGTATATTATTAATGAAAAGTAGGTATAATATAGGTATTTATGGGTGTTTCAAATGCACTCACAATGATGTTTTTCCGTATATATTTATAATGTAAAATTTATGTTTGTATATTTTTTCAATGAAACTAAAATATTGAATCATTTATGATTTAAATGGTTGTTCTTACTTGAAATATTAAAAATTAAGGCACATGTTCTGGGCTATTAGGTTCAGTGTCTTTACAATTGGTCTCATGCAATAACTTGGATGTCATCCCACCGAACCACAAGATTTTTTCCATGGAGGTCACCGATCAGACTAGGGATTATCCCCATAGGCCAACACATTTTCATTTTGTGTGGTTTATTTTCACTGACACACACCTTCATAAAATTATGACGATGTCACCAATACTTACACTAATCTAGGAAAGGATCCCTAGACTATGGATTTATAATCAAGTTGGTGCTCAAAAATAAATGTTCACTTTTTTTATGGGTAGAACCATTTTTTATTTTAAGACACACATTTAAATGTGTGCTAGAGAATGTAGGAACCCATTATATTCAAATAATACAGTGGATACATGATGTATAACATTTTACCCTATTATCAATTTAATAACCTATTAAAATTAATTTTTCTACTTCAAACATAAAAAAAATCATCATGAATATTTATAAGAAAATAGTATAGGTGGAAAATTACTTGAAACAAAACCAAAGGATGAAGTTAGATTTAAAATTTTAAATAAATCACGAAACAATATTTTATCTAATACCATTTTAAAATAATTCTTTAAATATAGGAAAAATTCCTTCATAATTAGTTTGTTTTACTTTTTATTGTTATTTCTATTAAATTGTTGGTCATTCTCACCATTTGTTGAGTTATGGTTTTTTGGTCTTTAAAATTATAATGATCATGTTATATATCAATATATAATAGTATTTAGACATCTTAATTCTCCTCAATATCCATATTTTCACTTTTAGTTAATGTTATTATTATCTAGAACCCGATTAAGTGTTATTTCAGGTAACCTTATCATTTTTCAGTTCCCCTTTTTAAAGGATGTTTTATTATTCCTTTGTAAATTTTTATTTTTCAATAAAGGAATTTTAAAATAGTTATCTCTATATTACCAAAATAAAAAAATAAAAAATTGTGAACATTATATATATTTATTGGGGAGAATGTAACATGTGGAATTTTTTTTCTTGAAAGCTTGATTAGCATACAACATGGAACATTAAGTGAACTGTAATATATTATAAAAAATATTATTATTTAAATTTTACCATTATAACATATGTGTTAAATTTTTTATATGAATATAAATAACCACTTTATGGAAAATAGGTATAAAAATTTCTTATAATGAAAATATATTGATTAATTAATAATAAAAAATTGATCAGTTTTTTAGTAAAGTCTTTTTATGCTTCCAAATGATATTTTCTTCAAAATATGGATTTTATTACATTTTGTGTATGTATATTATAATAAAAATATAGAATTTTTTGAAATTATATGTTAATAAATGAACATCATTGTTAATGTAAGAATTTGAATTTTATTTTAGAGTTAATTTTTTGGTTTTTTCTAAATATATATATTTTTAAATAAATAGTGAAAATACTAATTTTCATAAAAGAGTCACTTGTTTTAAATAAAATAATTAAATAAAAAGTAAAATAATGTTTTGAATTTGATGTTAAATAAAAATATAAAACATTTAATTAATTTAATATAATTATATATATATGAATTATATTTATACTTGATTTTTTGTGTATTCTCATTTTGGGAATAAAAATAAATTTTTCTAAAAAGTATTTTTATATTGTTTTATGAAACTATAATAAAATATATATTTTTAAAATATATATAAACCTAATAAATAAAAATTCATTACATATTTGGAAGAATTATTTTTAATTTTTTAAAGTGTTTCCATTTTATTTTTTCATTATTAATAGTAACCATGGTAATGATTTTCAAACTCGATATGGGTAAAGCATGTAAAATTGGGTAAAAACATGGGGCTATGGATTTAAAATTTCCACAAAACTTGACTTTATCCTATTTTATGAGTTTTGCTCAACCAAATATAAATTTAAAGAGTCAAATAGTTTATTTTAAAATGTTAGTTCGAATTTAGAATCCCAGTATTGACTTTTATAAACCCAAACTATATTTTATACAAAATGAAAACTATTTTATGTCATTGAATTTAATTATATTTTTGGATGGTTACATTTGGTATTGGATTATTCCAAAACACTAAAAATATTATATTATTACTATTTAAAAAATAGATCATGGAATAAAAACACTTACATTCTTTTATGGTGAATCAATTTCTACACTAAAATCAAATATTTATCAAAAAACTATGTTTCCTATGTTTTGTATAAATATAATACATGAAATTTAAAAAAACCTATAAAATTTAATTTGATAAAATATATAACAAATTTTGAATTAAATGCTCTATTTTTTTTAGTGGACACATTTTATTTTCGATCATATAATTTAATTATTAAGGTGAAAAGTTATGTTATCATGTTTAGGCTTTAATTAGGAATAATGTTGGTTTGACAATTAGATAAACATTAATGTGTCCCAAAAAAATTATAAATGTTATTTGATGAGTTTTTTTATCATATGACATCATAGAAATAATTTTGGAGTGATGTGGTGCCACTGGACCTGAAAATGATATTTATTATATCTAAATATTTTATATAATTTCAGTTGTGTACAATTCCTGAATTATAAATGCGAACCACATATTCTTTTTTATTCATAAACATTTAAAACTCTATCACAGAAAATCCCTTCTAAAATAACTTCATAACCTCCATCCCATCATTATTGGTCTCTTGGTATTATCCTATAACCATTATTAAATAGATTAATGTATAAGTGAAATTATATCACTCAATGATGTGGTAATCTTCTAAACCAAATCTTTTATAGATTTCTTATTATAATACTTCATTTGAATCTATTGTATCTATACGAATACAATGACTCTAATATCAGTAATATTCTTTGATTTTGTTATTATTGATGGATGTAAAATACCATATTTTTATACGTATATCCCTCATTATTTTCTTATTTAAACATACTATTTATTTAGTTCCTTTTAGACCATATTAATCATGCCCTCTCACTAACTGGGTTACCTTTTTGTTGAGAAAAAAGATATAATAGATAGTTTGGCTATAGTAAATATTCAGATCATGAATTTATATAGAGGTTCCCCATGAAAAACATAGAAGGAATGAACTTTTTAGAGAATCCATTATGAAGGTAATTCGATGAGTGAATTTTACTCCACAATTTGAAATAAATTTTAGAGGTTTTAATGATAAATATATTAGTTTTTCATTTTACATGAAATAATATGGGTTTATGAAATGAATCCTAAATTCACACCATGAATAGGGTGTTTCTAGAAGTAACTTTATCCCCCACTCATTACATTTATTTTCTCTCTCACTCGGGTTTCTCACTATTTTCCAAAATGCCCACATAGAAATTTGGTCCATTTTTCAATCGAAAATTAATTCCTATCGGATTATTGTGTTTTGATACAAATATATTTAAATTAAGTCATCTGATCCTTCTTCTATACCTTGATCTATTAGTTTTTTCCATGGGGATAACCCTAGTTCAGAAAGCCCAAACCCATATCTATATCTAATTTCTTATGTTGATGTATATTTCTAGTTTTTCATTTAAGGGAAGGATAATAGATCATATTTATACTTTTTTTAGAAGATCCTTATTCTTATATTATTTTAAGGATTATGGTCTAATTCTTCTCTCTAAAATAATGTCTATTTTTTCAGTATATACAACACCAGAAACCATGTTGGAACACTCTCTGTGTGGCCTAAAATAAATAGTAACACGTTATTTTTAATAATCTCATATATTAAATCCT
The DNA here is from genome assembly GCA_963277665.1 of Viscum album. NCBI lineage: Eukaryota > Viridiplantae > Streptophyta > Magnoliopsida > Santalales > Viscaceae > Viscum > Viscum album. The sequence continues at coordinate 1,659,029,381 of OY728164.1, read as the reverse complement.
TAAAAGTATCTTGTTAGGTATATTAGAGATGATATTAGGCTTTTATAAACTTGAGGCGTTTGAATAACATTTAACATGTGATAAGTTTGTTTTTTTAGCATATAATTTTCCTTACCCATGATATTAAACTAACATGGTAATTTAGTAATAGGATTGAATGAGATGCACATGATATGAAATTATTATTAAAAAAATAATGTGGTTTATGCATGATAACTAAAATAAATATTTGTATAATGGGATATTAATGATATATGGGTATAATTGATACATACATATAATTTTTACCATTATGATAATAATTTTTAACATTGATCAAATTTAATGGAAAGTCACTAAATGGTAAATTGCTAAATTAAAAAATTTGGCCAATAATTACCTATTTTCTATGATTTTTTCTTAGTAATTTGAATTAATTTCTTAATAATTTTTCATGATATGACATTTTTTATGATTGATCTCTAATGGAAAGATGTTACAAGACTTGTTGAGCATTTTTCTTCTTATAAATTATGCTTGTGATTAGTTCATGAGGGTACCGTATGTGAGACATGAGGGTAAGGTTCAGGTTTATGACCCTTTCTAAGGGTAAGATTCATGGTATTTATACTAGATGATGGTAAAATGAATGAGGCAAGAACCAACTGAGGGTAAGATGTAGTGTCAATAGATGACTAAGGGAATGATTCTTATTTCCTGATGGAGGGACTCAATGGTTTGTTATATGATATGGGTGATCCATCCCCAATAGGTAAATCATCCAAATATATGAATGGTTATTCCTATGTAGGATATTCCACCAATTGAAAAATTCATCCAACATTAGACGACGATGGTTTAACTAATGTATAAAATCACCCTATAGTATGATTGTCAGTAGCATTTCTTTATTTTCAACATTTGTTTACGAATTAATTCCGTATTGGTGTAATATTTTATACACAGATTTTCCTAGATGGATATGATTAGAAACCTTGTGTTTCAACCTATTAAGACACTTTTTAGGCATCATATGGTACCCGAAAAAGTTTCATGGATGGGGGTCTCAACAAAGTAATTTTCCCTTGAATTGAATGGTTTCTTTCTAGATGGGTTGGATGGTAGAGATAATACTGGCATGGGGATCGGGACCTAGGTTGGTGGAGTATTGTTTTTCAAGTCTATTCAGTATATTACTTTTATTACATCCATCACATAATTTAATCACAATATGTCTTCCATTACGTAGTTTATTTAATTATTTTGAAATTTTAATTTTCTTTACTTTATGGTTTTTGGTTTTCCATTTTGTTTATTCATATTATTTCCTCTATTTTTACTACTCTATTACTATGGCTATAGTCTCTCCCAATAAGTTCCTTACATCATCACTGCTAGTTAGTAGCCTCTATAATATGATGAGGTGAAAATGAGGTCCAGTAGTGATGACTCTCAATCATATAAAAGAGAACTATTGCAAGGAAAATACTATGTGGTATCAGAGCCCTATTCATTTCAACTTATTTACTATTTGGGAAAGGGATATAGAAGAATAGGAAGTGTCATGGCTTGGAAATTTTCTCATTCATGGAAGTAGATAACCCATGTGTGGGGGATAACCCAAGTATCTAGGGATGGAATTATTATTCATATCATTCTCCTGATAAATTTTTTATGATATATTGGTTTTATAAGTTCACTTTTTGTGTTATGTTAGTTTTTTTTTGAGATTTTACATATGGGACTAACGATAAGATATGACTATGCATGAACAATGATAGGAATAGAGGGATATATGTTGACATGCATTGTTCATGGAAGGGACATAATTATTCGGTGTGATATATTGACATAACTATTTTGTGAAATATGATTTCCAATTCTATATATTATAATATATAATAATATATAGAACTATTATGGAATTTAAATTAATTTGTCAAGAAAATACTAGTGTAACCTTGATCCATTCAGTCACTGTTGATGTTGTATGTAATGCCCCGACCCCAGCTACCCAGAGTCGGTGCATTACTTCGTAACATTGGCATGATCACAAAAGATCAAGTCTTGAAAGACCGATTAGTTTAGTAGCCTTGGAAACACTAGATACATTCATAAGTCTTACATTACATCATAAAGTGAAAAACTAATAACAAAGTCTTCATAGTCCACACTCATATCCTTTCTGACTATCCCTGCAGGTCATTCCTAAAATACATCTTCACATCCAGGAAAATATTAAAACATTGAAAGGGGTGAGCTCAGATGCTCAGTAAAGATAACAATATAGCGGAAGCTTTCATCAATAAACATAAACATTTAAGGCAATGTATAACTAAAACAAAATCCTTTTAAACATGAACTTCAACATAATATGGCAAAAGTAAAATGAGATCATTCCATTCACTTCTTCACATGGATATTCTACTGGTCGAATAATCACATGCAATATCAATAACCACTTTCATAATGATGGAATGCATAATGCCAGACTATCATAACCACGTAGCCAAGGCCTCATGCCAAGACCACAAATAAGATTTTGTCAAGGCCACGTGCCAAGACACTAGTTTGTCTCATGAGACCTGCCGATGCATCGAGGAGCTATAACGGGATCCACCCGTCACTTACTAAGTCCAATGCATTCCTAATATGAATGGGTTTAAACATATCATAAACCATAACATAATCGTATCACATAAAACATGCATAAAGGAAACATAAAATTTCCACATTTCAATCACAATATTTCAATAAAAAACATTGATATAATAAAAACGCTTTCAAAACCATTTTCAATACCAAAATAAAATAAAGGTAAAACATGGTATTTATTTTTCTTTTAAAAAAAGGTATGGCTTGTAAAGGAAGCCGAAACTCAAATAATGGTCACGACGGTGGAGAAGTCATTGTCCCCGCATATGCACGGAAAGAAAAACATTCCCTTTTTGTCGTTTAGTAAAACGCTTCGTATAAAAATGATTCCTTTTGAATAAACGTAAAATTCAAAGGGGTTTATACACCGTATAAAAGAAAATTGTGTATAAAACCAAATATGCCTCAATGAAAGGAGATTGAGACGAAGTCCTTAAAAAGATCATTTTTAAAATAAAATAAATCTATTATGTGTATTCACTATAGGTACAAATAAATAACATAAAAAATACAAAATAGGACATAATAATATCATGACATAATTTGAAAGTAGGAGATTAACCCAAAGAATGGAAGTTGGGTTAAGAAATTCCCTTACCTTGCATCTTGTCCTGACTCGATCGTTCTTTAACCTCCTGAATAATAAACTAGAGTTAATTTCTATTTACTTAAGAACATTTTTCATGTTCATTATTCCTTTTATATCACTTATTACCATGTTATGAACATTATGTAATTATTTAAGTTAATAACGGTCGTTTTGTCGATCTTTGGTACTTGAGTCAAAAATAAACTTCTTATAATTACAAGTTGTTCATGTGGTGAAATATCCATTATATCCAGAATTATATTCATGATGTAGATATCATATATATCATATATATACAGTATATACATTCATTTATAATATTACATAACATTTAGAGGTAAAAATGAAATGCACCGTTCATGGAGACGGTAAGTCGTACGTACGCATGAACGCTACTTTCATTTATATTTCATATTTAATGGAATGAAATAATAATTATATAAAGGTATAATATAGTTCCAGTATAATATCATATATAATATCATTTACTACATCCTTTATACGTCCCACATATGGCATTAACGATTCACATCACTTTGAGGGGGCGGTAGTCCGCACTTCCTAAAATGAAATTATCGCGTTTACCCATAATGGAAATCATAAAGTATTACATAAATGAGAAATAAAGAAGCATAAGTAAAACATAAACATATTATATATCCTATATAAATATAGTGACATCTTAATGGCCACCTTTGAAGGTGTTATATGAGTGTTGAACAATCATCATTTCGTGAGGCAGAAATTCGCCATCCACAGAAACCGTATGTTCTTTAACTGTTAGATGTAGGTGTGTGTAATTGTAGCTCGAATCCTTCTTATAACAACATCCAAGTATATTTAGGATACTGGTGTTGTTACAAAATAAATGAATAAAAAGAGTTTAGGGAGGTTGGAGAAGAAAAATAAAACAAAACAACATTAGAGAAGACATTACCTCAAAATCGGGTAACTCTTTTTGATTTGAGCCAAAGGCTTCCTTGGGAAGAGTTCTGCCCAAAGTGAGGCTTCTAGGAGTAAGAGGGGGAAGTTTGGAGAGTATTTGGGCAGAGTTTGGCTGATCCAAATGGCTTGAAAGTGTGAATGAGGTGGTAGAGGTGGGGGCCTTTTATAAGTGGAGAGGAGGGGCACTCTTGGAAAGTAAAGAAAAGTCACTTTATTATAAAATGAGTTTCAGATTTTAGAGGTCCCACACTTATATAATTCGAGGATAAGGTGATAAGGGTTCGAAATATACTCATACAATTGGTTTTTGACAAGTTTAAGCCTTGGATTTTACATTATCTCTTTATTTTATTTAAATCGTTAAATAATGAGGTTATCTCTCCATCATCATGATGTCATAAATAATTTAATTTATTTAATGTCTAAAAATTATAAAAAAATACTATGATGTAGGAAATCTTTTTATCTTTCCAATGACTATTTATAGTCAAAAATATGACTTGTATAACCCCATGTAAAAATTGTTTTAGTAAAACATTTCATGTTTGTGTCATTTTTTTACTTTAACATTAAATAAAATGTATTTATGTCATTTTCCAACTAAAGTGGCTCCATGGGGTCCCCAAGTTGACCCATTGATTGTCTTGGTCGGCCATGACACATCAAATGAGGTTAGGACATGTGTCAAGCTCATCTCATATTATTAAAACATTATTTTTACCTTAAACTACACTAATTACCTCTAATCGCGATTAAGAACATAAAAGTTACTATTCACCAAAAAATTATTTTAATCCCATTGAACCACATTTTACTTCCTAATGAAAACCATGTATGTCGGATTTTTGAAATTCAAATCACAGAAGTGGTAATGTTTCATTTAAACGAAAAATCAGTTTTTAACTACCACTTAGTGGTTTCACTATTCATCAAAAATTGAAGTTTTTCATAATAATGCCAAAATTTCACCCTAAGCTATATTTGATATTCCGATTTCAAAAATGAAATATATTTTACAAAATTCCAAACATATAAGTTGAATTAATTAATTTTATAATTAATTCCCGCTGTCACAACAAATAGCGTGTTTTTAAGAAACAATTTATATCAAAAGATTGACAATTGTTCATGCCCAATTTCAATGTTAAATTAATTCTAATGAACACCATTGGATAAAATGGTAAAAAAAATATTCTAATTATACTTTAAAACCACTAAATAGGATAATTTATCACAATAAATTATTTTGATTAAAAAAGTTTTTTTAAGTATTTTTCACTATTCATAAAAAATGGAAGTTCTTAGAAAATTACAGAAAATTTAACTTAGGATAATTTCGATATTACGAATACAAAAATGAAGTCCATTTTGAAATATAACATTTATATAATTTTAAAAAGTGGGTATTACTATTCATAATGGCTACTTTGATTAGTTGCGATGTGTTAGAACTCAAAGTTGCGTACAATGCAAGATATTGCATTATTGAATGAGAAGCGTATCATAGAAGCTCGGGGTGTTACATTCTCCCCTCCTTCAATAAATTGCGTCCTCGCAATTTGAAATTTTTCTTGGAAAATAAAAGGTTGAAAATATAAAATACCTTTGTAGAAAACCCACATCAGAAATAAGGTTAATAAAAATATAACTTTAAAAGAAAGAAAGATAAGTACAAAGGTCACTCGAGATATCCCATACAAGGATTCTATGAAAATATGGATATGGAAGAAAAACAAACCATCAAGGTCTGATGGAGAGTTGTAGAAAACTGGATTAGGAGAAAGTTAACAATAAGAAAATCACAAACTTGTGATTGGTTAAACGGTCATTGAATCCCCAGTTGGAAAAGTTAACCGGCAACATTTTTGTTTTAAGTTACCTTTTATAAAGTTAAATAATTTATTTAGGATATTTACTAAGAATATAAGGGAATATACATACTTCTCATGTAGACTTTCATTCTTTAATAAATTTTTACCAAAAACCCATCTTTCACTCTAAAAGGTAATAGAACTCAAAAATATTCTATTTATCCTAATTGTATAAGGTTCCAAATATTAACACATACCATTTAGATTAGAAAAACTATTTTTTAATAACCAGGGACTTCACGTAGTCCAGTGGTAGGCGATTAATCCCAATCGCACTATGGTTGTGGGTTCGATTCCCACAGCTTTGTCCGGCGCGATGGGTTGTCACTCGGTCTGCGTGTTGTCCTTTTTAGAAATATCCAAAAATAACCTTAACAATAGTATCCAATGTAAAATATAATGCATTACAACCTTTATAGTTATCCAAAATACTTCTGTCCAACTCACAGTCTAGATTTTATGAGGAAGGTAAACATATTGAAGCTCCTTTTTTTTTCTGCGTAACAACATGTGAACACCTTCATCATGTATTCTTTTAAAACACTGCAACATACTGAATTACCATAAATCCTTATTGATTACATTCATGATCCCTTATTCCTTATAGAAAACTAGATATACTCCTTCTATCCAAAAATGTATACAAATAATTAATCAGTTTCAAGGATGTTAAGAATATCCAATATAATTTATCCGAATCAATCATGTCTTATTCCAAAATCACTATCTCGGTATCAGAACCATATTATGGTTTATCTTTCTCTCAACCATATATTTTCCAAAAATTTATCCTACTGTGGAGTCACTTTTCTTGGTTCCACACAATCTCAAGTCCTAGATGAAATAGTACTGCAGTACAATCCTTATATACTCCATAATTATTATAACCATTACATCATTGATACAACACTCAAATTACAAAATTCTTTAATAACAACATAAGAACTCTAATCATTCCTCCTCATCTGTGGTAGTATCATAACTTTATTATTATCCAATAACATCATTTGGGGCATACTCTGATTATTTGAACATTAGTTTGCGTAGTGTCCCCACTCCTTGAAGATGAAGCATTGTACATTTGAAACCTTTTTCTTACCCTTGCAGTCACTCACTTGGTGTCCTTTTTCTCCACACTTATAACAAACTCCCATTCCCTTCAGGAAAATTCAAAGGTGTTTCTTCCCACAGTTATCACATATTAGAAAATTATTCTTTTCCCTCATCCCTTTATCCATCATTCTCTCTTCCATCCTTTTCTTCTCTTTCATCCCTTCAAATCCATAAGACTCAGAGAATTCTCTGCTTATCTTATTAACACATGATACTATTTCATCATATGTTGATAAAACATGGTAGAATATTTCCCTTCTAAATGTTGGCTTAATAACATGAAATATATGATCCTTCTTACTATTTGGATCATACGTATTGATGGAGTTCACATTCCTTCTACTGGGCACCATTTCTATACAATGCCATAAACTAGATTAGTTTATGAATCAAAATACACAATTCCATACTTATAAAATACTTAACATAAATTGAACTATTTATGGATATAATCCATAATCATAAAAAGGTTTTCTTTGAGGAAGTATATACTCATAACCATTCATAGTGGTTTGTAAAGAAAACGAGAATTATCCTAAGCATATCCCCCGGGAGTGTCGTAACCAAGAGAGCAGCAAGGCCCGTTGTCGTGCACCAGTTCCTGTTTGAGTCTAGCTAAAAGTGGTGTTTTCGGGTTTTACCCCTAGGTACATATGTGCGAGAGCCGCCTCTACCTGCTCGTATCCAGACACGGATGTATTGCTCGGAAAACTCAAAAAATCACTATAATACAAAAATTCCAGGAAGTTCTTCTATACTAATCCTTAAAGTCTATCTTCGGGATATGTGCTCTAATCAGAGTTTATCTAAATCTAGCTTACAAGGTTAGTACTAAACTGCCTCTGATACCAACTGTAACGCCCCGACCCCAGGTACCCAGAGTCGGTGCATTACTTTGTAACATTGGCATGATCACAAAAGATCAAGTCTTGAAAGACCGATTAGTTTTGTAGCCTTAGAAACACTTGATACATTTGTAAGTCTTACATTACATCATAAAGTGAAAAACTAATAACAAAGTCTTCATAGTCCACACTCATATCCTCTTCTGACTATCCCTGCAGGTCATTCCTAAAATACTTCTTCACATCCTGGAAAATATTAAAACATTGAAAGGGGTGAGCTCAGATGCTCAGTAAGGATAACAATATAGAGGAAGATTTCATCAATAAACATAAAAATTTAAGGAAATGTATAACTAAAACAAAAGCCTTTTAAACATGAACTTCAACATAATATGGAAAAATTAAAATGAGATAATTCCATTCACTTCTTCACATGGATATTATACTGGTCGAATAATCACATGCAATATCAATAACCACTTTCATAATGATGGAATGCATAATGCCAGACTATCATAACCATGTAGCCAAGGCCTCGTACCAAGACCACAAATAAGATTTTGTCAGGGCCTCGTGCCAAGACACTAGTTTTTCTCATGAGACATGTCGATGCATCGAGGAGCTATAGCGGGATCCACCCGTCACTTACTAAGTCCAATGCATTCCTCATATGAATGGGTTTAAACATATCATAAACCATAACATAATCATATCACATAAAACATGCATAAAGGAAATATAAAATTTCTACATTTCAATCAAAAGATTTCAATACAAAACATTGATATAATAAAAACTCTTTCAAAACCATTTTCAATACCAAAATAAAATAAAGGTAAAACATGGTATTTATTTTTCTTTTTAAAAAAGGTATGGCTTGTAAAGGAAGCCGAAACTCAAATAATGGTCACGGCGGCGGAGAAGTCATTGTCGCCACATATGTACGGAAAGAAAAAAATTCCCTTTTTGTAGTTTAGTAAAACACTTCGTATAAAAAATATTACTTTTGAATAAATTTAAAAGTCGAAGGGGTTTATACACCGTATAAAAGAAAATTGTGTATAAAACCAAATATGCCTCAATGAAAGGAGATTGAGACGAAGTCCTTAAAAAGATCATTTTTAAAATAAAATAGATCTATTATGTGTATTAACTATAGGTAAAAATAAATAACGTAAAAAATACAAAATAGGACATAATAATATCATGACATAATTTGAAAGTAGGAGATTAACCCAAAGAATGGAAGTTGGGTTAAGAAATTCCCTTACATTGCGTCTTGTCCTGACTCGATCATTCTTTACCCTCCTGAATAATAAACTAGAGTTAATTTCTATTTACATAAGAACCTTTTTCATGTTCATTATTCCTTTTATATCACTTATTACAATTTTATGAACATTGTGTAATTATTTAAGTTAATAACGGTAGTTTTGTCGATCTTTGGTACTTGAGTCAAAAATAAACTTCTTATAATTACAATTTGTTCATGTGGTGAAATATCCATTATATCCAGAATTATATTCATGATGTAGATATCATATATATCATATATATACAGTATATACATTCATTTATAATATTACGTAACATTTATAGGTAAAAATGAAATGCACTGTTCATGGAGACGGTAAGCCGTACGTACGCATGAACGCTACTTTCATTTCTATTTCATATTTAATGGAATGAAATCATAATTATATAAAGGTATAATATAGTTCTAGTATAATATCATATATAATATCATTTACTCTATCCTTTATAAATCCCATATATGGCATTAACGATTCACATCACTTTGAGGGGGCGGTAGTCCGCACTTCCTAAAATGAAATTATCGCGTTTACCCATAATGGAAATCATAAAGTATGCCATAAATGAGAAATACAGAAGCATAAGTAAAACATAAACATATTATATATCCTATATAAATATAGTGACATCTTAATGTCCACCTTTTAAGGTGTTATATGAGTGTTGAACAATCATCGTTTCGTGAGGCAGAAATTCACCATCCACAGAAACCGTATGTTGTTTAACCATTAGATGTAGGTGTGTGTAAGTTTAGCTAGAATCCTTATTATAAAAACATCCTAGTATATTGAGGATACTGGTTTTGTTACAAAATAAATGAATAAAAAGAGTTTAGGGGGTTGGAGAAGAAAAATAAAACAAAACAGCATTAGAGAAGACATTACCTCAAAATCGGGTAACTCTTTTTGATTTGAGCCAAAGGATTCCTTGGGAATAGTTCTGCCCAAAGTGAGGCTTCTAGAAGTAAGAGGGGAAAGTTTGGAGAGTATTTGGGCAGAGGTTGGCCGAGCCAAATGGCTTGAACGTGTGAATGAGGTGGTAGAGGTTGGGGCCTTTTATAAGTGGAGAGGAGGGGCACTCTTGGAAAGTAAAGAAATGTCACTTTATTATAAAATGAGTTTCGGATTTTAGAGCTCCCACACTTATATAATTCGAGGCTAAGGTGATAAGGGTTCGAAATCTAATCATCCAATAGGTTTTTTACAAGTGTAAGCCTTGGATTTTACATTATCTCTTTATTTTATTTAAATCGTTAAATAATGAGGTCATCGCTGCATCATCATGATGTCATAAATAATTTAATTTATTTAACGTCTAAAAATTATAAAAAAATACTATGATGTAGGAAATCTTTTTATCTTTCCAATGACTATTTATAGTCAAAAATATGACTTGTATAACCCCATGTAAAAATTGTTTTAGTAAAACATTTCATGTTTGTGTCATTTTTTTTACTTTAACATTAAATAAAAGGTATTTATGTCATTTTCCAACTAAAGTGGCTCCATGGGGTCCCCAAGTTGACCCATGGATTGTCTTGGTCTGCCATGGAACATCCAATGAGGGTAGTACATGTGTCAAGCGCATCTCATATTATTAAAACATTATTTTTACCTTAAACTACACTAATTACCTCCAATCGCGATTAAGAACTTAAAAGTTACTATTCACCAAAGAATTATTCTAATCCCATTGAACCACATTTTACTTCCTAATGAAAACCGTGTATGTCGGATTTTTGAAATTAAAATCACAGAAGTGGTAATGTTTCATTTAAATGAAAAATCAGTTTTTAACTACCACTTAGTGGTTTCACTATTCATCAAAAATTGAAGTTTTTCAGAATAATGCCAAAATATCACCCTAAGCTATATTTGATATTCCGATTTCAAAAATGAAGTCTATTTTACAAAATTCCAAACATATAAGTTGCATTAATTAATTTTATAATTAATTCCCGTTGTCACAACAAATAGCGTGTTTTTAAGAAACAATTTATATCAAAAGATTGACAATTGTTCATGCCCAATTTCAATGTTAAATTAATTATAATGAACACCATTGGATAAAATGGTAAAAAAAATATTCTAATTATACTTTAAAACCACTAAATAGGATAATTTATCACAATAAATTATTTTGATTAAAAAAGTTGTTTTTAAGTATTTTTCACTATTCATAAAAAATGGAAGTTCTCAGAAAATTACAAAAAATTTAACTTAGGATAATTTCGATATTACGAACACAAAAATGAAGTCCATTTTGAAATATAACATTTCTATAATTTTAAAAAGTTGGTATTACTATTCATAACGGCTAATTTGATTAGTTGCGGTGTGTTAGAACTCGAAGTTGCGTACAATGCAAGCTATTGCATTATTGAATGAGAAGTGTATCATAGATGCTCGGGGTGTTACATTGTAACCTTCTAAGGTTGACCTGTTGTGTATCTTATATTGTATGGAATGTCATGGACCTTGTATTGAAAATTCCTCCATTTCATCTTTGAGTTGACTGGAAAATGAGTGGTAATCAACACACTCCTAAGGCACATGAACCTGAACATCCTACAACTCTAGGAAATCTGATCGATGAAAATATTAATGACTGGTTCGTGTGGCCCATTCAATACATGGTAGGGAGAATTTTCATTTTAGGAATTTTATGTTTAAGTTACTAAGAAATTTTTAGGTATTGAATCCACCTACATTCAGAGTTGAGGGAGGCCCCCATGCGGTGGATTTCAAGATCAAGTTAGTCCATACAATCATTAACCACATTGAGAAGCCTGCAAATGAGAGGATGAAATTAGTTTTTTATGTGATATAAGGGCCATCCAAGATCTAGTGGTATATCATGGAATATGATATTCATAATGATTACCTAATATGGAAATAATTTGATTCTATGTTTGTGAGAAACATTATTATAGATATTTTTTGCTATTAGAGGGATCAGGATTACAGGCACCTGATGTAAGGTAGCATGCTAGTGATGGTTTATGATATATTATTCAATGACATGTATGTTTTTCTCCTTCATTGGTAGTAATTGATAACTCTATGTAAAAAAATTTATGTTATGTTTGTTTCAATTATATTAATATGTAGGTGATGTTATTTCACCTAAAAACATCATATACATGATGAATTAGGATCTCACCATGTATAGGTTCCTAAGGAAGGCCACATGTGGAACCTAGGAAATTTCAAAAGGGTGATTAGGGGTGTTTTATTTAGAATTAATGAAGCATTCTTATAGAAGTCACTACTAGGTCAGTGGTGGGAATTACATATAATAAAGTGGGAAGCCATCATAATATTTTAGCTCGAGGTAGAGATACTAGAGTATGGAAAGGAATCAACAACCAATCTTCAGACTGGTATATTGAGTTCTATTAGACCCTCAGGATATGGTCGGGACATGGTACCCCAATATAGGATAGGAAATACCTGCTAGAGGGGGAACCATAGGGGAGTTATAGTAGACTCCTATTAAAATAGGGTTTTCATGTTCATGTTTTTTATACTCTAATATGTATGGATTTGGGACCTTCTACCATCAATGGTACAATTCTCATGTCATTTACCCTTTCATCTACTTTGTTAGATATAGGTGAATCATATTACATTATATCTACTCAATTTTAAAATTTAATTGAAATGGATGTAGAGATCTTGGATGGTTTTATGGCCATTGACACACTAATGATAGTGAAATAAGAAATAATTGTGCATTTTAAGGAGTGTTCATTTAAATGGGGTGGCTACTGTTTCATTTAAGAGCAAGTTGGGTCGAAAAAGAGAGGTTCAATTTTATTGTGAGTATGGATGGACTATTTTAATACCATTCTTATATTCACTATTATTGGAGGATATTTTCTTTTATTTTTAAATAATTGGGTAGCTATACCCATTAGGGAGAGTGGGATCTTCGGGTAGGTAATGTTAGAACAATTCAGTCCAAATTGGACTGTATCACAACCCAGTTGGTGAGCCTTATTCTAGATGATGATGATGAGTTTCCAAAATGTAATTTTTTCCCAATAGTGGACCATTTTTAGGATTTATTTTCTAAATAGTTCTTTATCACTCCACCCATTTGATAAATCGATCTCACTATAGAGTTAATGTGGGAGAGAAATCAATTTTTATCCCTCCTTATAGGATTGAACTGATAGAGATTCTTGAGATGAAAGTGATATTGGATGATCTGTGGGGGAAAATATTTTTATAGCCTAGTACATCATTTTTAGGTTCTCCATTAGGTTTTTTCAATGATGGATGATGGGAAATTATACTTATGCATTTATTATTAGAGACTAAACAAAATAATGTTTAAGATATGATGTCACTATCAGTGCATTGATAATCTCTTCATCAATTTAAAGGTGCCTAAAATTTCTCTATGTTTTACATGAGGTTAGGGTTCTATAAGTTGATATTGAGACCCTCATACATTCCTAGAGTAGATTATATAAGTACATATGGCCTATAATAGATTTTTTAAATACCTTTTGTTCTGAACAATGAAACTTTTGTATTAAAATCCCTAAGGAATTAGATCTATCATATGTTCCATCAATGACAACATAGTGTACTAATAAATTATTGAGACCATTCCCAACATCTATAAATTGTACCAGGAATAATAAGAAAACATTATATTTATTCCAATATATCCCAATTTGATTTATAGTTTGATGGAGTGTAATTATTGGGTTATATTATCTCAAAATTTGGAGTGTTAATGGACCTAAATAAGGTTCCAACTATAGTATCATAGAAGTATCCCAAAAATGTATTTCGGATTCATATAATTCAAGTTCTAATAAGATATTAGTAGAATATCATTTAGTAATTCTCTTATCTTTATTCATCGTTATCAAGGATGAATAAGAAAGGGGTTAGGTTTCACTGGTCAGATACTTTTGAGAGGGATTTCAATAATTTAACAATCAAGCTAACCTAACAACCAATCCCCACCTTACCTGAATTAGGTAAGGAGTATACCATGTATTAAAACACATCCAAAGTCATTTTAGAAGTATTTTTGATATAGGGGGATCAAATGGTTGATAATGATCCTAAATAATTTAGACTATGTGGGTGTAATTATCACACTAATGATAAGGTGTTGGGTATGGTGGTATATGAACTTATATTCAAGTGAAACTATTTTCTTAGTGATAAGTTTTTTGTCTACATATTCCTTTAGAGCATCAAGTAAAAATTTTATCACTGGGACCTCAATATTTAGCAGAGTAAGTGGGTTGAGTATTTTTATCCTTTCAACATTAACCAGCTATGTTATCATGTAAAGGGAAACACTATTTCAAATGAATATACACAAAATCCATTACCATATGAATCATGGGAGTCATGTGATTATTGTAGGATTATGAAAATATTTATAGATATACACTAGGATTTCCTAGAGCCCTATGGTTTGGATACTCTGACATTGAAACCAATTATTCTTGTGCTTCTAGAACAGATGAAGGGATTAATGATGTTAGATCTGGAGGGATTAACATTGATTGAAGACTTAACATGTGGGGAGACACCATTAGGGTGATATCTTAGGAGTGTTGGTTTTAGTTTTATCAATGGTAATGTATGAGTTCATATGATCTTTCATGATCATTTGATGATGGAGTTTCATGCTTCTAGATAAGTGGTAAATCCTTTTCTATGATAGATTTTTTATGATATCCATATGTGGTACTGTTGGCCAAGTATAAAGAAGAATATAGATGGTTTTTTGGCATGAAATTTCACCTGTCAAAAAGTAAAGTATGATCATCGATGTCGTGATATGTTTCTTCATCCCAATACCATTCCAAAATTGAAATGGGATGATGTCACTATGGATTTGAGGATAGGATTAGCTAGGAAACCTAAAAAATAATGAATTATGGTTGATTATTTATCACAATATTTCCAATCCTGGATACCATTACCCTTTAGGATCTTGATAGAATCTACAAGAATGGAATGGTTTGACTTCATGGAGTTCAAAGAATTATTTTTTATAATAGGAATTATGGGTTCATTTTACAATTGTTGAATGGACTCCAAAATTATTTATGATCATAGTTTCTTCTAAAAATGGCCAATTATCCCCAGAGTGACAGAAAATAAAAACATACTATTTAGACTCTGTTGGATATGTTAGGAGGCTTTGTGTTATATTATTGTGGTATCTATAAGTAGAATTTGACACTCGTGGAGATCTCTTAAAATAAAATATTCTATTCATCAATCCAATTTGATCATTTGGATACCCTAGATAGAAGATTGTGTTGTTAAATTATTGTTTAGAGGTTGGAAACTCAATTATTGTTGGTACTAGTCTCTTGAAAAATACTTCTTCCCATGTTCATTTGTTCAAAAAGTGTTTGGGGACCATCCATAGGAGATAGAATTTATACAATGGACATTGGATATGACCTCCTCAGTTCAAGGGTTGTCATTATAATTTTCATTGGGTGTCAACTTGGTAGTTTAAATTTCATAAAATATAGTAGGGGGATCTTCTACCTAGGTTTTCAATTTGTTCAAGATAATATCAAGTTTCAATGTGAAAGGACTGGAACTACTGAACCAAAACTTTCATGAAAAAATAAATAGTTATCAAATAAAACTATTATTTTAATAAAGGATTTTTAATGAATGAGTTATATGATTTCATAAGTAAATAATGTATGAAAATATATTATGAATATTTTTATTTTATTTGAGTATAATAATTTTAAATTTACTATATATTAGTTTAAATTCCCTTAAAAATCATGTTAGACTTAATGTAAGGGTTTTGGGTTTTAATGTTGTTTCATCAAGACATGTTTGATATTATGTTCCTATTTATGTTTAAGAGGTACATATTCCACCCCCTTGAAATTTTATAACATAGATCCTACTTAATTAATTATAACTTAATTTTTAATTTAAATTATTTCATCATTGGGGTTTTAATTATAAGTTACTAATGTTCTAGTGGATTTTAATGTCAATTTCATTTTAATCATCATTTTTTGGGATTGAGCTTCCATTGAGGGGAATTATATGATTCATATCTGTAAACCCTTTATATACCATTATCCTATATTTATTTAAATATGTTGGATGTTTTAGTTCCTTTTTACTCTATGTATAACTCAAAAGTTTCCATAAATTTTTTTTAATAAAATTAAACATTATTTCTATTTTGATATATAGTATTTTGTATTCTAAATCCATGTTTTTTTAAAACAATTTCCTGGATTTTTTTAATATCCAATGATTTTTTTAATGAAAATTTTACACAAGTTAAAATTTCTAAAAATGGTTTTGAAATAATATACTTATTATTTTTTGAATCAGGTATGTTTAAATAGGGTGTGAGTAGAGACTTTTTTAAAAAATTACAAAATGAATGTAATTCCTCACCATGAACACTTTTCAATGTTTTGAATATTCCTTTACATATTGTCATGAATAATTTCAAATAAAATGTTTTCCTTAAAACATTGGGATTTTGTAAAATTTTAATTACTTTATTTGAAAATAAATTTTTTTATTTACTAATGATGTAATCCGTTGATATTTTAATTTACTTTTTCATGTATGAGAACATATTTTGATGTTATTTATAATTTAATAGGGATATGATTAAATGTTACCATCGACTGATTGTCTTTGGATCATTTATACTGAATAATGTTTAATGATTATTATACGAAACTCATGACATTCCTATGGGATAACTATGTTAAGACCATATAATTATGAACCTCATTTCTTTTCAATGTGTTATACAATGATGAAATAATGAATGATTTTATTATTTTATCACACATTTATGTTTTATGGTTACGTTATGGGTGGGTCAGTTTTATCCCTCTAATACACTGGGTAAATATGGATAACTCATGAGATAAATATGTTATGTGTGAGCTTGATTTATAGTAAAAAACATTATTCATGCCCCTAGTTTCATGTCTATATGTTTATTTGAGGACCTTATTTCATTTCCTTAACATAAGGTTAATGTAGTTACTACTTATACAAGTTAAAATTTTAATATGATTATACGAGGACCTAATTTCATGTCTTTAACATAATGAGTGAACCTAGAACTATTTATACATGTTCACATTGTTATAATATTATTGTTGTTACCTAGGAATGTGTTTATGATATGCCATCATGGATAATGATGAATTATTTATTACTATTTACTCTTATATCTTTCTTATTTTGTAATGGAAAAGACTTATCTCATGACCTGTGATTAATGATACCTAATTTATTGGGATTTAATTTATGATATTATGGTTATTTATCACATATATATCATTCCATTTGGTAATTTATTTATATCTCATATGATTAACCTAAATGGACATCAATGGTCACCCTTCCTTATGTTTCCATTTCGCATATGTTGTGAATAATGGTTTTTAGTAGGGTGTTTCTAAGAATAATATTATGATAGAAGATCTCTCTAAGTGATGTTGATGATCCATTATGAATTAGGGTCTTTATGTATCTTGTCCCCAAATACACTGATCCATTATTACGATAGGGCATGTATAATTTTTTTATGTATTAAAAATTTAATATATATAATATTTACATATGATAGCCTTAGGTACCCTGACTAACACATGATACAAACAGAAATCATGAGAAAACTATATACATAACCAACTGTATAATAGAAGAATTCATGAGATAATAACCATCTAATACAACATTACAAGAAAAATTTACAAAATCAGAAAAAATTTATATAAAATTATATATCTACGTAAAATAAAATAGAAAATAATTATATATATGTGTTCATTATATGGGATCTTAAAAACATCATTGACATTGACCATCGTTTTTTATGTTCAGTAATTCTCCATGATGAAATAGCTCTATTAGCTCCACCATTTCCACATCAACCAAATACGATTCAAAATCTGGTACAAACTGCACATATGTAATGTCTATTTTTGTTAATCTTATATAGTGGTGAGTATAAATATACCCATTGGGACACCCAAGAAAATTATATATGATCCACAAAAAATAAAAAAACAAGACTGGAGGAAATATGAAGAATATCATATATTATAAAAGGTCAAGAGGAAAAAGGTTTATTGAATAAATAAAATCTACATATATTTTCTCAATGATCAAATGTTCCTCATGTAAAAATAAATACATCCAATAGATCATAAGATTCATCAATCCACAAAATTAATATTTTTTGAGTAATTTGTAACACAAGGGAAACCAATTATTCCTGAAATGTCACGATACATGAAAAAAATATACTAACTTGATCATAACTACCAATAACTCATAAATACCAGACTACTTATTTGTAATCATAGTGGGAGACTCATTCCTCACTAAGATGATCATGGTAGGAACAGGGGTAAAAACCCTAATAGATGACCTATGAATTATCAAATTAAATGTTAATATACCAAGGGGGTATCCAGAATATAAGTGGATAACCTATTATCCTTCAGGAATAGTGGTTATCAAATCCACAATGTGTCCAGAGGATCAGTGAAATTGAATTAATGCATAAGTAGGGGTAAAAACCAGGTTTCTTTTCCAAACATCTAACCCACTCTCCCTCATCATATCTATTAAAATAGAAACATTATATACTCATAAATCCTAAGAAAAACCCAAGATGATGATGAAATAAAAATCATCATGTTCTAAATTTAATAATTCATATATCAAACTATTCTTGTTTCATATTATTACACTCGAGTGAGAAAATATTTATATCCCTTAAACTGAAAAATACTTGGAATATACAACCCAATAAATGAAATGTGATACTTAGAATGAAACAAATGGCATGAACTTCTCAAGAAAGGTCATGTGATCCTTGGTTACTTTTGGGGGGTGTACCACTAATATATAGTTCATGCGTGTTCATCCTATATGATATATACATAATATTACATGGAATATGGGACTAGTAAAAAAACCTATTTATGTATTACCAAATATTCCTAAGTTGGGTTGTTATTATACACAGTGTGTGCACTTTACCACTTGACTTATTGGGATATGTGGTTATCCTTTCTTGTACTCTAGTACATTCCTAAATTCATTGTCAATTATACATGATTTGGAACCATTTCCATACATATATTTCACATCATGTGTAGACCTTACTCAACACCACGAGAGACACATGACATTTCACACTATTTCACATGTTTCTTGATATTTAACATTCCATGAGAATCCTAGGTCCCATGGAATGATATTAATATATAAAAAAGTGTACAACATTTAACATAGCCAAGGGGAATTCACCTAACACTGATTATCCACAGTAGGGAATTCTATCATTGCATCCTCTATTTTCTGTCATCAACTCATCTTTCACACTATCTTTCATGATGTAGTGTTTTCATCATGCCTCCAATTAGTATCCTTATCACCACAATCATAATTATCCTACTTGGTCGAAAAAAAATCTAAACCATCTTCTCTCATTGATCATCACCTCGTTATATCATTAGGTTCTTTATTATAATGTTTCCCTAAACTCATCATGCCTCCTTAATTCTCTTTATCAAAAATAGTCCAACCTTCTTATTTTCATCTATCCATAAATATGTCAAAAATTAGAACTTCTTTCATCCTCACTTGTAATAATCCTCCATGCTACCCTTGGCATCACATTTGGAATCACCAACCAATGAAAATTTGATCGATGGATGAATTTAAAGAAAATAGAAAAGGTGATAGGAGATAAATGGGAATATTTTTTATGTTTTATGATAGTTTGATCTTTATCATTAATAAAAAAATTACATATTATGATGATGATGATAATGATTATTTTAGTCAAAAATATACCAAAAACGAATTATTAACAAAACACCATATATTAATTGTACTAAATAATCATTGATAAATTAGGAATATAATTTTGATTAAAATTTGCACTATATCAATTGATTATATTAACAAAATTTACCTAACATAGTGAATGAGGTACAAGAATTCTAGAATGCAAATAATTTTTAAACCAAAATCATAATCATGAAAATAATATTCCCATATGATGTTGAGTAAATTAATTATCATAAACATATATTTATTTTCAAGATGAATGAGGTGAGAGGAATTGAGAATTTATACCCCATTGTAATAATTTTAGTTCTTAAATTATATAAGATCCCATGATCGTACTAGCTTTTGTAAATTCAAGAAGAATTTATATTATCATGAAATTTTATGGTTTAATTTGATTACCATAAGGTTTAACTATTTTATGAGTATTTAAACACCACAGGAGAGGTTTTTAACATATAAAGGGGTGCTCGAGAGTCATTTGGAGGGTTATTAGGATCATTGGTTGGAGTTAGGTGGCTACTACATCCAAAACTTCAATATTACCAATGGATATTTGGTGGTGTTTGACAGTGGAAGAAACCACTTATTGGACCCATTAGTGATCCTATGTCCTTTTAGGGGGGTTAATTATAAATCTTCCAAATAATTATTTATAGGGGATAACCCCTATCCCTAATGTTTCTCCCTGACATTCCTAAGAGGACTTCCCCATTCGTTTTTCCTTACCCCTCCACATATAATGGTTGTTCTTAATATGATTTTTTAGTTACAAAAGAAGTTATGGGATCCTCATTCTCATCTACATTTTTATAAGTATGAATTTGTTTCTATTTGGATCTTAAATGGTTATTTCACCATAGGATGGTGAAATATCATATTTTAGTGAGGGATTTTATAGAGCATAGGAAGACAATGTCTTGAGAGGATGGCATCCTATCATCAGTCATTTAATTTTCATGTTTAAATCTTTTCATGAATTTCTTATCTATTTTCAATTAAAGTTTAATTTTTTAAGGGTGGAATTGATGGATTAGGTTGATACCTTTTCACATATTGGGATTGGGGTCTTTTAGGGGAATTGTACACCCTATTTCTTAAATATATGATGATCATGGAATTTAAAATATGTTATTCATATTTATAAAGAAATTAAATGTGGGTAATTAGTTAATTTTAAAATTGATATTTATTTATTTATTTATTTATTCTTGTAGTTAGGGACTCATGTAATTATGATAGGACTTGTTGACTAATAGAGTGGTTAATCAAGAATATATGGGAATTGGCAGTGGCTACTAAACCTTAACGTTATCCTGGAAAATATCCCTAAAGGTTAGTTGGTCATTCATACTTTATATATGGTAAATTGTCCATGGGTATGTGTTTTTTGGTGCTCTTGGGTTCCACCGATGATAACAGGGGACACTTAGGAAAAAAATATATTTAACTTAACCAAAAAACATGATTCACTGTGATAAATTATTCAACATACAACATGTTCCATAACCTTTATATATATATATCATAGTGCTGGGGGAATCATCAGCCCCTTGGGAACATATGTAATTTTTCACCTATATAGGACATGACCTTACCATAGACAATTTACATGGATTTAAATGGACAATGATGGAGATATATAAAGTGGTAATGGGTTTTATAGAACAAATAGACCAAGAATAATGTTATTTTGTGAACTATGTTAAGATATTTGAGTTTTAAACCATGTATAGGTTCTCTTGGGGGAATTTCATGATCCATAGACCAGATTCCAAATTTCAATGAGGACTTTAGGGTACTGATATGTTATTGGGTACATCATAATAGTGTTCATTCTCTATATATGGTCTAAAAAATTGAGGTATTACCTTGAGGAGACCCTAAGTAGGGTCAATCAAATGTGCGGAGATCCTAATAAGGATGTGTTGGGAAATGGAATTGATGACCAATGGTATCCACCAAAATCATGGATTGACCAGCATGGACACTAATTCTAATGACATAAAAAGACTTTTTTGAGTGTTCAAGAAATACTCTATCTACATGTTACATATCACATATTTATTTGATAAAGGTTACATTTTTTTAGTTTTATGAAATTATAAATTAATAATAAGTTCTTGGGGGATGTTCCATCCTCAACTACTTTTATGGAAGTATGCCATGGTCACGAGGGACCAAGAGCTACCTATATATTGCATCATATATCAGTTCTGCCTAAGTCTAGAATTTGAAAAATAAATATGATGTGTATGGTTATAATCATATTCATAATATTAAATCTGTATTTGGATATATGAAAAAAAAATTCATATGGGATGTTGAATATGTTAGGATACACCTCCTTGTTATCGAAGAAGGTATTTTCATGTTATTTAATTATTGAATTAAGACAAATAAATTCTTATAAATTCATGGATTACGTGTCAACTTCAGATCAAATATTTGATTCTTTAATTATTAGAATGCCTTTTCTCACTTGGATTCCTCTCTATATCATGAAATAGATTTGGTTTCCATTACATATTGGGAACCCATTCTTGTTATCATATCACCTGAAATGCCTATCTTGAATGGATCTAGATGATACCAAGCATTATCGAGTAGCTTCATTTCCCCCAAGAAGTAGATTTTTGTTAAATAATTATGTTTTATGAGGATCACCTACAATTATTTCTATGATACTCTGTTGGATCCTGTGCATGCACCATGATTTATTTTTCTAGATTCATCTATGAATAGGCAATAGAGACGATTATTGATGGATTTCACGTATTAATATACGATTGTAAGAGTATTAGTTATATATTTACTAATGTTTTTTTTTGTATAAATTCATTAACATTTTCAAATTTTTGACATCCTATACACTATGAACATGGAATATGAAATAAAACTAGAATAGGGAACACTAAGATTTCATTTTTGTTCAACTACTTACTCACATATTGTTTAGTGTTCCTAGGACTCCTAGGATCATATTTGATTCTTTAATAAAGGGGTTTCCATATAATATATAGAATGTTAACATATATTTATTATATTGAAGTATCGGTGATCCTGAGGTCAGGACTTGTATCACACTATGGTTACATAGCTTGCTCAGAGACATTTCTAACATTAACTGAATCATTTATGGTCATATTCAAATACCTATTAGGACTGAGGTATGAAATTAGTTAATTAATTTATTATTAGTTGTTAAATTTTATTAATAATATTAAATTCTTTATATCTCATAAACATACACCACTTTTACTAGCTTTTTGTGGAACCTCATTGGTGGTGCCCAACTAAGGTTTGTGCTCACTCCATTCTTGGGCCTCCATTGCATTTAGGTGCATGAGCATCTCTCATTTTCAGGTTTGGAATGGTATGGGGACCAAGGTTTTCATTTTTTGAGTGGGTAGGTTAATTCATGTGGTATTAGGAGACTGGGAAGAGGCATTTGTTAATATATTTTTTCCATTATTTTTTACTACTGAATTATCTCTATTACACTTGGGATATTTATAGATTCCTTTTCACTTTTATTTTATTATTATTTTGTATCATGATAATTTCTTTCACTATAATTATTACTATTATATGAGGTAATAGTCTCCCCATTTCCACACTATATCCTATCACTACTAGTTGATAGCCTCTGGTGTATTGGGATGCAAGTTTAAGGCTATGTTCTTACATGATCATGTTATTGTTCATAGTATCATAGTCTATGGTGTGAAAACGTGCTAATAGAGAAGTTATATTAATGTTGTCTTGCTATTTTGGGACATGTTATAAAAGAGTATTAAGAATTTTTATGATCCTCTAAAGACAATTAGATTAGTGTTTTGAGAACACTTATTCTGATAAGTAGTCTAGTATTTTAGGGATTTGAGATTGATGTTATGGATTTTCAATGTTATGGTTTCCGGTTATTTTTTATTCGAGCAACACACATGTGGCTTGAATTTATGATTTATTATGGATTTTGGATCTTGGACCACTAGAGAGGTGCCAATTATTTATTTTGACTCTTGTCTTACATAGGCACAATACATGCACTCATGCATCAAATTTTTCATATAGGTTCACATGATATATTCATATTAATGTGTGATATATATTAATGATGATGAGGCTAGATATTTAAGGTGTCAAAAATATATAAAATAGTGTTTTCCTATATAGGTTCTTGGTGAGAATCTACTCTATGGTACCATAATAATTATATTAATCTATGATAGTCCATGTGGATAATTCCATGTTGTGACTTGATGATGGTGATACCGATATAGTACCTTATTCATAAGAGTTGAAGAGACCCTCAATAGTTCAGAATAGGTACTAAACTCCTAATGAAAAACTCTAGTAGGTTTCTAGGGAAATTTAATTCATTATAGATGTATCATTAGGTAAACTTTTTAGTAACATTCTTCTCTTATCATGACCCCGATAGGCTGGACATAGCACTGAATGCATTTATATTGAACCTAACATACCGAAATTAGCAGTTGATTTCTTTCTAATATACCCTTTGTGGGTATATCATTCTTCGGAGTGATTAGATAAAAATTCTTGAAAACCTATGTTTATTTATCCATCTTGGTTTATGTGGAATCTTATTCAATAAAATTATTTAATCATTATTTGTTTTGATTTTGTAACATGATGTTGATAGCTACCATAATTATTCTTTGTGAAATAGAACCTCAATGATGTATTATCATATATAAAAACCCATTGAAGGTATGTTCATTATTTTTTCTACATTGACATCATGAAACATTAAGGAGAATCATTGTATGAGGTTTTATGGAGATTATCAGTGCCTAGTAGGGTGATTCATAATAGGTGATGTGTTAAGTGTTAAATAAATTAAAATATTCCCATAAATTAATAAATAATTAATGATTTTGACTTACAAGGGGATATATTTTCAACTTATAGTGTGTTTCCAACAATAACATAGAATTTAAAACCCATATAACTAAACCCATGTTCAGATGTTTTTCTCATTTAGGTTGATATTGACTTTACATACCTTTGAAATCGTGTCCTTAAGAGTTGGTTTTCAATCATGTTATATATTGTGTGACATTTGATATGGGAATGAGGATATTTCTATAGATTTATAACTAAAATAAAATATTACATATATGTGGGTTCCTTAAATATGGGCAGTGGCCATAATTTTATACCATCATTTGTGAAACCCCATGAATGGGTATTTGTGAATGTAGATGTTGTGGGTTATGATATAAGAGTGTTAATGACACCCTATTGTTTGTGGTTATGGTGACTGTATTGACATATGGGATATGTTGGTGGAAATTGTTACCCCTGGATGTGAAAAAGATGATAGGGATAGGTGGGAGACCTAGAGACCCTTCATTTGGCATGGGTCCTAATGATTTGGTGTTTGGTTTGACTAGTGGAAACCTAGAATCAGGGTTAACCCATGTTGAAGGTTCCATTGAATTGAACCATAGGTATGTGGTTTAGAATATTTGATTGACTCATTATAGGTTCATGGAGTTTTCCAAATGGGTATGATGATTCATTTTGTTTCCTAATAAATCCCTATGTTTCTTATGTACCGACACTAGTTTTAGCAGCTTGATCATTCTGGGTGCCTAGTGGTTATTCTATTAGAAGTGTGGTCATAGTGTTAGTTGGAACTCATGACAAGAATGGAAATATATAGTGGTTATATATGTGGATGACGTTGAAATACTTTATAGTTACAAAAAGAACCTTTGGATCCATAATTATTGTGTGAGGTATGTGGTCGTTTTATTGATCATGGAAGAGTTGTGGTTTCTGATTTTAAAGGGTATTTCATTGTGATCTCACAAAATGTCAAGATATATGTGTCAAAGATAATAGAAATATTTTTTCCAATGTTTCATGTGACTCATAGAAGCATGATTCAGGTTTTGGAGTTGGTGGTATGGAATTACACACCTATCATATGAAGCATGTTTTTTACCTATTAGTTTTTTATGGAAACTATTTAAATTGAACATTGATGAGTGGTCGAGTTTGTGGTGAGGATTGAAGATGTTGAATTAGATTATTTCTATTTTTATGACCTAGAGTTTATGTGAAATAAATTAAATTCCCTATAATGAGAGGATAATTTAGATATAAATCATTTTTCATAGAATTTTCATCCTAAGGGTGGACCTTGACATGTGTTATCATAGAATCATGATGTCAATTTTTTTATAGGAATGTGTTCCCTAGTTTGATGTTTTGGGTGTCTCCATATGAGTGGAACTTATTGGTTGTATAATATCTCATATAATGGATTGAGGTTGGTGACCCATGTTATGAAATAGAATTTTGTGAATGATAGAGATACTTCTTTTTGGTGTCTGGAATGGGTGATAAGTGATGTTTGTGTAAGTTCAATGGAATTAATGGGATTTATCCATATGAATAATTATGTATAGTGATCAACAGAGCATAGGATGTGGGGATCCGAAGCATGTTTTTGTAGTTCTATGAAAAGATACTCTTAAGTTTGGGAGCGGGATGTTGGTCACACACATGTGACCCTTAAGTGAGATGGGCGATGGGAGTATGGGACTGGTCATTCTATTTTAGTTTTTTCTTTTAAATAAAGGTGAATAAATTTATTGAGTTCTACTATATTCCATTGATAATTCCATGTACGGGTTTAGATACTATATCTAGTGGATTTTGAACATGGTAATTGTGATCAGGATGGCTATTGTCAATTTGAGTTGGTTTTATATAGAGACCCAAAGCTGGACGTACATGGAAATCACATTACTTTCGCGGATTAATTAATACATAACAAAAACAAACACACAAGGACCATAATAGTTTAGTGTATTTGGAAACATTGAATATAAACTTCTAATCATGTTGAAATATCTTCAACATCTCCCATAACGATCTTCCCCTTTTGTTTCCTAACCTAAAATCTTTATTTTAATAATGGGGGAAAAGAAAATATAAAAAGGATGAGCTCAAATGCTCAGTAAGGGTAAGGATGGATAAAATAAAACAAATCATATATATTTGAACTTAAAAACATGAACATAATGTTTAATCATCAAGGACTTGATAAATGACATAAAACATGGCAGTACGCAAGGCATAGATCATAATGGAACATCAATCATGATAAAATTTCATGGGAATAAAGAATGTAATTGTGGAAACCATTAAGAATATGTTATGATTTCCATAGTATCCAAGGAATTACTACCATGACCATCTTAGTGGACAAAGTCCCTTTCTGAATCGAGTTCACTCCTCGTTTCAATCCTGTAACAATAAACCGGATTAACTTACCATTCATGCCATGTCTATCTCATGAGATATAAATCTTTACCCAATGTATTGGAGGGATATATAGGTCCCACAAATCTCATATTGAAATCATTCTTACGTGTGCCACAAAACAATCATAAATCATTCATCATAACCCAAAGAATAAATTGGGTTTCATAAACATCATTCCATCATAACATAATCTATATAAAACAAATGGATATCATTTCATCATAATAAAAGTGATACCATATAAATCATAGATACATTATACTTGAAACATACACATATTAAATAATGTCATCTTAGATGTAAAATGGTTTTGATAAAGCACTTGAAATGAATTCTTGAGGAAAATATCCCTTCTTCAAAATCATTTTCTTTTCTCAAAATGCCATGAAGTTTTAAAAAAATGGATTTTGTTGAAAATAATCAAGAAACCTTGTAGAATAAGATTAATTAAAATTAGGTGTTATGAAACAATAATAATCTGTTCATCCTGTATAAGTTAAATAAAACATTCTTCTCAAAATTTTTCCTGAAAAGTCAAAAAGTACCTCGTATGGTAAACAAAAAAAAAGATTCCTTACATACCATGTAGTAAAAGTAAAAAATGGGTAAAAAAGACTTTAAAAATACATGAAAACATTTTTATAAAACATTTACATGGATGATAAATATAACCCCAGTAAATACTTACGTATAAGCAATCTCGGATAGAAACCAATTGAGATTGCAACATTATACCTTACCTTAGGTCCGATATCCTTCGTACGTATCTGAACCTCCTGTATAATGATTTATCTAATGTCATTGACTTATTAAAAAATCATATTCATTGTTATTATATCATGTAGGGTACACTTATGACTTTATATTACCCATTCTTTTGTAAATTCCATGTGAAAGCAGCGTTTTGGGTAAAATCGTTTCATTCATCGTACATGCTTCGACATGTTGTTCTTGATATTATTACTCATATCCTGATTTACTTAATTCCAAAATGTAAAACATGATTTATATATAATATATATTCAGTATATAAATATATATGATAGATCGATAAATGGAATGAAATACGCCATTCATGGAGACGGTATTTCGTGCGTACGCATGAACGCTGTTTTCATTTCCTTATTGAATTAATTGTAATTTAGTAAATGAAACATATATGGTAATAAATACAGTATCATTATTATGCAATATCTTTCATTATTATTTATTATATATACTTTATAATCATAGTTGAATGGTTAATCATGGAAAATGAATCTCATCGCGTTCGTGGAGACGGTAGTCCGTACGTACGCACGAGCGATGATATCGTTTCCATGATCATGGAATTATATTGAAGTGTATGTATACTATTTCAGAATCAATATCACTTCACAATAATCACATATAGTTATTCTTTACACCATTATACTCATCCAAGTATGGTGCTGGTGGAAAACAGATTACCCCACGCTCGGTGATTTCTTTTTCCGTAGGATGGATAGAAGGTGGAATAGGGTTGTTTCATATTTATAACAACATATAAGTATATGAGTGATACTGATGATATTACATCATAATAAAACAACTAAATAAGAGGAATTATAAGAAGAAATAAATTTGAAAGAATCGGTAACAGATATTACCTCTTCTTCGACACACCTATTTGAAACCTCCTCTTAGGGCACTATGATTGGTCTTTGAAGAAGACCAGAACCACTAGAATATTTCTAGATAAGTTGAGAAGGGAAATGGGCAGGGTTTGTCTGAGCATGAAGGCTCAATGTTGTGTAAAGATGATTGGGAGGATGTTCCCTTTTATAAGGGAGGAGAGGGGCTCCTTTGGAATCCTCAAAAATATTAGTTTAATATAAATTCAAACCCCACATAAAAACCACCAAAAATGACTCAATTATAATATTATATGAGATAGGGTTTTAATCTCATAAACCAATCAAATTTAGACATGTTTTGATCTTATTTTAACCCTTATCATTTGATTTATCCTTATTTAATCTATTTAATTTTATTTGTGGTAATAAAATTATAAATTTTAAATGGTTATAAATATTCACTTATGTGTTGTTAATTTTCCAAAATTGGATACTTTATGACATTGTCGACTATATAAATTTCAATTAATAATTTTTAAATATTTTTGTGACTTCTGAACAATTTAATAATATGTTTTTTTATAAAATAACAATAGTTTCAATTTTGAAACTATTCATTTAATTGAATTTAAATAAAATCCACACAGAGGATATATTCGAACTAAAACACTTAATAGGTTCTTAAAATGTCATATCCATCTATAAAATTATTTTACAACATTAAATAGTTCATATAATATTTATTTTACTATCTGTAAAACCATTTATTTGATACTTCTCTTAATAAAATAATGTCTATAACATTTTTGTATATTTATTAAATATACATATTTGTTGCATAAAAATTAAAAATATAATACTAAGATGAAGATAAATCTTATATATTTCATAATAATACTTTTAGTCGGATTTATAATCTAAAAAAACTTTTATAATGTTATATTTATTAAATTATGAAGGTGACAACTTTGACATCATTTAAAATAAAATAATATAAGTGTCATATTCACTTTTATAAGACTCCAAACTGTCATATATTCATTAGTTGGATGATTATGGTTCATATATATACTACCAATAAGTTTTGGTCAGGTTTGGGAGCCTTTTAATGGGTATTAGTATTTCAATATTAACTATATTACTTATTTTTCACTAAATAAATAATTTCTGTATCATTAATGTATAAGCTATTAAGGTAATTAAATATATCTTAAAAATTATAAATAAATTACCAAGATAAAGAAAAACATTTTATCTTTTAAATGAGTATTTCTAACCAAATTTATATTATTTATAAACTTATATTAAAAAATACTTTAATTATTGATGTTGAGTGAGACATATTTCACTTTCCTTTAAATAAAATAAAGGTCTCAATATCCTCCAAGTGGGATCCAATGGATTCCATTTCAACCCAAATATGGCTTTGGACGAAATATAATCATCCATTTATATTATGATAAGTGTTAGGGTAATTTTATAATATTATATTTACCCATAATTACCAGATTTACCTTTTACTATGGTAAATAAAATTTACCGTAGTTACTATTCATAATGCCCAAAAATAAAAAGTAGTCTATTAACATAATTTGGACCCACTGATTCCAAATATAGAATCCGTTTTTCTAAATTCAATACACAAAAGTTGCAGAAATTAATTTAAAATTAATCTCGTTGTTAAGAAAACGACTTTAAAAGGTTAAAACATTGCAAAAGATTGAAATGATTTTACCTATGAATTCAATGTAAAATCAATGATAATGACATAAATTATATTAAATGGTAAAAATATATTATATTTATACTTTAAAACCAATCAATATCATAAATTAACCATATAAATTATTATGATGAAAAAAGTTGTTTTTAATTAAAATATATCGTGTTTTTACTATTCATTAAAATATGAAAGTTATCAGAATAATATTAAAATTTTATCCAATGTAAATTTTTATATATTTATTCAAAAGAAGAATTTTATTTTGTCTATTTGAACATATAAACATGTCAAAAACTAGATTTAATGTGGGTGTTCTATCAAAAGGCAGCAAAACTACATTTTTTTAAAAATACTTAATATACCTGAAAAATTTGTTTTTGTTCTAATACCATTTTCTATAAAATGTGTAAGATGAACTATAATGTCATAAAATTCAAAATGTATTTACTACTATTTATAATGTCTAGTTTATAATAATATTATAACCATATATCGTTGTTTAGTGAAACCTGGTATTGCTTACAATGCACGCTATCTAGGATGATTGTGATTGCGTGTAATGCAAGCCAAGTTAGGGTTGCGTGTATTGCAAGACTCCTTTGTTGTTTAGTATAAAAAAATCCAACCATATTTCATATATACATTGAATATATAAATATATATATATATACTCAATGTTGCGTAGAATAACTACTATCAAACAAACTTGAAATTATGTGTAACAAGATCCAAGATTAGTGTTGCGTATACTACAAGATAATATGATGTTGCGTATTGCATAAGATAATCTTGGTATAGCGTAAAGTAGAAGATAAGAAAGAAATTAAAAAGAACATATATTATGAAATCTTGGGGTGTTACATTTTAGATCCTGAATTTATTAGTACTCATGGAAACAATGGTGTGATATTAGTTGATGGGTAATATAACTATGAAATTAAACTAAGATTTGAT
This sequence comes from Viscum album, assembly GCA_963277665.1. Classification (NCBI taxonomy): domain Eukaryota; kingdom Viridiplantae; phylum Streptophyta; class Magnoliopsida; order Santalales; family Viscaceae; genus Viscum; species Viscum album. The sequence goes on along the minus strand of OY728164.1, from coordinate 1,658,997,622 downwards.
TGTCAAATTCGGTGAAAATTATTATATTACAAATGTCTATATCTTAGAGCAAGAACACTAGGGTTAAATGTTTAAAAACTTTTCACAAGTGAGAGATGATAGTTTCCAAAATAATTCATATAGAAGAGATGGAACTGGTATTATATGTAAGGTAGGATAAGATGAGCTAAGAAGTACATTAAGAATCATATGGAATGTGATGGAAATATTTTTGGGATCAATTTTGGATTTTTATGTAAAATCCAATGCGGTCAGGGTTGAAATTTTTTAACTATTCTTTTTACATTTATGCCTTTAATCAAGGACCTAGAGAAATTTCCTTAAGTGTGATCTGGTGATTAATATTTAAATCCATTTTGGGATAATAAATATGATTATAGGGGAGTGAATTGTAATAAATTACAGTGGTGGAGGTATCATGGATTGAAAATGCTCTATGAAATAATGAAACACTAGTTTTGGGCATCATGGGCATGGTAGTGAACTAGATGATGATACAATATTTCTCTAATTTGATGGGCCCAGGTAGTCCCATCTTGAAATTATAAATGATTCTAGGAGTTTCCAATATAGTTTTTTTTGTTTTAGTATTGTATGTTTAGTGAGGATATTATGAAGTGTGTTGGGAATTTAGAAATGGAATAAAGAATTTTGAGTGGGAATTCATGATCGTGGTTGGATGGAATATTTTCATGAATTTCTACTAAGACCTCTGGGATATGAGACATTATATGGTGGTGTGGTTATAAGGTCCCATGTATGGGCATGATTTACAAAATCAAGAAGAATTTAAATTTTCAATTCTGTTTCCATGCCAATTTTACAACCAGAATTATGAACTATTTTTTGAGTCATGGAACACATCTGGATAGGGGTTTTACATATAAATAAGTTCTTAAGTGATATATAATGGGTTTAGAGTAGCTTCAAGTGGAATATTTTTGTTACACCAACTAATGTTATATTAGTGCCACTAACAAGCCGAATGGACTTTTATGGGGTATTATAATTCCCCCAAACTCCAATTATTTGAATGGGTTTTCCCATATCCATAATGTTTCTCTCTTTCATGACCATGTGGGCTCACCCTTTTTTATTCCTTTTCCCCCTCCATATGAGGTGTTCTTATCAGTAGTTTTTCTCATTAAAACGTGTAAAGATCCAACCTTCTCATCCTAGACATTCTCCTCCTCCTTCCATTGAGATTTACATATTTTAGATCGTATATGAGGATTTCATCAAAAGATAGTAAAATAGACCATTCAGTTGAGTATTTCTTTGAGCATTGGTAGAGGGAATCCCTTGATGACTATTTCCTATTTTCACTCATTAAATCATCAAATGAACATACCTTTTTGTAATTTTTCATTTCTTTCATAAAATTTGAAAATGTTAAATGATGGAATTATTGTCATAGTACATAGAATTTTCATATCTTCGGTAGTTTTTGTGTTGAGGGTAGTCGGCTCCTCATTTCTCAAAAATTCAGTGATCACTGCACGTTCGGTGAGTTATTTGGTTTTATTATAAATTTTAAATTCAGGATTAAACAATATATATTTTTTAGAATTGTATAATTACTAATATTTCTCATGGAGTTAACAAATTAGGTTGTCAAGATGGGATCAATTGGTCAAGGGTGTGGTTGGTCGAGCCTATAATGTCACAGGCTCTTGTTTCTGACACATGCTATTAATTTTGAAAATATTCCAAAATTTTATCTTGTCTTTCATGATTTATCATTGTTAAATTACTCATGTGTAATTGTTTTTTGGTCTGCTCAGGTCCCACCACCGATCGAAGGGGACCCTTGATTATATTTATTATTTAGTTAAATTAATAGTATTAATTATATAAATAAGATAAATTATTAAAAATAAAATAATTCCCTCGACCAATATATGTGGAGAGGAAAGTGACAAGTTCCACTTTAGTACATTGGGAACAATCTCATTTCATTGTCCATCATAGGTCATGACCATACCATAGACCATTACCCTATATTGAAATGAACCCTGATAAGGATTTCTAAATTGGAAATGGGTGAGAGATGCCTATTTTTCATAGAGATATGTGATTTCATTTCCTCTTTTAATAGAGTGGTGTTTTAAATATTATATGGTTTTCCTTGGGGGGCATTCATGACCTTGTGGCCAATAGCCTAATTTCATAAAGAATATAAGGTTCCATATATTTCATATGGTATGTCTTAAGGGAGTTATTTCTCTTAATATGGGCTACATCATTGACCAATGACTTGGATGGGACCTCAAATATGATTACCCAAAAACATCTTTACCATTATAACAATGATTTGGGAATAGATTATGATGATTAAGTGTGTACCCCTAAATAATTTATTAACCAACATAACCACTAAGGCCATCGACATACTAATGTGGGTTTAGGAATTAGTCTAACCCTCTGCTTAAAAGTTAAGTATTAATTATTTTATCAAATAATTTTTAATTAATAAGATATAGATAATTGTAAATAAATTTATATGGATTAATGTTTCTACTTCCCAAAACTACAATTATTATCAGGTTCCATGGTTAATAGGGACATAGCCCCACCTATATATTATATCGGATATCTATCCCATCCAAATATTTAATTTGAAAAATCAACAATAAATGTATTTTTATGATCATGTGTGTAATATTAAATGTGTATTTGGATGTATGGAATAATTTAGATTTCAATTAGGATTTTTAATATATTGTAATACACCACTTGATTATCAAAGATAGATAATCACTATAATTTAATATATGAATTAAAAGTGATCAGTCCTTCAAAATTCATGGATTTCTTGTAAAATCTAGATCCAATTTGAAGTGCTATCATTACCAAAATTCTTAGTGTCTCTATTATTCCTCTCTTTCTTGGGAAATATGGGAGGTTTTTTATGCATCTCAATAATCCCTCCTAGTTAGTAGGTCACCAAGGATGTCTACCACTCCAGGAACCCCATGATTCCAAATAATGATGGTTAGACTCATTTCCCAATTGAACTAGTTCTTCTTAACAATATAGAAGATGATGATGATTTCCTCGATTGATTCCTAGTATAGTCCTTAGGATCGAGTGGACAAACCATGATTGAATTTCTTAATTCTCTCTAGGAATATGTCATAAAGATGATGATTTATAGATGTCAAGTTTTCATTATAGATTAGGAGAGTATTAATTACATATTGCCTTTGTTTTATCCCATTATTAATTCATTATATGTTTTAATTTATTTATTTCTTATATACTAGGACATAATAATTTTATATAGAACTAGAAGAGGGAACACCATGAAGTTAGTTGGGTATCACTGGTTACCCAAAAATTGAGTGGTATACATGGGGTTCCTATGATACTACTTTATTTCATAGATAATGGAAGTCTAACTAATACCTAGAATCATAAGTTATCTTTAATATATGGGAGTATGGGTGATCCCTGGGTTATGACATGTACACATATGTGGTGATGTATCTTACTTAAAGAGATATCTAGAACTAGATGAAGCATGTATGGTTACCCAAAGGTGGAAATCATACTCAAGGTATAACATTAGTTATTGAATTTATATTCAATAGTAAAAAGGTTCTTATTATTATCCATTTCATTATCTCACAAACACATAAACTTATTTTAATGTCTATGTGAAGTAAAACATTTGTGTTACCCTATTGAGTTTTTTACTCACACCATTAAATTGATATCATTTCACATGTGTACCCAATAATCTCTCACATGTTTACTAGTATGGGATGGGATGAGACCTGATGCTTTTATATCTTGATTGGGAAGGTTATCTCATGTAGTAATAGGAGTCTATGAAGAAGTATTTGTTAATAAATGTGTGACTTTATTTTTGACTATTTATTTTCATTTATTACAACATCACATATTTACATCTTCTATTTCCTTTTTAGTTTATTATTAATATATTTTGAGTGTAGTTATTTTACATTATAGTAAAGACTCTAATATGAGGGAATAATATTACCATGGTCTAACTTTAGGACTTCAATGCTAGTCTGTAGCCTTTGGCATATGAGGAGGCTCTCCTAAGGCCTTGTCTTAACCTGAACTGGTCATCATTCATAGTAACATAGTGCGGGGTTGGAAAAATAGATTATTATATGACATAAATTCAATCTTCATTTTTATGTTGATCTTTAAATACTATGTAATCCAATTATAATTGAACCATGATGTTTTCCCCATTCTCATAAATGCTTCTTAGGTTTCATATTGTCAACAGTGGAAACATTAAATTGAAGGAGAAATAGCCACTTTTTATTGTTAACGTAGGATAATGAAGTATACATTTGAACACCAGTTAAGGCTCATTTCATGACTCAAAAACTGAACACATGATTTATAAACCATTGAGGAAATACACCTAGTTCCAAAAACAAATCACTTTATTAGAAATTTTGGTGATATTATCTTTATGAAATGTCAATATTCAAACTCATTAAATGAATAATTAATTTTTTAATACATGTTAAATATCCCTTAAAAGATAAATAGGTGAGAGGTCCACTAAAACCTAGCGTGAGGGTATAAAAATTTCCACAAACACAGTATAGTCTTCAATAAACTTATATGGTTATTCACTAGGACAAATTTATCATTTTACCCATTTAAGGGACCCAAGGCTTCAAAACTCATAAATTAGATATGTCTTAACCTTAGAAAATACTAGGTTACTAAATCATCCCCTATGTTAATAATTTTCATCCCTAAATAGACTAATACTAGAGAATATAACTTAGAAACACATAAAACAACCTTATTTAAATAAAACCACCCATCCTCATATGCGCAACATCAAACTATGGATTTATATGTTATATTAAAACCTAGGAAACAAAAAAAGGGTAAAATACTCTTCCCGCAACACATTAATTATGAATACCTTCAATTATATTCACTTTCACGTAGGACTAATTTGTATCAATAATATTCTTGAAAAAATCCAAGACAATATAATCATCCTAATTTATTCTAATCTCATCAAGATTCCCTACCAAAGAATATACCATCCAAAAATAGTCCATTATCATAGGTTAATGAAAAACTAAGAAAAATTAACATCAATATAGACATAGTTTCATAAAAATATATTCACTTTTTGGAGTGATATGACTCCTACCATTAAACATAAACCCATGAAACAAGCACAAAATAACCATTTATGTAGACAAAATCCTTCCACTGGGTGCTTTAAAATAATATTCTATTATAATTTATTTATGATGCAAAAAATGGATCCTCGTGGATATATTCAAATTCTCATCATAATATAATGGTCCACACATGTCCACAACATAATAAGAAATCATATGGATATCACCAATTTAAAAGATCAATATTTCCACTATCACAAGTGGAATTCTCACATCTAACAATCCAAATCCAAAAAATATTACATCCACTGATAATGATATCTTGTTGGGTTTTTATATCTCTTCATAATTCCTATAGAAAAAATCATTAAATAGAACCATCCTCATCAAACTATTATGAAATTAACCCTCATGTCATTAAAGGCCCATTATGACTCAATTTGAAGTCGATGTAACAAACACATTCAATAAAACAACTTTTTCTACACCATAACCAAGGATAACACATACCAAACTCAAGTGACAAAAAACCTCAACACATTTATCTTCCAAAACATATCTAGGGTTACAACATGATTACATTGAATTTTCAGTTAGACCTATACCATCAATATACCATGCCTTATTAGGATATCAATGCTCAAAACTACCCATCATAGTACCCAGGTTGAGCTTTATGAGAATACCACCCTAAAACCATGAATTGGAGGGAATATTTTTCACCTTAAAAATCCATCTAAGATCACTCCTATAGTATATTTTGTTTTGTAAGAGTAAGAAAATGAAACTACCAAGATGTCCCCTTACACTAGATGAAAAGTGGGGAAAACTAAATTTCATAATAGATATAATAAATCTACCTATTCTATAAAAAACATACTAAATTAAGTCTAACCACTCATGTCACAACCCAACCCAATAGGTATCATTCCCCAACTACCCTATGTTTATCTCCTTATTCCATGGGATGCAGACAAGAACCAAAATGCATAACCGATTTGGGTGGACTTTCTTGATGTACATGTATGCACACACCTAACCATATCCATGTAGAAGTGTAGTAGAAAAATAATTAAATATGAAACATCTTGATAATGGGTCATTCTTGTAAAACCCCTTCGGATTACTTGAGTACAATAGTGAAAAATGAAATTTAAAAGGGGAAAATGCACACCAAAAAAAACATCCAAGATGATAATGGGTCATTCATGCAGGGGTGTGTATATAAATACCCCATAGGCTTTCCAGAAAGATGAATTGTGAGATATAATTGAAATTATAGGAATTAAAATATCAACCCATAGAAAAAGTGAAATGAAAACAAATCAACAGGGATATATGGTCATAACAAACACCCATATTATAGAGAAATGGAATATCTATATCAAATCCTACCCTAGGAAAAGAGTTGTATCTACTCTAGAGGAACATCAAGGTTCCCAACATCAATCACAACTTCCTAAAAAACATCCAAGATGATACACACCCTAACGTTGTGTCACACAATCAAGGGGGACATAATTTTCATTTAGATGAAAAATTATATAGTATAATAGGATGCCCAACTCCTTATATAGAGTACTCATACCGTAACTCTATAATAGGGTTCCCCTCAATAGGTAGAGGACTCTGTCCATGACTCAGTAGGAGGGTGCCACACTGAAAGATGATATAGGGCCCATGCTATGTCCCAGTAGCTGGGTTACACAAATATGGTAGATGAAACATTAATTTATCATTAGGATTGTTCCACTCTGATATATTAATAGGTATATTATCATTGACCATTCATGATAGGACGGTTCCCCTCTAATAGTTAATATAAGACCCATGATCTGTGTCAACAGGAGGGTGTACTGCTAATGGTTAAAGACCCGTACCATGACTCCACATGAGGTTCCCACTCTAATTGATATATCTATTTATTGGAAAACTTCCATGTACAATAAAGAGGGTGACACTCTAATGGTTCATAGAGGACCCCTTCTATGTCACAACAGGAGGGTGCCACTTTAATGTATCTGACAATATTGTCTAATCTCTACCATCATTCAGCATTTCCTAAATAAGAGTCACACTCAAAACATCTCACATCATATCCTAATATCAACATTGATGGAAAAAATAATGTTATACATAAAAACACTTAGTATATGAAATTTATGTGAAAAAATACATGTCCAAATGAATGAAATGCGATATATGGATGTTTTTCTAAAAAGGAGGGTACATGACTTCTAAGAGGAACCACATGGAATTTGGTTCCACCATATTGTTTGGTCGTGTCACATACAGTACATGGATCACTATACATGTAGCCCTACACAGTGTGTAAAGAGACTACACTATATGCCTCATCAACCTGGATTTCTTCCCATTCTTCAGAACTTGTCCATGTCTGTGTACACCCAGAGTACAAGTTATATTTCTATCATAGAGTCTAGTTGTGTGTGGTGGTATCACAATTCTTATGATATTTATCTCACCCAAAACACTATCCATCGTTGTAAGTGGGCTACATGCCATGTTTTATTCAGTCCAAATGGCCAGTACTTTGGTTTTTCCTAGAATTCCAAATTAGACCCTTCTGATCCAAAAATGGATTATCTACTTTCATTTCCAAATGAATCCCTCCCAAAGTCAAATTGGATGTCTAACAGTTGTCGATTACAACCCTCAAGTTACTGAAAATCATGATCTCATGATCCACGATGGTTTGTCACATTCCTTGTGTGCCTCCCTTCATCATCATTATTCGGTATTGGATACCTGAACCATGGTAATCATCACTCAAATCACATAACACAAAATTATTATACCCTATATCATCTTTATATTCATCTAACATGAGAAAACCATGATTATGGGGGTCTGATCACACTTGTTACTACCTGAAAATAGTATAATCATGACCCCAATGTCCAATGACGAAGAACACAAATAATGGTGGGGGAAACACATAAAAAATGGTGAGATAATAATTTATCAAGTGTTCTTGGAAAATTAATATAAATATTGATGCTCTACATGAGAAACATGAATCAAAATATTGAGATTGAATAAACAATTTATGATTGATATACAAGCACAAGAAAAAGTTTTTAGCTGATCCAGATCAAGGGAAATGGATATTCATACTCAACCTATTAATAAATTGGGGAAGAATCTATAAATTTATGATTCCAAACTCATATCGTATTGTTCATTGATGAATAACATTCTTGAAAAAAATTAGAGAGGTCATTGCGTTCGTTGTGCCTCGATTCACCTGAACATGGAGGTTCATCCTCATATGATTTCAATTACCCAAGAAGATTTTGGAAGGAACTCCTATAAAATATCCTAGAATTATGTGGAAAACCCAAGAGATCTTCTATGATTCCATAAATATAGAGTAAATACTATTATTTCATTAAAAATAATAATAAAAATAATCCTTTAATTAATTCACTAAATGTACCTGCAACAACTGATTTATCTGAACACCCCATGTTGACCTATTTTATGTCATTCCAAGTGTGAGCCTAGAATTAAATATTCAACTATGGTCTCACATTATAAATCTGAGACTCTTTGTAAGTGTTTTTGAATTTTATTTAAGTATAGAAGAAAACATGTCATAAAATATATTTATTATTTTTATAAATTTATTCTTGGGCACACTATAATTGGGAATCACAGACCGTCTCTATTCATGGCTCCAAAATAAATTATAGATATCTTATAAATTCATAAAAGGGAAAAAATATGATCTCTATACTACTCTTTCCTTATTTTTCCTATCCCTAAAAAGAAAATACTAAATAAAAAGATCTAGATACTGAGTTCGCATCTAGATTTCCTCCTCCTAGGAGGTCTCCTACATGACCTTGTGTTTCCACAACACTCAACCCAAAGGGATGATCCATGAAAACAAGTGACACTCTAAATAATACTTGATCAACACTGGTTTATTTGAAAAAGTGGCACTATCATCGATGTCCATCTCACCAAAATCAATAATGTGCATGGGTTCATGCACGTATGTCTTCAAATAAGAAATCTGGAAGATATTGTTCACCCTCTCTAACTATAGTGATATAGAAATATGATAAGAGGCATATCCAACACCCTTCATGATATATAATGGTTTGATGTACCTCAATGATATCCCGCTTCCCCATCTAAATCTCCCCAATCATCATCATGTGTATAATCTTATGAAAACGTGATCTCCCTACTCAAAATTGAAGGGCCTATAATGTTGATCTGCAAAAGATTTATTCCTAATCTAGGATCTCCTTATCCATTTTCAGATTACTTGGACCTTCTACATCATTTCCTTCACCATCTCTAGTTGAATAAGAGATGAATCAGGGATCTCTATTGAGCATAAGGGTGACCGGAAGGGTCTCCTGTATAGGGACTCAAACTATGTCATGTAGATAGTATATTAGTTTCTATTATTATACACAAAATATACTAAAAATAAAATCTTTCTACCCATATTGGACAAATTGTAACACTCGAGACCTCAACATATCATCCAACACCATGATAGTGAACAAAATATTTCAATCTTTCTTGGAGTGAACAATAGTAGTCATCCTTATATGGGTCTCAAATTATTCCAGAATGCCTCTCTAGAACCGTGTCATAAAACATGAATCATGACCAGATTGAATATTCAAGGTTACCCCATAATGGTGAATGTTCACCCATATGTACAATAGCTCTAAACTCTCCTCCAAACTCTATTTCTTGATAGTAAGGAAGTTCACTGACTTTGTGAGTAAATATACTATCACCTGAATGGAATAATGTCCTCTCACTATCCATGGGAATCCATTCAATGATTTCCTTTATATTTTGACCCATTTATACTCTATAATATCAAGAGGATGAAAACAATCTTCTAGAACTAGGTGATCAGCCTTCACTTACTAAAAGAATAGGCACGGTACGACATGGTCAACCATGATCTATCTCATTCCTGCCCATAAAAACTACATCATATGGTCTCTGTACATATTCATCACATCTGGATATACATATAAAATAGTTGTTTGAAAATATATCATCACCTCCTCCTGAATCATGACATGGACCACCATCCTTCCTTGGAAAATCATGACATGATTCCCTCTTTTTGAAAAACCATCTAGTAAATCTTCTTAGGATATCTGGTCATGTAATACCTCATAAGGATTTTATCCTAACTATAACTTTCTCACGTTCTAATGAAGTGGACGATTCAAAAACATCAACTGGTTAAAAGTTGTACCTTCTTAGTCAAGTCAGTTCAGCTAGAAGGAAGCCAACAGCTCCAACTCTTCTTGTACCAAATGTGTTTTGTAATTCCTTTTTTTTTGGAATTTTATACCACATTTATTTTCCATGAAATGTAGACTATCTCAAATTCATATTCCTAAAAAAACACAAACCAGTTCCTCTACATAATGTTCAAGTCTTTCTATGTGAATTCATACATAAGGATCTCATGGTATGTCTAAACCATAAAGTGATATCCTATAAGATATTGTCTCCACATCTTCAATGGTAAGACCACCACTACAATCTCTAGTCCATGGTTCACATGGTTTTTCTAGTGGAGTCACAACTGCTTAAACTGATATATGATAACTTCTTACTAATTCATCAACATGTGGCTAAGCCTAGATCATATAGAATAAAAATGTACAATTTACTCACCCTCCACTAGTTTTATTAAAATAAAACCACTCATTAGCCTCAGCCTCACATCCTCGAAAAGTCTATGGAATTGATCAATCCATGTAAATAGCTACCATTTCCATGTTCGGGTGGAAAACATGGTTTCAATCCTTTAGAATACTTCAAATAACCTCTAGTAGTACACTACCAATCCAATAAAACCCATCATACCTAACACGCTCTTGAGTGGCTTCTATAAAATAATTGCAGTGTTCTTTTCTGGGTTCACAACTAATACACGCTCTGAAATGACATGCTCTCAGAATTGATCCTCATGGATCAAAATATTATACTTTGATATCATACCATAATGATTCAACTCTCATAAAAATGGTGGACCATCCATAAGGGATATGAATGATCCACCTCAAATGAAGAGTATATGAGTACGTTGTTAATGTAGAAAACAACAAGTTAGTCATTTTATGGTAAGATTGACTAATTAAACAAATCCATAACATAGTAGAGGAATTTATCACACCAAAGAGAATCATAAGAAACTCATAGTGTTTGTATCAACATAAAAATTCCAACTCTGGAATATCAGCCTCGTGAACTCTCAAATGGTTGTAGCTGGACCTAATACAATTCTTTGAAAACTAACTCACACATCATAACTAGTCAAAGAGGTCCTAAATCCATGGATGGGGAGAAATTTTATTTATCATTTCTAGGTTTAGTTTATGATAATACACACAATTCTTCATGCTCTCATCCATCATTTTCATGTGCAATACCAGTGATACCCTAGGTGATAGACTTAGAATTACAAGAACATTCTCTAGAAGGTCCTCTTACTACAAAAACAAATTCACAGAGCTTGGTAGGGGCCATATGATAGGATATAAGGGATACCGGTGTGGTCATGGGGTGTAATTATATAAAATCCTCAATCTTGCACCTTGTATGTATTCTTAAAACATCATCAGGGAAGACCTCCATAAAATCATCTATGGAATAAGGTATGCAAATACCTGAAGAGACTAATATAATAAGGGATACACTCTCTAACTAATCAGTAATGGGATGCAACCTCATGTTTGAAAAACCCACTCATCCCTCTATGATATCCCCTTATCCTACAAAGTACAATCTCATCCAATAAATGCAAAGGCATATTTATCTTCAGTGGTGATATAATTTTTGGCCTTGGACCATGGAAATCAAATCCATACCTAAGATAGAGTTATAGGGTTCGATTGTGATGATGAAAAGGTCCCATTATAACCTCTCTCCACTAAGAGATATCCCTCACTATCATAAGATAAATTATATAGAATAATTTTTCTGTGTCGGTAAATTAAGAACCAACTTTTGGTCTAATGCCTCTACTAGGATCTCCATCACTAACACTAGGTTTAAAGGGATTGAGGAATGACTCAAACCTATGTCTAATTGTATATTAGAAAGAGCTTACAAAACATAGATCATTCATCAAATTTTCTCATGTTTCACTGGGTCATATGTATCTGTATCCTTCATGTTATCCATGCCCCAACATATATCTCCTTGAGCTTGACATGGTATGAGTGGTTGTAGTGGTGGATGGGGCCCATAGTCTAATCCCCCACCCACATCTCCTCCTCCTAGATCTCGCTTAGTATCTCGGTCAGCTCCACCTCCCTGGGGTCCACCCAGCCCTCGCCTAGGAGATCCTTGGTCATGGTGCTGCCTATGTCATGGTAGTCCATTCAAAATCAGCCTACCCTCTTCTACATATCTTGTCAGGAATCACATGTCATGTGACCTCAGCTGTCACATTCATAACAATTATTCTCTATAGGATTCCCTTTTCCTCTACATCTTCCATGTGATACACAATCATTTGCCTTAGTCTATTCAAGGGGAGGACTCCTATGACGAGGTGCTATCAAAATGGTGCCTACTAGATATTACAAAAAAAATTCCCTATGATACCCACTTATAGTTCCAGCTTCCTAGAGCCCCTATTATAGGAATATCAAAATCACCATTTCCCACTCCAACTCCATGTGATAAGTGGGAATGCACAATGAAACGTAATAGAAACAAATATCTCTAGAGTATCCCTAGTTATCCATACATTACTGAAGGTATCCTTCCTAAATCATGTTGTGATAGTATCATGTAAGGTCTGTGAACTTCATGGGATACTCATCCAATGTCGTCTATCCCTATTGAAGCTCTTTTATTTCCTATATAAAAACTGAGGGAAAATAGGCATCATAGTACTCCTCACAAAAATATTGTTCGAAATTGGTCCATGATTTTGTTGACTAATCATGCATTTCTGTAATGAGACTCCACCTGCACCCATCTGCTCCATGAAAAAGACTTGCTACCAGTGGAACCACCTGGTCAGTTAGTTTTCAGATAATCTAGAAGAAATCAATCACTAACTATATCCAATCCTCCATTGCTTGAGGATATGGCTCATTAGTAGAACATAAGTGGCCCTTAGAACAATAACTCATGTAGTGCACTTAGAGTACACACATCCCCATCCTCCTCTACTAGTATGATCTGATACTCGATAGGTGAGGGTGCTCCTAACTATCCACCTATTGGAAGAACCTCAGCTGATGTCCCGTGAACTGAGGCATCATCACTTTTCGGATCACCATAACTTTATATAATTTATAACATAACTCCCAATCATCATAGAGGCATCCTAAAAATTTAATCAATAAATTCCATAGTTTGATAACTATATGTATGTATTTGTGTGTGATGGAGAGCTGACTCAATAAGGATTATTAATTTTCCCAATATTATATGGAATATGTATCACTAATCCCTATCATCAATGTCTTAGTATGCCGAGTAGACATGAAGTTAGTCATGTTCATGGTGAATGTATACATTGGTTTCCACACCAACACTAGATACCTTACCCAAAATCCAACATTGAGAAATTTTTGACAATATTACCCTAATTCCCAAACATATCCTTATTGGGGGATACTCTAAATACCTTCCCAAGTAATGGACTACTATAATAACATTATTTCAATACCCTACTGAATAGGGATCGAGATACAACAATCCAAAGACCACATCCATAATCTAGGGGATAGAAATAAGAACTGAATGGAATAATCAATACGAGTTTTCTTTTCCTAAATTACCTTTATGCACACACCTGACTGTATCCATGAATAATTTTGGGGGATAACTAATAAAAGATGAAACATATAGGGAATAAACCATGAATGTAAATCCTCTATGGATTATAATATTTATATATTATAAAATGAAAATTAAAATGGTAAACTAGATTCCCAAATAGAAAGATCCCCTGACTTAAAAAAACTAGAAACATAAATGATGAGAGAGACCGTATCCAAATATCTGCACTATATCCACCATATACAACCAAATTCCCTGGGTATAAATATGCACCTCGGTAATTAATAACACCATGTTCATCATTTTTTTAAGACATTACATGTGAGGGAAAATACCATGAAAAGTTGAGTATATACATACCCAATAAGACACCTGTAAAGATTAAGTCGGACCAGTAAGAGAAATGATAAGAATAGACAACTCAACTAATAATAAGAGTGAAAAAAAACTAATCAATATGGATTTATGATCATAAAAGAAACCCAAGATAGAGAGAGAGTATGGATATTTATCTCATATCCCAGCACTAATAAATATTCTTCCATCCGTTCTAGAGGTCCATCAATGATTCCCAACATCTTATGCATCTTTTCGAAAAACAATTCATGACAATCCACACATCACCACTATGTTTCTCAATCGAGAGAACATACTATCTTGGTAGAGGACCCATTCCACAGTAGGACATATGGGTTCCACTCAGAAGAAAGGGTAACCATACCCTAACTCTAGAGGAGGATTCTACTTATTAGGTAGTGGAATCATGCCGTAACTAAGCTGGAGGATGCCTCTCTAATAGATGATATAGGACCCATGCACTATACTAGTAGGAGGGAAACACTCAGTAGGTAGAGGAAACATAACCTAACTCATCTAGAGAGTTACACATTGATATATATATATATATAGACATCCCATGAATTATTTGAGTAGGCTAGGGGTCCACTCTAATGGTCAAAAGAGGACCCATTCTCTTTCCAAATAAAAGGGTTTCACTTTGATGGTCAACGAACCATGACCTGACTATGCAGGGAGGTTCCAATCTGATTGATAGATAGTAAAAGGACCCATAAAATGTTCTAGTATTATGTTTCCACTCTAATGGTCAATAGATAACACATTCTATATACCAACAGGAGGGTGCCACTCTAATGTCTCTAACAATCCTGTTTGATCACTACCATCATCCAGTGTTTCCTAATGAAGAATCACAATTGGAACATCTCTCATGAAATCTCAAAATCCACCTAATAATTCCCTAATGATGTTCTATGTAGAGAAACAATCATAATAGGATAACCGAGACCCATAATATGAGTCCAAACTAAGTATATATGAGAGGTTTATGTTTCATTGAAATGGAGGGTACACAACATGTAAGATGACCAAGACCGTGAGTGGTCCCACACTACTACCTATTAATTTCCCTTAAATTACACATCTCATAACACATGTATCCCTACACAAAATTTAAATGATGTACATGGTGTGACTCATCCACCCGAGTTCTTGTCCATGCTCCTCATAATGTCTATGTACTCTAGTTCTGTAAGTTTCTATGTACTCCTAGAGTACACATCGGGTCAACATCATTAGTTCACACAGCTTCTGTATCCCCACATGGAATCTAATATTTATCTCACCCAAAACCCAATCTGTTACCTCCAGGGGGATACACATCCTATAAACATTAGATTAAACTGTGCGTAGTTCGGTTTTTCCCATAATTCCAAATATTCTCACTACAGTACAAAAAATAGATTATAGGTTATTGTTTTCACCTAGTATATTCTAGAAGTCAAATGGGATGGATACCATTCATAAACTTCATCCCTATGATGGGAGGAAATCAGTATCTCCTGAACTGATGTGTTTCATTGAATGTACCACACACAACACATCATCATCTTCATTCACCCTAGGATCCTAAATCTATAGGAATAAAGACCCAATTTCCAAAAAAACATCATGATCCATCCATAGATCCACAATCATTTGTTCGATGTTAATTTTCCATGAATTTGTGGGAGTGGTCACACACGTTCCAACTTATCATTAGTAATATCATGACCCTAGGGTTCGACAATTATGTATGTCGAGAATGGTGAGGAAAGATAATATGTAAGGGTGTAATGATTGTTGTAGATGCATTCACGGTCAATAAATATAAATTTGGATGCCCGAGTTAGGAAAATTAAACAACAAATATTGATTTTATAATCAATTGAAGATCGGTATGTTTTCACCTAAAAAAGTATTCAATTGAAGCATATCAAAGGAAAATTATGATCAAGATCAATCATTTAGTAAATTGGGGGAGAACCCAATAATTGATGGTACAACCTGTAATTATATTTTTCATTGATGAAGAATGTGTATTCTAACAAATTAGAGAATTTTGATCATTCATTACCCCTCGATTCAACTACATCCTAAGGATCATCATCATTTGATTTCAATTTTCCAACAAGGGGGTGGAAGGAAATTCTATCAAAAATCTAGGGGTTGTGTGGATAACCATGCATACAATCCATAATAGTGTAATTAAAGAGGAAATAGAATTAGGTCATTTATTAAATAAATTAAATAAATCTTTTAGTTAATTCACTCAATATACCTATAAAAACCATTTTATCTCAACACCCCACACAAATTTATTTTTGTTCGTGGCTATGGAAGATGTCATGTTTCAGAGTCAAATATGGTCTCAAATTTTTGATCGGAGGCACCATTTAAGTGTTATAAGTTTTTTTAATAAGAAACCATGCTTGAATTATAAAAAATATATTTAAAATTTTTATAAAGTTAATTCTAGGACTCCGGGCCTCAGAATCTAACACCATCTCAGTGCCTGGATCTAAAAATATTTCATGATATATTCCAAATATGTACATGAGAAAAAATGGTCTCTAAAACTAAAGAGTATCCCCAAAATTCTTTGTTTGAAATTTCCTACTATAGGAATTAGTTAGTTTTTTACTTCCTTGACCTCATATTCTATATCAACTTCAAATTCCAGAGACATGAACTATTAATCCATCTTTATAATTGATTTTCCTTGAGATAAAGGGTGTTTAAAATCCAAAACAAAATCCTTGAGAGTTCACTACACATATGTTTCTCTTAATGAAATAAAAAAAATTATAGATTATTTGAATACACACCCTTCAAATTATCTCAATCAAGTAATATATAAAAAATAAAACAACTCACAAACCATGTGTCCCATAAATATTTAAGGTTGTTTCTTTTCTATCAAAGTGACTCCAATGATTTCAGAATATCAATTATGAGGCTTGAATATTAATAATGGAACATCCTAAAAATATTATTGAAGATGAAACTAATAAAACCTAATACTCATAAGTAAACACTTTCTCCCTTTTACAGGTTGTAGAAGTCTCACCGTGTTTGAAAAAAAACTGTGAAATTTGTCTCTCAACTACTCCATCACCTTCAGAATCATAAGTTGGTTGACGAATAACTAAAAAATGATATTGGGGAATACTTGGAATAATTTTTATTTGAAATTTATTCTTATAATAAGGGAATCATTGGATTGTTCAGTATAAAAACTTTCATGTTTTCCTCTACCACTATGGGAATATTCTCTTTCATAGAATCTATTGAATAAAAACATAAAATTATATAACAGTGGGTAATAAGATATACTCCATTAAGGGTTATCATTGTTCATATTACTAAATGTACCTACTCACCAGTGATCGTAATCCTAGACCCATTGATTAGACCACATATTTACTCACAATAGTAAAAAATCATTGAAACATTAACTATGAATAACCAATCCACACTAAGGACAATGTTATAGGATCTTTTCCTAATACAATGGAATATCATTAAATATTTTTACACTTTAATATATTCTTAATGAATCATTATAATTGGTTAAAGTTATGTTCATCGCCATTGATAGTATCTACTAGAACTGGTTTGGTTTGTAAATCCAATTGGATATCCAGCTCTAGAACTATGGTATAGGAAGAAGAGAATGACTCAAATTGGATAAATGTGTACTTATGTTATTGAGGATTATATAATTAATACCTTAAAACCTATATATAAAAACATATTTATAGTCATCAATACACACTACTGTCAATAGTCAGATTATATTCACTCTATGGCTGATGGGGAATATTTGGAGTGGTGGTGGAGATAGTCTAGAGAATCACCCACATCTAATTACAAAGGAACATTAGATCCTTTCCCAAAACTGTCACCTAATATACCTATAAACCTAAAATAGGAAGACCCCTAATCTAAATTATTCCTTCAATTTTTTTTTCATTTTACCACATGGGTTATACTTATAAAAGTGTTCGCTTATTCCTTAACCAAGTTTCACCTCTACCAAGAAACTCCAATGTTCCAATACTCAGTCAATGAATCTAATTTATGTATAAAATTTAAAAGGGAATAGTATGAACTCAATACTCTCAAATTCATATTTAAATATAATTAAAAATAATAAACTAGAATATTTAATATATGTTTACCATAAAAATGTCAATGTATTTGATATCATTCCTCACACACAACACAAAATTTAAATGAAATAATTCTATATTTAGGTAGAATAAAATTATTTAAATATAACTATTAAATACCTATCCATTGAATTAACAGGAATGAATAGGGGTATTCTATTTATGATATATATATTTATATAATAAATTACGCTTTTAATACGAATATAATTCAATTAATTTATACAAAATTAATATTGAGATCATTTATTATTCAAATAACTATTTTTCTAAACATGCTCTTTTTATGAAATATTAATTTTTATATCTAGAAATATATGATTACTAAAAAAAATATTTGATATTAATAATTGGATAAAATAAATTTAGTTGGTAAATGGTACGAAATAATAATAATAACTATTAGTAATTGAAAATTTTATTTTCCAATTCAAATTTTTTTCTAATTACATATTATGGTTTTATTTAAAAATTAATATTTAAATTTTTTAATATTGAAATTAATAAAATTGAAATTTATTTTTTAATTGATCATATAAATATTGACTTAGTATAAATTTATAAGATTTTCTGAAAAGGTAGTTTTTTATTTGAATTTTTTTTCACAAACCAATAAATTTTTTTGACTTCAATGTTAATTAAGAACAAACTAGAAATTTATTGAACCTTATAATTAATAAAAAATAAAATTTTATATTATTTGTTTTCAATTTATAATTTTCATTGAACTTATAAATCCAATTTTAGAAAATTCTATATCTAATTAAAATGAAAAATTAATATAAAAAGTTGTTTTTCATTCAATTAAATGGATAAAGTATTTTAAAAGGATATTCAATTTTAGATTTCCTTGGAATCCTATTATCCTTAATATTTTATTATAATTGAATTTATTTTATTAAATTCAGTATCCAATATATTTTTACTTTATATATAAATTTAAATAATAGAAGTTTTATTTCTAAAATAAATTATTCTCATGTGATTAAGTTTATATATTTTCAGATTATATTCTTCCAATATTAGAGACCTAGTTAAATAATTTATATATAGATTTTAAATATATAAATTAGAATATTTGAAAACACAAATGGTTATCTATTCCCTTAAAATAAATTAATAATGTTTAAAAATTAAATAACAAGGTAATAATATTTTATGGTAAAAGGAATAAAGTTTGAAAAATCCATAAAAAAATTGAAATTTATCCTAAAAAGGTGTGGATAAGGTTATTTTATACCCACAATAATTTTAAATTATTATTTTCTTTATTTTTAACCTTAATTTTTTTAATAGTAACCATACATTGATGACAATCCAATGGTTACTCCCAAAACTACTCTTCCATTTACATGTAAAAGGGTAACATATTTTCCCCATCAAGAATCACATACAATTTATATCTCCACGAGAAAATTATCTATTTTTCTCCTATAATCCTCTCCCACATAAAAAATCATTTCACCTCTATTTAGAATAAGGCCATATTTTCCTAGGTAACTCCCAAATAAAATTCAAGTCCTTGATGTGAGAATTATAAAAAAAATTGTTTTTCTTCTCAATTATCCTCTTTCGAAATTAATCTTTACACACTAATATAATGAAATTAGTATCATATATATACTATAATGTTACTATATGTATGGTAAAATCATTTATTTTAATATTCCCCATGCATTAAGATAAATAAAACTATTTTTCATGTGTTGTGTTGATTACCAGCTCCAAGATACAATGTGTTTCATTTTTGTCACCACAACAAAATTTTGAAAATAGAGATGGTATTGAAGGATAAAAATTATTTTCAATATATCATTTGGTTTTTGGTATGAAAAATTTGGGGAACTATAATTGATATGATCACCAAATAATCATCCTTAATTTATTCATTTAAACTATACATACTATGAGGACGACTATTTATGCAAATTGTGTGATATTTTCATGTCTACTATTTTATCCTCTAATTACTTATATTTAATATATATATATATAACTAATAAAAACGAAATATTATGATTAATATTTATTTATAATGATATTATAATTATGACATCTCATAATCATCCATTAATCTATGAAGGTTTTTGTTTGAGTTGACTTAACCACCTACTTGAACAATACTCTACGTATACTCCATGGATGACTATGAGAAAATGTTTCTGGTATAATATGATATAAATAAGAAATTTATGTTTTATTGTGTTAGGGTAATTTAATAATAACATTTAATTCGTTAATTAATAATATACCCTTCGATTCTTATGAATCAATGAAACATTCTTTTAATCAATTTCATCTTCATGGATGAATTTTTTTTAGAAAAATTAAATAATTATAAAAAATAATTATAAGTGACCTTAATTTTCTACTTAGGATGAAAATTGGAATAAAATTGAATGCATAAACCTCTATTATAAAATTAGTACAAATGATCAGAACAACAAACACCAGATGTGGAAACATGAAAGAATTATTTTAGAAATGACTATATATGAACAATGTGAATGAAAATGGAAATGATTAAGGTTATTAGTTAAGGTAATAATATATATATTTTTATTATATGTGAGGTTAAATTACATTCATGAACTGTTATAAAATTGTTAAGGTTTTTCGTATGAATTTCCATTCATTGAAACATGTTTATGTTGTACACCATGTTTTATTTTTTAGTGTGTACATAACACCATAATTTAATATTCGTATAATAATTATTTTATGTTTCAGGATATTCAATATCAAATTTCATTCTAACTTGTTCATGGTATTTTGTTTCTAATGTTCCATTTGCTGTATGAGTTTTGTCTCAAATTCCAATTCTTGAGACACGTTTAGTAATATTCACACAATTTAAATTATTAGGGTGTACAAAATGCTTATTTGAGATATAATACCCTAAATAATCTCTTAATAATGTAATTTCAAGTCCAATTAAAATACCTCTCTTTTAAGGGGTTTTGAATGAAGTGTTACTCAGTCTGCATATGTTTTCCTTGTCTTAATTCTGTATCATTGAGATATGTTAAATTTTATAGACCATGCTCTATTTTTATTATGTTTTATTGATTTACTATTACCATAATTTTATTTAATTTATTTATTTGTATTTAATTGGATTTTCTATCAATCTCATTTTTCCTTAATCAAATGGTTATTGATTCATTTGTTTACCTTATAGTGATTTTCTTGGTAACTCTATTTTCATTACATCAGTTATGATCATTAAATTGAACATACTCTATATAATTTGGTTACTTTATAAATTGTTATTATATTATGTGATTTTTCTCATTTTTTCCATTGATATAAATTCATACCACATAATGACATTTAAATATATTTCCCACATCTTGGGTTATGTTCTTAGGAAAACATAATCCTAATTCTAGGTATGGATAATGATAATGTTATTACTTTATTGACTTATCTGTATACAAATTTATCTATATCATGTGAACATTACATTTTAAATAAATAAAATATGATGATTTTCACCTAGAAATAATGTTATATTATTGAAATGTGGAAATGTATTATCATTATATATATATCTTTATTCATACATGAATAATTGTTTTCATATTAATTATATATTGTTCAAAAATCCACATTCATCCCTATAATGGGTTATAATCATGTTATACCATTTATTATTATAATTAAATGTATCTGAATTTCATATATTATTATTCTAATTTGGATTTTTATTGTAATTTTCATAATGTAATGCATGACTATCCAATTATTTTCTCTAGATGGGTTATGATCCTATTATTCCTTTTTATGACATAGTGAAATAAATTGAAGTATATTTTATTATTATTCAAAAAATATGATTATTGAAAGATTTATAATGTATTAAAATACTAACTGTGTACATTATAAGGATGGGTTATGATCTTGATATCCATTTTTTGACTTGGGAAAAATTATTGACATTCTTGAAAACTATAACATAAAAACATGGGATGATAAGTTATTAATATTATTTATTCTTCATTTTATAGATATTCATGCCTTTATGGACAATGGACCCTTAGGGAATGGTATGAAAAATATTATTGACTCTTACTGTGTAGTAATTTTACCTAATCAGGTGACTGGTGGTGTCTAAAATTTTATAGATAATCATTTCATTGATAAGTCTTACAAGGAAATGCATGTTTTGGTGTTTGGTTCATGCATTCATAATTCAGAAATATGTCTTTGCTACAGTCTTGATATCTTGTATGGTATCTTGGTATAATGCCTTGAAATTAGGTTTTACTGTCTGGAATTATTAATTTTATCATTATGATATCAGTATTATTGTTACTAATGTTTTGGTTTTTTGTCATTTATATAACATGTCCTGTGATTTATATTGATTATATCATTGTAGTGTTTCCCTATTCCTTCCATATTATTTATTCCATGTTTTTTCTATGATATCTATTTTATATGTCTAGATATTTATTCTTTGAGCTCACCCATTATTATATTTCAATTTCCCTAGGGGACAAAAAAAAAGTAGCACACATGACATGTTTAGAAAGATATCATGTGTGGAATAATTTATGGGAGATGTCAAAAAATTATCATGAATTTATTGGTTTCTTATATAGTGGAAAAAATTTATATTATTTGTTAAAGGAATGAGATTTATTAGTTTATGATGTATCTTAACTCTCTAATGATCTATACCTGAAATAATACTTTGGAATTTTTGAGATTCGGTATTTTTTTGATTTTGTACATAAGGATGATTATATTAGAGATTTTATATCCAGTATCAAAGCATGTATGTAAATTCATTCATATGTAACTTTATCAGGGAGAATGGGTCTGAGGAATCACAAAAACTCTTTGTCCTGAGGGATTCAATTAGGAATTGATTCCATGTGGTTCCACATCAATATTTTTCAATGAACAATAAGTTACCAAAATACTACCAAGAAGAGACCCTGATATATTAAAAACATAACTTTTTCTCAATTTCACTATATAGAACACTAGATTCACAAGATCTCAAACTATTCCCATGGTAAAGAAACCCATACTATGTTTGACTTAATTTTATCCAATAGAACACTGTATCAAAAAGAAAACTCAAAAAATTTACCACTATTTAGATATTGGAAACTTCTATATACTATATAATAAGGGTTTTACTAAGAATAATATATAATAACCTTACCAATAATCCATTCATTATTTATCACTCAACTAATTAGTAGTGGTTAGCTCATCCTGTAAAAGAGAGCCATAAAATCAATGTCTAGGTTTTTCAACTAGATATCTCAGGGTGGAATCATTCTTTTCATAGGACAAAGATTTATTTATTGGATATCATCTTGGTGGGGTGATATAAATAAGGCACGAAAACAACATATGAAGAATTTATGATGATTTTACCATCTATAATATGACCAATAATTTATTCCTTTTAGTTCCATGTCAATCAATATATTATTACATTCCCATTGAATGGATATGTAGTATTTTTGACCATATTAGTTTCTCTGGTATGAAGATCGAACTAGGAAACCCAAAAAATTATTTCCATATATTTCCCAAACCAATCCCCACAAGGATTCTAACTCTAAACTCTATTTGTATTACTAAATTTTTCTGACACCATTCTGATGTGTCTTAACTAGCTATGGCATTTTATAGGTGATGGTATGTAGATTATTCCAAAAAATTGGTTCCTTAGTAGGAAATATGTGGGTGACTAAAACCGAGAAATCAATATATATGGGAGGTATTACCCTATAACTACATGAAAAATACATATGAGCCCATCACCAGATATAACCATCAATCCTAATAAAAATATTTATATGAAAAATTATATAAAAAATGAATATGTTAGAAAATAATAATATAGTACAATAAACCATGAGTAATAAACAAATGGGGGGAATATATACACAAAATAATATCACAGGGAACAATATAAAACAACTCTAGGTAAAAACCTCATAACTATGAATAAATCTTGGAAAATATATAAAAATTATATCCCCTTCCATATACTATCATATTCCACTAGGAAATAGCTATATTAGATTTTCTACTACCATTCCAACCAACTACACCTATAAAATATTCTCCAATGTTTAGTCACAATATATGCCTGCATG
The DNA here is from genome assembly GCA_963277665.1 of Viscum album. Lineage (NCBI taxonomy): Eukaryota > Viridiplantae > Streptophyta > Magnoliopsida > Santalales > Viscaceae > Viscum > Viscum album. Next base: position 1,658,973,028 of record OY728164.1, on the reverse strand, counting down.
AATCTCCTGTATGGGTTAGTATAAATATACTTCCTAGGAGCCTCAGAAAACACAAAGTAAAGATGAAACAACATGCTGGTTATAACCTAAAACTGTGTGAAATTGGATTAAACCCAGATATACTCAAAGGGTAAAGGAGTCTATTTCAACAAAAGAATTCCAGTCTATATAGATCATCCCAATGATAGAATATATCTCATGGGGAAACATTTACACCTAGTGTATTGAAAGAACCATAAATCCCTAAATTCAACATACCATCTATATGTTATATCTTAGAGGAATCATGCATTCCTAACATTTCAGAATACCCACAAGAGTCATACTACCCAATACCACAACTACCCAGACTTCATAACCTCTACACTATGCTAATGTTATCATAGGGGGTATACATTCCTTACTAACAAGACCATATTAGTAGAGGGTTTAAGGAACCATATTTAGAACCACACATCAATGTGAATATCTTCATTGGATGAGGGTGTTAAAAACTACACAAATTTTATTATTGACTCATGCACTATAGATCAATGAATCCCCATGGAGATTACATACCTATTCCATGCCCCAACCATCACTCCAACCCCATATTCTATTCTCTAAAAATTGAAACATTTACTAAACAATGAATATCCTAATGAACCCTAATTTAATAAGATATATGTATTGTCACATCACATATAGAAAAATTCATAGAATAAATGACTCATGTTTCTGATTCTGATACCTGGGTAAGAAAATATATAAAACCCTAAATAGGGAATAATATATAGAAGTACATCCTATGAAAAATTTGTGATCTTAAAAAGTAGTCATGGAGTGTATCGATGTTGTTTTATTGATGTGTTTTCATCCTAAATGACATGTATATAAGGGCAATAGTTTTTGATACTGGTGAAAAACCTAGGCATGTTCTACTAGAGTAATCCGAATTATGTCACCATTATACATGGAATATATATTATCCCACATTGCATGTGGGGTCATGTGGTTATCCAAACATGAACTCTTATAGAAAACCATGTCTCATGGTTCATTATACAGGGTTTGTAACCCATAGTCACACACTATTTTACATTTATGTTAACGTAGAAACTATATCCACTTTCTTGTGAAATTAAATATATGTGGTATTAATTCACTCATCGTGTGACATTTAACCATGCATAGAAATACTAACAATCCAAGGAATATGAGACATGATATCTAACTAGAGGAATTATACACCATGATTCTTGGATAAATCCATTATAAAATAAATCAACAGTGTAATAATTTTTATTCCAACATCTTATATGTCTAACATTATTCTTTCTCAACATTCCATCATCCATGCTCAGGGGATAACACCATGCCTCTAGTAACTGTCCAAGACACAATGATCACAATTATATTTCCACGGATAAACATCTTCCACCTGGACCATGTTTCATTACCAAACCTCACCCCATGCTATAGTTTGGGACTCTTTCTCACTATTATCTTTCCCTCACTAGGATACCACTCCATATAAAAGTCAAAACTAGCTCTACCTTCGATAGTTCACTTATAGTATATCCTGGGTCAAAATGTAGAATCAATATCCTTCTCAATAATCTTCACTCATCTCTCTACACAGGGAATCCCATCATCAAATATCTTCCAATGAGGATCTCAGTGGTGATTGTATTATAAGATTTCATAAAATGAGACATGATTCAAAGAAAAATATTTTTAACATTCAATGATCTATATTTTTTCATCATTCATCACATGGTGAATGTAATATGTTTGTGATAATAATAAATTTAATGTTATTTAAACATAATACATGAATGAATTATTCGAAAAACACCACATAATTATTATCATAAATAATAAATAAACATTTTTTGAATAAACATCCTACAATCCATCCCAATATATTAATTGATTATGTGACCAAAATCATCCAATGATGGAATATGAAAAGTAATAGTTCAAGAATGTAAATAATTTATAAACTATATTCATAATAATGAATATAATATTTATCATATAAAGTATAATAAAATAAATTAGGATAAACTTTTATTTATTCACGTGAAGAATGAGGGAAAATGTATTAAAAAAATACTATCTCATTATAAAAATGTTTATGATTCAATTATTCCCATGATTCAAAAAACATGGTAATAATTTATAATAGTATAATTACCTTGTTTTGGATTCAATGGTGTTTCCACAATGTTTTTTTTACATCCCATAACCACCACTCCTACTAGGGTTTATGCTATTGAAAATGTCTAAATATAATTATTAACAAAAAATATAAATGTATAATGAATATTGTGGTTAACAAATAATTTATTTGAAAACACAAAAAAAGGTGAATATATGACATAGAATCCAAACACATAATTCATACTCCTCCTCATATATACACCTTTTTCATAGATAAAAAAATAGTGAAATTTTAGATCAATATTCTATATATGAGATACCAATATTAGTGTTCATGTGTCAGATATTTATATATTTTTTATATATATAATATACCTTAATTAAATATTATAAAATTGGAATGGATCTATTCCATTTAATGATTTTATTGTGGTACAATAATAGGTTAATGTTATCTCATTATAGGATACTCTAGGTGTTCGTCATGTTGAATCTATTTTTAACCATAATAAGATATATATTCTAGGGGATAATGTTGATGATTAACATGATACTAAGTGAGGTCATAAATATGTTAGGATTGGTGATAATTACAGCTATTTTATGCAAGGTATCACTAAAATATAAATTTAATAAAATTTCCATGTTAATTTTGGTAGAGACTATTTGATTACTGGGTTAAATGTTGAACATAATAATCATGGTGTTATAGAGGATAACATATGTTATATTGAAAAATATAATGTTGATCCATTTAATGGAAATAAATTTTATCATAATTAGAGATATTAGTAGTATTACCACTACAGTGCATTCAAAGAGAAAAATTAGGATCTATATGTGAGAGCATCCAATGATTACATCCAAAAAAAACTATAAGGATTATTCAAGATTATAAATGGTAGTTCTTACATATTATTCATCAATAATATATTCAATATTATCCTAAAATGATGGGTTCTAGAAAATTATGGATGATCATTAGGTTCTTATTAATTTATCATATGATTTTTATCAATTGATTAAAGATTAAGATAAAGTGTGTTTAAATAAATACGAATATGTCATGATCATTATTGATGATTACCTTCAAGAGAGAAATAATATGAATTTTGTTGATAATGATGACAAAAATAATGTTATGTGTATTTAGATAGTAAGGACCCTATTTGGGAAAGATTCTGATACTAACTATTATAGAAAGTTTGTATCCTTATAATGAATCTCTTTAGTTTTTTCTATTTTTCATGAAATGGGAAACTATTAACTTTTTTGTGCAATGATTTTTAACTCAATTTTCTTTCATTATTTTTTCATTTTATTTTTTATTTTTCATATTAAAAATACTTTTATTATGTATCTATTACAGTTATAATATCTTGAAACTACACAAAAAATATTCTAAAAATTATAGAACACACCCCAAACAAAATAGAACCATAGGAAATTGAATTTGAGGTCATTTTCATTGGTAAAATATTTATTTTAACCCTTTAGATAACACAATAACTTGATAATAAAATCTTTATAATTCCAATCCAACTATAAACACAAATCATTTCAATTCACCTCATAAACAAAGAAATAATGACTAAAAAATTGTTGGAACCACTTTGTGTATAAGGTTTTATTTGTTGTCAATAGTTGTCAATGAGGATCAAAATGAAGGAGATCAATAAGTACTCCAATGAAGTGGAGGAATGGAAATTCAGACGATTGTTGTACTGATCATAATTTCAAAGAACATGTGTCAAAGGTGACACATTGTTTACAACAATGAAGAATGAGGGTTGTAATCCATCTAGGGATGATTAAAGAAGACTGGGTTTTTTGATGAAGACCAAGCAATTACTCATGATGGCATGAGAACCATGCAAGAGACTTCTTGACTAATTGAATCATATGCTCGACATGAAGTAGATCATGATGGTTGAAGAAGAAAACAATGTGCAAGTGAATGGAATTATAAGATGTCCATGTGGGGATTGGAATAATGAGATGGCCATGCACATCACATTGTCACAGAAGATGATGGTGCTAATTTTGTTCCTTCAAAGAATACATATCACGATAGTGGAGTTTGTGATGAAATCAGAAGAGTTGTTGAAGGATACAGATCACCGAGAAGAAGTGTTTTTAAGGTGATCATTCTTTTTGACAATGCACACAAATGAAATAAAAATTTGTTGAAAAAGGAGATTCCATGGTGGCATGTCGAGTTCAAGGGATGTGTTTAATGATTCATGTTTTATTCAAGAACGTCAAAAAAGTAATGGATGATTAGTAGGTGGTACAAAAACAGCAGATACAAGGTCACGCAGTTTCCCAGTGCTTTCCAATTTTTTGGGCCAGAAAATCGACAAATGGAGAAATGTGGTATTGGAAAAGAGACTTGTGTGTCGTGTACTTTAAGGAGAGGAAACTTGCACGGCATATGTTTTTCAAGATCAGAAAATCTATTTATGGAAAAGGGATAAGGGTTGCGCAAGTATTGGGTTGGTCGCATAAGTGACTTGCGCACTAAGAGAGGACTTGCGCGCCGGTTCCTAGTAGGATTGGAACTTGCGCGTCTATAGTTTTTCAAGAACAGAACTTCAAAATATGGAAAAATAAAGAGCGTCACGCAAGTGTTGGTTTGGTCACATAGGTGAGTAGCGCGATAGAGATAAGTTCTTCAGAGATAAGGGCGGTAGAGAATTGCGTGCCGAAACTTGCGCGCTGCGTGGAGACTTGCACGCCACAGCGCAGGTGGTCTAGATTGCCTATAAACAGAGGACCACCCCTCCTCATTTGGAGCAGAACTCAGCCCTTAGAGAAAATCAGAGCTCTCGTCGCATAGGTGTAGGAGTCGCGCAAGTGGTGAGTGTTCGCGCAAGTGGTTTGAAGAGGCTTGCGCGCCAGCTCTTAGAAGTTGCACGCCGATTGATGGTTGCATGCCCAAGGTTATTTGGGAAAAAAAGGAAGTGAGTCGTGTAGGTTTGAAGTTGAAGAAGGTAGTGTCATGTGGGTTCTTTGGTGACACTTACACGCCAGTTTGGAATTGCACACCGAAGACTTGCGCGTCGTATTGGGACTTGCGCGCTGTATTGAGACTTGCGTATCGGGTTTGAAAAGGAGTGACAGGTGTTGTTGGAGCGCGCCCGCCTTTCTGGAGCAGCATGAGAGCTGAAAGATTTCCTGATACTTTCAGTGAAAAGTGAGATTAAAGAGCAAATCTAAATGATAAATGCATGATCTCATGCATACACGGAGAACTGATTCTGAAAATGCCAAGTAATCTGAGCTTCACTTATTGAGTAATCACATCAGTGGTTGTGATTCAAGAAAACGAAGACAGGAGGATCTAGTGCATTAGTCATTGCACTTAAGAAGAAGGTTTGAACTGAAAAGAGCATCAACTCTGAACCTTGATGCAAGCAAAGTCTCATGCTGAACAGGAGACAAAGACTTAAATGCAAATCTATTGAAGATACATTCACGTCTATAAACTGAGCGGGACTTCACCAATGGCAGTGAGCCAGGGGGAGTCAACGGGAGTGACCCAAGGGATGCAGTGAGCTGTCCCTGAACCTTTGTAAAGGCAGTGAGCCTGGGATAGAGTGACTGTGCCCAAACCATTGTAATCCGTAACTAGTGAATATTAGTGAAATTTGGTATGACCGGCAACTTTTCGGTGTATGCACCTTGGACGTAGCCCTCAGTGGTGAACCAAGTAAAATTGTTGTGTTATCTTTTTTCATGTGAATGTTTCATTACTGATCATATCCATCATACAGGTGTAAGTAGTTCCTACCAATGTGGGAACAAGATCCACAACTTTAAGAATAAAAAGTTGACACCCTGATTCACCCCTCCCCTCTCATGGTGTCCCAGGGTCCTACAAGTGATATCATAGGGAGGTTAACGTATGTTGGATATTCTCCAGAAATTATATTAAGAAGAGGATTTCAGTTACTTTCCTAAAGTCAAACATGAAGAGTAGTATTGATGAAGATTCAGAGCAGAAATCTATATCCACCAAGACTTTGAAAAATATGAAAAGGAAAGAGAAGAAGCATATGAAGAAGTCCTTTATGGCCAAAGAAGATATTGTGTCTTGTTCTCCATGAGATTCCAATAATGAAGAAACATCAGGCTTGGAGAGTATTGAGCAGGTGGCTTAGAATTCTTCCATAGGAAAGGATGACACCCCTAATTCAAGCTTTCAGGAAAAACACAAAACATATATGCATGATATTCTGGAAAAAATGGTTGCTATTATTTGTAGCCTATTCCAATATATGCAGGTTGAGATCACTCCATTAGAAAGCTAAGCTGACAATATGGAAAAGGGGTTGGAAATAAAAGTTCTGGAAAGTATGAAGCTCACCAAACAGGTTAAAGTCTTTGAAGAAAAAGAGGAAGTCAATAAGACTCTAAAAGAAAAGATCCATGCACTTGAAGCCGAGCTGAAGAAGAGAAAATAAGTCAAGATTTTGTGTTTGGAAGAAACTTTCATGAAATTTAGGGAACTTGACTTGTTGATACAAAAAAAAGTTAAGATGCATGAAGATTTGGTTAAAAGATTGAAGAAGACCTGTGAAGAGAAGATGATCATGATGGAAGATCAGAAGATCATCCTCAATATTGAGAGTCAAAAATTGGAAGCCCAGTTGACCAAGATTGAGAATACACATATTGATACTTCACAAAAGAGTTAAATGAGTGATGCTTGTACTCAATGTTCGTTGGAGGAATCTAAAGCTGAAATACCTCCAACATGTGACAATAATATTATGACAACACTTGATTATCCACAACAAGAATAAGTTGTTGCTGGTACTCAATGCTCACTGGATGATTCTATTGTCAAAATACCTCCAACATGTGATAAGAATATCATGACTTCACTCATTTATTTATCACAAGAAACTGAGAATGTGAAGGTACTATCCAAACCATCTTGTACTCATGTTTCTAAATACGTTCCACCAATCAGTGCAGGCGGGAAGAAATGTTCTAAACATGTATGGATGAGGAAAGCTGAGAAGAAGAAACCAACCACCATGGATAGGGTGGATGAGAAGAAAAAGGAGGAAGTTGGTTCCTCAAATAGAGCACAAATGATTAAGAAAAAGAACCAACAACCTCATACAGAAGATATAAAGAAGAAACGATTTTGGGGTCAATGTTAGTGCTGCAACAGATTTGGGCATTGTGCACTGGATTGTTGGTACAATACCTTTAATGGAAAAGAACAAATAAATCATGTATCAAAGGGAAGAAATCCAGAAAAGAAGAAGCAAAATTTATAGGTCCAGAAGAATCTGTTTATAGCAAACAGATTTGGAATTCTTGATAACATCTGTGATGTATGTAGCAGTAGTGGTCACAAGAATGGTGCATGCCTATGTCAACAGATATCCAGAGATGATAAGAACAGAAGACCACAGAAGCCATCTAAGAAGGAAGAATATTCCTTGAGAAGAAATCAGAATAATATTTTGAACACACATTTCCCCAAGAAGATCTCAAGTAGGGAAACTGAGAATACCTAGGATTTAAGATCCATGAAATTGAAGGGTCATTCATCCAAAAGAAACACTAAGTGGGATGAAACTCAGATGAACCCATGTGGAAGACCCAAACTAGCTGCAATAGTTCCAAATGACATATTGGTCATCTGGCCAAATGATTTGAAAAGAATTATGAAACGTGAAAATAAAAAGGCCAAGGCTAGTGCTAAAGGGAATGGAAAACTTTCACATGATGAAGACAGAGTGCAGGAGAGACTGCAAACCAAGAGAATCTCACATTTCAAAGAAGTTCTATGTGAGAGATGCAATAAATCTGGTCACATTGAAAAAGGTTGCATAACCTTAATACCAGAGCAAGAAGCAGTCCTTAAGAGGAGTAAGAATGTATCATTCATGATGGCTTTTAGAAGTAAAATTCCCCACACAAAGTAGAAGAGAATGTGAAGAAAGACATTCCTCATCAACAGATGTCAGAACATATGTTCAAATGTGAAGGCATGAAGACTAGAGAGAATAAAGGAACATGGTTGACAAAATAACCTCAACCATGCAGCTCATGTTGATGAAGCAAGGAGGAACCACCTTATTCCCTTATTCGTTTGTGTATCTTATTTGTGCTAATAATTCAAGGAATTGAAGGTAAAGCATGCTCTCTAGGGGATAACCAGAGAATTAGTGAATGTTGTCAACTCTTGATAGCCAAGATAAAGAAGTTTCCATCCTTAGTAGATTCTTCAATTGATATTCAAAGATTATGAAGACGAAGGATCACTCTTTATGAAGATGATGAGGAGTGTTTCCCTTGAGGGGGAGAAAAATGAGGAAGATTCCAAAATCACTGCTTCAATCAATATCAACTCTAGCTAGACTCAAATGCAGTTACTCTGTGAATTTCTTGAAGAACATGTCAATAGAGAAGGTATGAAATTTCTCAATCTCTATCCCTTGGTTACTCAGATAAAAGATAATTCTACAAGGGGGAGTAACTGAATTGATCAAGTGACATAATAATAATGGATGTTCCCCAAGGACACTTATCCTACCGATCGAACTTGAATGTTTTTGATCTATTTTCCGATGTGAGTGCAAGAGATTCAGGTTGATTATTCCCTATCACATTTGATTTTCTTCTACCTGAAATAAACGTGGTAAATCATTGAAGACAAAATACATGAGTTCTCATCTCATATTGGTATCATGATCTGTGAATAATTGACAACCTTGTTAACTTAATCAAATCCTCTTCTTTTCTACATCGAGCATTGCTCAAGTTGACTTAGAGTGAAATGATTGATGAAACATTGCTTAAGTATGGATCAATACCCTCCCTACCATGCGCTTTTTATTTCATGTCAACAAGGGGGAGAGAAAGTGAAATGAAAGTTTGAAAAGAAATGTTGATTGAAGAGAAGAGTCTCATTTTGACATTGAAAAATTCATTTCAGAAGATGTATAAGGTATTGAAAACAAAATACAAAGGGGGATATTTTTGGAAACACTTTGTGTATAAGGTTGTATTTGTTGTCAATAGTTCTCAATGAAGATCAAAATGAAGGAGATAAATAAGTACTCCAATTATGTGGAGGAATGTAAATTCTGACGATTGTTGTACTGATCATATGTTCCAAGAGCATGTGTCAAAGGTGACACATTGTTTACAACAATGAAGAATGTGAGGTGTAATCCATCTGAAGATGATTAAAGAAGATTGGGGTTTTTGATGAAGACCATGAAATTACTCATGATTGCATGAGAACCATGCAAGAGACTTCTTGACGAATTGAATCATATGCTCGGCATGAAGTAGATCATGATGGTTGAAGAAGAAGACAATGTGCAAGTGAATGGAATTCTAAGATGGCCATGCGGGGATTGGAATTCTGAGATGGTCATGCACATCATATTTTCATAGAAGATGATGATGCTAATGTTGTTCCTTCAAAGAATACATATCACGATAGTGGAGTTTGTGATGAAATCAGAAGAGTTGTTGAAGGATATAGATCACCGAGAAGAAGTGTTTTTGAGGTGATCGTTCTTGTTGACAAAGCAAACAAATGACATACAGATTTTTTGGAAAAGGAGATTCCATGGTGGCATGTCAAGTTCAAGGTATGTGGTTAATGATCCATGTTTTATTCAAGAACGTCGACAAATTAATGGATGATCTGGAGGCGGTACAAAAACAACAGATACAAGGTCGCGTCGTTTCCCAGTGTTTTCCAAATTTTTGGGCCAGAAAATCGACAAATGGGGAAAAGTGGTTTTGGCAAAGAGACTTGTGCATAATGTACTTGAAGGAGAGGAAACTTGTGTGGAATATTTTTTTCAAGATCAGAACATCAATTTATGGCAAAGGGATAAGGGTCGCGCAAGTATTGGGTTAGTCGTGCAAGTGACTTGCGCACCGAGAGAGGACTTGTGCATCGGTTCCTAGGAGGATTGGAGCTTGCGCGTATGTTGTTTTTCAAGAACATAACTTCAAAATATGGAAAAGGCAAGAGCATCACACAAGTTTTGGTTTCGTTATGCAGGTGAGTAGCGTGGCAAGGATAAGCGCAGTAGAGATAAGGGCAGTAGAGACTTGCGCGCTGAAACATGGGCGCCTCATGGAGACGTGCGCGCCACCACGCAGGTGGTCCAGTTTGCCTATAAATAGAGGAACACCCTCCTACTTCGGAGCAGAGCTCAGCCCTTAGAGAAAATCATATCTCCCGTCGTGCAGGTGTAGGAGTCGTGCAAGTGGCGAGTGGTCATGCAAGTGGTTTGAAGAGACTTGCGCACCAGATCATATAAGTTGTGCGTCGATTGATGGTTTCATGCCCTAGGTGATTTGGGCAAGAAAGGAAGTGAGTCACGCAGGTTTGAGGTTGAAGAAGGCAGTGCCGCGCATCTGCTTTGCTGACACTTGCGCTCCATTTTGGTCTTGCGCACCGAAGACTTGCGCGTCGTATTGGGACTTGCGCACTACATTGAGACTTGTGCACTAGTCTTGAAAAGGAGCGCAAGGTGTTGTTGGAGCGCGCCTGCCTTTCTGGAGCTGCACGAGAGCTGAAAGATTGTCTGATAATTTGAGTGTAAAGTGAGATTAAAGAGGAAATCTAAATGAAAAATGCATGATCTCATGCATACATGGAGAACTGTTTCTGACAATGCCAAGTAAGTTGAGCTTCACTTATTGAGTAATCACATCAATGGTTGTGATTCAGGCAAATGAAGACAAGAGGATCTAGTGAATTATTCATTGCACTAAAGAAGAAGGTTTGAACTGAAAACAACATCAACTCAGAACCCTGATGCAAGAAAAGTATCATGCTGAACAGAAGACAAAGACTTCAATGAAAATATATTGAAGAGACCTTCACGTCTATAAATTGATCGGGACTTCACCAACGGCAGTTATCTAGGGGGAGTCAATGGGAGTGACCCAAGAGATGCAGTGAGATATCCCTGAACCTTTGTAAAGGCAGTGAGCCTGGGACAGAGTGACTGTGTCCAAACCATTGTTATCCACAACTAGTGAAGATTAGTGGAATTTGGTATGACTGGAAACTTTTCGGTGTATGCTCCTTGGACGTATCCCTCAGTGGTGAACCAAGTAAAATTGCTATGTTATCTTTTTGAATGTGAATGTTTCATTACTAATAATATCCATCATATAGGTTTAAGTAGTTCCTACCAATGTGGGAACAAGATCTACACATTTAAGAAGAAAAAGTTGACACCCAGATTCACCCCTCCCCTCTCAGGGTGTCTCGGGGTCCTACAAGTGGTATCAAAGGGAGGTTAACGTATGATGGATATTCTCCAGTAATTCTATTGAGAATAGGATTTTAGTTACTTTCCTAAAGTCAACCATGAAGAGTATTATTGATGAAGATTCAGAGAAGAAATCTATATCCACCAAGACATTGAAAAATAGGAAAAAGAAAGAGAAGAAGCAGATGAAGAAGTCCATCATGACCAAAGAAGATGTTGTGTCTTGTTCTCCATGCCATTCCAATAATGAAGAAACATTAGGCTTGGAATGTATTGATCAGGTGGCTCAGAATTCTTCCAGAGGAAAGGATGACACCCCTAATTAAAGCTTTTAGGAAAAACTCAAAACATATCTGCATGATATTCCTAAAGAAAGGGTTTCTATTATTTGTAGCCTACTCCAATCTATGCAGGTTGAGATCACTAGATTAGAAAGGGAAGATGAAAATATGGAAAAGGGGTTGTAAAGAAAAGTTTTGGAAAGTATGAAGCTCACCAAACAAGTTAATGTCTTTGAAGAAAAATAGGAAGTCAATAAGACTCTAAATGAAAAGAGCCATGCACATGAAGCTGAGCTGAAGAAGAGAAAAGAAGTCAAGAGTTTGTGTTTGGAAGACACTTTCATGAAATTCAAGGAACTTGACTCATTGTTACAAAACAAAGTTAAGATGCATGAAGATGAGTTTTAAAGATTGAAGAAGACTTATGAAGAGAAAATGATCATGATTGAAGATCAGAAGATCATCCTCAATATTGAGAGTCAAAAATTGGAAGCCCAGTTGACCAATATTGAGAATACACATATTGAGACTTCACAAAAGAGTTAAATGAGTGATGCTTGTACCCAATGTTCATTGGAGGAATCTAAAGCTGAAATACCTCCAACATGTAACAATAATATTATGACAACTCTTGATTATCCACATCGAGAATCAGTTGTTTCTGGTACTCAATACTCACCGGAGGATTCTATTGTCAAAAGACCTCCAACATGTGATAAGAAGATCATGACTTCACTCATTGATCTATCACAAGAAACTGATAATGTGAAGGTACCATCCAAACCATCTTGTACTCATGTTTCTAAATACTTTCCGCCAATCAGTTCAAGCTGGAAGAAAAGTTCTAAACAGGTATGGATGAGGAAAGGTGAGAAGAAGAAACCTACCACCATGGGTGGGGTGGATGAGAAGAAAAAGGAGGAAGTTGGTTCCACAAATAGAGAAAAAAAGATTAAGAAAAAGACTCAACAACCCCATACATAAGATATAAAGAAGAAAAGATTTGTGGGTCAGTGTTGGAGCTGCAACAGATTTGGGCACTGTGCACTGGATTGTTGGTACAATCCCTTTAACAGAAAAGCACAAAGAAAGCTTGTATCAAAGGGAAGAAATCCAGAGAAGAAGATGCAACATCTACAGGTCCAGAAGCATCTGTTTACAGCAAATAGATTTGTAATGCTTGATAACATCTGTGATTTATGCAGCGGAAGTGGTCACAAGAATGGTGCATGCCTATGTCAACAGATATCCAAAGCTGATAAGAACAGAATACCACACAAGCCAGCTAAGAAGGAAGAATATTCCGTGGGAAGAAATCAGAAGAATATTGTGAACACACATTTTCCCAAGAAGATCTCAAGTAGGGAAGCTGAGAAGACCTAGTATTTAAGATCCATGAAATTTAAGGGTTATTCATCCAAAAGAAACACTAAGTGGGTTGAAACTCAGATGAACCCATGTGGAAGTCCCAAACTAGCAACAACAGTTCCAAATGACATATTGGTTATCTGTCCAGAATATTTGAAAAGTATGATGAAACTTGAAGATGAAAAGGCCAAGTCTAGTGATAAGGAAAAGGAAAACTTTCACGTGATGACGACAGAGTGCAGGAGAGATTGCAAACCAAGATAATCACAC